>BSBK01011449.1:305000-935000 GCA_027943335.1 Chamaecyparis obtusa
AGATCTACCAGGATCATCGTCGTCATCCTCATTCCCATCCCCTCCATTGCCAGGATTCAAATTTCCTGCGCTCCCACTCATCCCGCTCCTATAGGAAGCGTGATGTTTATGTCAATAAACATGCATACTATTAAAAAATAATTTTATAATTTAAAAGTTATTTTTCCTTATAATCAACCTAAGCACAAAAAAGATTGTTTAATAACCTTATTGGCTTACTTTATATACATATAAATATTTTAATTTTAATTTGAATTTGAATAAAGGTTTTATTTATTTAAAAATATTATTATAAATTACTATATTGTTTCAAAATCAAATTGATTATAAGTTACATACAATACATTGTTTAAATAATGAAGTAATTTAATTAAAATTAAGATAAGAACTATAAAATATTTTAGTGAAAAGAGAAAAAGACATTATAGAAAGAATTTGCAATTATTTTGTTAAAAAAATAATAATATTTTTTATAAAAAATTCAACAAAATTAACAAAAAAAGATTTATGTTGTCAATAAGAAAAAATGATAAATGCATTTTCTATGATCAACCCAACTCTCAAAAGATTAGAATTATGTAATGTGGCTCAAATTCTCTATCAAACATATTCTGTAAGAATTGCACCTTACATACTTAGAGACAAGACCCAATTTGGTGAATTGTTATACCATATAAAGAACCTTGTAAATCAATATCACATTTATTTTAATATGTTTAATTCAATTTTTTTTTAGGTTATTGCTTTATCAAGTTTTCAAATTCCTAGAAATACAATTGAATCAAATTTAACTTCTAAATAATTTTGTGAATAAAATCCACTTATTCTTGATAATTTATAAAAAAAATATTATAATAAAAAAAAAAACAATTAAATACACTATAAAAATTGTTATTCAAAAATAAGAATTGTGATCTTATAATGTTTTGATATATCTACAATGCTTGATAATATAGACTATTACTCTTAGGGTACTGTTAATGCTTCTTTAATAGCTTATTAAAAACCTTAATAGCTTCTAATCTAAACAGCTATAATCTTGCTATTAATGTTCTTTTGCATGTGATAGTGGATCACAGTGTGATATTAATATTAATATTCTCTTACATTGTGAGATGGATCACCTAACATGATCCATCTCAAATCCCAAAAATTTTACACAATCAAATCTCAAAAATTTGAATAGTAACAGCTTTGAGCTATAACCTTTTTTTACTTATATTTTTTTTTAGTTTTTCCCACTATTAAAAAATAAAAAATTAGTGACAAAATGAAGCAGTCACCATATAAGTGGCAAACACATCTTATCGTTTAATGTATATGAAATTATATCTAATTAACGAATGTACTTGTGTTAATTCAAGTGGCAGACACATCTTATCGTGATATCTATATAAAATTATATCTAGCGAATGCATTTACATGTTTTAATTCAATATCCACTCACTAGAACGAAAAGATTTCCTTTTCTCAACCGGTGGATTTAAATAATAGTTAAAAAGCAGAACCCTCAGCTTTATATTGTGTGTTACGAGATTGCCTTACCACGTTCAGTTATTTGAACACAATTAAAAAATTATGAGTTTTCTTGGGAACATAATAATATTATATATCTTAATAAAATAATGAATCTGCCATGACCAATGGACAACAGCCAAATTTTAATAATATTTTAGGATTTGGATTGCCACAGTAAAGTAGGTACTTTTTAGTACAAAATATTTTTAATTTAATAGCCAAGTTGTCCATATCATAAATTATATAAAAACATTTGCTTTCATTTCAATTATCACAAAATAGTATTTTAATATCCAACTACTAAAATGCTCTAAATAGCAAGGCATGCCAAAGATCTCGATTTCAAGAGGAAGATGATTTATATGTTTATAGAAAAATATTGAAGAGAATAGATAATCACATGAATGTAAAATAACATAAGATTTTGAATTTACATATAAATGCAATTAAAATTAAGAAGGATGGAAGGTCACTTGTATCTCTAGCATACATTTATAAAAATATAATTGTGACAAGGTTATATGTTACTGATATAAAAGTATTATGTGATGAGTAATAATTTGTTTAATGATATAAGCTTTTATTAATATTATTATATTTTATTTTATGCATTAATTTATGTGGAAAATTAAAATTAGTTTATGAAATTGAAAGAAATATAATGTATAGAGAACAAGGGGTGGTGCATGAATACATCCTAGAAATTATAGAACTTACTCTATTATCCTTTGCTACATGTGATTCAAAAATTTGAATCGATAACCTGCAAATTGACTTCAAAAGTTTGGATTTGTGCTTGCCAAATTATTTTGGAGATCAAAGTTAGCTTGGAGATTATGTTGAAGGACACTGGTCAATTAGTTTGACAACTGTTTACTCAGAATTGTGTTGATGGTCAATATGTAACTATTGATATCCATGTTGTTACTGATTGGTTGTTTGATGTTTCAAGTTGTTATTTGTGTAATTTTTTCTCGTTATTCCAATTAAAAAATAAAAAAATAAAAACAAAACAAAAAGTAAACAATACAACAAAGAAATCTAGGCTTGAAAGATTATTGTTACAAGTCATAGATAGCATTCTTGACAATCAAAGATGCAAAAAAGTGTGTGATAGCTATGAGGCCATGGAGGTCACTAAGTTTGTGAAACCATGTATATTTATTTAATGTGAACCTGAAGGCTATGTAGGAGCCACTTTCTATTAAAGGGTTGGAACTACCAATTAATTAATAATGTATGAGCTAATATATTAAGCATGCCAATAGGAATTCATTAGTGGAGGTCAAACATTTATTGCAAGAAAAGATAAAGATATTTATGGTCCTCATAAGTTGTAAGAACTTAGAAAGAATGAAGTGAGTCTCTAAAGAGAAAAGACATGATTAAGAACATTTAATAGAAAAATATTCCTTACTTTTTATTGATAAGAAAAATAATTAACAAATGCAATATTATTGAGAAAAATGGAAGTTCATCTAAATCTGAAGATAGTGAAAACAAGCTCTAACTTCTAAATTGGGAAAATTTATGCACCAAAATGACAAACCTAAGAAAAGTGGATAAAAAGCATTTAAGATAGAAAAAAAGGGGTTTTTCTTAGCTCACCATATGAAATTATCAATTTAATGTAGTTTCCATAGCTCGACTATAGAGTTGGAATCTAGTGTAATACAATAGAAAAGGGAGAATGTGCATGATCATAGACACTTTATTGATCATACTAGTCTACACACCTAAAAAATGGTTCACACATGTGTGTCCCCTTTTAACATATCTTACATTGTAAGGAAACTCAGGTGCGGAAACAGCTTCCTACACTAATCTCTAAAGGAAAGTATTGTGCAAATTCTTTTTGAACCCTTACAATTTTAGATTCGTTAACTACTTTAACAAAGATATTGTATCCATATACCATGCATACAGAAAATAGATAGAGAAGATTGAAACACATAAACACAAAGATATGCCGGTGGGGAAAAACCTTTCGGTAAAACAACCCCACCCCTCTAAAACCTGCACAATGTATTATCTTCAACACAAAGACTACAACACACTTGCAATGCAAGTTCTTTCAGGAGATGAGAGACTAGTAAAACTTATATATCTCCCATAGAAGCAACATCATATATATAGACTCCTCAGGACCCAAAAAATACCCAAAAAAGGAGTTTGGCATCCAACCACCAAGACCCATGCACAAAGCCACATGTACAAAGCTGTTACATGCAATCCCAAAAATAGGCGTCCATCCCTAGAATAGACTATGACAACTTGTCATAGAATCCACCAAAAATAACGGTCACAAGAGAAGTGTAAGAGAATCTGTCCTACCAACCTATTTTTGGCATATTCTCTTACACACACCAACCACTTCTTCTTGGGTGCCCAAATAGGCCCAAGTCATAAGATGCTCTTGCACCTATCATAGCACATTCCTTAAATAGTTCTTACATGTCATAGGAATCCATCATGACCGTTTTAGTCATGATCTCCTTACACACAAGATGTTGACACATCAAGTGGAGTGACACATCAACATGCCAACTAGACATGTACACTCACACTTAATTTTATTATTTGCAAAAAATACATTTACAAAACAAATAATAAGAATAGGAATTATCCAAGTTGAGACACCTTATTCCTAACATTCTCCCACTTGTCGAACACCTTGTAAGAGCAATAGGAACATAACAGGAACTTAACCGCTATAGGCCAAAAGGCCCATAGACTCCGAACACCATCTAAACTTCTCAGTACCCACTGGTTTCATTAATGCATCTGCAACATTCTTCACAGTATCTACCTTCTCCAAATTTACCTTTCCATCTTCCACCATATCTCTCACAAAGTGAAACTGCACATTAATGTGCTTCGTTTTGGCATGGAAAGTTGGATTTTTTGCAAGGCAAATAGCGCTCTAACTGTCACACCAAATAGTAATCTGTTCTGCATCAACACCAACATCAGAACACAATCTCCTAAGCCAAATGGCTTCCTTACAAGCATGAGTAGCAGCCATGTACTCAGCTTCTGTAGTGGACAAAGAAACCACAAGTTGTCGCTTACTCATCCAACTAATGGCACCACCAAACATAGTGAACACATAAGCACTGGTGGATCTCTTGCTATCAATATCACCTGCCCAATATGAATCCATAAACCCACGAATACAAACTGAATGCAGAGATCCAGAAGAGTTACCATGATAACATATGTAGTAATCTGATGTACCCCTCAAATATCTGAATACTCGCTTAACTGCATCCCAATGTACCCGTCCAGGATTAGCCATAAACTGACTCGGGACTCCCACTGCTTGGGAAATGTCTGGTCTAGTACAGACCATAGCATACATAAGACTACCAACTGCACTAGCATAAGGTACTCTACTCATGTCCTCCACCTCACTAGGAGATTTTGGACAATCATCTATAGATAACTTTGTTCCCACAAAAATAGGAACACAAAGTGGTCTACAATCTGCCATGCTGAACCTGTCCAACACAGACTTCACATACTTACTCTGACTCAACCAAAGTTTTTTTTTAGACCTGTCTCTACTGATTTCCATACCCAAGATGTACCTAGCTGACCCAAGATCTTTCATCTCAATCTGTGCTGACAACTGATATTTAAAATCAGAAATCATATCCTTACCCTTCCCAAACAGCAACATATCATCAACATATAATGCAATAATAAGAAGGCGATCATTTTCAACACAATGATCTGATTTCGATCTTACAAATCCAATTGACAACACAAAGGCATCAAACTTAAGGTACCACATCCTAGGAGATTGCTTCAAACCATATAGAGATTTCGTTAATCTGCAAACTAAGGATTCTTTACATATAAATCTATTCCTCCAAATCACCACGAAGGAAAGTTGTCTTCACGTCCATTTGTTCTATCTCTAAATCATATGATGTAGCAAGAGATAACAAAAATCTAATGGATGTCAACTTTGCAATAGGAGAGAATAGTTCATGATAATCTATTCCCTCTAAGTGTGAATACCCCTTTGCAACCAATCTAGCTTTGTACCTTTCAACACTGCCATCTGCACATAATTTCTTCTTGAACACCCATTTACATCCAACAAATTTTCTCCCTTTAGGCAAAGGTACAAGGTCCCAAGTTTTTTTTTTTCTCCAATGAAGCCATCTCATCATCCATAGCCTCAATCTAGGAACCTGTATCTTCCATGCCCAAAGCCTCTTTCATAGATCTAGGCTCATCAGTGTTAGTAATCAAAGCAAAGGAACAACTAGAATCTAACATAGAATAACCAAACCTTTCTGGTTGTTTTCTTTCTCTCGTGGATCTCCTCAAGGGCTGAGGTTGAGGTTGTTCTTCCTCTTCTTCCGAACTATCAGAGCTGCTAGAGCTCTCCTCATCATTAGACCCAACATGGTCCCTTTGTTCAGTCTTCTCAGGGGTAGGAGGCAACTGAACAACATCTTTTTCCTTTTCTTTTTCATCTGGTTGTAGCACAATAGGAGAAGATGTTAGCTCTCTGAAAATAACATTTCTACTATACAACACCTTACTAGTCACAGGATCCCAAAGCTTTTATCCTTTCACACCAACACTGTATCTGATGAAAATACATTTGACAACTTTGTTTTCCAACTTAGATCTTTTCTCATTTGGAACATGTGCATAAGCTTCACAACCAAAAACATGAAGATGTCTAAATGAAGGCTTCTTACCAGACCACACCTCCATGGGTGTCTTACCAACAAGAGCTGATGTAGGAGATCTGTTAACCAGATAGCAAGCAGTGGCCATAGCTTCAGCCCAAAACCTTTGTTCTAAACCAGCTCCACTAAGCATACTCCTAGCCTTCTCCATCAGTGTCCTGCTCATTATGTCTGCAACTCCATTTTGCTGCGGGGTATAAGGAGTTGTCTTATGCCTCTCGATACCTCATTCATTACAGAACTATTCAAACTCTGCTGAGAAAAACTCACCACCATTATCAATTCTCACACACTTAATCTTCTTACTAGTCTGATTCTCTACAAGGGCTTTAAATTCCTTGAACTGACTAAAGACTTGTGTCTTACTTTTAAGGAAATAAATCCAAGTCTTTCTACTATAATCATCTATGAAAGATACAAAAAATACAAACTTGGAGATTGAAGGAACTTTTATAGGACCAAATACATCAGAATGAATAAGATCCAAAACATCAAAAGATTTGTGAGAACTAGAGTAAAAATGAACATGATTTTGTTTACCATAAACACAGTGTTCACAGAAGTTGAACTCGAGATTGCAATCATTTAACCCCTCAATGAGGTTTTTATTTTTCAAGGTCCTAAGACCCTTCTCACCAATGTGGCCAAATCTCATATGCCACAACATCATCTTTTCTACAGGAAGCTTCCAAAGTGTTTGCACCCTTAGGTACACTTACTGCACTACCATTAGAAACCATTGCCACAGTCTTCTTTATTGCTTGTTCAGATGGTGGGGATGAAGTGATAGCCGCTCTCTTCTTTGAAATAGAAGAACTATTGCACTGAGCATGCTTGAAGCTGAAACAAAGTACCTCTCCTAGTACCTCTAGTGAGCACCATAGAACCTCTCACCATCTTGCATCCATCTTTCAAAAAGACAACTTGCAAACCTACATCATTCAACATAGTTACAGATAATAGGTTTTTTGCCAAACTCAGAATGTGCATAACTCCATTGATTCCCTTTACTTGTCCATCAGGAAATCTAATAGTGACCCTTTTGTGTCCAACTATCTTTAGGTGAGAATCATCACCCAAGTACACCTTTCCACCATCGAACTTGTTGGTACTCAAAATGCAGTTTTGAGGTACCATGTAAAATTTTGATTAGGTGCTCATTTTGGCTTTGTATTGCATGCTAGTCTGGGTGTATTTGGGGTCATATCTTGAGGTCTATGTGTTCATTGATTTGCATTCATCCTATTGAGTTGTTTTGAGTCCTTAGATGGCATGTTCAAATGGGTTTGCATCAATTCGTTTCTAGGAGGTCTCTAAGTCAAAAAATGCTTTAAGTGTAAAATTCACTGGGAAGGGTCACTTTGACGTTGAATAAAATGCACCCTGGAGAGTGTCATGAAAATATGAGCCTAGTGTCTTGTTGTACACTTTTCATACTCTTTATGTGTCAAGTTTTAGGCCTCTGTGATAATTTTTGACCCCGTTTATTCATCCCCTTTCGCAGGTGTTTTCTAGTTTCTGCACTTGGCCCTTTTACCAGTTTTGTCGGGAACCCTGTTCGACATGTTATAACTTGTACCCGGTGGATTGGTAGAAAGGTTTTAATAATTTTCTTGCATTATAGAAGAGTTTTACTCTACCCCTGTCAGTTTGTAGCTCGTGATGAATCCATCTGATGAGAAATTGAAGCTGATTCCATTTGCAGCTTTCGTGTTTTGCACTGTTTGGTTATTCACCAGTTTTCTAGAGCCCTATTTCAACTATGAGTAACTCATGCCCTGTTGATCAGGTCATCAGTATGTTTGTCTCAGTGTCTAGTAGACATAAAATACTTCCTTGTTGTAAGATTGTGGCTCTTGATGTATTCATTTGGTCAATTTGCCAGACCTTTTCTGTTTGCAAAAAGTGCAAATTGCCCAGTTATGTTTTCTGCAAGTTTGTCAGAGGCCTTCTTTGTCTGCTAATAAATTTTCACAGGATGATCCTATTGTGAAAATTCTTGTTGTCCTGTATTGCTGACAAGTTATACTGTATCTCATTTTGATTCGAGCATCCTGCCAATCCATTCGTGCATTTTTCAAGGCTAATTCCAGATGCAGTTTATTAGGTTCTAACAGTGTGTTTGCAGGGGCAGAATGAAAAGGGAAACTTCAGAGGTTAATAACTTTCACCTCAGGTACAGTCAAGGGATTCCGTTTTGCAAGGTGATTCTATGTATCTCAAGGTTTATGTCAGTCACGCGATGAGATTTGTTTAGGTGATTTGGTCAGTTTTCAAAGCCAATTCTAGAGCCAACTTAAGTGATTTCAGATAGAGCAGAAATGCAATGTTTTAAGTGGCTAACTTTGGTCAATTTTATCTTGTGGCTCGGGTCTCTTTGAAATTTCTTCTTTGACATGCATATTTGTTTGTTGAAGGTGAACATGTGCGCTCAGTGACATGATCCTATGATGGCTATTGGCCAGTTTTAAGGCCACTCCCGGATGTCAGCTAATATTATTTGACAATCTTTGCAAAGGGTAAAAGTGAAATAAATGGCCCAGACAAGATAATGTCATGATGTGTGAGAGAAAAGGAGTGTGTTGCCAGTGTGAGTTATCACTAAGATTGAGCACAAGATATTGTGTACGTAGAAATGGCTAGTGTTATTGGTGTTCATTTATCACTGTTATTTTCTAGAGGGCAATGCATCAAGGTCTTGTCTTAGAGTTTGAGAAAATCAAAGCAAAGTGATGTTGTGATGCCAAATATCATAGACAAATGCAAAGCATGTGAAGAAGAAGATGATAAAAAAAAAGGGTTGAAGGCAAGAGCCAGTTAAAAAAAAGTGTCAATATACAGCCAATCACATTTTTTTATCATATCTCAAAAAATACAAACTGGGTCGGGCTGAATTTTACATATGTTTGAGATGACAATGTGTACATTGTACAGAAATTTTTTTTTAAAAACCCAGTTTGACAATCAAAAGTTATGGTCCTCTGAGTACTCGCAGCAATAAAAAATCAGCATTGCTTCCAAAAGTTTAATCCCACATTGCTCAAGAAGTGACCATTTCAAGTGTTTAAAAGATATACCACTCACATAATGAAATGAATAAAGAGAAGAAGGCTCTCAAGAGTGTGCACAACTATTGCATTGGGATACGTGCCAATGACCATAAAACACTAAATTTTGCATAAAAATGCTAGCAAAAAATGCTAGTGGTTAAGGAGATAGCATTCAGAGAATTGGAGAATGCTTAGTCTCTAGTTCTCCAAATGCTAGTGGTTAAGGAGATAACATTCAAAGAATTGGAGAATGCTTAGTCTCTAGTTCTCTAAATGCAAATGGTTAAGTCAGAAACATTTAGAGAATTGGAGAATACACTTGGTCGCGAGTTCTCCAAGTCGCGAGTTCTCCAAATCGCTAGTTCTCCAAATGATAACCATGGTGAAAGAAAGATTCAGAGAATTGGAGAGTATGTAGTCGCAAGTTCTCCAAGTCACAAGTTCTCCAAATCGCTAGTTCTCCAAATGCTTGAAAGTTAAGAAAAATCATTCAAAGAATTGGAGAATACACTTGGTCGCGAGTTCTCCAAGTCGCGAGTTCTCCAAGTCGCTAGTTCTCCAAATCGCTAGTTCTCCAAATGCTTGAAAGTTAAGGAAAATCATTCAGAGAATTAGAGAGTATGTAGTCGCGAGTTCTCCAAGTCGCGAGTTCTCCAAATCGCTAGTTCTCCAAATGATAACCATGGTCAAAGAAAGATTCAGAGATTTGGAGATACATGTGATTCGCCAGTTCTCCCAATCAGTGGGTTAACTTGAGGTTTGTCCGAGCATGCAATGAGATAGTGACAAGTGGCACTTTCTGGTGCATTCTGTGGGTATATGCAGAAAATGATATAAAATTGCAAATTAAAGCTGAATTTATGAAATGATATAATTTAGACTATAGGACATAAATTCAAAAATTTAAAAGATAAGCTGTTCACGGAAAAGGGGCCTGGAAATTCATTTTTTAACAAAACATATAAGTGTTATATGTTTCCGGAAAGGTCTCGGAATAAGGATTCCAATGGTGATAACTATTTTTAGTTTCAAAGCAGTTGATAAGAGCAGTTCAGGTTTGAAATCCGGGAATCAAGATCGGTTGCAGATCAGATTGGAAGTTTTTGCAGAATGTGGATCAGCTTGGGAATCAGTTGCAGGGAGATGAGGAATGTTGAAGATATTTTTATGCAAGAGGGACAGCTGTCAGTTGGTTTTGGGAATGGACTCTCAATTGCTATATCTTGGATTTTTCTCATTGTAACAAGGATGTTGAAAATTTATGCTGTTAGGCAGTATTCAGGCCCTTTTTCTTATTTTCTCTGTGTTTCTTTGTCATGTAAATATGTTGAACTAGAAGAATTTTAATAGAAAAACAATGGAATCCCTATTCAGTTCTGGTTAATGTCTTCGTGTATTTGGTCTTAGTTCTTGTGTATCAGTTTGTAAGGCATTTTGATGCACTGGTTATAAGGTAGTTGTGATCTTGTTTTCAAGTTTCTTTCAAGGAGAGAGTCAATCTTGAGTGCAGGCTTTGAGAATTTAAGATTTATACACGAATTTGATGTCTAGGAACTGGAATGAGAAGAGTGATTTGTAAGGCACTTCACTTGGTTTCTTTGAGTTTGGAGTTAAATTTTTCTGGGAATGCATGGTTGTTTGACTCTGATGCCCAATAGATAAGGCACTGGTCTTTTGCTTGTCCTACAGTTTTCATCATCAAACATTAATTACAAATCATTTTACTTTCCTATTGTTATGCACATTCATGTTTGATTGTATTCAAGAAGTACAATTCATTTGTCGATTCCTTGAAGAGTGAATCATTAGGTTAGCCTGCCTGAGCCTCCGGGTTTGAAGAGAAGGAGTTTATCCTTGTTATCACATTGGCCATTTTTCTAGTTCTTAGCAGATCATACAGGTGGGATCCTGTATAAGACTGGTTGAGTTGGACTCCCATGTTTTATAAGTCTAAGAATTATCCACCGATTTTCATGTCTGCATAAAGGGTTTTAGCTAGTGAGTTATATGTATGCAGATCTTATCATGTTTTAGGTGCACCCGCCTGAGTGTGTGGAACTCGAAGCAGAAGGAGGATCAAATCCTCATTAATTAGTCTTTTCTTGCCCCTCAGTTTGTATGAACAAGTAGATTTGTGTTGCTGGACAAAAATCCCCAGGTCTGGTCTTCATGTTTCTCTTTTAGAGTTGAGGGATACAAGAAAAACCGCTAACAAATTGGTGACTCTGCTGGGGAAGAAAAGTATTGCAATTGCATAAGCGGTGAGGTTACACTTCAGTTTCTTTGCTGTTTTTAGTTGAACCCATGAGTCTGGCCAATGTTCATGTGGGAAAGAGTCTTCAAATTTTATAGTTCTGAAAATCATTTTTAGACCTGTGTATACCTAGATTTGTTGTTGTGAAAGTTTTAAATATATGCATCTCTGCTGTTGTGTGAAGTGCCCAGAATCTGAACATTTTCAGAGCGAAGATCAGTTAAGAAAGTTTTCATTCCTCTATGGAGAGGTGGCGACTCTATGTCAGAAATGAACCCAAAGTTTGAAGGTGTTCTTCAAATTTCAAATCAAAAAGTGAAGCTACAGCAGCAACAAAAAATCTTTCCAGGTATTTCCCCATTTGTTTATGATATCTCATAAGATCCTTATTCGGTGAAGAAGTCACTAAGCCAAGGAAGTTTAGTAAGTCTCGTGTATGCTTCTCTGTTTGAATAAGTTCAATTGAAAAATCTGTGGTGAAAAGTGTATACTTTTGAAGTTGTGTTTGCATGAGGTTTGCGTAGCAGAAGTAAAATGTCATGTCATAGTAGTTCTACAGACGAGATGGAAAACACTTTGGATTCAAATGTTCTTTCTGAATTTGAAATTTTGTTGCCAAGTTTTAATGAAGCTGAAATTAATAGACTGATGTTACGACAACAAATTGAAGAGAAAATTGTCCTATTTCTGAGAACAAGAATAGGTAGAAGGAAAGATGAATCAGTCATGTTGTTCTATGATAAATTTTCAGTGGCTCTGAGACAAGTAGAGATTCATGATATGTTTAGAGAGCCATATTTAATGGACTTGTTCGTAGATCTATGTATGCCTGAATCAGTCAATCAGTATGCAACATTTAGGGAAAAACATTTTGCACACATTAGGGAATGTCTTTCAGAAATTGAAAAGGCCAAATCTGAGAATGAACTTGAAGATGTTTCAGATGATATTTATGAAAATCAAACATGTAGTTCAGATTTGTATGATGAGTGCAGTGATGCTGATATTGACAGTGATAGAGATCAACATAATAGAAATAAATCTAATGATGATTTCTATGATTCAGTGTGTAATGATGATTCTCAATCTGGGAATGAATGTAGTTCAGAAAATGAGTATTCGGTTGGAGACTGTGAAAGAATCAATAGTTGTTTTTCCCTTGATGAACATATTGATAATTGTGGTGTTGATGCTCAAGATCTAATTTCATTTTCAGATTCTATTTCTTTTTCCTCTAATCAGACTTTTTGTGGCAGCGGGTCTAATAATGTATTCAGTAGCTTTTCTAATGCATTGTTTGATGAAAATATGGATTTTAATCAGCCGGCCTTATGCAAAAACTTCTATGATCTGCAGTTCCATTTGGTGTGTAATCCATTGTTTGAAGATAATATTGAACAACTTGATTATGATGGAGTTGAAACAATTCAAGAAACAGTTGATTCTAACAGGTATCAATCGGATTGCCAAACTTTATCTCAGCTGGATGAGAAAGAAGTTATCTACTATGAGCCTCATGATATTTCAAAATATGTGCAGCAGTGTGAGTATGAGACTTTTGCTTTTGATTTGCAGTCATGTTCTGAAGATAAGGATGCATCTAAAGATTGCAATCATCAAGCAAGTCTTTTCCCGCTTTGTAAAAATCAGCCTAGTGCTCGATTTCCCGGTGCGCTAAATCATGACTATGTTTCTTTTTTGCAAAGTGATGACATTGGCAAGTATAGTAAGCATATGTGTGTAGAAGATCAGAATGAACAGTTAATGTTTGACACTCACATGCTTGATGAATTTCAAAATGTTGATAATCAAATGTCTTTTGATTTGCCAATGGTGGGTTTTTATCCATTTGACCATGCAGCTGAAAATGAAGATAAATGTTTGATTCCGGAGCATGGGGAAGAGAATCATGTTTTTGATCGGGGTAAGTGAGGTTTTCAGCCATGAGTTCATTTGTAAGAAGTTTGTATATTTGTATAGTTGCTTTGCTTTCAGCAGTAGTGTAGTTTCTTTCAATAAAGGAGCCTTAGAGCCTAATAATGGATTTGGAGGAATAAGAAGATGAAGTTGTTTTTGGAGTGATAAGGAGAAGCTAGTTTTTGGGGTGGTTTGCTCTTCCAAGAGATTCTAAGATTCTTGTGCTGATCTTACGCTCAAACATCCCCAGACAGAGCCAATGTTGGTACTCAAAATGCAGTTTTGAAGTACCATGTAAAATTTTGATTAGGTGCTCATTTTGGCTTTGTATTGCATGCTAGTCTGGGTGTATTTGGGGTCATATCTTGAGGTCTATGTGTTCATTGCTTTGCATTCATCCTATTGAGTTATTTTGAGTCCTTAGATGGCATGTTCAAATGGGTTTGCATCAATTCGTTTCTAGGAGGTCTCTAAGTCAAAAAATGCTTTAAGTGTAAAATTCACTGGGAAGGGTCACTTTGAGGTTGAATAAAATGCACCCTGGAGAGCGTCATGAAAATATGAGCCTAGTGTCTTGTTGTACACTTTTCATACTCTTTATGTGTCAAGTTTTAAGCCTCTGTGATAAGTTTTGACCCCGTTTATTCATCCCCTTTCGCAGGTGTTTTCTAGTTTCTGCACTTGGCCCTTTTACCAGTTTTGTCGGGAACCTTGTTCGACATGTTATAACTTGTACCCGGTGGATTGGTAGAAAGGTTTTAATAATTTCTTTTCATTATAGATAAGTTTTACTCTACCCCTGTCAGTTTGTAGCTCGTGATGAATCCATCTGATGAGAAATTGAAGCTGATTCCATTTGCAACTTTCATGTTTTGCACTGTTTGGTTATTCACCAGTTTTCTAGAGCCCTATTTCAACTATGAATAACTCATGCCCTGTTGATCAGGTCATCAGTATGTTTGTCTCAGTGTCTAGTAGACATAAAATACTTCCTTGTTGTAAGATTGTGGCTCTTGATGTATTCATTTGGTCAATTTGCCAGACCTTTTCTGTTTGCAAAAAGTGCAAATTGCCCAGTTATGTTTTCTGCAAGTTTGTCAGAGGCCTTCTTTGTCTGCTAATAAATTTTCACAGGATGATCCTATTGTGAAAATTCTTGTTGTTCTGTATTGCTGACAAGTTATACTGTATCTCATTTTGATTCGAGCATCCTGCCAATCCATTCGTGCATTTTTCAAGGCTAATTCCAGATGCAGTTTATTAGGTTCTGACAGTGTGTTTGCAGGAGCAGAATGAAAAGGGAAACTTCAGAGGTTAATAACTTTCACCTCAGGTACAGTTAAGGGATTCCATTTTTCAGGGTGATTCTATGTATCTCAAGGTTTATGTCAGTCACGCGATGAGATTTGTTTAGGTGATTTGGTCAGTTTTCAAAGCCAGTTCTAGAGCCAACTTAAGTGATTTCAGATAGAGCAGAAAGGCAATGTTTTAAGTGGCTAACTTTGGTCAATTTTATCTTGTGGCTCGGGTCTCTTTGAAATTTCTTCTTTGACATGCATATTTGTTTGTTGGAGGTGAACATGTGCGCTCAGTGACATGATCCTATGATGGCTATTGGCCAGTTTTAAGGCCACTCCCGGATGTCAGCTAATATTATTTGACAATCTTTGCAAAGGGTAAAAGTGAAATAAATGGCCTAGACAAGATAATGTCATGATGTGTGAGAGCAAAGGAGTGTGTCGCCAGTGTGAGTTATCACTAAGATTGAGCACAAGATATTGTGTACGTAGAAATGGCTAGTGTTACCGGTGTTCATTTATCACTGTTGTTTTCTAGAGGGCAATGCATCAAGGTCTTGTCTTAGAGTTTGAGAAAATCAAAGCAAAGTGATGTTGTGATGCCAAATATCATAGACAAATGCAAAGCATGTGAAGAAGAAGACGATAAAAAAAAAGGGTTGAAGGCAAGAGCCAGTTAAAAAAAAGTGTCAATATACAGCCAGTCACATTTTTTTATCATATCTCAAAAAATACAAACTGGGTCGGGCTGAATTTTACATATGTTTGAGATGACAATCTGTACATTGTACAAATTTTTTTATAGAAAAACCCAGTTTGAAAATCAAAAGTTATGGTCCTCTGAGTACTCGCAGCAATAAAAAATCAGCATTGCTTCCAAAAGTTTAATCCCACATTGCTCAAGAAATGACCATTTCAAGTGTTTAAAAGATATACCAATCACATAATGAAATGAATAAAGAGAAGAAGGCTCTCAAGAGTGTGCACAGCTATTGCATTGGGATACATGCCAATGACCATAAAACACTAAATTTTGCATAAAAATGCTGGCGAAAAATGCTAGTGGTTAAGGAGATAGCATTCAGAGAATTGGAGAATGCTTAGTCTCTAGTTCTCCAAATGCTAGTGGTTAAGGAGATAACATTCAGAGAATTGGAGAATACACTTGGTCGCGAGTTCTCCAAGTCGCGAGTTCTCCAAATCACTAGTTCTCCAAATGATAACCATGGTGAAAGAAAGATTCAGAGAATTGGAGAGTATGTAGTCGCGAGTTCTCCAAGTCGCGAGTTCTCCAAATCGCGAGTTCTCCAAATCGCTAGTTCTCCAAATCGCTAGTTCTCCAAATGCTTGAAAGTTAAGAAAAATCATTCAGAGAATTGGAGAATACACTTGGTCGTGAGTTCTCCAAGTCGCGAGTTCTCCAAGTCGCTAGTTCTCCAAATCGCTAGTTCTCCAAATGCTTGAAAGTTAAGGAAAATCATTCAGAGAATTGGAGAGTATGTAGTCGCGAGTTCTCCAAATCGCTAGTTCTCCAAATGATAAGCATGGTCAAAGAAAGATTTAGAGATTTGGAGATACATGTGATTCGCCAGTTATCCCAATCAGTGGGTTAACTTGAGGTTTGTCCGAGCATGCAATGAGATAGTGACAAGTGGCACTTTCTGGTGCATTCTATGGGTATATGCAGAAAATGATATAAAATTACAAATTAAAGCTGAATTTATGAAATGATATAATTTAGACTATAGGGCATAAATTCAAAAATTTAAAAGATAAGCTGTTCATGGAAAAGGGGCCTGGAAATTCATTTTTTAACAAAACATATAAGTGTTATATGTTTCCGGAAAGGTCTCGAAATAAGGATTCCAATGGTGATGACTATTTTTAGTTTCAAAGCAGTTGATAAGAGTAGTTTAGGTTTGAAATCCGGGAATCAAGATCGGTTGCAAATCAGATTGGAAGTTTTTGCAGAATGTGGATCAGCTTGGGAATCAGTTGCAGGGAGATGAGGAATGTTGAAGATATTTTTATGCAAGAGGGACAGCTGTCAATTGGTTTTGGGAATGGACTCTCAATTGCTATATCTTGGATTTTTCTCATTGTAACAAGGATGTTGAAAATTTATGCTGTTAGGCAGTATTCAAGCCCTTTTTCTTATTTTCTCTGTGTTTCTTTGTCATGTAAATATGTTGAGCCAGAAGAATTTTAATAGAAAAACAATGGAAGCCCTATTCAGTTCTGGTTAATGTCTTCGTGTATTTGGTCTTAGTTCTTGTGTATAAGTTTGTAAGGCATTTTGATGCACTGGTTATAAGGTAGCTGTGATCTTGTTTTCAAGTTTCTTTCAAGGAGAGAGTCAATCTTGAGTGCAGGCTTTGAGAATTTAAGATTTATACATGAATTTGATGTCTAGGAACTGGAATGAGAAGAGTGATTTGTAAGGCACTTCACTTGGTTTCTTTGAGTTTGGAGTTAAATTTTTCTGGGAATGCATGGTTGTTTGACTCTGATGCCCAATAGATAAGGCACTGGTCTTTTGCTTGTCCTACAGTTTTCATCATCAAACATTAATTACAAATCATTTTACTTTCCTATTGTTATGCACATTCATGTTTGATTGTATTCAAGAAGTACAATTCATTTGTCGATTCCTTGAAGAGTGAATCATTAGGTTAGCCTGCCTAAGCCTCCGAGTTTGAAGAGAAGAAGGAGTTTATCCTTGTTATCACATTGGCCATTTTTCTAGTTCTTAGCAGATCATACAGGTGGGATCCTATATAAGACTGGTTGAGTTGGACTCCCATGTTTTATAAGTCTAAGAATTATCCACCGATTTTCATGTCTGCATAAAGGGTTTTAGCTAGTGAGTTATATGTATGCAGATCTTATCATGTTTTAGGTGCACCCGCCTGAGTGTGTGGAACTCGAAGCAGAAGGAGGATCAAATCCTCATTAATTAGTCTTTTCTTGCCCCTCAGTTTGTATGAACAAGTAGATTTGTGTTGCTGGACAAAAATCCCCAGGTCTGGTCTTCATGTTTCTCTTTTAGAGTTGAGGGATACAAGAAAAACCGCTAACAGAACTCTTCATATTTTGAGAACCAATTTTGATGAGAGGTCATGTGAAAAGAAGCACCCGAGTCAATTAACCACACATCATCAAATGCATGGGCTGTTAAAGCTGCAATAAAAGCATTTCCATCTTCTTGAGATTTTTCGGAAGCTAAATCTAAGCCTTTCTTCTTCTTCTTCAATTCTTTGCAGTCCCTCCGGAAGTGCCCAGTTTTATCACAGTTCCAACATTTCACCTTGGACTTTTCAAGAGTCTTAGAACTCCCATGGGATTTGGATCTACCCTTCTTTGACTTGTTGTCATTCTACTTTCCTCTATCGTTGGATCTCCCACGAACAGCAAGGGCTTCCTTAGATGAATCCAAAGTCTTTCTTTGCATCTCCTCAGATAGCAGCGAAGACACCACATCATCCATATGGAATGTGACTATAGTACTTTCAAGAGCCATCGCAAGATGGTCCCATGAATCTGGGAAGGAACAAAGCAGGGTCATACAACGATCCTCCTCCTTGATCTTGGCACTGGATGATGCCAACTGTGCAATCAATAAATTGAATGCGTTGAGATGATCAGTTATAGATCCACCTTCCTCCATTCTTAAAGAATACAACTTATTTCTCAGGAACAACTTATTCACTAGAGATTTGGCCTAATACACAGACCCAAGTTGTTGCCACAAAGAATTTATAGTAGTCTCATTAAGAACATTTAGAAGAATGGCATCTGCTAGACAGAGTCTGATGAGACCCTTAGCCTTCCGATCCTTGATCTCCCAATCCACTTGTGATATCATTGTAGGTTTCACATCAAGTGAAATAGCCTCCCATAGATCATAGTCTTCAAGCATGTCTTCCATCTTGAGTTTCCACAACTCAAAATTAGTGCCATTAAATTTCTCCACCTCCATTCTACTGTATGAGGAAATTGCCATCTCAATCTACAAATAAGATTCCAAATGCTCTTCACAAAACTCCCACTCAACTTGAGATTAGCTCAAAAAAGCCTACCCAACAACTATGATCAAAAGTTGATCAAGCTTTGATACCACTTGTAAGGAAACTCAAGTGCGGAAACAACTTCCTACACTAATCTCTAAAGGAAAGTATTGTGCAAATTCTTTTTAAACCCTTACAATTTTGGATTTGTTAACTACTTTAACAAAGATATTGTATCCATATACCATGCATATAGAAAATAGATAGAGAAGATTGAAACACATAAACACAAAGATATGCCGGTGTGGAAAAACTTTTCGGTAAAACAACCCCACCCCTCTAAAACCTGCACAATGTATTATCTTCAACACAAAGAATACAACACACTTGTAATGCAAGTTCTTTCAGGAGATGAGAGACTAGTAAAACTTATATATCTCCCATAGAAGAAGCATCATATATATAGACTCCTTAGGACCCAAAAAATACCCAAAAAAGGAGTTTGGCATCCAACCACCAAGACCCATGCACAAAGCCACATGCACACAGCTGTTACATGCAATCCCAAGAATAGGTGTCCATCCCTAGAATAGACTATGACAGCTTGTCATAGAATCTGCCAAAAATAATGGTCACAAGGGAAGTGTAAGAGAATCTGTCATACCAACTTATTTTTGGCATATTCTCTTACACACACCAACCACTTCTTCTTGGGCACCCAAATAGGCCCAAGTCATAAGATTCTCTTACACCTGTCATAGCACATTCCTTAAATAGTTCTTACATGTCATAGGTATCCATCATGACCGTTTCAGTCATGATCTCCTTATGCACAAGATGCCGACACATCAAGTGGAGTGACACATCAACATGCCAACTAGACATGTACACTCACACTTAATTTTATTATTTGCAAAAAATACATTTACAAAACAAATAATAAGAATAGGAATTATCCAAGGTTGAGACACCTTATTCCTAACATAAATCTTGTGAAATTTCTCATTCGATCAATTACTAACATTTCCCTCATTTCACATCGTAACCTCATTTTCTTTGGTCAAATCGATCAAGTCCAAATCATCACTGGAACATTCCTAAACTGACCCTAAACCTTCTTAAACATTCCTAAATGAGTCGATCCTAAATCATGTCAAACCTTCCTAAGTCATTATGAATTAGTCCAAGATCATTTCTATCACATTTGATCACTCTCAAATCAATTCTAGGGAATTGTAAAAGATCATCGATGTCTGATCAAATCACTTTCAAATCAGTCCAATCTTGCTGAATCCTTTTCAATCTTGTCCTTATCAATTCAATCTAGTAATAAATCCAAGGAATTGTCAAAGTTCATCTATGCCTAATCAATTCTCTTTCAAATCAATCTAACCCTGAGAACAATGTCAAAGTTCACTGATGCCTCATCCTCATCATCTTAATCCAATTCATCTCAATAGAATTTTCCAATTTCATCGATGTTATTTCATCATCACTACTCAACTCAATAGCATTGTTAAAGTTCATCAATGTTATTTTATTATGTCACCCTCAATCGTGCACATTGTTAAAGTTCATCAATGTTGCGTGATTCCCTAATCGATTTTAAATCATCAAAATCAGTTTAAACCCTTGTCAAATATTTTAAGACCAATCCATTTTCAATCCTATGTCATCATTCAATCAATCATTTTTACTAATTATGCCCCTTGGGATAAATAACTCATAGTTTATCCCTTTTTTATTAATCTATTTATTAGATTAATTCCCCTTATCCTATATCTCTCACAATTAATTAATAATTTCATATTAATTAATTGTTCCCTTTTCCATGAATTTTGGAGTTTTTATTAATTCCTAATTCCTAATTTATCCTTTTTGTGGGAATTCAAATTTTAAAAATGTGACTCTTACACATTCCCTTAATTTGTGCTTCAAATCCTACTAATTAGCTTCCACTTTCTTCCACCTTCTTCCACCTTTCCTTTAATATTTTTCCCCCTAATTGTGCTTCACCTCTTACAATTTCCCTTCATCATTGTTGACTTGAGCATGTTACACTAATCTATTATGAAGAATAGATTTGAAATTGAACAAGTCAATGTGGCTGGTAATTAAAGATTTCTGTATGCACCGAGCCAGTGCAGTGTATATCAAGTAATAGTAATAACCGAGCTAGTTAGCTAGTTATCACCGATGTATTTCTATATTAACCGAGTATGGATGAAAACATTAAATGCTAAGAACAGCCTACTGAATTTGATGAGATGGAAATTGTTATGATTTCGAGGTTAAGGATAAAGTTAGTTATGAGATCCATGGATGACAAAATTCAGAGATGATCTAAAGGATGAGATTGAAACATTTTAATGACACATCTGTCAAGGAAGGTTTAAGTGGAAAAATGGACAAAGGAGATTAAGAGGAAAAATCTAATGGATGATATGAAAATGATTTACTTATCTATATAAGAGATATGAGTTTCATTATTGAAACATGCTGGAAAGAAGGAAACTACAAATATTTCACATGAAGATTGTATTCATGCATGCTTGATCAAGCTAGTTATTGATAGATCCAAGCTGTAGACATTACCAAGTGTTAGAGAACTATTTACCGAGTGAAAGTAAGTTGAGAAATATTGAGGAAGTGAATTGATAAATGATCAAAGGATTTTATGGGCTTAGCATAGATCTGAATATTTGAAATTGAGTTGTATTTGAATCAGATCAGTAATGTATCAGTTTAACCATTGATTCAAAAAATCTCTTAACCGAGTGGACTTAACAATCTTATTGTATTACCCTATGACTTCATTGAATGTAAAGTGTTATGTTGTTGACCCCATAGTGAATGCTGGTCAAAAGTTAGCTATTAGTGATAAATTATCTAACCAGGTCACACCTAACAGTGTGTATTGTAATCTTTAACAGGGTTGGCTCTTTACTGAGCTCACTTCAGAAGAGTGAATTATTTTGGGTTACCGGTCCCAGGTGGTTTTTCCCTTAGCAGGGTTTCCACATTAAATCATTGTGTTATGTGTTATTTGTTATGATTGTTTTTCTATCATACTTTACATATTGCATAGTTGATTTAGTTGGTAATCACAGTTGGATAATTACTGGTAATTGGTAAGTGGACAGACAAATTGATATTTTATGTTATCGAGCTACATAATTTGTTGGAATTGTTTTGTAAGGTACATCTTAGTGTTTGGGACTATAGGATAACTAATCTAACTGATTCACCCCCCCTCTTAGTTATTCTAACAGATGGTATCAAAGCGTATTGGTTGCTTGGAAGAAAGTTTTAAAGACTCGAGCAGAAAGATCACAAGATGTATAAGAGGGAAGTGTAGAAGCTGAACAAAAATAACTTTACTACATGGAAAAGCTAGATGAGGTTTCACATATCTGGAATCAGAGAGTCCACTATAACCTTACTTGACAATGGCTACTTACAACCGACTATTGGACCTTTGACTCTTGATCAGTCGAGAGACCAACATGAACACAATATTACTATGATAGAGATTGTTGTTGCTCTATATGATGTTGAATTTGAGGATGTTAAGGATTGCACTACAATGAAGAAAATGTGGGAGAAATTTTCTCTAGTTCATGGTGGTGATTTGAATGTGATGAGAGCCAGAGTTGAAAGCTTGAGAGGTAGATTTGATGACATGAAGATGAAAGAAGGAGAGACCATTACACAATATTCAAACTAAATCAAAGAGGCAGTCAATGCTATTCGAGGAGTGAGAGGTATTATTTCTGAAGATACTTTGGTAAGTAAGATACTGAGAACCTTGTTGCCTATCTATACAATCAGAATAACTGTTATTCATGAAATGAGGTCTACACCTAATAGCACTCTTACTCTTGATAGTCTGATTGGAAAGTTAACAACTTTTGAGCTAAATAATTTTGATAATAGTGTTGTACTGATTATTGAGTCTTCTTTTATGTCATCTCTTAAGATTGATAAATCTAGCAGTAAGCATAATATAAGGAATGAAAGTGATAGTAACACTGAAGATGAGCTTGAAGCACTTATGGCCCGAAGACTGCAGAAAGGTAAAGGAAGATATAAGGGAAAGTTACCTTTAACTTGTTTTAATTGTAAAGAGGTTGGTCGTATTGCTGCTAGATGTCCTAATAGGAAAGAGGAAGATAATGACTGATCTGGTGATGGAAAGTTTGGTAGAAGGAATTATAAAGGAAACCGATACTACAAAAGAGACAACCGAGATTACAAAGATAAAGGAAAATATGCATGTTACCTTGTTGGAGAAGATGACATCGACACTGACACTAATGATGATATTGAAGTAGTATTTGTTGCAATGAAAGATGATTTAGAAGAGGAGGAAAGGTATGTAGAAACAAAACTTATTTCTAAAGTTAGTAAGAATGATACTTAGATCATTGAGAGTGGTTGTACACATCACATGACTAGTGATGAAGATAATTTTGATCATCTTGAGCATTATAATGGCTCGGATCAGTGAAAATGGGAAATGATACACCTTGTATGGTAAAAGGAAAAGGATCTATTTTATTGAATGATAAAATTAGATGTGATAATGCATACTAGGTAAAAGGACTTAACTATAATTTGTTGAGTGTAGCACAACTGAATAACTCAAGTCATCGAGTTGCATTTGAAAGCGAGAAGGTGAAAATCTATGATGAAAATGGAAAGCTTGTTAGAACTGGAGGACAATCAAAAGATAATTTATTCTATATTGACAATGCTAAAACTTCTTGTTTACTGGTGAAGAATGAAGATGCATGGTTATGACATAAGAGGTTATATCATGTAAACATTGATAACATGATTATGATTAGTAGAAAGAGAAATGTTAGAGGATTGTCGAGTCTAACCAAAGCTGATCATGTTATGTGTCATCAACGTCAAAAAGGAAAGCTGACCAAATCTATTTTTATAAGGACTATTCATCTAAAGCAATTTTGGAGTTGGTACACACCAAATTATGTGGTCCTATGAGAACTCAAAGCTACTATTGTGGTCCCACAACCACGCTCCCCTTTCTGGCCTTTTGGCCCCAGGGCCCCCCCTTCTACTTTCTGCTCGTTTTGTATTTTGTCTTTGGTTTTTTGTCCTTGGTTGACTTTTTGTCAATTTTTGGCCTTTTCGGCCTTATTGCCCTTTCGCATTTTTGGACATTCGAAAGTGTGAAAGGCCGGAGGAGCGAAAGATGAGCGTCGTCTAATTTTTTCAGCCTTCTCGGCACCGACACCCTTTTTGGACTTGTCGGGGGTTTGAATTTTCGGAGGTCCGACCCCCCGTGGAAGTCGGCATTTCAGAGCTTCGGCCTTTTCGACGGTCTGACACCCCTGAAAGGCTGAAAGGTCGATTGCTTAGGGTGATGACGCTAGCCGTTGGGCTGGCCTATATAAGGAAGAAGGGGTTTTTTAAAACCTCACTTTCATGCTCGCTCTTTCATCTCCAACCGGTTTTTCTCACCACTCACCACTTTTTTGCCATCTGGGTCTCCCATTTTCGCTGGTCATCCTTGAGTTTGTCATCTTCTTGGTTGGTGGTTCTTCCCTCTTCCTTCATTTTTTCTTTTGGTGTCTTAATTTTAGGGTCCTTTCCTTTTGACCTTTTCGGCCTGTCTTAGTTTTAGGGTTTGTGTCTTTTCAGCCTTTTTGACCTTGTCTTTAGGTCTAGGTTATTTAGCGTCAGTCTTTTTGGCCTTGGGGATCACCAAGGTAGTCACCTTGCATCCCCTTGATGAGGTTGTGGTCAAACTCATCGTCAGACTCATTTTTGAGTCTGACTAACAAACCCTAGTTTCGGACCTTCAAGGTCTGAAACTTTCAAGCAACTTGAAACAGGATGAATTCTCCCAAGTGTTGAGGGCACCTTTCAGGATTTTAGTGTTGTCGCACACCAAAACATGTATACCTCCAAAAATGCCAAAAAAAGACCATGCTCCTCCAAAGTGCCAAGTGCGTCTTCAGCCTTTTTGGATGTTTTGACCTTTTTGGCCTTTTTGGCATGTCGCACGCCGATGTTCTCAAGTTCCCCAAAATCCCTGAGGCATTTCAATTCCACTCTCTTGCTTGGATGTTTCGGTGTTGTTAGCCTTTTTAGCCTACGAGAGGTTTCTCACCTCTGTATTGCTAAAATGACCGAAATAGAGTATTGGCAACAGTGCAGCCTCTTTCAGCCTTTTCAGCCTTGTTGGCCTTTCGGATGTTCCACACCCCCAAAAGTCCAAAAGGTCAAAAATACCTCTTGTGGCCCCTTTTGAGCTTAATTTTGGTAATATGGTTTTCTTTCTGAGTTGTTTCTCCTACCATGATACTGATTTATGTCTTGTCCTCTCTACAAATATGGCCGAGAAGGTAGTAGCATCACCAGCGATGAAATATCAATTCAAAGGCTACCATCCACCTTCCAAGGTGACTAACTTGCATGCAGGCATAACAGATACAGATATTGGGAACATAAGCTAGAATGACTATTTGAACAAATGTGCCCAGCTAGTAGGATGATCAGAGGAATACACTTCATTAGTACACTTCTCTTTGGTGAATGTGGTAGCTCACCTAGTTTCCATCCAATCGGCAAACCTAATCAATACCTTGGCCAGCAACTATGTGTGCAATGAGCACATGATGAAGAACAACATGGGTGATATGGTCTTGGACTTGAGGCCCGACAACATCGAGGATGTCTTCCATCTGCCCAAAGGGGTTGATAAGCTCTTCAATTTCAATATCAACAAGGGAATGTAGTTTTATAACAAGGACATACAAAGAGCCCATAACATAGTCAATAATGAATATCTGATGTAGCCTTTTCCCAAAAACAAACTAGACATGATTGATATGAGGAGGGGGTATATGCAAGAAGATATCCAAGTGGCCATAACAATGATCAATAGAGAATACTAGCTACCAAAGTCTTCTCAACTAGAGCCGTGGATGATCTTTTTGATCCAAAAAATAAGAGAAAGGCAAGCAAGGTTTAATTGGGCTGCCATCCTAAGTGACCAACTTGATGAACAACTGATTCGAGTTAAGATAGACCCCCATTTCTACATGACATCTTATGTCATGTACCTACTAGCTGCCAGGGCAGTTTACCAAGGTTTAATCAAAGTTGGAGCAATCAGAGAATAAAACACCTATTTGTTCACTCTATATCCTCAGCTGGTGAGGAAAGATTTCTACACACATAATAGCCTAGATTTTAGAATAGTTAATGATGCTTTCATTTTCACCATCATACGCTCCATTGAGGGAGACTATGCCAAAATGCCATCCATAGATGCAAAAACTAAAGTAAAGGCCATTGGGGCATTCTACATACAATTCCAGACCTTCACTTACATTTGGGTGACAGGAAGCACCTTGGCGCCCAAAAAGTTACCAAGATACCCTCCTGATAGGGTAGTTCTCTTAGAGATAGAAAGGAAGCTATCTAATGCTCATGAACATATCAAGCACAAGAAGAAGCATTGTTGAGATTTTCCTATTTCCATCGGCCCCCACTGTGTACCAGACATGAAAGTCTGTAAGTCTCTAACTGGAGAATGGGATAAATTTCCATTGTCAACCTACAATTTGGTAAGGCCTCAATTTGATCCCATTGGTACATACAACCACATAATGGGGAGGTACTATGTTTATGAGCTACATGTGGAAGACCATTGGGAAAACAGTGTTGATGATTATGAAGTAAGGATCTGTGATTATTGTCGGATGAGTCTAGAGTTGGCATAGGGCACCCTTTTGTTGAAGATTTCACAGAAGGTGGTAGATGCTAACTCAGACAAGACTTTGGCTTCTATATATAATATGGATAAGGTGTTCACAAGGGCCATCTTGAATGCAAAAGTAGATTGAGATGAGAATGATAGTATGAAATTCAGAGCCCGACATGTGGTTAAATTGACTAGATCATGGATTGCTCATCCTTTCCAAATGCAGTGATGAAACAACTCCTAGAGCAACCCTCTCGATGAAAGAAGAAGAAGAGAGAAAAGGTATTGAAACCATAGTTTAAAGAGGCTACTCCTCTAAAGCTAGAAACTATATATCGGCATGAGCGCCCCACTGCATATGGTCTAGCCATGCACTCCAAGAAGGTTAAAACCAAAATGATAGGGAGCATCACCCCGCTAGACATACCTTCATTGAGTAGCCATGATTCTCCCAACATGGCTAAGAAGAAAAAATTCAAGATCATAGGACCTAAGTCATCTGGAGTAATGAAGGTTCATGTGTACAAGACAAAGAGAGGTTCAACACCCACACAAATGGATACCCTGATAGAGGATGAATCAGATGAATCAGATGAAGTCCCTCTCAGTAAAAGAACCTAGTCTGTAGGATTCATGAAGAAGAGGAGAGTAATGGACAATGATCTTGAGAACATGGGAGGGGCTACTCAGGATGAGCTAGTAAATCTAGATGCTCTCGGTGATGATGAGTTCAACCTCATAGATTTTGTAGGGCTACATGGTTTTAAAGAATCTTAGCAACAAGTTCCTATGCAGTTTACAATTCTTTTTAGTGGTGTGGGAGAGGACCTACAATAAAGGCCTCAAGAACAAGTTGATGTTGAAATGGTTGAGGCCCAAAAGGAAACTGTAGAGCCAGAAAAGGACTCTTCTATTGGGGTCACCTCAAAAGAAGATGTAGCTACATAGGTCCCATTGGTCTCATCCATTCCGCCTCCACCTCCACCTCAAAAATTTCCAACCCCACCTTTAGTTCCACTTCAAACACCTCCTACCACTCCAGTACAAACCACTCCATTGCCTCATAAACCTTCTTCATCTAATGTTCCCCTTCCAACTCCATCTCCACCAGCTCATTGAACCACTCCCCATGTGTCTCCCATGTCTCCCTCACTTAACATTCCTCCACAAGTCCCTATGCCTTCACCATGATTTCATGATGAGTCAATGCCACAAAGCTCGCAGGAGCCAAAGAAAGAAGAAGAGGTCACTGGTGAAGAGAAGATAGAGGAAGCTCATGCAAGGTCTAAGGAGCCAAATGACAAGGGAGAATCATAGGCAAAAGAAGAGTCACATACTAAGGAATAAAAATAGAAAATAGATACAGAGGAACAAATAGCTAATGAGTAGCAGATGGCTGATGAGGAGGAACACACACAAGAGAAAGCTGAACATAACATTGGTAATGAGTAGGAATCAGGAGAAGAAGAGGAGAACCAAGAGGAAATAAAAAAAAGGTGCCTAACAACTTCCTCTACATTGGCTGCTCTGTAGGAGCCAATAAAAGCTTTCTCCAAGCCCACTTGGTTCACTAAAGAGGTACAACCAAGAGTCAGAGTGTACATAGATGATGAGGCTGATATGACTGCGTTAGGGCATGCCTTCCACCAAACAACATTAGTTCCCTGATGAAGAACCATGTCTTATGTGACACAAGACTAGGCAGGAAGATGGAAAGCACAAGTGGTTGTTCCCACAATGGATGTTAGTGCAAATGAGATCACTCCGAATGACTATGTGTTGGAGGAGGTAGACTTGGGGGACCCACCAAAGAAGGTAGAAAAACCTTGGCTACATTAGGATTGAAGTATGCTCTGGGCTTCATGGATAAGGATGAAGAGAGGATAAAGGCTCTGGTAGAGCAGAACAAAGCTATGAAGAGATTCATTTTGAAAACAATGGGTCCAACTAACCCAGATAACCCCGAGGCCTCATTACAGATAATTTTGGAGAAGAAGGGGGAAATAAATATGGATGCTCCACATTCTTTTGTACAGGCTTGTGTTGAGTGGAAGCTTGATTTTGAACAGTTTGCTAGCTTATCCCTCAGGAGGATCCTAAGGCCCTTTTAGAACATTTTGGCGGGAGTAACTTCCTTAGTGGAAATTATGAGTGAGGAAAATGGTGTAGAAGAAACGATCCTAAATTGGCAAAAGGTGTTGGATGAGCTGACAATGATAAGGAAGTAGCGCTTCCAGGTTTTGATGAAGATCTATGAAGGATCAGAATTGGATAACTTTGAAGAGTGGATCCAAGAGATAGCTACGGCATTGGCCATATTTGAAAAGGTTCTTGAGAGGTTAAACAAGAGAAGGGATGATAGCATGCTTTTTGCAAAGGAGTTGCAGGAGTTCTTTGAGGGCCTAGACTTGGATCTGTTTGATGAAGATGATGAGAAGATCATGTATTTGGTAAATGACATCATCAATCAGTACTTAGGGATATTCTAAGGGGTGAAGACTAAAGAATACCTCTAGCAGATGTTTTACCAAAAGGAGGAAATTCAGAAAGTACTATCTCTGAAGAGGAAATAAAAGCTTTTACAAAGGAGTTGATTGACTTCCGAGATAGGCAGCAAGAGATCCTTCAAGGGATTAAGATGCTGAAATTTGATGAGGTACTGGAGATAGTGGATAGGTTCAAGAAAGCACATCCAAAAGTTCCTCCCAGCCAGTAAGCCTCCATTCCAAGATCTACCAAATTTTGTGTACAGAAAATCCAATTTTGACACTTAGCCATTTTTGCAGAGCCTGATTTTCGGCATTTCGGCCATGTGGGTTTTTTGACCTCCAACAAGTCTGCAAGTCCTAAATTTTAGAGATGAAGGACTTGGTACTTAGTCAATTTTGGGTCTTGAGTTTTTCAGACCAACTATCAGGATTTGGACATTTTTTGGCACGTCCGAAAGTTAACTCCAGTTATCTCAGAGATCATTTTCCAATCATCTGGGCTTTCATTTTGGGATTGTTTGTTCATGATTTTGGGATCTCTTCCAGTTGGGTCCATGTGGAGAAGCTGGAGCCAAGGATCAAGGGAAGAAACATGGAGATTATCAAGTGCATGTGCGAGTTCCAGCTCCATTTTAAAGTTATCTAATGCATATTTTATTCAAATCTTTGTAATGCATGAGGTTTAATTCCATGCTAGGATAGTTTAGCTAAGCTTTAGAAGTAGTTTCTTTAATGCAAGCTTTAGTTTAGATTTACTTTCAAGTTTTAGTTGCAGCCAAACCCTAGCTATGAAAATAAGAGCCTAGCTCTATAAATTGTAATAAAATGATGTAATGAGGGTCGATTTGATCATTAATATAACATATACAGTTGGTGCTTCTTTCATGGTGTGATTTATTTGCTATCTACGCAAAATTTGTGAATGTGTGAATCGCTCATTCTTTATTTCAAAGAGCCAATTGGTTGTTTAATGATTTTAAGTCTGTGATCTATTAGTTCAATGTTTGATGGTTTTGCATTACTGTGTTGTGATGAATTTCTGAGAAGATTATTCTTTGGTGCTTGAAGATTAAATTGTCTCACATGTACACACATGTGGGGTGGCTTCATGATTTGATGAGTTTTGGTTTATCATACGTCTGCATTTGTTCAATTCTATTGATGATTGCATCCATTCAGTTGAAGATTGTGACATGATCTGATCTCTATTTTATGGGTTTCTTCATATTCTTGGTTATTTAATTCGCATGGTGGTGTGATCCTAGCATATGTCCAATAGGTTTCTTTTAGAAAATTCATTTAAAATCTCTTCTTACCCTACATCTTCTAACCCTCCTTGCAAGTTATTTTCAGTAGATTAATTAAACTAGCATTGCTTTATTCTTAAATCTGAAAATTATATTAAAAAAGAGAGAACTTTTGGTTTCTTAAAGTTTTTTTTGCAGTTTCCCTTGAAAGAAGAACTAGCAAAGGCCTCCTTGTTAAAAAATTCACATTTGTCTTCCATTGAGCTATCCAAGTGATTGATACCTAGCCAGAAGGAACCTTGAGATTGATTCCATCAGTCTTCCAAGAGGGGAAGTTGCTCACGCAAATTCTTAGTCATTGTCTTCATGTAAAAATGATGCTCAACAACTACTATGGCAATAAATACTTTATTTTTTTTGGTAATGACTATTCTAGACTATGACAGTTATGTTGTTGAAAGAAAAATCTGAGGCATTAAAATTATTTAAATGGTGTAAGGCTAAAGTTGAAAAAGAAACCAAAAAGAACTAAAATTCTTAAGGTATGATAGAGGAGGTGAGTTTTTTTTTATGAATTCACTAATTTCTATAATGAGCATAGAACCAAAAGGCGTGTTTCTACACCTAGAACACCGTAGCAGAATGGAATTGCTGAAAGGAGGAACCGATCTATTGTTGATTGTGCTAGAACATTGATTATTGAGAAAAATGTTGCACAAATATACTAGAGAGAGGCAGTTAGCACTGGAGTATACACCTTGAACTGAGTTCAAGTGAATAAAGACACAAACAAGACACCTTACGAGTTATGGTTTGGACACACATCGAGTGTACATTATTTTAGAATCTTTGATAGTAAGTGTTATATTCTAAAAGATGATAGGAATGGTAAATTTGACTCTAAAGGTGATGAAGGAATATTTTTAGGATATTCTACTAAGAGTAAAGCTTATAAATGTTTGAACAAAGTTTCAAATAAAATGATAGAAAGTTCTAGTGTAAGAGTTAATGAGTTTGCTGAAAAGAATGATGAGGAAAGCATGAAGGAACCATAAGACTATGGTAGGCTTACTTATGTTGAAGATCCATATTATCTACCAAGGCCATAGGCTAAGTCTACTGAGCATCACAAAAATGCTACCAAGAATCAGAAAATGCAAACCAAGAATTAGGAAGAAGCTATCGAGCAAGAAAATGAACCTAAACTGAATGATGTGCAGAGAAGAGATCAAGTGCTAGCAAGATTTGTTAGAAGACACCATCTAGAGAATCAAATCATTGGAGATAAGCAAGCTGGTATGATGACCCGAAGTAAGTTAAGTCAAAAAACATGCTTAGTTTGTGAGTTTGAACCTAAGAATGTTAGGGATGCACTTGAAAATGAGGAATGGATCAATGCTATGAATGAAGAAATTAAACAAATTGAAAAGAATAAGACATGGACATTAGTACCCAAACCAAAAGATAAAAATGTTATCGGTACTAATTAGATATTCAGGAATAAGTTAAATGAAAATGGTGAGGTCACTAGGAATAAGGCAAGACTTGTGTATGCAAATTAGATGTCTAACTACACTAAATGATAAATTAACTATTCTAAGATTAATAAATCAAACTAATTAGCAAACAACAATGAAGAATACACCAAAAATGAAGCTAAAACAAGGTTTTACCTTCACCTACCATGTAGCTTGTCTCCATTTCCCTCCTAGCCTTGATTTCTTGAGGATGTTGAGCTCTCAGATTTCCAAATGAAGCCTCTTGCCCAAGATGATACCAAAGTGTGGAGATTGATGATGAATGTATGCAAAACTAAAGCTTAATTATGCAAATATGGTGAATGAGATGCAAGTGATATGAAAATGGCTTGATTATGCTTAAATGCTCTTGAAATGCTCTTAGAATGCTTGAATGCTTGATTGCTTGAATGCTTGATTGCATATTCACTATTAGCTCAGAAAGGGGAAATGAGGCTCCTTTTATAGAGTTTTAGAGGATCTAAGCCTAGGTGGCACAATCCTACGATGGAGAATGAAAGGTGGAAGATCCTAGGGCTAGGATTGACTTGGTTGAAGGAGTTGAGAGAAAGGGGGATGTAGTTGGAATGTGAGAGGAAGAATAGGGATGATGTTCCTCTCACATTGACATGGAAGAGAATAAAGTGGAAGGGAAAGACACATGTCAAGTGTCTCACAAAGACCAAAGAGAGGAAGAGGGAAGGACTTTTTCCACATGAGGACTCTTGGCACAAGTGTCCCATGAGTCACCTTTGACCCTTAGAGGTGGCTTGAGAAGTCCCTTAGGAATAGGGCATGTCTCTTGACTTGGTTTAAGAGAGGACATGTGGTCATAAGACCAAGTCCTATGAGGCCACATAGCCCTTAAGAATAAGACATGTGTGGGTGAGGATAATTACCAATAAATAATTAATAATAATTATTTATTTTAGCCAAAGTGATGTGTCAGGTGACTAGGTAAGTGAGGTGGACTAGGGGACTTAGTCATATTTAGGTGATTGTATATTTAATTAAATCACTTTAATAAGACTAATTAGAAGACTTAGGATAGAGGAATAGACTATAGTGAATTTACTAAATAAATTGAATAATCTATTTAATAAATAGAGGAAATAATCATTAATTAAATAATGAAGCCATTTTTAAGTGTATACATTTTGCCCCTCTTTGAAATAATGTGCGTGTCACATTGTTTCAAAGAAAATTTCACACATTTTTGCCCCTGCCCCATACAATGTCTAGATGACCTATGCATGCCCCCTCGAGAGATTGATTGACAAAAGAATTATTTGAATTTTATTATGTTTTTGTTTTTGTTTTTTTTGTTTTTTTCTTTTGTATAGTTTTTTCGAGTTGGACAATCAATCTCATGAAAAAAAAATGGTAGAAATGATGGATGAGAATAGGGTGAAACAGAAGGAAAAAAGGAGTTAGGGTACACAGCAAACACATCAGGTCCACAGGCTATAAATAGAGCAAAGGGGTCCACAATAGGCTCATTGTGCACACTTGTCATTTAGAGATTAGAGTGTGAGAGAGAGGAGAGAAGAGCCACCAGGATGTCATTCCCATTGTCAGATCATCACTTCCAGAGGGCCAGACGCTTCCAGAGACCACCCAATTTGGGAGAGCCAGTAGGTGACTCGATCCTATTTGTGAATTCATGATTCTTAGCATGTTAGATTAGGATTTGTAGCATTTTTAGGTTAGATTGAATCTTAGGAAATTTTGAAATTTTTTTTTTCATGGTAAAAAAATTATATGCACAATTTCAACACACGAATGCGCAGTAATTCATGACATTGGCACAGAAAACTTGTGTTTCTATGCATTTATGTCATAGAACTGCGCATGCATAGAAAATGTTGGGTTATTCTATGCAAATGTGCAATAAATATGTGCATACATAGTTTCTATGCTTTCGTCACGATAAACTGCACAAATATGGAAATCTACGCAAATAATTAGGGGAACTGTGCATGCATTTTTCAATGCTGCACATTTGTATTAGTTGATAGGATTTGGTCAAATTAGCAAGTCAATTAGGTCAAACTTGACATCGATAGTCTGATTTAATCTATCGGTTGTTGATTTGGATCAATTTGATCAAGATAGGCAACATCATAGCATGGTCGCTAGTTGACCAATCTTGGTATTAGATAATTGATAGAATCATCTGTTGAAACACGTGATAAACATGTTTGTAATTGATATGATAGATAGGTTGATAGATCAGTTAATCAAAATCTAATAGCTTGAATTTTTTGTCTTTGATAGGAGGATATTACCAATATTCTAATGTCACAGGAGAGATATCCCATCACATAGAACTTGAGACCGGCACTATTAGAGACTGACAGACTCTTGATCGGTGCATCTGGTTTGTACCATGTTATCTACACACCTAATATTTAGGTGCATTTGAGTATGATGACTGCATTAGCAGAGCGATGGCACTCAGAGATGAGTACATTTCATCTCCCGACAGGAGAGATGACAGTTACACTAGAGGATGTATATCGCATCCTCCAGCTTCCTATCACAGGTGAGCTGGTGCACTATGATTGGCATGATGGAGTGATAGAGTGTAGAGTAATTTTTGGTGATGATGATATTGATGAGGGGGAGATTAGGTGGGAGGATATGGTTGATTTTTATGAGCCTCTACCAGTGGTTTTAGCAGGAGCGATTGGGGGATTCGTATGCCCTGATCTTAGGTCACATGGGTTTGCAGTTGGTTGGGGCTGCACTTTGTAGTGGATGATGGATGACGGGACCCAATTTGCTTGGGGTGTATGTCTGTTAGCCCATTTATACCATGATCTTCATTAGGTGGTGTACCATAGGGGTGCATCATTATCAACCAGTGTCACATTGCTCCATGTATGGGCATGAGAGCATATTGCAATTACACAGCCAGTAGCAATCAAATTTTGTAGCACAGGACAGCCGTATATTCATTTGTATTCATCAGTTTTGTCTCAGGAAAAATTGGGACACTTCGAGTTTTGGTGGTACACTTTTGATACTTTGGATATAGTCACATGGAGACCTTACCTAGGGTGTGAGCCTTGGGATGACAAGAGATAGCTCAGTTTTTGTTTTGAGTCATGATGGTTGATAGGGAAGACACCCTATATCATTGAAAGATAGTTGGTCAGCCGGGTTCTACGACAATTTGGCAGGATCCAGGGCATGCCATAGGGAGTCACAAAGTTTGCACATACACATCAGGAGAGACATGACTAGGGGCCCATGGTCTCTTTTGACATAGCTAGACAAGAGTTTCTTGACATGCCATTTTAGGCATGGATGATGAGATAGGGGGTCGTAGACCTAGGGATGACTACTGATCTAGAGCAGTACTTGAGAAATTTTCTAGTACCACGCTTGACTGATTCAATAGCTAGGCCACTAGAGAGGGATCTGATAGAGAGACATCATGGGAGATGTTGAGGTTGAGATAGGAGAGGTAGAGGGAGAGGAGGCAGAGGTGACGGTGGAGATGGTGATGGAGGAGATGGAGGAGATGGAGGGAGAGGAGATGGAGGAGATGGAGGGAGTGGAGATGGAGGATATGATGGGAGAGGAGATAGAGCTAGACCTCAGATGAGAGGTGGTGGTGTGAGACAGAAGGGTTTGATGCCACCTCTGGCTAGACAGGGATGAAGATAGCCTCCAGCATAGCTAGCAACAGGAGCTGCACTATAGATACTAGCTGCACCACAAATTCCAGCTGCACCATAGATACTAGCTACCCCAGTATAGGTACTAGTAGTATAAGTACAGGTGCCGATATAGGTAGGACAAAGACAGGATGAGGTGGATGTACTTTTAGCTCACATCAGATTGGTATAGGGTGGATAGATCCATGATGATATATAGGATGAGCAGATGCTCGATATGGCAGGGTAGGATGCACATATGCCAGATGTGGATGCTCAAGAGGAGCCAATAGGGATGGATATCAGGGGACATGATCCGTATTTATAGAGAGATGCTACAAAGGAGGAGGATCCAAATATTGACTCATTGCTAGTCCAACTAACAATGACACAGGTGTAGGAAGATCATGTCCCTGGACTTGAGAGATGGATAGAGAGACTAGAGAGCCAGATGGGAGTGCTTAAACATGAGTGTGATGCGGCTATAGAGAGACTTGGGGAGTCAGAGATGTTACTGGATGAGCTATAGTGGACAGAGGATTTGGATCCTCATGGAGATAGTTTGAGAGCCATGATACGGGCTGGGAAGGAGATATCCTACCTGTGAGAGGCCTACAGATAGGTGGTTCCTAGGGATCAGTGGATTGGGAGCTACAGAGAGAGATCAGTTGCTATTAGGATAGAAATATATGATAGATAGGTACTGGCTGGTAGTGGAGGTGTATCATCACACCCTCTGAGAGCACCCACAAGTTTAGGGGATCAGGTCAAAGCCTTAGGATCAAGTGGTTTAGCAACACGGGGTCTTATTGCATCTCGCCAGTAGTGATAGATAGATTCTGGAGGTAGCGGATCATAGATGTTGGATATCATTGTATACAATCTTTGTATCATTATATCATTGACTTGATGGACACATTTGGACATTGTTATGTTTCTTTATATCATTGGACATTTGGACAGTTTATTTTGTTTTATGGACTTTATATGATTGGACCCTATATGATGGACTCTATATATACAGTGATGCAATTTTATCATGATTTTCTTTGATGATTTTATATATATGTGCATACTAACATATGCAAGATGTGATGATTTACTTTAATATGCATTGAATGTATATCCTAGAATGAAAAATGATTTATTTTCTATGTGATGCATAATGGTTAATGATCTAACATATGATGTTGATATAAATGCATGTCCTAAATGATTTTATTCGATACAATGCTATGTGGTTAGTAATGCAATGATGTAAAGAACAATGTAGATAATGGATAATGAATGGATAATAAATGAATAATAAAAAATGTATGATGATATAATACATGTAATAGATAATAAATGATGGTGTAAAATGCATATAATGGATAATAAATGATGGTGTAAAATACATATAATGGATAATAAATGATGGTATAATGAAAATGATATGTAATGAATGAAAATGTTCTTAAGATGACTAAACTATAACAACTTACATCATAATAAAAAGATAATGAGATTTTATGATAACTATAACAAAACAACATGTGAAATATGCATGTAATATAGATGGGTAATATACAAATGAACATACCTAATGAAGATAATGCATGGCCTAAATGAATTGATTAAATGTTGGAAAATGAAAGGTGAAAACTTAATGTTTTTGTTGTCCAAATGTCCTCAACTTAAATAAAAATGTATCTGACACAAGAAGAATGGACTAGGAGAACAGACGACCTAATACGAAAGATAACCTACAAATCCCTATAAAAGGAGCACTAATATGCAAGTCATGAACTGTTTAAATGAAATGTAAAATGAAATATGAAATGAGTATATCTCCACAACATGTAACATCTTAGAACTTCATAATAACTGGAATTTGATTTTCATCATTGAGCTCGTTATGTTGCAAGAAAATGCAAGCATCATGGTATAATTAAACTAGGATGACCTAAGCACTTCTTGCATGGAGTTTAATATTGCAAACTTGACAAGAATCTAGGTATAATTGAACTGAGATGACCTAAGTTTCATTTGCATAATAGAAAAGGAATATTCCCCCCCTCCATCGGGGAACAAATATTTGGAGTTGAGGTATGTGATGGCATATCACTATTAATAGCATGTGTAGAACAACATGATTTGTATGTTGTCAATACTATTAAACTGATGAAGGCACTTACGCACAAACACCCCAATTATTTGTTCCTTCAATTTCATCAGAAAATATCCCACAAATAGAAATCAAAGAAAAGACCATGCCCCATCTCGGCTATTCTAATCAATAACATATGGGAGTTTCAAACTCATGTCAAAGATATCCTAGAATAGCATAGGAAACATGATAACAATGAAATCCATATATGAATGCATAATCTACAACAAATCATTCTAACATGCCTGCCATGAATATACATTTATTTTTCCAAAAGATAGTGTAAGGTACAATAATCAGTTCAATTGATGATGTATAGTCAAGAATGATAGATAAGCGGCCATGTTTTGAAGAATAGATTACAGATTGTGATTCATCATGAAGATACCATTGTGGAAGAATGTTTGATTGTGTTTGCTTGTCTGGTGAAAATACTCCAATCTATCCTCTAAGAGTCATGACTATCATAGATCCACTTCCCGAACTAGGTCAAGGACATGCCCCTAGCTAGGTGATGGACTGACTTATTATGGATGAAGAAGGACGCAAAAAGACTAGGATGAAGACCATGACAAAAGATCAAGCTATGATGGGGTTTTATTATGGGTAGATACAATGGATGGTGTATGAACTAGCCACTTTATTATGATATATACATGGCAGGAATGGGGATTGACTAGCCATTTTATTTTGGATATATACAATGAACAGACACATTAGAAGAATCATAATAGATAGAGGAGCTAACTTGATACACATGGCACCTATTTCCAGGTTTTCACCACATGCTTTTATTGCAATTTTCTTTTGATTTTTTTTTTTTAATTTACAGAATATATACATAGCCCTTGCATTTGGGATTTCAAGGATAGAACTTCTTGAGGTGTATGCTATTAAGAGGTTCATCCAAAGGATCTCCCTCAGGTGTGGACAATTGATAAGCTCCAGAACCATAAACTGTTGTAATTACAAAAGGACCTAACCAATTGGGTTCAAACTTGCCCTTCTTCTCATGATGTTGTTGATTCTTTGGATTTTCTCGAAGGACTAGGTCACCCAGCTGAAAGTCTCTAATTTTCACCTTGCTATTATACTGATGAGACATACACTGCTGATAGACTTTCAAATGATCATAAGCTCACTGACAGCATTCATCCAGCAGTTCTAGTTTAGTTAGTCATGCAACTCTATAGTCTTCATCAGGAATCAAATCTTTGAGAGTGACACGAAGTGAAGGCAACTTGACCTCAAGGGGCGGGACTGCTTCGGATCTATAGACAAGGGAATATGGGGTGGCTCTAGTGGGAGTACGGATGGAGGTGTGGTAAGCCCATAAGGCTAGATTCAGTTGGATATACCAGTCACGACCAGTGTCATTGATAGTCTTTTGTAGGATTTTAACAATTGTTTTGTTTGGAACCAAAGCTTGGTCATTTCCTTGGGGATAGTATATGGAGGAATAGTTATGGGTGATATGGAATTTTGTGCATAGTTCATCCATGTCCTAATTTTGAAACTATTTCCCATGATCAGTAATGAGATACATAGGTATACCATATCAGAAAATGATATAATTTAGGATAAACATGGATACTTGTTTCCCTATGGCTGTAATCAATGGAATGGCCTCAATCCATTTAGTAAAATACTCTGTTGCAGTGATAATCCATTTGTGACCATTGGAAGATGGAGGGTTGATGGTGCCCATGAGGATGAGTCCCCACCAACTGAATGGCAAGGTAGTTGTAAAAGGATGTAATTCTTGTGTTGGAGCATGAATAAGGTTTCCATGTATTTGACATTTCTTACATACCCTAGAAAAATGAAAGGAATCTATTTCCATGGTAGGTCAATAATAACCCATACGCATGAGTTTCTTAGCCAAAGAGGGACCACTCGAATGTGTCCCACAAATACCCTCATGTACATCTCACAAGGTAGTTTGAGCTTCATTGTGCTTGAGATATCGTAGGAGAGTACTCTCAAGACCTTGCCGATAAAGGGTGTCAGATATTAGGACATAGCGGGAGGCTTGGTGGAGAAAAGCTCTTTTTTGATTTCTAGATAGGTCAGGGGGTAGGATGTCATTTTTGAAATAAGAATAGGATTTTCCATAAATTGGGGAATCATGTCCAATTAGATGACATATAATACTCATATCAGGGTCATCATATGCAGGACAAGTCAGGGATTCCACCAAGAACTCAAAATGGGCCTTGGTATCCTCTGTATCAAACAAAGAAGCAATCATTGCCATTGCATCAATAGCCTTGTTATCATGCTGAGGAATCTGCTCAAAAGTGATGACTGAGAAATATTGTTTGAAGTCATCAACCATACGTTTATATGGTACTAAATTATCATCTTTAGTCTGATAATCATCATTAACCTGATTTATAATCAAATGAGAATCCCCGTAGACATTCATTTCAACTACTTTCCATTGTAAAGCCATCTTTAGCCCAATCAGAAAAGCTTCATATTCTGCTACATTATTGGTGCAAGGAAAGAGCAGCTTGTAAGATTTCAAAATTGTGTATCCTTGTGGCATGACAAAGAGAATACTAGCTCCTGAACCCTGCTGAGTACATGATCCATCAAAGTATAGTTTCCATGTTTGTGTAGATAAGGCCAAGATGTGTACATTAGGAAACTTTATGTGTATAGGTTGGTCATCCGTTAATGGGGCATCTGCTAGTTGATATGCTATCACTTGGCCTTTGATAGCCTTCCTGTCCACATATTCAATATCAAATTCACTAAGGAGCATGACCCACTTAGCCAATTTGCCTATTAATGTTGTCTTTCTTAATAGATACTTTAAAGGATCATTATTTTCAATGATCTTGATTGAATGTGACAACATGTAATGTCACCACTTCTGTGAAGCAAAAACAACAGCCAGACATTCTCTTTCTATAGGAGAATAGTTTAGCTCATATCCCACTAGGGTATGACTAATATAGTATATGGCCTTTTCTTTCCCTTCATGATCTTGCTGAGCTAGAAGAGAACCTAGGGAGACTGGCATAGCTGAAATGTAGAGCAAGAGTGGCTTGCCCAGAATTGGTGACATCAGAGTTGGAGGATTCACCAGATATTGCTTGATTTTATTGAAAGATTCCTCACACTTATCATCCCATTGGAATAAGATATTTTTATGTAACAAATGCTGAAAGGGATGACCTCGATCTACTAGTTGAGAAACAAATCTTCAGATGGATTGGAGACATCCCTGCAAAGATCTTAACTGACTGATGTTAGTCGGGGAAGCCATCTCCATTATTGCTTTAACTTTTTCTGGATCTACCTCGATTCCTTTGGCTAAGACAATGTACCCTAACAGTTTACCAGATGTGACCCTGAATGCACATTTCTTTGGATTGAGTCAAATCTAATACTTTTCCATCCAGGTGAATATTCTATCCAATACTCTCAAATGACCAGCTCTATCTTTGGATTTTGCTAAAATGTCATCAACATAATCTTCCATAATGGTATGCATCATGTCATGAAAGATTGTGGTCATAGCTCTTTGGTAAGTCACTCCAGCATTTTTAAGGCCAAATGGCATCACATTCTAGTATTATGTATCCCACAGACAAGTAAAAGTAGTCTTTTCCTAGTCTTCTAGTGCAATCTTGATCTGGTTATAGCCAGAAAAACCATCCATTAATGATAACATCTCATGCCCAACTGTCAGATCAACAATAATGTCAATATTTGGCAGAGGAAAGTCATCCTTTGGACAAGCTTTATTAAGATCTCGAAAATCAATACAAATCCAGATAGACTTGTCTGGTTTTGATACAGGGATGATATTTGAAATCCACATAGCATAATCAATAGCATGAATGAATCCAAGATCTAAGAGCTTCTTCAATTCTACTTTAACCATTAGTGCAATGTGAGGGTGCATCTTGTGAAGCTTCTGCTTAACTGGGTTTACACCAGGTCTAATAGATAAATGATGCATAATGAGATTCAGGTCTAGCCCCGGCATATTAGCATAGGACCAAGCAAAGTTGATTTGTCTCTCTTTGAAATTTTTTGCAAAAGCTTCTTTCTCTAATTCTGTCAAGGATGCAGCTACTTTGAGTATGCGTGGAGAATCCTCTGTTCTAATGTTAAGTGGCACTATTGGTTCAATAAGGATGGTAGATTTCTCTCAATACAAATAATTGGGAAGAGTGTCAATCCTTCCATCGTCAGGCACCTCAGATAGGTTTTCACCATCAAATGCGTCTTTTCTTTTTACTATTTTTGGATCTAACACTGCCATTGAGTGGTTTTCACCATTAGATCTATTGATTATTTTTATATTTTTATGACTGAAAGGATTGGCACTCTCTCCAAAGTAGGCCATGTCATTGAGTTCTATCAGAAATCCTGACTTGTGATCCCCTGGTGGTAAATGATCCCTTATTCTAAGATAGTCAATGATTGTGTCATCATTATGGAAAACATCAAGTTCTAGATGATCGGGAGAATCCCAATTGATAAGTTTGGGATGTACAAGGGGCATTGGATCATGCAGGTCAGTTTCAAAGGCAAAGATGGTATTGATGGAAAAATTGTCAAGGTTTATGATAGTATTAGTTAGGTCTATTTCCATACTCTCATCTAATTTGTCTATCGCAAGATAAAGCTCACTTTCCTCACAATCGACAAAAGTAGTATCACGTGGGACTAATCCTAGTGAGTAGGTCCTTGAACTCTCTCCCTCATGGTAATCATTACTATAGTGATGGAAAACATCAAGTCCTATCTCTTTAGTACAATCAAATAATGAATCCCATTCATAATCATTTGAGTCAGAATCATCATTATCCTTAAGTCTATCAATGATTCTTTGTGCTATCCTTTGTTACTCTAGATCTACATACATACCATGCTTTCTGAATTGTAAGGTAGGAGCTTTAGATATCTCATGAAAAGGTGTGATCTTTTCTTTTCCTTTTGGTTTTTTTGGTCCTTCTCCTTTATACCCTAATCCTATGGTATCTCTTTGATAATTAGGATTTTGCAAAATTGGTTTTAAACACCTTCTCTTTGTAAACCTATAGGTCCAACACCTTGGTATCCCATCTTTTGTAGCAAAGTATACCATTTACCATAGACATAAGGTGATATATATTCATGTTTGATATCCTCTTCATTCTGTTGTGACTTAAGAAAATTATTAGCATTACACTTAGCTACCTCTTTGGATATTGTGCCCCCACTTATAAATGTGTCATAAACAAGTATTGAAGGGGGTTTTGATTATTGTTTATGGATCAAAGATCTACCATATGATCTAGGAGATAAAGATAACTTTGTGATGCAAAGAGCTTGACCTAAAGTGTACTCTCCCATACTTCTTTCTTTTATGTCTATCTTGATCCCATTTGATTTAGAAGTTGATGCTATATTACGAGGATCAATGGGTGTAGTTGTAGAAGATCCAATACGGTTATAAGGTACCAAAGAATCAGATGTCTTCACAGAGCTACAATAGTGGAAAGGATTAGTATCTCCTTTGATAGTGATCTCCTGACCATTACGAGGGAATTTCAAGCACTGATGATAAGTTAATGGCATAGCTTGCATGGAATGAATCCATGGTCTTCCCAAGAGAATGTTATAAGCAAGATCCATGTCAAGAACTTGGCAAGGTAAATCTTTGATTATAGGACCGACTCTGATAGGAAGAACAACAGGTCCCTTGGATGACCTCTCTTCTTCATCATAAGCTTTTATTGTGATTTTATTCTTTGGATCTACAACATTTTTAGAAAATCCCAATGCAAGGACTAATTTCAATGTGCATATATTCAAGCCAGCTCCTCCATTGATTAATACTCTCTTGATTTTGTGACTCTGTCTAAGGACTTCGATAGGTAGGGGAGCATTATGAGGTTGGGTAATAGCTAAATCATCATTTTTAGTGAAGGATAGGTAATGTGGGGTTGTTAAATGTCCCACCATAGCTTGAAATTGATCATGATCTAGATTTGTGTGGACCTAGGTCTCTAAGAGAGCTTTTTCAAGGATATCTTTGTGAGGCAAGGATAGGCACAAAAGCTCTAAGATGGATATCTGGGCAGGTGTTTTCTTGAGTTGTTCCAAAAGATTGTACTAGTTGGAAATATTTGGTGTAGACTTTGGGACATAAATAGACTTGTTTTGAGAAGTGCTTGGTTTAGACGGGACTCCTTGGAGAGTAACTTTGGATTGAGCACGAGTAGTAACATGGACTAGTTGACTCTTTGATTTTTCCTTTATGGTAATGACATTGGCATAGTACTTAGAAGGATGACATTCAGAAATGTTACCAACATATCTATAGGGTGTAGTATTATAATTGGCTTGATTGTCACCCTTAGTGTTGGAAGAACCTCCTTTTTCATGCTCAGGAAGTGGATCTTTGAAAGCCGTATGTGATTCATTCGAGGTATGTCCATCAACACCAATTTCACCACTTTCAATTAAGTCTTGAATTACATTTTTGAGTCTTTGGTAGTCATTGGTTTTATGTCCTTTTCCTCTATGAAATTTGCAATAATCATTCCCATTACACCAAGAAGGTTTCACTCTAGGTTCAAAATCTTTCATTTTAGCAAGCGTAATGAGTTTTTATGATTAAATTCTGTAATGCTAATTCAAGAGATTCCCCTAAAGGAGTAAAATTTCTTCGAGGTGACATAAAAGGAAATCTTGGTTTAGATGAATCTTTGTTGGTGTTTGGATTTTCTGATTGATTGTTGTAGGTAGCTTGAGTAGCATTAGCCTGACTTGTGTGATTTAGAAGGGGTTGTGTTGGTTTGACATTACGATTATCAACAATTCCATCATTGACAATGATTTTGTTTTTATTCCAGAATTTGGATTTGTCATTGTTATAGTTGTTTGGATTGGAATTTGAGGACCCAACATTGTCTTTAAAATAAAGTTTTATCTCACCCTTTCTGACCATGGCTTCCTCAATCTTGATACCATTTTCTATGAGCTTATTGAAGTTTGGTGGACATTGAAATTATAACCTATAACTCATTTTTGGTGTAAGGTTATGCACAAAAATATCCATCTTTTCTTGTTTAGGAATTGTTCATGGATATTTGGCAAACAATTGATGCCATCTTTGCAAAAAAGTAAGGAAGGGTTCTCCATTCTTTTGATGTGCATTGCAAAGATCAAGCATAGTGACTTCATGTTTGATGTTATATGAATAATGAGTCACAAATTTTTCAAGAAGCTCATTGAAATATTTGATGCCTTGGGGTAGTTTGGATAACCATTCCATGGCTTGTCCTCCTAAACTTTGTGGAAATAGTCGCATAAGATAAATGTCATTGTGAGTGACTTCAATACAAGAAGCACAAAACTCATGAATGTGGTCTTGTGGATCCAAATTCCCTTTGTATTTGTCAAATTTTGGTACCTCAAAATGAGGAGGGAATGGAGTCATTGCTAACTTCTTATCAAAAGGATAAGGACATATATCATCCAAGGAATACTTCTTAGTTGATGATCTAGTTTGGATGTCACGGATTTGTTGTTGAAGCATCTAGATTTGTTGTAGAACAGGATCCAAAGATAACATGTTTCCTTGAGTGTTTTGGGAAACATTTTGTTGTTGAGTATCTTGAGAAGCATTGGATTGCTGATTGTTTTGAGAGGCATTGTTTTGTTGGTTGTTTTGAGAAGAATGGTTTTGTTGGTTGTTTTGAGAAGCATTGGATTGTTGATTGGTTTCCTTTGCTCCATGAGTATCTTGAGAACCACTAGGGATTTCTTGATTATTTGTATTAGGTGGTTCTCTAAGATGGGAAACATCAAAATCAGTTGGTAGTTTGGCTCCTTTTTAAGAAAGCATGAGGAAATACATCTCTCTATCCATGTCTAGGAGTCTTTCCATGACATTATAAAATCTAGGATCTTGTGTAGCATCCCTAGGTTCTTGATTTGTGGGTTCCTCTTCTAATGTAAAAAGTGAAGTTTTCTTAGGAATTCTAGACCAAGGATTTTCTTCATTGCTTTTGTTTCCTTCCATCTTGTCTAGGGATTCTGAATCAATGGTTTGTTTAAGTTTCTGAGATCGATTTTGAACCATAAAAGTGTGAAAATTGATTTGTGGGATGAAAGATTTTTTGATGAAAAGATATGGAAAGAGTGTTTGATAGAAAAGATATTGAAAAGTGTTGAAAAGTGATGAGACAACTTGATAAAATCTAAGTCAATAGGAGGTATAGATTTCACTATGATATGACAAAGAAAAATCAAGAGATAGTAACCTAAGTAAGTTTGATTGAGGATGATAGACCCTAATAGGATAAACTCACAAAGATCTAAATCTAATAGATAAGGTGATGTTTCAACACTAAATTTGGAATTTTAGAAGATTAGAAGAAATGATTTGATGACTTTTGGTGAAGGAAGGATGGTGAAAATTGATGAAAGTGGTCAAACTAAAGATCAGAGGTCTGTTTAATGGGAATGTTTTTCCAGAATCTTACGAAGGATGAAAATGGGTATCCGAAAAAGTGATTGTGAAAATTTCAAAGCTTGTGGAAATGCTTGCTATTGTATATGCGCAATGACAAATGCACAGGATAGTTTAATGAATGCATAGCCAAATGAATCAAATGTGTAGCAATTATGAACTGATGCATGGTAAAGTTAACAGATGCATAGAATAGTGTAACGTATGCATAGGAAAATTGTATGCATGTGCAGGTTTTTGTTTTTTTGATTGATTGCAACTGCAAGATTTGAAATTTTTTTATTTTTATTTTCTGATGTTTTGGTTTTTGGCAAAGTTAAAATGCATAAACACACACATGCAATATAGAAATGATTTTAATCTAATTGTTCTAGTATGAATGCACAAACATGCTTACAATCCTAAGGTTGGCAAGGATAGTATCTGTTGAATCCTCACTAGGATAATAAAATCTAGCCATGCAAATCCATAGCAGAAAACCTAGGAACTTGGAGGCATGGGCTCCTCCTTATAGTGCACTCACTTCTCAGGCACACCAAGTTCTAAATTTAATGGGTCATTACTTCCCAAAGAAATGCTATCTCTACTATGAACTGTGAGTAATGTGGGGTGTCTTCATGGGCTTGGGTGACCCCTTGAGCCAATAAATAGAAGGTTTTTGGCCACTATACAAAAGTACTTAGTAAGGACATCCATTCAGGTGGTTTTGATCAAGTCATTTTCCCAATTAAGGGGGCTCTCCCAATCCTTTCAAAGAAAGGCTTTCATCTCTACTAAGTAGCACTTTAATGCACCATTGGGGTACTAGAGGATATTTTGGTTGCCACAATGAATTCACACCTATCTAATGTGAGACTAATCACACTAGCAGTTTTTATATACCGGTTTGGAAGGGCTTGGCTTTAACCTATTATCAGTTGGGTCATTCTTTGGGGTGAGTACCTCTTTTCCCACCAAAGACCACCCTCTAAAAATTATAACAATTTCTTTGACACCCAAGGTCCACGAATGGCGAGGGGAGAGGATACGTTGTTATAATTTTGGGATTATAGATAGCTATTAAGAAAGACACAACAAACACTTAATCCATGCTAAAGAAGACACACAAATAAAAAACATGTCATATTTTAAAGCCCAAAAAAGGTTATAGTTTATTTTGCAAAACCCCTTAAGAATCCTGCAAACAAACTTGTTAGAAATTTAGCAATGGGGTCTTCAAAATAACGTCCTGCAAAAACAACCTAGAGACTACTAGATGAACATAAACTTGTCAAAGGTTAGCTAAAATCAAAACTAATAGAAAACTAAATTTTACTACAGTAAGTAACAAATGCGCAAAATAGTGAGGTGAATGCGTAGCAAGACATGATATATGCGCAGAATGTTCTAATGCGCAGTGCAATGAAACCAATACACAGAAAGAAGTAATGTGCAATAGAAAATGTTAAAAGCATAGATACTTAAGGTAAATAATAAAGAAAATTAAAAAGATAGACTGCAGAAAATGTCAGAATGGATGCGCAATAGAAATTGATGTATGCGCAGGAATCGGGTACAAATGCGTAGAAGTGACCTGTAGAAAAATCTGCACATGGAAAACTAAAAATAGAATGTTAAAAATGTGGGTTGCCCCATGGTGGGTGCCAAAAATGTATGCAAATTAGATGTCTAACTACTCTAAATGATAAATTAACTATTCTAAGATTAACAAATCAAATTAATTAGCAAACAACAATGAAGAATACACCAAAAAATGAAGCTAAAAAAAGGTTTTACCTTCACCTACCATGTAGCTTGTCTCCATTTCCCTCCTAGCCTTGATTTCTTGAGGATGTTGAGCTCTCAGATTTCCAAATGAAGCCTCTTGCCCAAGATGATACCAAAGTGTGGAGATTGATGATGAATGTATGCAAAACTAAAGATTAATTATGCAAATATGGTGAATGAGATGCAAGTGATATGAAAATGGATTGATTATGCTTAAATGCTCTTGAAATGCTCTTAGAATGCTTGATTGCTTGATTTATTGAATGCTTGATTCACTATTAGCTCAGAAAGGGGAAATGAGGCTCCTTTTATAGAGTTTTAGAGGATCTAAGCCTAGGTGGCACAATCCTACGGTGGAGAATGAAAGGTGGAAGATCCTAGGGCTAGGATTGACTTGGTTGAAGGAGTTGAGAGAAAGGGGGATGTAGTTGGAATGTGAGAGGAAGAATAGGGATGATGTTCCTCTCACATTGACATGGAGGAGAACAAAGTGGAAGGGAAAGACACATGTCAAGTGTCTCACAAAGACCAAAGAGAGGAAGAGGGAAGGACTTTTTCCTCATGAGGACTCTTGGCACAAGTGTCCCATGAGTCACCTTTGACCCTTAGAGGTGGCTTGAGAAGCCCCTTAGGAATAGGGCATGTCTCTTGACTTCGTTTAAGAGAGGACACGTGTGTTGGAAATTGAAATTGAAACAATTATTGTATTGTCATTGATGTTAAACCTTAATTGGTAAGATTGTTGCTACTTAGGAAAGTACTATATCTATTTGAGTGTTGCTAAGGGGATAGGCAAGGTTGGTAACAATAGCACCTAGGGAAAGGTTGAGTTATCTTGATACTAAAAAGTGTACTTGACTATGTTGTACAATGATGAGACAATGTATTGTTTATACTAGTAAGACTAAACACTAAACTGGTAGGCTTGACCGAGCAAAAAAAATGGAGAAATCATGTTTAAGCCAAGTAATGTTAGTGTCGACCAAGTCAGTGTATGCCAAGCAAAATAAGAGTGTCGACCGAACAACATTTAATTGTCGAGGAAGACAGTATAAGCCGAGGAAACATTTTTAGTAATGACCAAGCTTTCTACATGAAGACTGGGTAGTTGATCATAGTATTGATTGAGCATCAACATTTTTATATTTGAAGAGAATTTAGTTTTGGAGCCGACATTGTTGAATTCTTGGATTATGTAAAATGTATTGAATTTATTTATTGATTGTTTGAAAGCATTAAATGCACTGTAAAATGTTTTATTGTAAATCTTTAAGAGATTTGAGATGATTCTAGAAATGAAGCCGAAGTACATGAAGCGGGTAGATTCAATGAATCTGACCTAACCCTAAGATCTACGAATGAGATTGAGCATCATAAGATGAGTTAACCTAATTGAGGAAAGTATTAAGGGAACCTAAGCATTGGATATGTGCGTGCATGGGTGAACAGATAATGCTAGAAGATCAGTAAAGTTTTATTGACTGTATAGGAAGAAAAGGTTGAAGGAGAATTGTGGTGGTTGCTTGAAGAAAATTTCTAAGTAGATCAGAGATGGAGATGGAAAAGTTTCAAAGTCAGTAAACCAGCATTAGTGTATGGAATCAGATCTGATATTTGCAAAGTGAGTTGTATGTTTTTCAGATAAATATTGCTACTACTGTCTAACCATTGTAACAGTCAAAATCCTTTTAACAGAGGTTGACCTAACAGTCATGTTAAATCCTTTGAACAAGGTTGCATTTTAATGGAGTGTATGTAAGTCCTATAACAAGGCTCACTTTTAATAGGGTGATTGAAATCTTTTAACCAGGTCACACCTAACAGTGTGTATTGTAACCTTTGACAGGGTTGGCTTTTAACGGAGCTCACTTCAAAAGAGTGAAGATAATAGTAGCATGTTACAAAGTTCTCTTTCCCAAATTGGGTTTCCACTATAAATCCTAGTGTTAATACTTGTGTGAATGTTTTGGTTTGAACATTTTTGTGTTTTACAAGTTAACTTACAGCTAGGTAGTGGACCGCATTGTTATATGTTTCTATTATTGAATCAATGATGATCGAGTTTATTTTGGTTATTAGATATGATTTAAGGAAAAGTTTTTAAGTTTGTCTTATACATTAGGACTTGTGAACAACTAATTCACCCCCCCTCTCTATTGTTCTAAATCATATTAATAATTGGTATCAGAGATTTGTTGCTTATTATTAGTGTTTATAGAAAACAAGTTTAAAGGGACTTGAAGCAAATGATTAGGATGTATAAGAAGGAGGTACCGAAGCTGAATAAGGAAAACTTCCTTGCATGGAAAATCTTGATGAAGCTACATCTAGCCAGTATTGGTGACTATGTAAAGTACTACATTGAGAATGGTTGTCTCACCTATTGTACCTTTGACTACCAAAGAAATGAGAGCTAAGCAAGAACATAATCAGGCAATGTTGGAAATTGCATCTGCCCTAAGCTATCCAAAATTTGAGGAAATTAAGGATTGCACAATTGCTAAGGAGATGTGGGACACTCTTGCAAGGATCTATGGTGGTGACTTAAATGTACTGAAAGCAAAGACCAAGAGTCTTAGAGGTAAGTTTGATGAAATGAGAATGCAAGAAGGTGAAAACATTGCACAATATTGTGGTAGAATAAAAGAAGTTGTGAATGCTATTAGAGGAGAAAATGGGGTTATTGATGATGAAACTATAATTGGGAAAGTACTAAGAACCCTGCATCCTATATATGCTATTAAGATCTTAGCTATTCAGGAATCTAGATGCAACTCTGCTAATGTGCTTACTTTGGAAAGTTTGGTTGGTAAACTGACTGCTTTTGAACTCTCTAACTATGATAATTTCACTGTTGGAAGCATTGGTAATGTTGAATCTGCTTTCAAGTCACAACAAGTTCTGAACAAGCCATCGAAAGAAAAAGAAAGATGCATCAGTGAAAGTGAAAGTGAAAGTGACAGTGACACTTCTGATGAAGAACTGGAAGATCTAGAAGCTCTTATGGCTAGAAGATTGAGAAGAGGAAAAGGAAAGTATAAAGGTAAACTCCCTATTATATGTTTTGCATGTAATAAAGTTGGTCATATAGCTGCTGGATGTGATGATAGGAAGGATAAAGATGATGAAAGAAAAAGAAAACACAGACATAAGAGATGACATAAGCTACCAAAGGAACAAGGACTACAAAAGAAAAGGGAAGAAATCTTGTTACATTGTTGAAAAAGAAACTGACACTGATAGTGATGATGTTGAAATTGAGGTAGTCTATGTTGCAATGAAAGGTGAATCTGATGAGGATGAGAAAACTAAATTGATATCCTATGTGAACAAGAATGATAAATGGATTATTGACAGTGGTTGTTCACATCACATGACTGGTGACATAAATAAGTTTGAGACCTTACATCATTACAAAGGTAAAAGTGTAAAATTTGGTAATGATGAACCATGTCCTGTTAGAGGAAAAGGTTTGATTAACTGACTGATAAGATATCTTGTGAAAATGCATATTGGGTTGAAGGTCTTAATTATAATTTGTTAAGTGTTTCTCAGCCCAACAAAACTGGTTACCAAGTGGAATTTCATCACAAGAAAGCTAAAATATTTGATGCTACTGGAGAACTAATTGGAAGTGGAGATCAGATTAGAGGTAATTTTTTCTATTTTGACCTATCTAAAGAAACATGTATAATTGCACAACTCAATGATATTTGGTTATGGCATAAAAGGCTATGTCATGTTAACTTTGACAATCTGGTAGAGATAAGTAAGAAGAAAAAGGTAAGAGGTCTACCTAGATTGAAGAAACTCGAGAATGTGATGTGCAATGAATGCCAGTTAGGAAAAATGACAAAGTCAAGTTTTAAGAGAAAATTCTTTACTTCTGAAAACATTTTAGATTTGGTTCATACTAACCTTTGTGGACCTATGGGTGTACAAAGTTACTGTGGTGCTAGATATTTTATCTTATTTGTTGATGATCATACTAGGATGATGCATGTAATGTTTCTAAAAGAAAAATCTAAAGCTTTTCAATTCTTTAAGTGGTATTTGGCTAAGGTTGAGAAGGAGAGAGGTAGGAACCTAAAATGTCTTAGATCTGACCGAGGTGGAGAATTTACATCAAATGAATTCAATCAGTTTTGAAATGATAGAGGAATTAAAAGATAGATGTCTGCACCTAGAACACCTCCACAGAATGGTATAACAGAAAGAAGAAATAGATCTATCTTGGATTGTGCAAGGACATTGTTGATTGAAAATAGTGTGGCATAGAAATACTGGAAAGAAGCTATAAGCACTGCTATCTACACTCTTAACCGGGTACAAATCAAGAAAGGTACAAATCTGACACCCTATGAATTATGGTATGGGCATGCACTAAGTGTTAAATACTTTAGAATCTTTGGAAATAAGTGCTATATATTAAAAGACACTAAGAATGGAAAGCTTGATGTTAAGAGTGATGAAGGCATATTCCTAGGATATTCCAAAAAAAGTAAAGCTTATAAGTGTTTGAACTCTAACACTAACAAAATTGTGGAAAGTGTGAATGTCAAAATTGATGAGTATGCAGAAAGAAATGAATCTGATAGCAAAAGAGAACCAAAAGATTATAGATCTTTTGTGTACATTGAGGAAGAAGAAGAGGCAAGTAACAGACTTGCACCTGATGTCGTGTCTCAAGTAAGCAATGCTAAGTGATAGATAGATGTTGTCGAGCATTAGAAAAATAGTGCCGAAAGAGAACAAGAACATGCTGAGCTACAAGAAAATGTTGCTGAGTATCCGAAAGAGGTTGCTGAGCATTCAAAAGTTGAATCTAACAATTTTGTTGGGGAACCTGATGAAATAGAGGAGAGAAGAGCTGAACCTATTTTGGAAAAATATGTAAGAAGACATCACAAGCCTGAATAGATAATTGGAGATAGAAATACTAGAATTCAGACCAGAAATAAGACTAAGGATCCAACATGCCTACTATGTGAATTTGAACCCAAGTCAACTAGTGAGGCATTAGATAATAAAGATTGGATACAAGCAATGAATGAAGAGATTGACCAGATTGAGAAGAATGATACTTGAACTCTGGTGTCGGGACCTGAAAACAAAAATGTTATAGGAACAAAGTGGGTGTTTCAGAATAAGATGAATGAAAATGGTGAAATAACTAGGAACAAAGCTAGGCTAGTATGCAAAGGCTACACACAAGAAGAAGGAATAGACTGTGGGGAGACATTTTCCCCTGTAGCTAGATTGGAAGGAGTAAGAACTCTACTTGCATATGCTACTTATAAAGATTTCAAGGTATATCAAATGGATGTCAAGTCTTCTTTTGTGAATGGTATACTAGAAGAAGAAGTTTACATAGAACAGCCAGAAGGTTTTATTGATCTAAATAGAAGACACATGGTGTGCAAACTGAACAAAGCACTATATGGATTGAAGCAAGCTCCTAGAGCATGGAATGAGAGGTTGCACAACTACTTGATACAGATTGGATTTTCAAAAACAAATGACACAATAAATCTATACATGAAAGATGAAGAAGGTAAAGGTATCATGTTGGCAAAATTTTTTGTGGATGACATTATTTTTGGTGGACAAGATGCATTGTGTAAAATATTTTCAAATGAAATGCAAACTGAATTTGAAATGAGCATCTTTGGTGAGATCAAATTCTTTGTTGGTTTACAAGTATATCAAAGGAAGAAAGGAATTTTCATTACATAGTCTAAGTATGTTAATGAAATACTGAAAATTTTTGGGATGCAAGATGCTAAACCAGTGAGTACTCCTATGGTTACTAAACAAAAGTTATCTAAGAATGATGATGTTGTAGAAGTGAATCAGATTTTGTACAGATCCATGATTGGAAAATTGCAGTATATTGTACATAGTAGACCAGATATTGCACTAGCTATTGGGATTGTGGCAAGATTCTCTACCAATCCTAAGGAAACACACATGATGGCTATGAAAAGAATTATGAGATACTTGAAAGGAACTACTGAATATGGTCTATATTATAAGAAGGATGACAAATTTGAACTCAGAGTTTATACAGATGTTGATTGGGTAGGAAATGTAGATGACAGAAAGAGTACTAGTGATGGAGGTTTCTTTCTTGGATAGAGATTAGTCTCCTGGACGAGCAAGAAACAAAATTGCATTTCCCAATCTACTGCCAAGGCCAACTATGTTGCTGCTACAGTAACCTATTCAAATTTGGTATGGATAAAACAATTGTTGATAGGCATGAAAGAAGAAATCACTAAACCTGTTGTTATTTCCTATGACAACACAAGTGCTATCAATATCTCTAAGAATCCAATGATGCACACTAAGACCAAGCACATAGCAATCAAGTATCACTACTTGAGAGAATTAGTACAAGATAAAGAAGTTCGAATGGAATATGTGAATACAAAAGAATAATTAGCAGACATATTCACTAAAGCTTTACCCAGAGAAGCTCATGAGTATTTGAGAAGTCAATTAGGGGTCCTTCCCCTAACTGAGGCTGCCTAGTCAAGCTAGGAGCACTGCATCAAATATGCTACAGTAGAATATTTTACAAATTGATGTAGAAGATTGTCACACTTTAGGGCTGGCCTAGAGTTGTGAAAAGGAGCAAAGACAAAGAATCATTCATAAGCAAGATGATAGAGGGAGAAACAATGAGCTGCACAGATATTATCTACATCTGATGGATGTATGTTTTAGTTGTTTCTTTGGCATTTTTGTCAAAGAGGGAGGTGAATTGATATGATAACACATGACACTGAAAGGTAAGGGTGATGAACTAAAATGAAGGATCAAGATAGAGGGAGATCTGAATACTTCTGATGGTCATAGAAGTGAGGCTAGGATTCTGAATCAGAATGAAGATAAGGATATTATAAATAATTGGTCATAGAATAGGCTAGGATTGTTGTATTGTCATTGATGTTAAACCTTAATTGGTAAGACTATTGCTACTTAGGAAAGTACTATATCTATTTGAGTGTTGCTAAGGGGATAGGCAAGGTTGGTAACAATAACACCTAGGGAAAGGTTGAGTTATCTTGATACTACAAAGTGTACTTGACTATGTTGTACAATGATGAGACAATGTATGGTTTATACTAGTAAGACTGAAGACTAAACTGGTAGGCTTGACCAAGCAAAAAAAATGGAGAAATCATGTTTAAGCCATGTAATGTTAGTGTCGACCGAGTCAGTGTATGCCGAGAAAAATTCTAGTGTCGACTGAACAATAGTTAATTGTCGAGGAAGACAGTATAAGCCGAGGAAACATTTTTAGTAATGACCGAGCTTTCTACATGAAGATCGAGTAGTTGATCACAGTATTGACTGAGCATCAGCATTTTTATATTTGAAGAAAATTTAGTTTTGGAGCTGACATTGTTGAATTCTTGGATTATGTAAAATGTGTTGACTTTATTTATTGATTGTTTGAAAGCATTAAATGCACTGTAAAATGTTTTATTATAAATCTTTAAGAGATTTGAGATGATTCTAGAAATGAAGCCAAAGAACATGAAGTGGGTAGATTCAATGAATTTGACCTAACCCTAAGATCTATGAATGAGATTGAGTGGCATAAGATGAGTTAACCTAATTGAGGAAAGTATTAAGGGAACCTGAGCATTGGATATGCACATGCATGGGTGAATAAATAATGCTAGAAGATCAGTAAAGTTTTATTGACTGTATAGGTAGAAAAGGCTGAAGGAGAATTGTGGCGGTTGCTTGAAGAAAAGTTTCGAGTAGATCAGAGATGGAGATAGAAAAGTTTCAAAGTCAGTAAACCAACATTAGTGTATGGAATCAGATCTTATATTTGCAAAGTGAGTTGTATGTTTTTCAGATAAATATTGCTGCTACTTTCTAACCATTGTAACAGTCAAAATCCTTTTAACAAAGGTTGACCTAATAGTCATATGTTAAATCCTTTGAACAAGGTTGCATTCTAATGGAGTGTATGTAAGTCCTATAACAAGGCTCACTTTTAACAAGGTGATTGAAGTCCTTTAACTAGGTCACACCTAACAGTGTGTATTGTAACCTTTGATAGGGTTGGCTTTTAACCAAGCTCACTTCAGAAGAGTGAAAATAATAGTAGCATGTTACAAAGTGGTCTTGGGTTTCCACTATAAATCCTGGTGTTAATACTTGTGTGAATGTTTTGGTTTGAACATTTCTGTGTTTTACAAGTTAAGTTACAGTTGCGTAGTGGACTGCATTGTTATATGTTTCTATTATTGAATCAGTGATGACCGAGTTTGTTTTGGTTATTGGATCTGATTTAAGGAAAAAAATTTAAGTTTGTCTTATACATCAAGACTTGAGAGCAACTGATTTACCCCCCTTCTCTATTATTCTAAATAATATTAACACATGTGGTCATGAGACCAAGTCCTATGAGGCCACATAGCCCTTAAGAATAGGACATGTGGGGCTGAGGATAATTACCAATAAATAATTAATAATTATTATTTATTTTAGCCAAAATGATGTGTCAGGTGACTAGGTAAGTGAGGTAGACTAGGGGACTTAGTCATATTTAGGTGATTGTATATTTAATTAAATCACTTTAATAAGACTAATTAGAAGACTTAGGATAGAGGAATAGACTATAGTGAATTTGCTAAATAAATTGAATAATCTATTTAATAAATAGAGGAAATAATCATTATTTAAATAATAAATATTTAATTAATTTAACAAGTCAATATTAATTAAATAATAAATATTTAATTAATTAATGAAGCCATTTTTAAGTGTATACAACTTGTTTGCAAGGGATATGCACAAGAAGAAGGTATTGATTATGGTGAAACCTTTGCACCTATTGCTAGACTAGAAGGAGTCCGTATATTACTTGCATATGTTGCACATAAGCGATTCGAAGTATATCAAATGGATGTGAAATCAGCTTTTCTAAATGGAATTCTTGAGGAGGAGGTCTACATAGAACAACCAAATGGCTTTGTTGATTAGAATCAGAAGAACATGGTATGTAGACTGCACAAAGCTTTGTATGGACTGAAGCAAGCATCAAGGGCATGGTATTAAAGACTACATGCTTATCTTATCAGTATTGGATTTTGAAGAACTAGTGAAAACAATAATTTGTATATGAAAGGAGAATCTGATGATAATATTTTGATTGCTGAAATATTTGTTGATGATATAATCTTTGGAGGACAAGATCTGATTTGCAAATCTTTTTTTGATAAAATGAGAAAGGAATTTGAGATGTCTATGTTTGGAGAGATTAAATTATTTATAGGTTTGCATATTATACAATAGAATGATGGAATTTTCATCACTCAATCAAAATACATTAAAAAAGTGTTGAAAACTTTTGGCATGGAAGATGCAAAACCAGTAGGAAAACCAATGGTAACTGGATGTAAATTGACAAAGGATGATGAATCTACAGAAGTAAATCAGACTCTGTACCGATCTATGATTGGAAAACTAATGTATGTGGTACACAGTAGGCCTAATATTGTACATGTTGTTGGAATTGTGGCAAGATTTTTTGCCAATCCTAAATATTCACATATGGTTGCAATTAAAAGAATTTTGAGATACTTGAAGAAGACATAAGACTATGGTTTATGGTACACATTCGAAGACAAATTTGAACTTCAAGTTTACATCGATGTAGATTGGGCTAGAAACATAGATGACTGAAAGAGCACAACCGGTGGAGCATTCTTTTTAGGGGAAAGGCTTGTGACTTGGATAAGCAAGAAACAAGCATGCATTTCTTAGTCTACTACTGAGGTAGAGTATGTTGCTGCTACTGCAAATTGTTCAAATATTGCTTGGATTAAACAAGTGTTGGAAGGAATGAATGAGGTAATCACTGACCTGGTGATTATATATTGTGACAACACTAGTGCTATAAATATTTCCAAGAATCTTGTGATGCATTAAAAAACAAATCATATATCTATTAAGTATCACTACTTAAGGGAACAATTTCAAGAGAAGCAGGTGAAACTAGAATTTGTAACATCTAAAGAACAACTTGCTGATATCTTTACCAAACCCTTACCGAAGAACACATTTGAATATTTGAGGACTAGACATGGGGTCCGTCCCCTATCTATCAGTCACTCAGGTGATCAGTATGTTGCATCAACCTATACTTATCAGAAGATCATTCATGTTAATGCACATAGCTCACACTTTAGTTTTTCTAAGGTTGTGAAAGATTGTAGAAACTAAAACAAGAATTTGTTTATTAGTACACTGAAGGTATATGATATGAACCAAACAATAGAGAATTACTTGGCTGTTGAAGAGATTTTTGTATATTTTCTTTGGCATTGTTGTCAAAGGAAGAGAGAATGAATATGGAAAATTAGTTAGTGAGAAAACAAAGAGAGTTTGCAGAAAGGGAAAGAGACATGAATATATGTTGCTAAGAACAAAAATAATTTGAGAACTAAAAAGATCAAATTTGTAGGGAGAGTCTGCATCATTTCCTATTTTGTTTTTTAGTGATTAAACACATTAAATATCAAGCTAGGGAGAGCTTACCGAGCTACAACATTTACTTACATAGTTGTAGAATACATGTTTGGTATGTGTATGACATATTTTCATATTTCTTTTGTTTCCATCAATGCCAAAGGGAGATATTGATGAACTACAACTTGTTGAATATCTAGATGAACTAAAGAAATAGTGATTAGAGATCACCGAGCTATAGAAATGATATGTAAGAAGATTAAATTAATCAATATGTTGTCATTGATGTCAACTAGTTTTGACAGTACTTATCATGTTAGTTACAAACATCTGAACATCTATTGAAGGAAGAAAATTTAAAGAATTGAGATATCTACATGAGGAAAAGATGGATATGACAGATAAGGATAAGGTAAATATTGGGTAACTTATTGATGAGTCTATGGCTTTAAATTGTTGACTTGAGCATGTTATATTAATCTATTATGAAGAAGAGATTTAAAATTGAACAAGTCAATGTGGTCAATAATTGAATATTTCTGTATACACCAAGCTAGTGCAGTGTATATCGAGTAACAATAATAATTGAGCTAGTTAGCTAGTTATCACCGACGTATTTCTATATTAACCGAGTATGGATGAAAATATTAAATGCTAAGAACAGTTGACTGAATTTGATGAGTTGGAAATTGTTATGATTTCAAGGTTAAGGATAAAGTTAGTTATGAGATCCATGACTGAAAAAATTCAAAGATGATCTAAAGGATGAGATTAAAATGTGTTAATGACACATTTTCCGAGGAAGGTTTAAGCCAAAAAATGGATGAAGGAGATTAAGAGGCAAAATCTAATGGATGATATGAAAATGATTTACTTGTATATATATACAAGAGATATGAGTTTCATTATTGAAACATGCCAAAAAGAAGGAAACTACAAAGATTTCATGTGAAGATTGTATTCATGCATGCTTGATCAAATTGGTTATTGACATAACCGAGCATTAGAGAACTATTTACCGAGTGAAAGTAAGTTGAGAAATATTCAGGAAATGAGTTGATAAATGATCAGAGGATTTTATGGGCTTAGCATAGATCTGAATATTTGCAATTGAGTTGTATTTGAATCAGATTAGTATTGTATCAATTTAACCATTGATTTAGGAAATATCTTAACCAAGTGGACTTAAAAGTCTTATTGTATTACCCTATGACATTTGTTAAATGTAAAGTATTATCTTGTTGATCACATAGTGAATGTTGGTCAAAAGTTAACTGTTAGTGATAAATCCTCTAACCAGGTCACACCTAATAGTGTGTATTGTAACCTTTAAGAGAGTTGGATCTTTACCGAGCTCACTTCAGAAGAGTGAACTATTTTGGGTTACCGGTCCCAAGTGGTTTTTCCCTTAGCAAGGTTTCCACGTTAAATCATTGTGTTCTAATTTATTTGTTATGATTGTTTTTCTATCATACTTTACATACTGCATAGTTCATTTAGTCGGTAATCACGATTGGATAATTAATGGTAATCAGTAAAGTGGATAGACAGATTGATTTTTTATGTTACCGAGCTGCATAATTTGTTGGAATTGTTTTGTAAGGTACATCTTAGTGTTTGGGACTATAGGATAACTAATCTAACTGATTCACCGCCCCTCTCAGTTATTCTAACAATTTTTTCCCTTAATTTTTGCATTGTAAAATGCATCTCTTCCCCTTTTCATAATGTGTCATAATATGACACTTTTCTAATTTGTCTTCTCAATATACTAATTTGTGCCTCCAATTTGTCATAATTATGACATATTTCCAAGTTGCACACTAACTTGATTTTTCTAGAATTTTGTCTCTCAACCCTATAAATTGAGCCTCATTTGCACTAATTTGTCTAACCACTCTTTTTGTCATTTTGATCCTAGTATTCTCATCATTTTTCTTTTAAATTTCTTAGTGCATTTCATTATTTTGAACATATACATAATCTCAATCAATGGAGAGGAAAATAGAACATGAGAACTTTACTTGAAGGGAATTTTATTATGTTTTAATTCCTTTTCATCTCAAGTAGTTTTGATGTAGGAGCATCTTGGGTCCTTGGCAATCCTGTACCACCAAAAACAAATTTGAGTTTTCTGTGTTTCTCAGTTCCTTCTTTGACCGAGTTGGCTTGGTAGTTTCTTGGTTTCTTCTTTAACCAAGTTAGTCGACTATTTTCCCAACACTCGGTTAACCTTGCTTACTGAGTTGTTTGTTTTGGTTTTTCTATTGAGGTCGACTTGTGCATTTAATTATGGTCACAAAGTTAATGTTGGTATCAATCATTGGGAAGTGTGTGGACCTAGATCTGGTTGTTCCTTTTGTTAATGATGGATCTGAAGGCTGACTTGTTTCAGTATCCTCTTGTATATAATGTAGTGTTGGTTGTAGTTTTAGGACATAAGTTTTTAGATGAGTTCTATGAGGTAGGAGATTAATCGTATCAGTTAGAAGTTTGAAGGTAGTTTCTGAATCCTGACATGTTGTAGGACTGTTTTAATTGAATTTTATGTTTTGGTCCTAACTAGGAAGGCCTTACAGCCTGACATGTATGAATCAATTGATGAAATATAGAGATCTATTCTACATTCTCTCTATTCTGCATTCTCTATCTCACTTGTTGTGTTAGTGCTTCCATGTGTGATCTCTACAAGGAGGATTTGGATTAGGGTGTGCCTTTGGCCCCTCTTCCATCCCTTGTGTCAGGTGGTATTAGAGCAAAGATTGAGATCTAGATCTAGATTTGTGAATCTAGGTTTGAGGGTTCCTTCTTGTAAAACCCTAGTTGATATTTTATGTGGGATAGAAGATTGTGATATGTCATACAATTATAGAGGGTTTCAAGATGGTTCATAGTAGGCAAGATGAATATCTAGGATTGGCAAACATGAGACAACTTGCTGCTAGGTTAGACGTTGTTGAGACAACCCATCATAGAGGAAGACATCTTAATGATGTTAGTGATGAAGAAATTGAAGAAGAACAAGGTGAAGAAGAACCTGCACCTATGATGGATCGGGGTGAGAAAATATTATTGAAGGATTTGACAAATTTGAAGTCTATGCCACATTTTAATCATCCTAAGTACAATGGAAAACTGGATTCGGATGAGTTGATAGATTGGATCACTAAGATGGAGAAGTAATTTGAGTATGGAAATGTTCCTGAGGAAAAGAAGGTGAAGATTGTAAGCACAAAGTTGAAGAGTTATGAATCCTTGTGGTGGGAGCATCTGCAATTGGACAGAAAAAGGAAAGGCAAAGACATAATCAAGGTATGGAATAAGATGGTAAATAATTTGAAAGAAAATTTTTTACCATGTGATTATTAGATTAACATAGTTAGGCGAATGCAAAGTTTGAGTCAAAAAGATAACTCAGTAAAATATTATACTGAGAAATTCTATAGATTAGATATCAGATCTGGACATGATGAAGATGAAGTGGAAATAATTGCTAGGTACCTAAATGGATTGAGAGTTTCCATCCAAGAAGAAATTAGTTTGGTTAAGTTGGAAAATATTGAAGATGCTTATCAGTTTTCCTTGAAAGCCCAGGAGAAATTGAACAAAAGACATGAGAAAAGAAAAAGAGGAAGAGATGGTAGATTCCCTAGAGGAAGAGGTAAATCCTATGGTGAAAACAATAGATTTGATCAAGACAAGCCAAATCTAGACAATGGAAAGTCTGAGTGGAAAGGTGAAAGTTTGGCTAGAGGAAGAGGCAATAACTACCAAGGTGGTTATAGTAGAGGTGGATTTTGAGGAACTTGTTACAATTGTGGAGATGAATGACATAGGTTATTTGAGTGTACACATGCAAGTAAGAAGGTCAGTAGCAGGAGAAATGCTTTGGTGCAAGAAGAATCACCGAATGAACTTAAGAAAGAAAAGAACTTGATGGTCAGGAGAGCACTTTGGAGTTAAAGTAATAATGAAGATCCGGTAAGGAAAATTTTGTTCAAGACTAGATGTAGAGTTTATGATGAAGTATGGAAGGTAATCATTGATAGTGGAAGCTTGAAGAATTTTTCATCCGAGGAGATGGTTACAAAGTTGCAGTTGGAAAGGTTGGAACACCTGAAACCCTATCAGATTTCATGGATCAAGGATGAGCATACACTATTGGTAAGTGAAAAATGTTATGTGAATTTGAAAATTGGAAACTACTATGATAAGGTGTTATGCGATATCATGCCTATAGATTGTTGTCATATTTTGTTGGGTAGACCTTGGCAATATGATAGACATGCTATATATGATGGAAGATTGCATAAATATACTATTTAGGCTGATGGGAGAAGACAAATCTTGTTACCTTTAATTAAAGAACCTGTTAGTAGTATTGTACATTTGTGAAATTTTTATTGATGGAAGGAAGAAAGCTTGTTAGGGATTTAAAGAAGAATAATGTATGTTTTGCAGTGATTCCTAGCAAACTAAGTGAGAAAATAGTGGATAGCATCACTGAAGAGATTGATAAGATACTCACTAAGTACAAGGAGATCATTTAAGACAATGTACCTGATAGTTTTCCACCAAAGAGAAGCATTTATCATTGCATGGATCTTATCCCTATAGCTAGTTTACCAAATAAGGCACCACATTGGTTGACACCTACCGAGAATCGGGAATTGAATTGATAGATCCAAGAATTATTACAGAAAGGTTTGATCTGAGAATGTTTGAGTCCTTATGCAGTACCAGTTATATTGGCACCTAAGAAGAATGGATAATGGTGAATGTGTATGGATTCTAGAGAAATCAACAAGATAATAGTGAAATATAGGTTTCCTATACCGAGAATGGATGACATAATGGATAGTTTGACTGGAGCAAATTATTTTACCAAAATTGATTTGAAAATTGGATATCATCAGATTAGAATCAGAGAAGGTGATGAGTGGAAGAATACTTTTAAGACAAGATAAGGTTTGTATGAGGGGTTGGTTATGCCTTTTGGTTTAACTAATGCACCAAGTACTTTTATGATATTCATGAATGAGGTTTTGAAGAAATTCTTAGGTAAATTTTTTATTGTATACCTAGATGATATTCTGATATTAAGTAAGAATGGAGAAGAGCATTTGTTTCATGTTGAACAAGTATTGCAGAGATTGAAAGAAGAAAAGTTGTCGATTAACCTGAAAAAGTGTTCTTTCATGAAAGAGGAGATTGTGTATTTGGGATTGCTGATTTGAGTTGATGGTTTGAAAATGGATGCTGAAAAGGTTGAAGCTATTTTGAAATAGCCTAAACCTTAGAATGCTAGTGAGGTAAGATCATTTCATGGTTTAGCAAGTTTTTACCAAAATTTCATTAGGAATTTTAGTTCAATTTGTAATGCTATGACTGAGACTATGAGAGGAGATAAAAGAGAATTCAAGTGGACACATGGAGTTGATAAAAGTTTTGAGACTCTAAAGTAGAAGGTTGTTGAATTACTTATGTTAGCATTGCCTGATTTCAATAAGGTATTTCAATTTGAATGTGATGCAATTGGTAGTGCAAATAGGAGCTATGCTGAGTCAAGAAGGTAAACCTTTTTCTTTGTTGAGTGAAAAGTTGAATGATGCAAAAAGGAAATATTCTATCTATGATCAATAATTCTATGTTATTGTTCAAGCCCTAAAGAAATGGAGACATTATTTGATACTGAGTGAATTTTTGTTGTATACTGATCATAAGGCTTTTCAGTATGTTTCCCAAGTGCCATTCTCTTCTCTTGTTTTAGGTAATGTTAGAGTCATGTGATTTGGTCAAGTCTGAGTCTAGATTTCCATTAGAGAGATCTTTCTTCTCATCGTCTCTTTGAGGCTAACCCTAGCGCAGGAAATATATTTGCTATGCAAGTTGCATTGTGGCTAGGTGATTAGGGTTTTGGTAAACTTGTCTTCGAGTACCCGATGAGAGGAAGATCTGGTATCATATTCAATTCATTTTTCAATTTTAGTTTCAAATTCAAATGATGGCTAGGATTTTAAGGATTTCATTTTTGGTACCTTGGATTTCCCACTGATTAACCTTGAAGCAAGTTTACAGCCATATGAAAGCAAGGGAGATGCTCTACTTGTACTCAGTTGCATGATCTCAAGAGGTTAAAAAGTATCATGCGATCATGCGACAATGGAAGGGAATGATTATTAAATGCTTTATAAGTGCATTCAAAAGTATCTTGGGAATGATAGGGCGGTCGCATGATCGTAAGAGATTAAAAAATGCCATGCGATCATGCGAAATGGAAGCCCGAGCAGGTAAGAAAAGTAAATGACAGGAAAGATTAAATAAAGTGTGCCCTGCTGGACCCACGTGAGCCAATGGTAGAGCAGTCACATGATCACAAGGAATAAAATAATGTTATGCAATCATGCAACAATGAAGCCTGCTAGGACCCACGTATGCCAACAGTGCAGTCCACGTGCACCAATGATAGGGCGGTCGCATGATCGCAAGAGATTAAAAAAAGTACCATGCGATCATGCGACAATGGAAGCTTGGGTGGAATGTCTGTTGCGGATCAAGGTTAACTATTGCTTTTGTATTAGTTAAATTTAAATGGTGATTTGACTCTGAGAGCCCAATGGATTTTGGCCCGACAGATGTTGACTAAAGAGAAGATGAAGGTCTCAAAATGAAGTACCACAGTTTTGTTGTCTTTTCCTATTCTTGTATCTGTGATTGGCTTTTCAAATTCTTTCATCAAAGATGTTCCTTCTTTGTGCTTTGTCTTTTTATATTCTGGAAGTTGGATCATCTCCAACGGCTACCAGCATTGTAAACTCTATAAATATTGTTAAATAAATCAATAGAGGTGTTAGAAAACTCGGTATTGGAGCATGAGTAATTCCATTTTCTAAGCTTGGTTTCATGTTTGTTGTGCCATGAATAGTTTATTTGCATTGTGAATAGAAAGAACAGTTATATATGAGACTATATTTTCTATATTGAATTCTATTTCATGTCAGAGATTGTAGTGTGAGTAATTCTAGTTACCTTTATGTATAATTCTTCCTCTATTCACTTATTAGTTCAGTTGCATCATTGAATGGAAAGTACACTTGCATTGTGAGACTGTAATTCCTTCTTGAATTCCATTTCCTGTTAGTAATTGCAGCATTGGTAATTCTGGTTGCTTCTCATGTGTAAGTCTGCTTCTATTCATCCAATAGGATTTGCATTCATAAATAAGGTAGAATAGAGTTAGTTTAGGTGCTAAAACTTTGTGATAATCTGTGATCAGCATTCTACTGAAGGTTATAGGTTATCCACTTCTTATCCTCGCCTGAACTACTTGTGCCTACAAGTAGTTTGGTTAATATTTTCATTACTCAAAGTATCTGATGATATATAAAATCAAATTCATTAAGTATCAAACACAATCAGGGAGCTGTACCTATTAATTCAGAGGGCAGTGATAGAAAAATTACACTGACCCATTTGTTGGTGAACATCCTTTTGTTCTCTCACCTTGGGTGTTTAGAGAGTCAGAGATTATAAATCTTAAGGGAGGACAAACTGTTAATCAACAATTTTTGGTGACTTTGCTGGGGAGGACTTTGAAAAGAAGAAGATATTAAAAGTTTTTCTCAGAATCTTGGGCATCCTAGATTCGAAGTTTACCAAGAGTGCGAAGAAGAAGGGAAAAGTTGATCCAGTCTACGAAGAACTTAAAAGGGTCAATTTCCCTATCCTAGAAGACATTTTCAAGAAAGGAAGAGAAAAAGCAAGGGAGGCCGAAGCTAAGAAGCCTATAGAATTTCAATTGCCTGTAGTAGTCCCTTTTAGACCAATAAGAAGTAAGTCTTCCTCTCCTCCTATTGGTAGAATTCCTATCTCTACCACTTGTAATTCATTACTGTTGCACGGTGTTGCACTGCCCCTTTCAATTTCTATTCAGGCAGTTATACAGAATACAGGATTAGCAAATATGGTTGTTCCATGGGGAAATGCCATTGGGCCTTTGAATCTTGCGGCAAATCATGATTTAGCAAAGGCTTCTAGAAAGAACTTCCCAAGATTCAATGGTGATGGTATAGTATCTGTAGAACAACATTTGAGTGCTTTTCATAGAGCATGTAGTGTGGTAAACCCTCAGCATGAAGATACTACAGTTAGAATGTTCATTGACACCCTTGTGGATGATGCAGTAGATTGGTTTCAAGATTTACCCACAAGTTGCATTACTGGGTGGAATGATATGAAACAGAAGTTTGAAGGAAGGTATAAGAGTGTAGAAGATGCTCAAAAACTATTGTTACAACTGGCTCAAATAAAAAAGGAATTGTCTATCTGCATGAGAGATTTCAATGCTAAATTTAATAAACTCATCAAAAGAATACCAGTTGCCAGTGCACCAATAGGAGATAATTAGAAAACATTTTACAATGGTTCTATACCTCCTAAGCTTGGTTACCAGATAAGAAGAGCCAATGTAGCAGATTTACAAGCTGCACAAACACTAGCTTTAGAAATGGAAGATGATATGACAGCCTCTGGGAAATGGAAGAAGGAATTTCATACTGGATCCACAAGCAGTACAGCTAGTACCTCAACTAGTACAGAGGCTATGTTGTAGAAATTATCCAATGAGTTAATTGCATTGAAAAAATAGGTCACTAAGCCAACTCATTCATTTCATCAGCCTTACCAAGGATCAAGATATCAAGGTGGAAATAAAAACTTGCAGATCCCTGCTGCTCAACAGAGATTGGCTATTGAAGCTCCTCCCAAAAGACATAATATGTGTGCCTTTCATCTTAGAGCAGATCATGATGGTGACACTTGTGTTGATATGATCAGATATAGATAGATGGAGGAAGAAAAAGAGCAAAGAATAGAGTATCTAGAAAGTGAAGATGACCATGCTCCTTATGGAAACTCCGTAAATTTATTCTGTGAGTGTGAGTCAGATTCAGAGAATGGAGGTGATTGTTTTGCTACTTTGGAGGGACCTCAACTAATTGTGATGACTAGAAGTCAGAAGATCAAAAATCAAGCCTCTAATGCTATTCCTGTTAAGAATCAAGCATCTTCTAGCAAGGCAAATAAGGATAATGGTATAGCATCAAGTTCTTCACAAAAGGAGCAAAGAGGTAAGTTATCCAACTCCTTTGATATTGTACAATTTTGTGAAGAAGCTAAAATTCAAATATCCCCTGTAGATTTTTTAAAGTCAAATCCTGATCAAATTCAAAGGTTGGTAGAACATTGTAAAAATAAGGATGGTAGTCATATGAATGCCAATGTTAGTGACAAAATCCAGGTCAGTACTAGTGGGAGAGATTCAACAGATGAAGATTTTTCAATCCCTAGACTATTCCAAGAAGAAGAATCTACTGTCCTTGTTACCTATTCAAATAAAAAACTAGAACCTTTTTATATATCACTTTTTATCACTGGTAACAGATTAAGTAATTGCATCATAGATTTAGGAGCTTCAGACAACATAATGCCTGCATCAGTTGCTAAAGCTTTAGGGTTTCCTTTAACCAAATCTTTCGGTAGGTGTTATTCTATGGATGCTAAGCAAGTACCTTTGATTGGTCAAATCTAAGATGCTCAGGTTGCCCTAGCAGCTCACCCTTCTAAAAGGATGAAACTCACAATCCTTGCAGCTGATATTCCTGCAAGCTATGGGATGCTTCTCAGTAGAAGTTTCTGCAAAGACATGGGAGGGGAGATTAAATTGGATTGGTCTTCTACAATCATCCAAGTGGGGGATAAAAAGGTGAAGTTGGAACCAGAAGAAAAGGAAAAGTTCACTGTGCTTAGATCAGATGACCCTAGATCACAGATTCTTTACCATGAGATGCAGTTTGGAAATTATATGCTATTCTCTAACAGCTCTGATGTTCATGAAGAATTAGATCAGGTAGGTGTTGAACAATTATGGAAATTAGAATTTGATGGAAGCTGTGCTAAAGCTAGTTCAGGTGCAGGAGTAGTCTTGATAGCCCCTAATGGAGAAATAACTTGTCTAGCCTACAAGTTAGACTTTAAAAATACTAATAATACTGCAGAATATGAAGCCCTTCTTCTTGGCATAGATGTAGCCAAACAAAGAGGAGTTAAATTGCTTAAAGTTCAAGGAGATGTTGAATTGGTGGTGAGGCAGGTAAGAAGCCAGTATACTGTGAAAAATAATAGATTGAAAAATTATAAAAATAAAGTGTGGGATGAGATAGAAAGTCTGAGTGCTTTCTCAATAATTTTAGTACTAAGAGATCAAAACTCTAGGGCAGACTCTTTGGCAGTATCCGCATCTTTACTCCTGCCACACCCTGACTTTAAAGACCAAGTTTATAGAATGGAAGTCCTGTTCAGACCTAATGTACCTAATAATGAAGAATCCTGGTAGGTATTTGAGGATGATAAGCATATTCAATAGTTTATTGAAGGAACAAGACCCTTTGCAAATTTGTGCTTTGAAAGTGATCAAGAGAAGGATCAGTTATCAACTGATGAAGAGAAGTCAAAATCAGGTATCATTCAATTAAAAGGTAATAGAATTCCCTCTCATTTCATTTCCTTAGAAAAAATCTTTAATAAACATGATGCTTACATAAAGAAGGAAAGAGATAAAAAAGGAAAAACTTGTGGGGAGTTTGATGGGATCAATATAGGAACTGAGGATAGTCCTAAAATGATAAATATTGGAAAGTGTTGCACACTTGAGGAAAGAGAAAAGATTAGGGAATTGCTGATTGAGTTCTAGGATGTCTTTTCTTAGAGTTATGAAGACTTAAGAAACTTCATGAATGGAAGATTCAAACATACCATTCCTCTTAAACCTGGGGTAACACCTGTCAAACAAAAACAAAGAAATTACAATCCTTTGGTTGAAGGGGAAATTTTGAAGGAAATTGATAAGATGCTGAAAGCTAGAATTATTTATCCTATTCATCATTCCACTTGGGTGGCTAATATTGTTCCTATGAGGAAGAAGAATGGAGAGATAAGAATCTGTGTGGACTTTAGAAATCTGAATCAGGCCTCCCTCAAGGACAATTTTGCTTTACCTAACATGGATCATTTGTTGCAGACTGTTGCAGGATCAGAAATGATGTCTATGTTAGATGGATTTTCAGGGTATAATCAAATACAGGTGGATGAAGTAGATCAATATAAAATAGCTTTCACTACACCATAGGGCACATTTGCATATAATAGGATGCCTTTTGGGTTAATCAATTGAGGTGCAACCTTTCAAAGGGCTATGGAATTATCTTTTGGAGATCTGAAAAATAAAATCATTATGATATATCTTGATGATTTGACTATCTTTTCTAAGAAGAGGAAAGACCATCTAGGAGATTTAGCAAAGGTCTTGCAGAGATGTAGGGATCATGGCATCTCATTAAACCCTAAAAGGTCAGTATTTTGTGTCACTGAAGGTAAGCTTCTAGGTCACATTGTTTCTCAAGAAGGAGTAAAAATTGATCCTGATAGAGTTAGAGCTATTCAGTAATTGAGTCTACCATTGAGTAAGACAGGGGTTAAATCTTTCTTTGGGCAAGTGAATTTCTTGAGAAGATTTGTACCTGATTTTTCTGAGATTGTGAAAAATATAGTTGACATGATGAAAGGTAATAAAACTTTTAAGTGGATTGATGTTGGAAAGAAATCCTTTGAAAACATAAAAGGTACCATTGCAAATGCTCCGATCCTGGTTCATCCAGATTATACCAAGGAATTCATTATATATTGTTATGCATCAGAGCACACTATGTCAGCAATATTAATGCAAGAAAACAAAGAAGGTATACAAGCTCCAATTGCCTTCATGAATATGCCCTTGAAGAATCAGGAGCTAAAGTATTCATAGATTGAAAAACATGCCTATACAGTAGTGGGAGCGTTGAAAATTTTTAGGTTTTATAGCTTGCATTCACATTCGGTTATTCATGTGCCCGATGTTGTAGTGAAAAGTGTTCTAACACAGCAAGATGTTGGTTGTAATAATAGGGGAGCTTGGATTGCTAAGGTTCAGGAGTATGATATTGATATTAAACCAACAAAGCTTGTGAGAGGAAATGCACTCTGCAAATCCATAGCAGAAGATCAGCAAGTTGAAGAAGATGTTCACAGAGTGCTTATGGTAAGTCTACAAGACCCCTAGTTCTCTAATATTGCATATTTTCTGACATATGGTGAATGCCCAGATGGATTGACTGCTAAACAAAAGAGGGATTTTAAAAATAAAGCCTTGAGGTATGTGATCCATGATAATATTTTATATAAGAAAGCAATTGATGGTACTTTTCTGAGATGTGATGATAAGGAACAACAAGGAAAGTTATTGAAGTCCTTTCATGATGAATCATGTGGAGGACATTTCTCCTCCACTATGACTACCTTCAAAATTCTGAGACAGTGTTATTATTGGCCTAGCATGTTCAAGGATGCATACAAGTGGGTTGCTAACTATGAAAAATGCAAGTTGTTTATAGGTAAGCCTCAATCGGCTGCTCTACCCTTAAGGCTAGTAGTGATAGAAGCTCCTTTTCAGTAGTGGAGTTTGGACTTCATAGGACCTATCAATCCTCCTTCAAGCCAGGGACATTCATATATCTTGACTACCACTGATTACTTCAACAAATGGGTTGAAGCTAAACCAATGAAGAAAACTACATCTGAGGTAGTATGTGAATTTGTCAAGGAAAAAATATTGGTTAGGTTTGGAGTTCCCACAAAGTTGATAATGGATAATGCCTCTTATTTTTCATCCTCAAAAATTATTGCCTTTTGTTATGACAATGGGATTCAGGTAGGGCACTCTTCAGATTACTTTCCCCAAGGTAATGGATAGGCTGAATCCAGTAACAAAAACCTGATTAATATTTTGAAGAAACTGGTTTCAGATAATCAGAAAAATTGGCATAAAAAGATATATGATGCTCTGTGGGTAGATAGAACCACTCCAAAAAGGGCTATTAGTATTTCACCTTTTGAATTGGTGTATGGAGTGGAAGCTAGTTTACCATTACCATTGGAACTGGCTACTTGCAAGCTGAAAACTACAATGGAAGATGATGTTTTCAGAGATGGTTTGGAAATGAGATTTCTGTATCTGACAAAGTTGCAGGAAGAAAGGGAAGATATGGTCGACAAGATCACAGAACATCATAACTAAATCAAGAAGTTGTTTGACAAAAGGGCAAGGCCTAGGAAATTTATGGAAGGTAATCTAGTGTTACTATGGGATAAGAGACATGAGCCCAGGGGAATGCACTCAAAATTCTAGTCCTTGTGGAAAGGTCCATTTTAGATTATGCAGGTAAATCAAAATATCTCTTTCAGATTGGCATATCCTTTAGGAGAATCTCTACCATGTTCTTATAATGGGCAGGACTTGAAGTTGTATCAAACGCATAATTGAAAAGCAGGTAATCCCTGCAAAGTAGTTAGTTAGGTAGGTTTTCCTTTCCTGTCATAGTTTAGTTGTTGCTTTATTGTTTTGTTGTTTCTTTCCTTAGGTTAGTTCTCCTATTATCAAATTGTTGGCTGTTATGCGGAACCAAAGATTTCCAGAGCTCTTTCAAGCATTGTAATGCTTAAATCCCCAAATGGAGCCAGCTGTTGCCCAAGTGCCAGTCCCTTCTCTAGTTTTAGGTAATGTTAGAGTCATGTGATTTGGTAAATTTTGAGTCTAGATTTCCATTAGAGAGATCTTTCTTCTCATCATCCCTTTGAGGCTAACCCTAGCACGGGAAATATATTTTCTATGCAAGTTGCATTGTGGCTAGGTGATTAGGGTTTTGGTAAAATCTTCTTCACATACCCGATGAGAGGAAGATCTGGTATCATATTCAATTCATTTTTTAGTTTCAGTTTCAAATTCAAATGATGGCAAGGATGTTAAGGATTTCATTTTTGGTACCTTGGATTTCCCACTGATTAACCTTGAAGCAAGTTTACAGCCATATGAAAGCAAGGGAGATGCTCTACTTGTACTCAGTCGCATGATCGCAAGAGGTTAAAAAGTATCATGCGATCATGTGACAATGGAAAGGAATGATTATTAAATTATTTATAAGTGCATTCAAAAGTATCTCGGGAATGATAGGGTGGTCGCATGATTGCAAGAGATTAAAAAATGCCATGCAATCATGCAAAATGGAAGCCCGGGTAGGTAAGAAAAGTAAATGATAGGAAAGATTAAATAAAGTGTGCCCTGCTGGACCCACATGAGCCAATGGTAGAGAGGTCGCATGATCAAAAGGAATAAAATAATGTTATGTGATCATGCAACAATGAAGCTTGCTGGGACCCGCGTATGCCAGCAGTGCAGTCCACGTGCACCAATGATAGGGCGGTCGCATGATCGCAAGAGATTAAAAAAAGTACCATGCGATCATGCGACAATGGAAGCTCGGGTGGAATGTCTATTGTGGATCAAGGTTAACTGTTGCTTTTGTATTAGTTAAGTTTAAATGGTGATTTGACTCCAAGAGCCCAATGGATTTTGGCCTGACAGATGTTGACTAAGGAGAAGATGAAAGTCTCGAAATGAAGTACCACAGTTCTATTGTCTTTTCCTATTCTTGTATCTATGATTGGCTTTTCAAATTCTTTCATCAAAGATGTTCCTTCTTTGTGCTTTGTCTTTTTATATTCTAGAAGTTGGATCATCTCCAACGGCTACCAGCATTGTAAACTCTATAAATACTATTAAAGAAATCAATAGAGGTGTCAGCAAACTTGGTATTGGAGCATGAGTAATTCCATTTTCTAAGCTTGGTTTCATGTTTTTTGTGCCATGAATAGTTTATTTGCATTGTGAATAGAAAGAATAGTTATATATGAGACTACATTTTCTATATTGAATTCTATTTCATGTCAGAGATTGTAGTGTGAGTAATTCCAGTTACCTTTATGTATAATTCTTCCTCTATTCACTTATTAGTTCAGTTGCATCATTGAATGGAAAGTACACTTGCATTGTGAGACTGTAATTCCTTCTTGAATTCCATTTCCTATTATTAATTGCAGCATTGGTAATTCCAGTTGCTTCTCATGTGTAAGTCTTCTTCTATTCATCTAATAGGATTTGCATGCATAAATAAGGTAGAATAGTGTTAGTTTAGGTGCTAAAACTCTGTGATAATCTATGATGAGCATTCTACTGAAGGTTATAGGTTATCCACTTCTTATCCTCGCCTGAACTACTTGTGCCTACAAGTAGTTTGGTTAATATTTTCATTACTCAGAGTATCTGATGATATATAAAAACAAATTCATTGAATATCAAACATAATCAGGGAGCTGTACCTATTAATTTAGAGGGCAGTGATAGAAAACTTACACTGACCCATTTGTTGGTGAACATCCTTTTGTTCTCTCACCTTGGGTGTTTAGAGAGTCAGAGATTATAAATCTTAAGGGAGGACAAACTGTTAACCAACACAATATTTGGGTAGTCAGAATAAGTTAAATTAGAGACATATGAAATAGGTTGAATATTTGCAGAGTTATACATTTGTGATAAAACATAAGAGTGGAGTCACTAACCGAGTTGTTGATGCATTGAGTAGAAGAAGATCTTTGATGACCGAGATGAGAATTTAAGTTCTTTGTTTGGATGATATGAAAGTATTGTATGAAACTATTCCTGATTTTTCTGAGTCATGAAGGAAGTGCAGAGAACCTATTCAAGATCAATCGAGTACTAAATGGGAAGAATATTTCATTCAAGAAGGTATGTTTTTTAAAGGTATTTAGTTGTGTATACCAAGAGGATCAATGAGAACTAATTTGATAAAGGAGAAACATAGTAGTGGTTTGGTTGGACATTTTGGCATTGACAAAACATTGAATTTTCTTAAGGAGAAATACTTTTGGCCATAGTTGTATAAGGATGTTCAAAAATTTGTGAAAAGTTGTGGAATTTGTCAAGTTGCAAAGGGAGTAAGTCAAAATAGTGGATTGTATACACCGATTTCTATTCTTGAGAAACCTTGGATTTATATCAATATGGATTTTGTTCTCAGCTTACCGAAGACAGTGAAAGGTAATGATTCTATATTTGTTGTTGTGGATAGATTTTATAAGATGGAACATTTTATACCCTATAGAAAGACATCAGATGTAGTACATATAGAAGATCTTTTCTTTAATGAAATTATCAGATTGCATGGATTACCGAGGAGTATCATCTCTTACCAAGACAATAAATTTTTTAGATACTTTTGGAAGACTCTTTGGAAAATGTTGGGCACCAAGTTGAGGTATAGTTCTACATTTCACCCACAGACTGATGGATAGACAGAGGTTGTGAATAGAAGTTTGGGTAATCTTTTGATATTCTTAGTTGGAGATAAATCGAGTAATTGGGATTCTATGTTGGCACAAGCATAGTTTGCATACAATAATTCAGTGAATAGGAGTACTGGAAAAACACCTTTTGAGATTGTTAATGGCATACAACCGAGAGGTATATCAGATTTGAAGGATACTGGTGGTGAAGAAAAGAGAAGTGTTGGAGTAAAGTTTGCTGAGTTCATGAAGACATTGCATGAAGAAGTGAAACATAAGCTAGAGATAGGTAATCAGAAATATAATGACAGAGTAGATAGATAAAGAAGACATAAGATGTTTGGCAATTGGGGATGAAGTAATGGTACACTTGAAGAAACATATTTCCTGTTGGAACATATATGAAGCTGAAAATGATGAAGTTTGGTCCTTGCAAGATATTGAGGAGATTTAATAGTGGAAATTATTATGAGATTGAATTACCTAATGACATGGATATATCACCTATATTCAACATTGTATATTTGTATGAGTACCATGAATCAGATGAAGAACTGACAATACCAAAGATTATCCTAAGAGACAAACAAAAGAATTTGAGTAGATTTTGGAACATAGAGTTGGCAGAAGCACAAGAGGAAAATAGCATATGGAATATCTAGTAAAGTGGATGAACAAACCAATTGAAGATAGTTTGTGGATTTCACAATCTGAGTTGGATTCATCTCAGGTTGTATCTGATGCATGATTTAGAGAATCATTTCAAACAACCCTAGGTGTCTGATGTAGGATCATCTCGGGTCCTTGGCAATCTTGTATCACCAAAAAAAAATTTGAGTTTTCTGTGTTGCTCGGTTCCTTATTTGACCAAGTTGGCTGGGTTTCTTCTTTAACCGAGTTGGTTGGTTATTTTCCTGACACTCGGTTAACCTTGCTTACCGAGTTGTTTGTTTTCATTTTTCTATTGAGGCTGACTTGTGCATTTAATTGTGGTCATGAAGTTAATGTTGGTATCGATCATTGGAAAGTGTTTGGACCTAGATCTAGCCATTCCTTCTGTTAATGATGGATCTGAAGGCCAACTTGTTTCGGTAGCCTCTTGTATATAATGTAGTGTTGGTTGTAGTTTTAGGACATAATTTTTGAGATGAGTTCTAGGATGTAGGAGATTAATGGTATCAATTAGAAGTTTGAAGGTAGTTTCTGAATCCTCTCATGTTGGAGGACTATTGTAATTGAATTTGATGTTTTGGCCCTAATCAAGAAGGCCTTACAGCCTGACATGTATGAATCAATTGATGAAATATATAGGTCTATTTTGCATTCTCTCTCTCACTTTTTTTCTTATTACTTCTATGTGTGATCTTTGGAAGGAGCATTTGGATTAGGGTGTACCTTTGGCCCCTCTTTGAGCCCTACCTTGCCTTAAGTTTTCATGATAGAATTAGATAGGTTTGCATGTATTTGAGGTTTTTGTTGTTTCCTTGATATGCTTTCCATGCCTTTTTCTAGTCTTACATTTGTTGAACCCGACATGAACCTGTATATCTAAAAAAAAATTGTGTTTTTGTGCATTTGTAGGTCTCAGGAGGCTTTCTAGCTGTTAACAAGTCAACCAAAATTGTGCACTTGGTCATGGGAACTACGCAGTTAGAGTCTTGAGTTTGCACTTTAGGGTTTTGGGTGTTATTGCATATTTTCATCTTTCCCGGTTGCTTCTATTGCATTATAAGGCTTAAAATGAACCTTCAAATACATTAAATCATGCTTTAAAAGGATTTAAAGAACATCACACTTCAATTCAGATTGCTTAAAAAAAACCTCATACTTCAATTGGGTTGATAAAATGAACTTCACCTAGGTTAGGTTTCAATTAAGCAATCTTATTCAATTGTTAATCACTCATTCCTAATTATTTTAAATCTATAAATTAGTGTAATTAGAGGTTATAATTGATCGAATATCATTTAAAATATACTAAGTGATGGCTTAATAAGTTCAAATTATACACACTTGCATGTTTCTAGGGTTATACTACAAATTATACCTAATTAGGAAGTCCTAAAATATAGTTTTTATCCATCTGACTACAGAAATATGTGTAATCACCTAAAAATGGACAAAGATAATTAAATGATAAATCAAGTCAAAGAAAATAAAATCACGGAAAAAATTGAAGTAATTGATCACAATGCATAATTAGCCAATCAAATTAAAATCAAGTCTTAATTCAAGATAAATCAAAATTGAGAGTGTTTTAATCAAATACAATCAAATCAAGGTGCAATTAAATCAAATTAATTGTGTAGTATTGGATTAAATAAAATTCAACCCATTCAAGGGGTACATGGCTAAAATAAATCAATTAAATCAATTAATAAATCTCAATTACTCTCAACAACCCAAAAGGAGAGGAAATCTGGGCAACCAATGAGATTTGAGGAAAGGCATGCACATGGATCAAGCCAAATTCAATCTTAATCACTCAAAGTGAAAGAGAATCTTGTCCATTGATCTTGTCTACTTGTCCCAAGCTTTGAGGACACAAAATTTGCATTGTCTTCAAAGGGTGGAACCAAGGACTCAACCAAGGCTTAATCATGATCAAACACAACTACATTCCCTACCATTGCATAAATCTATAAAAGGAAGACAAAATTCCTTCATAATTCATAACCACACATCTGAGAATTGCATTGAACCTCTTGCAATTTGAGATTAGAAAGGAATTTAAGAGCTTAATTAGCATTTACTTTGATCTAATTGTTAGCTTTAGCTTGAATTTTATCATTCTCATTCTAGGACTATCATTAATGGAAGCTTGCTAAGAGCTTGTCATTAACATTCATAGATAGAGAGCCATAGGATGCTCAATTGATCATTAATTTGTTAAATAGTTGTTCTATTGTGGTTTATTTAGTTTCTATTTCAATTATTTTCAATACTAATTCTATGAAGATACTTTCCCTAGTATATAAAATGCATCTATGGCCTAGAAATGTGTAGTTGGTGTCTTGAACTCCACACTTGGTAAGAGAAACTACACACTTGGTAAAACTATGCACTTGGTTCTTTGAACTACATAGCTGGTAAGTTCTCTATGTTTCATCTACAAATCTTCTTTATCTAATTTCAAAACTCTATTTCTCCACTTAGGATAGTAATTTTTTATATTGTTGATGATCTATTTTAGCTTGTGGCATTCATGGGATGAAGTTGTTGGCAAGTGGTCAACATTGGATTACATGAATGTTGTCATTTATTGTAACACTTATTATCATGATCACTGCAAGACACAAAGAAATGGTCTTGCTAGGTTGCAATGTGAAAAATGCCTGAGTCCACAGTCAGTCACAAACTAATAGGTACAGTATTATGGATTGTGAAGATCCTAAGATGAAATGTGGCATGTGAAGTTACATGATGATGCATTAATGTATGTCAAAGCTCTATGTATGAGAGCACATGTTTTCAACTCATGGTTTCAGAGATACAACTCTCTAAGTATAGTTAAAGGTAGAAAATAGAGCATTAGGGTTTGTGAAGTTGCATAGGTATTGGCTGACATATGTTAGGTAATTTTATGTATTGATTATGTATGCATGGTTGACATAATTCCATTGTAATGGATGTAAGATCTTACATTGTAATATTATGTAGTTGACCTTGAATTATATTTTGTAATTGTCTCTAGAGGTCAATCTAGTTTACTCTAAATCAAGTATAAGTAAATGATGTAATTGGTAAATGCTAACAACGTGAATATTGCGAATATGCATGTACTTGAAGAACATAGAAGTTAGTGAAGAAAATAAGAACAATGATGCATAGATTTGCATGATTTTTCTCTCATGTCTTGATATAATACTCATTGTAATAGCAAGACTGTAGTGCCTCCCTCATTTGCCTCCTTGCACAAACATACTAATGGTGTAGTTTCAAATTTCACACTCATTGGGAATAATCATGTTGGTCCCATGTGAGGGTGAATCTTCCAGGAGGATTATTTTTGGAGCATATTTTTCAATTTCCTATGTGAACTTGGAGACGTAGGATGTGGTCTTGGATCGTATTATTCCAACAACCTTTAGAGATATTATTGAGTTGATCCTATGAATGCATTAATTGTGATTTGCATAATATTATATAATGGCATCGTGAGTTGCACCTTGTTTAGCTTTGACTTGCGTTAATAAGGAGGTTATCATTGGGATCATGATAGGGAGATTAGCGTACCCTAAACCAATCTTATTATTTTATTCTTTTCTACATTTTAGACTCGGTAATTACAAAAGCTATGTTGATACATTATGGATTTATATTCTGATGGATAGAGGCTTGACCACTATTTGTGATGTACTCTTTTTCATGTTGCTTATGTACTCATGTCAATAATTCTAGGATGCTATAAGTTTGAAATAGGATTAATTGAATTCAACTGATCTTTCTGATAGTACAATTGAGTGCATGTTTTGTGGAAATCAAATTAGAACAAGGCAATTTAAATTATTAAAAGGTGAAATATATATATTCTAATGTAGTTAAATATTGTTTTATGTGTGTATGTAATTTATAGAAGAAATATAGTAGGAAAGGTGTGTTGAGTCGAGAATTGAGTAGGCAGAATGTACCCTTTATGAATATTGAAATGTTACTAATGGATGTGAAGGTTTACATAAATGTGTTGGAAACTGCAATTGAAAAATTATTGTATTATCATTGATGTCAAAACTTAACTGGTAAGACTGTTGCTACTTAGGAAAGTACTATATCTATTTGAGTGTTGCTAAGGGGCTAAGCAAGGTTGGTAACAATAGCACCTAAAGAAAGGTTGAGTTATCTTGATACTACAAAGTGTACTTGACTATGTTGCACAATGATGAGACAATGTATTGTTTATCTTAGTAAGGCTTAAGACTAAACTGGTAGGTTTAACCGAGCAAAGAATGGTAAAATCATGTTTAAGCCGAGTGATGTTAGTGTCGATCGAGTTAGTATATGCTGAGAAAAATTATAGTGTCGACTGAGCATCATTAAATTGTCAAGGAAGATAGTGTAAGCTGAGGAAACAATTTTATTTATGACCGAGCTTTCTACATGAAGAACGAGTGGACAATCACAGTATTGACCAAGCATCAACAATTTTATATTTGAAGAGAATTTAATTTTGGAGCCAACATTGTTGAATTCTTAGATTATGTAAAATGTGTTGAATTTATTTATTGATTGTTTGGAAGCACTAAATGCACTGTAAAACATTTTATTGTAAATCTTTAAGAGATTTGAGATGATTCTAGAAAAGGAGCCGAAGAACATGAAGTGGGTAGATTCAATGAATCTGACCTAACACTAAGATCTACAATTGAGATTGAGAAGAAAAATACAAGTTAACCTAATTGAGGAAAATATAAGGGAACCTGAGCATTTTGATATGCATGTACATGGTGAAGAGAGAATGCTGGAAGAGGAAAGTTTTATTGACTGAATAAGTAGAAAAGGCTAAAGAAGAATTGTGGTGATTGCTTGAAGAAAAGTTTTGAGAAAATCAGAGATGGAAATGGAAAAGTTTCAAACTCAGTAAACCAGCATTAGTGTATGGAATCGAATCTGATATTTGCAAAGTGAGTTGTATATTTTTCAGATAATACTGCTGCTACTTTCTAACCATTGTAACAGTCAAAATCCTTTTAACAAAGGTTGACCTAACAGTCATATATTAAATCCTTTGAACAAGGTTGCATTCTAATGGAGTGTATGTAAGTCCTATGACTAGGCTCACTTTTAACAGGGTGACTGAAATCCTTTAACCAGGTCACACCTAACAGTGTGTATTGTAACCTTTGACAGGGTTGGCTTTTTACTGAGCTCACTTCAGAAGAGTGAAAATAATAGTAGCATGAACTACAAAGTGGTTTTTCCCAAATTGGGTTTCCACTTTAAATCCTGGTGTTAATACTTGTGTGAATGTTTTGGTTTGAACATTACTATGTTTTGTAAGTTAAGTTACAGCTAGGTAGTGGACTGCATTGTTAGATGTTTCTATTATTGAATCAGTGATGACCAAGTTTGTTTTGGTTATTGGATCTGATTTAAGAATAATTTTTTGAGATTTTTTTATACATCAGGACCTGACAACAACTGATTCAACCCCCCTCTCTATTGTTCTAAATCATATTAAAAATTGGTATCAGAGCTTTGTTTCTTATTATTAGTGCTGATAGAAATCAAGTTTAAAGGGGCTTGAAGCAAATGATCAGGATGTATAAGAAGGAGGTACCAAAGCTTAACAAGGAAAACTTCACTGCATGGAAAAGCTTGATGAAGCTGCATCTGGCCGGTATTGGTGACTCTGCAAAGTACTACATTGAGAATAGTTATGTCTCAGCTGTCACACCTTTGACTGTCGAAGAAATGAGAGCTAAGAAAGAACATAATTAGGCAATGCTATAAATTGCATCTGCCCTAAGCTATCCAAAATTTCAGGACATTAAGGACTACACAACTACAATATGTGGGACACTCTTGCAAGGATCTATGGTGGTGACTTAAATGTGTTGAAAGCAAAGGTCGAGAGTCTTAGAGGTAAGTTTGATGAAATGAGAATGCAAGAAGGTGAAAACATTGCACAATATTGTGGTAGAATAAAAGAAGTTGTGAATGCTATTAGAGAAGCAAATGGGGCTATTGATGATGAAACTATAATTGGGAAATTATTAAGAACCCCGTGTCCTATATATGCTATTAAGATCTCAGCTATTCAGGAATCTAGATGTAACTCTGCAAATGTGCTTACTTTGGCAAGTTTGGTTGGTAAGCTGACTTCTTTTGAACTCTCTAACTATGATAATTTCACTGTTGGAAGCATTGAAAATGTTGAATTTTCTTTCAAGTCACAACTAGTTATGAACAAGCCAAAGAAAGAAAAAGAAAGATGCATTAGTGAAAGTGACAGTAACACTTCTGATGAAGACCTAGAAGATCTAAAAGCTCTCATGGATAGAAAACTGAGAAGGGAAAAAGGAAAGTATAAAGGTAAACTCACTATTATATGTTTTTCATGTAATAAAGTTGGTCATATAGCTGCTAGATGTCCTGACAGGAAGGATAAAGATGATGAAAGGAAAACCAAACACAAAGATAGAAAATATGACATAAGCTACTGATGGAATAAAGACTACAAAGGAAAAGGTAAGAAATCTTGTTACATTGTTGAAAAAGAGACTGACACTGATAGTGATGATTTTGAAATTGAGGTAGTCTATGTTGCAATGAAAGATGAATCTGATGAAGATGAGAAAACTGCATTGATATCCTATGTGACCAAGAATGATAAATGGATTATTGATAGTGGCTGTTCACATCACATGACTGGTGACAAAAATAAGTTTGAGACTCTACATCATTACAGAGGTAAAATTGTAAAATTTGGTAATGATGCACCATGTCCTGTTAGAGGAAAAGGTTTGATTAAACTGACTGATAAGATATCTTGTGAAAATGCATATAGGGTTGAAGGTCTTAATTACAATCTATTAAGTGTTTCTCAGCTTAACAAAACTGGTTACCGAGTGGAATTTCATCACAAGAAAGCTAAAATATTTAATGCTATTGGAGAACTGATTGGAAGTGGTGATCAAACTAGAGGTAATTTGTTCTATCTTGACCTATCTGAAGAAACATGTTTAATTGCACAACTTGATGATATTTGGTTATGGCATAAAAAGTTATGTCATGTTAACTTTGACAATCTGGTAGAGATAAGTAAAAAGAAAAAGGTAAGAGGTCTACCTAGATTGAAGAAACCCGAGAATGTGATGTGCAAGGAATGCCAGTTAGGAAAAATGACAAAGTCAAGTTTCAAGAGCATATCCTTTACTTCTGAAAATATTTTAGATTTGGTTCATACTAACCTTTTTGGACCTATGGGTGTACAAAGTTACTGTGGTGCTAGATACTTTATCTTATTTGTTGATGATTATACTAGGATGATGCATGTGTTGTTTCTAAAAGAAAAATCTGAAGCTTTTCAATTCTTTAAGTGGTATTTGGCTAAGGTTGAAAAGGAGACAGGTAGGAACTTGAAATTTCTTAGATCTGACTGAAGTGGAGAATTTACATCAAATAAATTTAATCTATTTTGCAATGATAGAGGAATTAAAAGATAGATGTCTGCACCTAGAACACCTCCATAGAATGGTATAGCAGAAAGGAGAAATAGATCTATCTTGGATTACATAAGGAAATTGATGATTGAAAAGAATGTGGCACATAAATATTGGAAAGAAGCTATAAGCACTGCTATCTACACTCTTAACTAGGTATAGATCAAGAAAGGTACAAATTTGACACCCTATGAATTATGGCATGGGCATGCACCGAGTGTTAAATACTTTAGAATCTTTGAAAGTAAGTGCTATATATTAAAAGACACTAGGAATGGAAAGTTTGATGCTAAGAGTGATGAAGGTATATTCCTAGGGTACTCCACAAAAAGTAAAGCTTATAAGTGTTTGAACTCTAACACTAACAAAATTGTGGAAAGTGTGAATGTCAAAATTGATGAGTATGTAGAAAGAAATGAAGCTGACAGCAAAGGAGAACCAAAAGATTATAGATCTTTTGTGTACATTGAAGAAAAAGAAGAGGCAAGTAACAAAATTGCACCTGATGCCGAGTCTCGGGTAAGCAATGCTGAGTGACAAATAGAAGCTGTTGAGTATTAGGAAAATAATGCCGAGAGAGAACAAGAACATGTCGAGCTACAAGAAAATGTTCTCGAGTAATAGGAAGAGGTTGCCGAGCATTCTGAAGTTGAATCTAACAATCTTACTAAGAAACATGATGAAATAGAGGAGAGAATAGCTGAACTTGTTTTGGAAAAATATGTAAGAAGACATCATAAGCCTAAACAGATAATTGGAGACAAAAATACTGGAATCCAGACCAGAAGTAAGACTAAGGATCCAACATGTCTATTGTGTGAATTTGAACTGAAGACAACTAGAGAAGCATTGGAGAATGAAGACTGGATACAAGCAATGAATGAAGAAATTGACCAGATTAAGAAGAATGATACTTGGACTCTGGTGCCAAGACCTAAAAATAAAAATGTTATAGGAACAAAGTGGGTATTTCAGAATAAGATGAATGAAAATGGTGAAATCACTAGGAACAAAGCTAGGTTGGTAATCAAAGGCTACGCACAAGAAGGAGGAATAGATTATGGGGAGACATTTTCCCCTCTAGCTAGATTGGAAGGAGTAAGAACTCTGCTTGCATATGCTGCTTATAAAGATTTCAAGGTATATCAAATGGATGTCAAGTCTGCATTTTTGAATGGTATACTAGAAGAAGAAGTTTACATAGAACAACCAGAAGGTTTTATTGATCCAAACAGAAGACACATGGTTTGCAAACTGAACAAAGCATTATATGGATTGAAGCAAGCTCCTAGAGCATGGTATGAGAGGTTGTGCAACTACTTGATATAGATTTGATTTTCAAGAACAAATGACAAAAGAAATTTTTACATGAAGGATGAAGAAGGTAAAGGTATCTTGTTGGCAAAAATTTTTTTGGATGACATTATTTTTGGTGGACAAGATGCATTATGTAAAACTTTTTCAAATGAAATGCAAACTGAATTTGAAATGAGTATGTTTGGTGAGATCAAATTCTTTGTTGGTTTACAAGTATATCAGAGGAAGAATAGAATTTTCATTACATAGTCTAAGTATGTTAATGAAATACTAAAAACTTTTGGGATGAAAGATGCTAAATTAGTGGGAACACCCATGGTTACTGGACAAAAGTTATCTAAGAATGATGATGCTGCAGAAGTCAATCAGACCCTATATAGATCCATGATTGGAAAATTGTAGTTTGTTGTACATAGTAGACTAGATATTGCATTAGTTGTTGGGATTGTGGCAAGATTCTCTACCAATCCTAAGGAAACACATATGATGGCCTTGAAAAGAATTATGAGATACTTGAAAGGAACTGTTGACTATGGTCTATATTATAAGAAGGATGAAAAATTTGAACTCCAAGTTTATATAGATGTTGATTGGGCAGGAAATGTAGATGACAGAAAGAGTACTAGTAGTGGAGCTTTCTTTCTTGGACAAAGATTAATCTCCTGGACAAGCAAGAAACAAAATTGCATTTCCCAATCTACTGTCGAGGCCGAGTATGTTGCTTCTGCAATAAACTATTCAAACTTGGTATGGATAAAATAATTGTTGATAGGCATGAAAGAAGAAATCACTGAACCTATTGTTATTTTCTATGACAACACAAGTGTTATCAATATTTCTAAGAATCCAGTGGTGCACACTAAGACCAAGCACATTGCAATCAAGTATCACTACTTGAGAGAATTAGTACAAGATAAAAAAGTTCGAATGGAATATGTGAATACAAAAGAACAATTAGCAGACATATTCACTAAAGCTTTACCCAGAGAAGCTTATGAGTATTTGAGAAGTCAATTAGGGGTTCTTCCCCTAACTGATGTTGCCTAGACAAGCTAGGAGCACTGCATCAAATATGCTACAGTAGAAAATTTGACAAATTGATGCAGAACATTGTCATACTTTAGGGCTAGCCTAGAGTTGTGAAAAGAAGCAAAGACAAGGAATCAATCATAAGCAAGATGATAGAGAGAGAAACACTGAGCTGCATAGATATTATCTACATCTGATGGATGTATGTTTTAGTTGTTGCTTTGGCATTTTTGTCAAAGAGGGAGATGAACTGATATGATAACACATGAGATATGCTAACAGATGATACTAAAAGATCTGAGGGAGATGAACTGATGAAACTGAAGATAAGGATGATGAACTGAAATGAAGGATCAGGTTAGAGGGAGAGCTGAATACTTATGATGGTCACAGAAGTGAGGCTTATAGGATTCTAAATTAGAATGAAGCTAAGGATATTAAAAAATAATTTTTTGATGGACAGATAAGTTTTTGGATTGGTTGGTAATCCATGTGTTACTCAAGTGATATCATATGGTGTTGCCATCAATGCCAAAGAGGGAGATTGTTGGAAACTGCAATTGAAACAATTGTTGTATTGTCATTGATGTCAAACCTTAACTGGTAAGACTTTCTATTTAGGAAAGTACTATATCTATTTGAGTGTTGCTAAGGGGCTAAGCAAGGTTGGTAACAATAGCACCTAAGGAAAGGTTGAGTTATTTTGATACTACAAAGTGTACTTAACTATGTTGCACAATGATGACACAATGTATTGTTTATCTTAGTAAGATTGAAGACTAAACTGGTAGGCTTAACTAAGCAAAGAATGGTAAAATCATGTTTAAGCTGAGTGATGTTAGTGTCGACCGAGTTAGTATATGCCGAGAAAAATTATAGTGTTGACCAAGCATCACTAAATTGTCGAGGAAGATAGTGTAAGCCGAGGAAAAAATTTTAGTAATGACCGAGCTTTCTACATGAAGACCGAGTGGACAATCACAATATTGACCGAGCATCAGCAATTTTATATTTGAAGAGAATTTAATTTTGGAGCCGACATTGTTGAATTCTTGGATTATGTAAAATGTGTTGACTTTATTTATTAATTGTTTGGAAGCATTAAATTTACTGTAAAATGTTTTATTGTAAATCTTTAAGAGATTTGAGATGATTCTAGAAAAGGAGCTGAAGAATATGAAGCAGGTAGATCCAATGAATCTGACCTAACCCTAAGATCTATGATTGAGATTGAGAAGAAAAAGATGAGTTAACCTAATTGAGTAAAATATAAGGGAACCTAAGCATTTTGATATGCATGTACATGGTGAATAGAGAATGCTGGAAGAGGAAAGTTTTATTGACTGAATAAGCAAAAAAGGTTGAACGAGAATTATGGTGATTGCTTGAAGAAAAGTTCCGAGCAGATCAGAGATGGAAATGGAAAAGTTTCAAAGTCAGTAAAACAACATTAGTGTATGGAATCGAATATGATATTTGCAAAGTGAGTTATATATTTTTCAGATAATATTGCTGCTACTTTCTAACCATTGTAATAGTCAAAATCCTTTTAATAGAGGTCGACCTAAGAGTCATATATTAAATCCTTTGAACAAGGTTGCATTCTAATGGAGTGTATGTAAGTCCTATGACTAGGCTCACTTTTAATAGGGTGATTGAAATCCTTTAACTGGGTCACACCTGATAGTGTGTATTGTAACCTTTGACAGGATTGGCTTTTTACCGAGCTCACTTCAGAAGAGTGAAAATAATAGTAGCATGTTACAAAGTGGGTTTTCCCAAATTGGGTTTCCACTTTAAATCCTGGTGTTAATACTTGTGTGAATGTTATGGTTTGAACATTACTATGTTTTGCAAATTAAGTTACATCTGGGTAGTGGACTGCATTATTAGATGTTTCTATTATTGAATCAGTGATGACCGAGTTTGTTTTGGTTATTGGATCTAATTTAAGGATAAGTTTTTGAGATTATTTTATACATCAGGACCTGAGAACAACTGATTCACCCCCCCTCTCTATTGTTCTAAATCATATTAAAAAAATGACCATTTGAATTTATAATATGCTGTGAAATGTATTATATGGAAAGTTGATTATTAGGCCCTGATGTTAGGAAAGAGATTCTGAGTATTACGCCTTGATGTTATATTGATATGAGAAATGTGAATTAGTTATTATTTTGTGGGTAGATGATTTAGGACTATTTTACATGCTTTTATTTTTAGGTCTTGATGTTAAGGTATTTTAGGAATTATTTAATTTAGAATATTATGCCTTAATTTCATGATTATGCAAGGAGCTTTTATGTGAGATGATCATAGTTAATGAGTTAGGTTAGTTAGTATATGTGATTAGTAAAAACCTAACCTATTGAAAATATGTGTAGACAATCAAACATTAGTGAGAGTATCATATACCTAACATATATAAAAACTATTTGCAAGACAACTCAGATTGAGCTTAAACGAGAGCACCCTGTCACTGTTTGATTTTCTCTTAGAATAGGGATGTGGGTGTTCTATCAAAACACAAGGATTACATCCACAATGTTGTTTAGGAAGGTTTAGGATAATTTAGGAACCATGGATACCCCATAATGGCACAAAAAAAGGGTATGGTGAACTTGTTTTCCCCCTAGAGTCCCAAGGATCCAAATGAAGCTAGATGCAGTTTTTAGATTAAGGATGAGTATGCATAGTTTATTTTCACCAAAAGATGGATATGAGATGAATGAAAATGGTTATTATTTCTTGAAATAAACTAGATTCAATCCATTAGGCTTAGCTAGAGTGAGCTAGAAAGCATAAAAATGAACTAAACCTAACAATATTAGAAATTAAGTTAAGCCTAGGTGCAAATGAACATGATAACAATACTTAATATGATATGATGTGAATTTTTGAATTTCTCTTGGAAGAGAGACCATTTATAGTATATGAGGAATGGCTTGGGTTAGGAAGGGTAGTTAGGGTTAGAGTTATGGTTAGGGATTGAGTTAGGGGTATGGTTAGAGGTATGGTCAAGGGGATAAGGGTTTCTCACACATGTGTGAGAAATGCTAGGGAAGTGTGCTAGGGGACCAAGGTGGAAGAAGAGACATAGGTTCTCATTAAGAGGTTGTAAGAGCCATTAATGAGGGTGTAAGAGGCCATTAATGAGCATGTAAGGCTCATTAATGAGGGGGTTGACCAAAAGTCAAAGGATGAGGGTTTAGACTAAGATGGTTATAAATCACCCTCTAAGAAAGTTTAGGATGTGATTAGGAAAATGAGGATAGGTTTAGGGTTTTCTAGAAGATATCTAGGTTTTTAGGCTTTTAAATAAATATTTAATTTATTTAAAATATTTTTGAGACACAGTTTATTAAATAATTAATAAATTGGAGGAAATATCATTCAAATTGGATTTAAATGTTTTTGGGAGGGGTTCTTTAATTAAATGTATTTAATTAAAATAGGAGAAGAGATAATGACAATATAATTAATTAAATAATTAATTAATTAATAAATAAATGACATATGTCATTAGGACTTTTATCAACTAAAATATTTTTAATTGACAAGTGGATTTTTAGGTGTCTACATTTTTCCCCTCTTTGATGCAATGCCACAAGTGGCGTGGCATCAAAGACAAGAAAATAAGATGCCCCAGGCTAGAAAAGATGATAAGGGGTTGTTCCCCCTCAAGAAAAGAACACAAAGAGGAAACTTTGTGGAATTTTCTTGAAAATAACATAGGAAGGAAGGGAAAGGATGAAGAAAGATGGGAAGGGGGGACAAAAAGATGTCCTTCCAAGAGAAAAGATGGATGAATGCAAGATGATGTGAAATGTAGGATGCAGGATGAAGCGATATGAAGGATGAAAGATTAATCTATATGCAAGGATGGGGATTTGGGGAGCTCATTATGTAAATGTGGAGATAACAACCTAGTTTGATATAGAAATGATAGAGACCTACCAAGGTTACTGGGAACTTAAGGCCTTGTCACCAGCGTTGCATAGGACTGACACAAAAAAGACATCCAAGGGTTTCCCAAGCATCACACATGAACCCAAGAGGAGTCATGGTAGAAATGACATAGGAGAAACCAAAAACAAATGACACTTCCCAAGTGCACCATGCAACCAAATATATTACATGTGAAACATGCAAGGGTGATGTCCGACCGACTCACAAGAAGAAGAAAAAGATCAAAAGACCTTGCACTAGATTTCCCTCATTCATAGTGCACCATGATATAAAGGATCATGGTGACTGAGAGGAGAGGAACAACAAGAAGTCATAAAAGATAAACAAGATCCAAAAGAAAAAAATCCAAGACCAAAGTGATAAATCCAGAAAATGTCATTTGCCAAGGAGAATGAATGATTTGATTGATGGGGGGAAGATTAGGGGGTGTATCGTCTTAAAATGGAAGCACTTCCATGTTAAGAGAATTTATCCCTTCAAGTAAGTGGTTTGGGGTCATGTTAGGCACCTTGATTGGGTCTTTGCATGTATTTGGCTTTCTCCCCACTTTTCACTTCTTCTCCATGCTTGATTTCTTCATTCTAGGTGAAATTAGGGTTAAGGTCTTAAGGACTTTCCTGATTTTTCTTCTTCCATGGCTCTATTTTTTAGGTAGGATTCAGAAATGAGACCTCCTAGTCCTTCATGACATCAAATAGGGGATTTTATATCTATTCCTGATAGTGGGTCCTATTTGGATATCAATTTGTAAGTTTCTGGCATCTCCTAGAACCTTTGCCACAAATCCTGACAAAGTTAGGGTTTGAGGTCAAAGTTGACCTTGAACCTAACTAGGTCAGGGTCAACCTTGACCCTAACTAGGTTAGGGTTGACCTCAACCTTGACCTCTTCCCGCTAGGATTTCAAATTTCAAATGTTGGCAGTTTGGCTTTTGGGAAAGTTATTTCTCCACTTCCGGGTCGGCTGTTTCGGGCTTCGAAATGGTAAATCCTTTAATTGTATTTAATCAAGGTATATTTTCTAAAGGTGAGGACCTAATTGGGATTTAATTCTCCAAGGTGGCCCATCTAGAGGAGTGTGCCCTAGATCACTATAAAAGGAGGCCTTCCTCTCTCATTTTCACATCACTCCAACATCAAGCTTTCATATCTCATCCAAGAAATCAAGCATCTAGAGCATTTAAGTGTTCAAGCATTCATCCATCAAGGAGTTACATTGTTATCTATTGAAGGATTCAATCTCCTTGGAGCCCCCTTGAAGATCTATCCTTCTCCATCCATTCAAGCCTTCTCATATGCAAAGATCAAATCAAGATTGGTGTTGAAGATCAAAATACCATTGATTGGAGACATCCTACATTCATTGAAGCATTCCTACTTGTGGATTTAAGGATTTGAATCCTCTACAAGGACTTCAACATAAGCGAGGTGATTTGTTTCAATTATTTGTTTATGCACAATATATTTCAATTTAATTTCAAGGTTAATTCCTAAATTGGGGTTTGACCAAGGCAAACCCCCCATACAACCAAAAACCCCCATTTTCTTGTAGGTACAGGTGTGAAATCTGAGATCTAAGAGCGAATTTGGATACCCTTTTCAGAAATCCTTTAGGATTTGTGAACATAATGGAATCAAACTTCAAATAAATAATGTGGTCTTTGACCTTTTAAAAGGTCAAAGTCGACCTGTGTGAATTTGGAGAAAAGATTTCTAGGTTTTGTCCACCTCGACATTTCCAGTCCAGAACAAGTGATGGAATCTTCAAAAAGTTCATATAGAAGCTAGAATTTAGTATTTTCTAGATCTGCCCTAATTCAAGGTTAGTATTTGCACTTCAATTATTTCAATTTCAAGTATAACACATTTTCCACCTAGGGGAAACATCAGATTTGTTCTTTCTTCCATATTAACCATAAATTGATTCGATTGTGTATTAACCTCTAGGTTGATCAAATCAGATCTCCTTGTGGGGAATTTGGGTTTGAGAATAGATCTCATATTTCCCCCCTTAAAACAAAATGAATGATGTTGAATAAATTTTAACCTTATTCATTTTGGTGAACCCGACTAGCTTACTCTCTTTCATTTTGGTGTTAGATTTCCTTTTATCTTGTTAGTATTAGATTTGTCCTTTATGATTGATCTTGCATGCTAATTAGATTTCATATGTGTTCTTAGTTTAGTTCATTTTCATTATATTGGTTTATGAGCTTTACTACCACTAGTCCTACTTATAACATTCCAGTTAGAAGAAGTCATAGACTCATGGGTGCCTTTGAGCTTGAATCTTCTCCTTTCCTTAGGATCCCTGATGATAACTTGATTCTTCATGATTCTAATCCTACTATGGAGAAAAAATCTTCTCACTCATCTGATGATGAGGATGATGCTTTAAGGGTTCCTCTTAAACAAGTCCAAAAACTTTCCACTGAACTTGATAAAATGGGTAATTGGCTTCTTCAAGAAAACCATGGTCAAGATTCTATTCAAGCTATAGAGGCTCTTAAGAAAGTTCTCCATGATAGTGATCAAGGTGTTAATCTCTTGCGTGGTATTACTCATCTTGTGCATTCCAATGTTAAACCTTTAACTCAAGAGGCTCAAGATTTAGGTTTCACTGCTCCTATCACTAGTGTTGAACCTTCTTCTAATCCTTTACCTAGTATTCCTATCTATACTCCTCCTTTGGTGACTATGACAGTTCCCTCTATTCCTATGAGTGTTCCTCCCGTGTCCCTTCCGAAATCACAACCTTTATATCATAATGTTCCTTTCACTTATTCCAATCTGCTTCCAACTATCATTCCTAGTGTTCCTCCAATTGTGTCTTCTATTCCTGCAGCTTCTTGCACCTTACCTAGTGTTTCCAATGTTGCTACTCCTCCTATTTCCTCTAATGATTCCACCATTATCAGTTTGGCTCAAACTATATCATCCTTACAACAACAACTTGCTTCCTTAACTCAAAACAAGTTTAGTATTCCTACATGTGACATGGGAAGTCCTTTGTCTCGGGATATTATTTGAACTCTTGTTCCTCAGCAAGTTGATATGCCTCATCTTGAGAATTATAATGGAAAAGGAGATCCTGTTCATCATGTTAAAACATTCCAAATCCTTTGTAGTGATTATGCTCATGACCATAGGATTTTAGCCAAACTGTTTGCTCGAACCTTTCATGACAAGGCCTTACAATGGTATTGTTCCTTGCCTCCTTATTCCATTGATTCCTTTCCATAGCTTGCTAATGCCTTTATTCAACAATTTCAAAACAGTATTGGCCCGCAAGTGTCTTTGACTGATTTAATGCATTGTAAACAAGGTGCTAAAGAAAAGTTAACTGAATTTATTGGTAGATTTAAGCATTTGCATGCTCAGATTTCTTATCCTGTTCCTGCTATTGATATTCAATGTATGTTTATTTCCAATTTGCAAAAGGATATTAGAGATAAGATTCTGCTTACTAAATTTACCTCTTTTCAACAACTTTGTGTAGCACTTCATCATTATCAATTACAAGTGAGTCAATTTGAGAGAAACACTCCAATGGCTCCTATTCCAGTTGATAAGAGTGATGCTACTCCTAATCCAAACAAGTTTCAAAAATTCAATAATTATGTCAAGATAAACAAACAAGAAAATGCAGTTGCTGATCAGGTTGTTGTTGCATCTCATAATGCTGCTTCTACATCCACTACTTTTTGATTAAATCATACATTTACTCCTCTTTCTGAAACTTTACATGCTATTATGAATAGGTTGTTAGCTGCTAATATGATTACTTTACCTCCTATTCAACCTCTTTTACCTACTACGATTGCATCTAAATCTTTTGATCAAAATGCTTTTTGTCAATATCATCATCAGAATGGTCATGATACTGAGAAATGTTATTCTTTAAAACATAAGGTCCAAGATCTCATTGATGCTAAAGCTTTATCTATTGATAATCTGGATAGTAGTGGGAATCAATCTGTCTCTCCTCCTAATCAGAACCTTCAAATCTACACGAATCCTTTACCTACGCAAGATACTAATACTATTTCTCAACCATTTGATATGGAAATTTTATATGATTCAAAGATGGATGATCTTAATCATGTTGTTAATCAAGTGGAGCATGTTGCTAAGCCTATATCTCCACCTCAACCTTCACCTCAAGTTCAATCTCAACCTCTAGTTAAACCTAAACCTAAAGTGAAAACTCAACCTAAACCTCGACAACAATTTGAGGATAAAAGACCTCAGGAAATTTTGATTACCTTTGATGATTCTAAGATTATTAAGGCTCTTGATGGTCCCCTTTACATTGCTGCTAGGGTTTCTTAGATACCTACTCGTGGTTGTCTTGTTGATCCTACCTCCTTAGTCAATGTTATCACTGAAGAAAATCTTTTTCTGAAAAGCTTACAACGTGACTTCTATGATACATCAGATGTGTGGATTCAAACTTGTAATGGTTTTTTTTATCCCTCATTTGGTTCTATTACTTTACCAGTTGAACTTTTTGGAAAACTTGTGAACACTACCTTTGTTGTGTTTCCTACTTCTGATCAATTTCAAGTTAAGCTAGGTTTTCCTTGGTTAACTTCCATGCATGTTGTTGCTTCACCCATTCATAAGTGTCTTAAGTTCATTTATGATGGTGAAGTGGAGATGATCAATCATAGTCTATATCAACCTTCTAGGCCTAGAGATTGTGTTGCTCTGGATTTCTTTTGGCCTTCCTTACCTAACGCATGTCCTCCTCACCCCGATAATCTTTTTCAATCATATCAAGCCTATAAGCATTGTAAGATTCTTCAATTAAGCATACCTCCTATGGATCTTAATCATGGTCTTTTACCTACACCTTTGATACCTCCTTCAACTATGATTTCTTGTTCTGTTAATCAAGTTCTTCCTACCAAATCTATCAAAGATCTTGTGATTGTTCCTCCTATGGTTGATAATCCTATTGATCTTCCTAAAGAACCTGTGAAGGATCCTATGATTGTTCCTCCTAGTTCTCAACCTATTTCAAATAAATCAAAACATAACTGATCTCCTAATGAACATCGTAAAAAGTGTCATGCTCATGCTAAAGCTAAAAGATCTCTACCTTCTTCGGATAAACCTATGCATAATGTATTAGAAGATGTTGCTACTAATAATGATGTTCACATGCATGATTATTATGATTCTATTCATATCTTAGATCCTATCTTGATTAATTTGGATGAAGAAGATACTCTTGATGATACTGATAATGTTAATGATGAATATGAGACTATTGACATTGACATTGATTTGTCGAATATGCTTTCATCTCAATTAACTCTTACACCTAGTATTGAACATGGTGATCCTCAAGAGGATCTTTGTTTGGAACTAGCTATCATTCCTACTACATTGGATATAGTCCCTCTTGTGAGTTACCCACCTACCCTAAATGATATACAATGAGATGGGGAAAGTAGGCGGCATGCTTGAGCAGCTTGTCCTTCGTGGTAGCTTTGTTGTGTGTTTTCCTGCTATACTATGCTTCTCCCATAATGTGATTGCTAAATGTTGTTAGATTCTTTTATATGATCCTTGTTATGCAGTTGAGTACAAGGTGATGAAGGAATCGAAACTGTTGTTCAAATTCCTCTATATGTATCTCTATTCTTCTATGCATTGTTCAATGTTATGTTGTAACTGTGCTATTGTTCCTAAATGTTTCCTTGTGTAATCTACTTGGATTCAGGATATGGTAGCACTAATTATTTTTGGTCTCCATGTCATTGTCTAAAAAGATTCTCCTTCGTACATCTTATGTGATCTTTCCTCCTTTGTGATTGTAGTTCTACTTTCTTTGGGGAATGATGTCAATTCATTTGCAATAATATCATATATATATTATCTTATGATCATACTGACCCCATGGTAGGTAGATCCCTTCCATGTTCTCTATATGTTTCTGTGTTATTTCCCTTGATTTGTCTTCATCTGGGGGCATCTTGACATGGAAACATAATCAGTGGAGTTGTTTATGTTTCCGTTAAAGCCATTGCTCCTGTTAAAAGTGTCAGCAATGACTTTAACGTGGGGGCATACGCTCTGCTCACTTTTTACACACACGCACTTATGAAAAATTCAAAACATGCTAAATCATCTAAAGGTAACACACATAAGTTGCTAAATCCTGAGGAAGACACGCACTTTAAATTTACTTTTCAATCTTTTCTTTTTGGATTAAGAACTAATCCTTTAAGTATGGATTTATATTAGGATCTCTTGATCCCTCCAGTTTCAAATACACATATATTGTGATCCCTTAAGGTCAAAAGTGTCCTTAAGACTGGATCCCTTTTGTTTTTTTGGTTTTATTCTTATGGAATAGAATATTCCTAAGGATAAATCCTTGATGGGTTGACTAGTGAGTAGCCACATTCACTAAGCGGTTCAATTCCATCTTTCCAGTTGCACCTTTTTCCTATGTGGTTCACAATGGGACATAAGTTCTCATTGGGTGAGGTAATCACACTTTTTCTTTCTCTCTTCAGAGATTTATCTCTTATCTGTGATTTAAGAGTCGATGAAGACTTGAGTCCCTGGGGGCTTGGGATTTCTCTTTGTCCCTTAGATTACGATAAGATTATCTTGTTATTTTTATCTCCTTTACCAAGAGTTTGCATCGAGTCCATACTCTTGCTAAAGTGGGGGCTTAATGTATAATCTTAAAATGGAAGCACTTCCATGTTAAGAGTGTTTAGCCCTTTGAGTAAGTGGTTTGGGGTCATGTTAAGCACCTTGATTGGGTCTTTGCATGTATTTGGCTTTCTCCCCACTTTTCACTTCTTCTCTGTGCTTGATTTCTTAATTCTAGGTGAAATTAGGGTTAAGGTCTTAAGGACTTTCCTAATTTTTCCTCTTCCATGGCTCTATTTTCTAGGTAGGATTTAGAAATGAGACCTCCTAGTCCTTCATGACATCAAACAGGGGATTTTTTGTCCGTTCCTGACACTGGGCCCTATTTGGATATCAATTTCTAAGTTTTTGGCATCTCCTGGAACCTTTGCTACAAATCTTGACAAAGTTAGGGTTTGAGGTCAAACTCAACCTTGACCTTGACCTCTTCTTGCCAGGATTTTAAATTTCAAATGTTGGCAGTTTGGCTTTCGGGAAAGTTATTTCTCCACTTCCGGGTTGGCTGTTTCGGGCTTTGAAATGGTAAATCCTTTAATTGTATTTAATCAAGGTATATTTTCTAAAGGTGAGGACCTAATTGGGATTTAATTCTCCAAGGTGGCCCATCTAGAGGAGTGTGCCCTAGATCACTATAAAAGGAGGCCTTCCTCTCTCATTTTCACATCACTACAACATCAAGCTTTCATATCTCATCCAAGCAATCAAGCATCTAGAGCATTTAAGTGTTCAAGCATTCATCCATCAAGGAGTTACATTGTTATCTATTGAAGGATTCAATCTCCTTGGAGCCCCCTTGAGGATCTATCCTTCTCCATCCATTCAAGCCTTCTCATATGAAAAGATCAAATCAAGATTGGTGTTGAAGATCAAAATACCATTGATTGGAGACATCCTACATTCATTGAAGCATTCCTAGTTATGGATTTAAGGATTCGAATCCTCCACAAGGACTTCAACATAAGCGAGGTGATTTGTTTCAATTATTTGTTTATGCACAATATATTTCAATTCAATTTCAAGGTTAATTCCTAAATTGGGGTTTGACCAAGGCAAATCCCCCATACAACCAAAAACCCCCATTTTCTTGCAGGTACAGGTGCGAAATCTTAGATCTAAGAGCAAATTCAGATACCTTTTTCGACAATCTTTCAGGATCTGTGAACAGAATCAGAATCGGACTTCAAATAAATAATGTGGTCTTTGACCTTTTAAAAGGTCAAAGTTGACCTGTGTGAATTTGGAGAAAAGATTTCTGGGTTTTGTTTGCCTCAACATTTCCAGTCCAAAATAGGTGACAGAATCTTTCAGAAAGTTCATACAGAAGCTAGAATTTAGTATTTTCCAGATCTTCCCTAATTCAAGGTTAGTATTTGCACTTCAATTATTTCAATTTCAAGTATAACACATTTTCCACCTAGGGGAAACAACAGATTTGTTCTTTCTTCCATATTAACCATAAATTGATTTGATTATGTATTAACCTCTAGGTTGATCAAATCGGATCTCCTTGTGGGGAATTTGGGTTTGAGAATAGATCTCATATTTCCCCCCTTAAAACAAAATGAATGATGTTGAATACATTTTAACCCTATTCAGGGGGGAAGATTGGCTTTCTTGTGTTTGGTTGAATCGAACATATCTTGAAAGGATGGCAATTGGACTTGGGTTGAGCACTGTTTCTTAGAAAATGAGTTTGAGAGAACTTAGATTCAATGGTGTTTTTTGATAGATCGGATCAAGTTTTAGGTTTTCATTTTGAATTTTCTCTAATGGAAAAGGACCCAAAATCAAAAGATAATGACCAAGTGTTTTTAAGAAAAAATCCTAGAAAGGGACAAAGAAACCTTGCATGATACAAGAAATGGTGATAACAATATTTGATAAAGCCTTTTGGAATGTGCATATTCAACAGATGTTTTTACTTCTTCTGAAACTTTTGAAGACACGAACAAGAAATTCTACCCTAAGGAATTTTGTCTTGACAAAAAACCCTTGCTCATTAACTTAGGCACACATCCAAGAGCTAATCAGAATATGGCCATCACCAAGAATAAAATGGCTCTATTCATGATGTCATATTATCTAGTTCTAAATGCTCAAGGATGGCACAATATGATGAGTTTCTTGGGGAGATTACTATTATCCTTGCACAAAGATTAGAAAGCCTTCAGGGGTAGATCGGGTGGCCTCTATTTGATAAGTGTCTAATAAGGTTTGTGGCATCCTCCCAATCGATTTGTACGCACATGACTCACTTAAGAGCCTAGTTGACCATGCCAAAATCATAGGGATATTCACCTACCTCAAGCTACCATCAACACACATCACTCAAGCTTGAGGGGATGAAGTCAGAGTTTGATAAGTGCTTTTTTTATATATCAATCAAGGAATTACTGGTTTGAGGTCATTCTCCAAAGAGGAAGCACTTTTCTCTCTGGATAGGCCTCGCTAGAGCTAAACGACCAATCCAATCCTTATTTTCACCCAAGTTCTATGAAGGCATGGGGAAAGGGTATGGATTTCACTTGAATCATTTAGACTAATAGGATTTTGTGAGAAATTGAAAAAAATACCTCAAGGTTGTGTTTTGAGAGACTATTTTACAACTTCAAACACTTATGATTTAGGATGCAAGGTTCAATTTTGTCTGAAACAAAATCTTTTTAGATTGTTTGGAACTTGGAAAATTTGCAAGTGTTCTATCCCTTAATCATTCAAGATTGAATTTGATTCCTTTTAAGCGCCCAAAATGAAGTGTTTTTCTTTGATTTATTCAATTGACCTTATGGATCCAAGATTTGATGTTGATTCCATTTTTAAACCCAAAGGAAATGTTTGATTGAATTGTTCATTCCTTTTAGTGACTCAAGATTAGGTTTGGATTCATTTTAAGCCCCAAAAGTTGAGTTGTTTTAATTTTTTTGTTCATTCATTTTAGGCACTCAAGATTGGTTTAGGGTTCCTTTAGGACCAAAAGTAAATGTGAAGATTGCACTTTGAGATCTTTTTACCTTTCAAGAATTCAAGATTTGGATGTGTTTTGTTTTAAACCCTAAATTAAGTGTGTAATTGATTTGTTCATTCTTTTTAGGCATTCAAGAGTGGATTTAATTGATTTTAAGCCCAAATGAGTTAAGATGTTTTTTTATTGCACTTAAGATTTCACAAAACCATAGACTTTCAAGATTAGGTGTGATTATTTTAAACCCTAAATCAAGATGTGAAGATTGAGTTGTTTATTTTTAGGTGTTTCAAGATTGATTTTGATTGATTTTTAAGTCCAATTGAAGATGTGAAGATTGTTTTAACTTTGGCATTCAAGATTGAGTGTAATTCAATTAAAGCCCAAATGAAATTTATGATGAACTACAACTGATTTAGAAGCTAATTGAAGGGTAAAAGCACAATAAGTTGTCACTCTTTTACAAAGGAAGAGGCCAACAACACAAAAATTGAAAAACTTCAAAGGCATAAAAGTCACATTTGTGTTGAGAATTTGAAGATGATGTAAACTGATGAAATGTGTAAAATAGGATGTATTTTATACCTATAATTTTTTAAAATTAATTTGAGCAAAAATTAATATGTTTTTTTAATTTTTTAGGTCTATTTTTCATATCCTAAAAATACTACAAATAAGGGAGTTCACTTCCCGTCAAATCATTATAAGTAAAACATTTTTTTTCCCTCCAATTTTAGAATATGTTTTAGATGACATGTATATATAGTGAAAGAAAAAAGAAACAAGTTTTTTTGATCTATGGTTTACCCGTTATAAGTATTGAAAGTCGACCTTACCCGAAATCAATATTTTTTGTCTCCTGTCACTTTTACCCTATCAAAACTATACCAAAAACCAAATAAATTATATATTCTTGAAGAGGACTCTCTCCTCTAGTGCTGTATATAATTTTAAAATTTTTTTGAATTGATTTAGTATTTTTCTATATTTTCTGAATCAACGTCTTCTCAAAGTTTAATATACCTACATCTAGTTTTTAACAAATTTATTTAACGTTTTGTAGATGAAACAATATAAAATTTATATGTCTAGAATCATATTTCTGAGATCTAGAAAAGGGTACTTTTAGTTTTTTAACATTTTCTATTTTGATCTAAGAAAGGAACAACAGAAGTGAAAATTCTATTTTTTTTGTGTTTTTGGTGGTTTGGCTGCCAACATGGCATGCCACCTAAGTAGACTCGGCCGAGTCCAACTGGGCCAAGTCTGACTCAGCCGAGTCCCCCTAGAGGTTAGCCCCACTCAAATACCATAATAGTGTGCAAATGAGTGGTTTGTCATGTTTTTCGATATTAAAAATATTGTTTAGACTCGGGCGAGTCCTACTCGGACGAGTACCACTCGGCCCAGTCTAATGGGCCACGTAGATGCCATTCGGCACCATGTGGCACCTACATGTACTCAGTCATGTTTGACTTGGCTGAGTCTAAGTGGGCCGAGTGTAACTGGGCCGAGTGATTTGAGTCAGCCAAAAAGGTGACACTCGATTATGCTTTTACCCTGAAGAATCTGTGATTAGATATGTAATATGATTAAATTAGTATTATGTTATCATTGATGTCAACTAGTTTGACAACACTTATCTTGTAAGTTGCTATACTGAAACATCTGTAGAGAAGGAGTGAAAGAGGTGAAGAACAAAAATATCTACATGAGGAAGATGGATATGACATATGAGGATAAGGAATACATTGAGTAACTTGTTGATGAGTCTATGACTTTATGATATTGACTTGATTATGTTTCATTTATCTACGATGAGGAAAAGAGATGAAAGACACAAAGCAGTGTTGTCGGTTGATGAAGTATTTCAGTAGACACAGATAAAGATTGATGAGCTGGCAAGTGTATGAATTGGAGGTAACAGATAAAGTTTGTTACACAGGATCGACGACTGACAAAATTTAGGAAAGATCTAAAGGATGAGAATCAAATGTGTTATTGACACAAGTGCTAAGGTATGTTTAAGAGGATAAATCAATGAAGATGATTAAGAGGAAAAATTTGATGGAGTAGAAGAAAATGATTTACATGTATATATAAGAGACTAGAGATTTCACAATGAGTGTGATGCCAGAAGAGAAGGAAACTACAAAATCATTACGTGAACAAATTTTCATGCATTCTGATCATACTGGTTAAGGAGAACCCTACTACAGAGCATTACCGAGTGACAAAGAGTGATTACCGATGGACAGTAAGTTAATATATTGTTGAATTATAAATGTTACATTGATCAGAAAGATTTGTATGAGCTAAACATTGATCTGTAATTTGCAATTGAAGTTGTATTAAGTCAGGTCACCTACTGTTACATATTTAACCATTGTACACAGTCAAATCTATTAACTGAGTGGACTAAGAAAGTCTTATTATGTATCATTCATAGAATGAACATTGTTATCCTATCAACCCTAGAGTGACTACTGGTTGGACGATAATGGTTGGTCTTAAATCCTCTAACAAGGTCACACCTAACAGTGTGTTTGTAACCTTTAACAGGGTTGGGTCTTCACCGACCTCACTTCAGAAGAGTGAATATTTTGGGTTGCCGGTCCCAGGTGGTTTTTCCCTTCACAGGTTTTCCACATTAAATCTCTTGTGTTATGTGTTGATTGTGATGTTTGTTTTGATGTCATATTTACATGTTGCATATTTGATTTGATCGGTAACTACTATAAGTTTTAGACTGATAATCAGTAAATGTATAGACAGTAAAAGTATTTTAAGTTACCGAGCAATAGAAATTGAAGTATTTGTTTTAGATTATACATTTTGTATTGGGATAGTGATTAATTGATTCACCCCCCCTCAGTTATTCTAATAATTGGTATCAGAGCATTGGTTGCTTTGAATAGAGTTTTAAGGACTTTAGTAAAAAGATCTCAAAATGTATAAGAGGGAAGTGCCAAAGTTGAACAGAGAGAACTTCACTGTATGGTAGAGTTGGATGAAGTTGCACATATCTAGAATTGGGAATGCTGCACTAGAATTGATGGAGAATGGCTATATAGAACTGACACCAAGTCCCCTGATACTTGATCAACTGAAAGACATGCATGAACACAATGTTAATATGATGGAAATTGTTTCTACCTATACTGATGCCAAATTTGAAGCTATTAAAAGTTTCACTACTACAAAAGCTATGTGGGATAAACTTTCTCAAGTTTATAGTGGAGATGTGAATGTTCAAAGGGCTAGAGCAGAGAGCCTAAGGGGCAGATTTGACGATATGAAGATGAAAGAAGGTGAGATTATTGTGCAATATACAAATAGACTAAAAGAGGTAGTACATGCTATTAGAGCATTTGATGGAGTCATTAGTGAAGAAACAATTGTTAGAAAAATACTCAGAACCTTATTGTCAGTTTACACAATCAGAATATCTACTATCCATGAGACAAGGTCTACATCTGGTAATGTACTTACACTTGATAATTTGATTGGTAAACTTACAACCTTTGAGTTAAATAACTTTGATAATAGTGTTGTACCATCTATGGAATCCTCTTTCATGTCTTCTCTGAAGATTAGTAAGTCTAGCAGGAATAATAAAAATGATAGTGACAATAATACCGATGATGAGCTTGATGAAATTTAAGCTCTTATGGCTAGAAGATTACCCAAAGGAAAAGGAAGGTATAGAGGTAAGCTACGTTTGGCATGCTTTAATTGTAAAGAGGTTGTGTTAGAAAGTAAAGACCACCAAGATAACTGAGAGGGGGGGGGTGAATCAGTTATCTGATAATTAAATCATTTACTAACTTCAATATCAACTTCAATAGCTTTAAACCATGTAATCAATGCAGTAACCAACCATAGAAAGACAATCATACACAATGACACAATAACACAAGATATGTTAACTGGGGAACCTCTTGATCAAAGAGTAAACCCCGGTGGGAATGATGCCCACAAAATGATGCACTAATATGAAAGTTCCTTGTTAGAGGATGGACCTTGTTAGGAGTCTTATGAAATACATTCAATACATATGAATCTCTGTTAGGAGATTTTGAATCCCTGTTAAAAGATTCTAACCCTGTTAGGAGTTATGGAAGACAGAAGGACCCACTACCCAAACAGCTTCAAGGCAAGATCTCTTAACTCATTATCCAATAGATCTTAGGATTATTCAATAGAATAATATGAAATATGTTACCTCCTTCACACTGTGCCAAAACCGCACTCTCTGCTACACAAGATCACAAATCCAAATCTCTGTACTTCACAAGTCTTCCTTCATCACTGAATTAGCTCTTTTCTTCACTTCATGCATACATTCGCATCACAACTTTCACAATTTCATATCAAAACTATTACAATCCATTCATAACAAGGAAAAAATTCCTTCCTTTATACCACACTCAAATAATTACAAATGAGTCGGCATGCAAATATAAAATAATAATTTCAACACGCTACATCAAAATTACATAAAAACTATCAGCTTCCAGATACAATAACTTTCCAATCATGTGACCTCAAAGTTTGTGCTATGAACCACATTACCACCAATGATTCTCAAACTTCCCATTAACTATGCAGAATTAGATTCCATCCCGGTTAGGAGATATCCTCCAATTACCAAAAACCGCTACTCAGGAATACTGCCAGAATACTACTTCCACCAAAATGCTTATAACTTTCATGAATAAATGAATTTATTTTTGCACTATTAACCATAGGTTAATAACACACCAAAGAACATACCATCAACTATGCATAACTCAATTTTTAATATAACATGTGTGCAAAACAAAACTGTGCCTGCTTCTCTGCTAAACTCCAGAATAGCACTGTGTTGACATCAATGACAATCATAGCCATGAATGCAACAACCACTGCTATAGAATGACTACCAAAGGCTTCAACATTCATTTCTAACAATCTCCCCCATTGGCATTGATGGCAACATAGATGAAAAACATCCAATGTTCCAAAAATCCAATCACTGCTGCTCAACTGCTCTGTTGCTCTTCATCAATCAAATCTTGCTTCATTTTCCTATTCAATCTCTCCAAAAAATGTAGTTCCTCAATGTTTTTCATGATTCTCTCCCCCATTGACATCAATAACAAAAATTCTATCACTATGTCAAACAATAGCTCAATGTCAAAAGACACTGTTCAGAAAAAAAATATTCACTAGAGTCCTCATGACTCAGCTTAGATACACATACTCCCCCATAGAGGAAGTACCAACATCCAATCCAAAAAATAGATAGGGCCATATTCCACTGGACGGATGCAACCAACTGCATCATTATTCAAAAGTAGGCTAGGGCATAACCCCAAGCATACCTCTTAGATACTCAAATGTATCCTTAGGCAAAGGCTTAGTAAATATATCTGCTATCTACTCCTTTGTGCTTATGTACTCCAGTCTGACTTCTTTCTCAAGAACTTTCTCTCTTACAACATGATACTTGATCTCTATATGCTTTGTTTTAGAATGTAATACAAGATTCTTAGACATACTAACTGTACTTGTATTGTCACAATGTATGACAATAGGCTCATCAAACTTGATTCTAATGTCCATCAACATTTGCTTCATCCAAATTATCTGGTTACAATTGTTTGCTACTGCTACATATTCTACTTTTGCTATACTCTATGAGATACAATTTTTCTTTTTGCTCAACCAAGAAACTAATCTTCCTCCAAGAAAAAAGGCTCCACCACTGGTGCTTTTCTTATCATCAACACTGCCTCCCCAATCAGCATCAGTATATGCACATAGGGTAAAATCATCAAAAGTTTCACACCACAATCCATAGTCCATTGTGCCTTTAAGATATCTCAATATCCTCTTTACTGCTGCATAATGTGACTCTCTAGGTTCAGCTTGAAATCTTGCTACCATTCCAACTAAATGTTGTATATCTGGTCTAGTGTGTGTCAAGTACTGCAATCCACCAATCATGGATCTGTACTTCTTTTGCTCAACTACTGGTGTCTCATCTTTACTAGATAGTTTATGTCCTATAACCATAGGTGTTCCAACTGGTTTACAATTCTCCATACCAAATGTTTTCAACAAATCATTCAAGTACTTTGTCTGACTTACAAAGATACCATCTTTATTTTGTGTTATCTGTAATCCCAAAAAGTATTTCATTTCTCTAATCATACTCATTTCAAATTATGTCTTCATTTCATCAACAAATTTGTCACTAGCTTCATCTTCTCCTCCAAAAATAATGTCATCAACAAAAATAACCAAAACTAACAATCCATTCTTAATTTCTTTTGTGTATAAGTTACTATCAGCTATTCCTTTTGTAAATCCCAACTTTAAAAAATACTTATCTAATCTAGCATACCAAGTTCTAGGTGCTTGCTTTAGTCCATACAATTCTTTCTTTAGTTTACATACCATGTCTCCTTTTCGAGTCAAAGGAAAACCTTCAGGCTGCTCAATGTAGACTTCTTCTTCTAATTCACCATTCAGAAATGTTGACTTCACATCCATCTGATACACTTTGAATTTCTTAAATGTTGCATAAGACAAAAATATTCTTATTGCTTCAAGTCTTGCCATAGGGGAAAAAGTATCTTCATAGTCAATTCCTTCTTACTATGAGTATCCCTTACATACCAATCTTGCTTTGTTTCTAATTACTTCTCCTTGTTCATTCATCTTGTTCCTGAATACCCATTTAGTTCCAATTACTTTTTTGTCTTTAGGTCTAGGGACCAATTCCCATGTCTTGTTCTTTTCAATCTGATCCAATTCTTCTTTCATAGCTTTAATCCAAAGTTCATCTTCACAAGCTTCATTAGTAGACTTAGGTTCAATTTGAGAAATCAAACATAAATGTACCTTCTTTCTAGTCATAACTCCTTTGTGAAAACCTCCAATCACTTGTTCAACAGGATGATGTCTTGATATATACCTGTTAGGTGTCATAGTCACTGATCTTTCTTCAACTGTAGATTCTTCTCTATTTTCTTCAACATGACTTTCATTCAATAATTCACTATCAGTCTCAAAAAATTGTTCAGTAGTGTCAATGTTAGGCTGAGGGTTAGTTCCTTCATCAAATTCATAATCAAGCATTCTTTCTTGAATTTTAAACTTCTCATCAACTTTTACATTTTCACTTTCAACAATACTCTTAGTTCTCTTATTGTAACATCTATACGCTTTTCTTTTCAAAGAATATCCAAGAAAAATTCCCTCATTACTTCTAGGATAAAACTTTCCTATATCATCATCTCTCTTAATATAACATTTGCTTCCAAAACTTCTAAAATACTTAACTGAGGGTGCATGTCCAAACCACAATTCATAAGGTGTCTTGTCTGTGTCTACTCTGATTTGTACTCTGTTCATTGTATATACTATTTTATTCATTGCTTCTCTCCAAAATGTCTTTTCCAAATCACCTTCAAACAACATAGCTCAAGCTGCTTCAGTCACTGATCTGTTCCTTCTTTCTGCAATACCATTTTGTTCAGGTGTTCTAGGGGCTGAAAACTGTCTCTTAATACCATTTACTTCACAAAAGGTGTTAAACTCTTTAGATGTAAATTCTCCACCTCTATCAGATCTCAAACATTTAATCCTCATTCCTGATTCATTCTCAACTTTATTCTTCATGACCTTAAACTTATCAAATGCTACAGATTTTTCTTTCAAAAATGCAATCCACATCATTCTTGTAAAATCATCAACAAGAATCATAAAATACCTTTCTCCATAGAATCCTCTAGTCCTAGTAGGACCACTCAAGTCTGTATGAACAATCTCCAACTTCTTTGTTGATGTGAACTTCTTGCTAGGAAATGAACTCCTTTTCTGCTTAGCCATCACACATTCCCTGCAAATCATGTTAGTAGGCTTCATAATCTTAGGTAAATCTCTTACTGCAAATGTAGAACTTAATTTTACAATATTATCAAAGTTTATATGATAGAACCTTCTATTCCATAACCAACTGTCATCAATCTTAGTCATCAAACATGTCATCTTAGTAGGGTTCAACTGAAATACATTACCTCTGGTTCTAGATCCAGTTTCAATCAAATTTCCATCTTTATCCTTAATCACACAAGTTTTCTCAGTAAACCAAACTTGATATCCTTTATCCACTAACTGTCCAACACTCAAAAGATTATGTTTCAATCCATCAACAAAGTAAACATCATCAGTATTAGTCTTTCCATCAAGAGTAATAGATCCTATACCTTTAATCAAACAAGGTGCATTGTTACCAACTCTAACAACTCCTCCATCATAATTGTTAAACTTTATGAAATTTCCTTTATCACCAGTCATATGATGTGAACAACCACTATCTATAATCCAATCAGCTTTCTTTTCAACTTGGGAAACTAAGGCTTTCTCTTCCTTAACATTAGATTTAGAATTTTCTTCCTTAATTGCTACAAATCCTATGTCATCAAAGTTATCATTATCACTCTCGCTCAAATGTCTTTCAATTCCTACTTCAACTTCTTCATCATTTGCATAATAACATTCTTTAGATCTTCTAGGCTTAAAATTATTTCTATACTTCTTAACTCTCTTAGGACACTTAGATGCAAAATGACCATATTCTTGACATGTCCAACATTTAAAGATTTTCTTACCATCTAGTTCTCTTTTCAAAAGAAAGGCAATACCTTCTTCAATCTTCTTATCTTCATCAAATTTGGATCTACTACTACTAGCATAATCTCCATTCACACTTGTACTTCTAGACAAAGTAGGTCTGATGCTAGGAGCATTGAATGCTATCTCCACTCTAGGTAGTTCTCCTGATAATCTCAAATTCATCTCTGTTGCTTCCAATATTCCAAGAAGAGTCTCTCTTGAAAATTTTGGTGTACAAGGTATCACTTGTTCAATCATTTGTGTAGTCTGCCTAAATACCAGTGTCAATGTTCTCAAAATCTTCCATATTACTTCATTCTCTATCTTTTCACCTCCACAAGACTTTATTCCTGCAACAATTTCTGACATCCTACCAATATAGCTTCTAACAGATTCATCTTCCATCATTCTTATGTCTTCAAATGCACAAATCCAATTATGTAACCTCACTTTCTTTGCATGTTCATCACCTTCAAAAGTAGAATGTAAAGCTTTCCAAATATCATAAGATCTAGTTAAACCTTTTACCTAACTGTATTCATTCTCTAAAAGTGCTGATAAAAGTGCTTCTCTTGCAAGTATGTTACACATGAATAGATCTACCTCATCTTTAGAACTTGTTTCAAGATTGTCTTCTTCAATTATAGTCCTTTCATTATTTGTAATCAACCAATAACCTAGTCCTAAACACAAGAGATGTGTCTTCATCTTTTCTTTCCAGCTGTCAAAATTTACTCCATCAAACTTAGGGCTTTCTTTCCTAAAATTTTCCATGGATCTCCTTAAGTTGTTAAACTTCTCTCTCAAGGACTTGCCGCTCTGATACCAATTGTTAGAAAGTAAAGACCACCAAGATAACTGAGAGGGGGGGGGGGGGGTGAATCAGTTATCTGATAATTAAACCATTTACTAACTTCAATATCAACTTCAACAACTTTAAACCATGTAATCAATGTAGTAACCAACCATAGAAAGATAATCATACATAATGACATAATAACACAAGATATGTTAACTAGGGAACCTCTTGATCAAAGAGTAAACTCCGGTGGGAATGATGCCCACAAAATGATGCACTAATATGAAAGTTACTTGTTAGAGGATGGACCTTGTTAGGAGTCTTATGAAATACATTCAGAACATATGAATCTCTGTTAGGAGATTTTGAATCCCTATTAAAAGATTCTAACTGTGTTAGGAGTTATGGAAGACAGAAGGACCCACTGCCCAAACAGCTTCAAGGCAAGATCTCTAAACTCACTCTCCAAAAGATCTTAGGATTATTCAACAAAATAATATGAAATATGTTACCTCCTTCACACTGTGCCAAAACTACACTCTCTGCTACACAAGATCACAAATCTAGATCTCTATACTTCACAAGTCTTCCTTCATCACTGAATTAGCTCTTTTCTTCACTTCATGCATACACTCACATCACAACTTTCACAATTTCATATCACAACTATTAAAATCCCTTCATAACAAGGAAAAAATTCCTTCCTCTATACCACACTCAAATAATTACAAATGAGTCGGCATGCAAATACAAAATAATAATTTCAACACGCTACATCAAAATTACATAAAAACTATCGGCTTCCAAATACAATAACTTTCCAATCATGTGACCTCAAAGTTTTCACTATGAACCACATCACCACCAATGAGTCTCAAACTTCCCATTAACTACACAGAATCAGATTCCATCCCAGTTAGGAGATATCCTCCAATTACCAAAAACCGCTACTCAGGAATACTGCCAGAATACTGCTTCCACCAAAATGCTTATAACTTTCATGAATAAATGAATTTTTTTTTGTGCTATTAACCATAGGTTAATAAAACACCAAAGAACATACCATCAACTACACATAACTCAATTTGCAATATAACATGTGTGCAAAACAAAACTATGCCTGCTTCTCTGCTAAACTCCAGAATAACACTATGTTGACATCAATGACAATCATAGCCATGAATGCAACAACCACTGCTATAGAATGACTACCAAAGGCTTTGACATTCATTCCTAACAGGTTGGCCATGTTGTTGCTAGATGTCCACATAAGAAAGATGATGATAGAACCAAAGACCGATCCAAAGGAAGCTATGGGAGAAGATTCAACAGAGGATACCGACATAATAGAGATAACTAAGACAGTAATGAAAAAGGGAAAAAGGTATGTTTCATAGCTGAAGATAATGAATCTGAATTTGATTCTGATGATGATGTAGAAGTTGTATTTTTTGCTATGAAAGATGACTCAGAGGAAGAAGAAGAAAAACATGAAGAAACAACACTGATATCTAAAGTTAACAAAAACAATACATGGATCATAGACAGTGGTTGTACACATCACATGACTGGTGATGAGGAGAAATTTGATCTACTTGAAGAATACAATGGAGGATCAGTTAAGATGGGAAATGACACATCCTATATGGTAAGAGGTAAAGGAACCTTGATGATAAATGATATGATAAAATGTGATAATGCTTATTGGGTAGATGGATTGAGCTATAACTTGTTAAGTGTGGCACATCTGAATAATTCAGGTCACCGAGTTTCTTTTGAGAGCAAGAAAGTGAAAATCTTTGATAATGGAGGAAGATTAGTTGGAACTGGAGCACAATCAAGAGGTAATATATTTTATCTTGATACTGATGAGTCTTCTTGCTTGATGATGAAAAATGAAGATGCTTGGTTGTGGCATAAAAGGTTATGCCATGTGAACTTTGATAACATGGTTAAGATTAGTAAAAGGAAAAGAGTTAGAGGGCTTCCTAACTTGTCAAAACTAGATCATGTTATGTGTCATGAATGTTAGAAAGGGAAAATGACTAAATATAGTTTCAAAAGTAAGGATTATTCAACAAAGAAGATACTTGAGTTGGTTCATACCGAGCTATGTGGTCCTATGAGAACTCAGAGTTATTATGGTGATAAATAATTTATTCTTTTTGTTGATGACTATACTAGATTGATGACTGTTATGTTCTTAAAAGAAAAATTTGAAGCATTTAAGATGTTTAAGTGGTATAAGGCTAAGGTAGAAAAAGAGACTGGTAAGGAATTGAAATGCCTAAGATCTGATAGAGGAGGTGAATTTATCTCTGATGAATTTACTAATTTCTGTAATGAGCATGGTATTAAAAGACAGGTCTCAGCACCGAGGACACCTCAGCAAAATGACATTGCTGAAAGAAGGAATAGGTCAATAGTTGATTGTGCTAGGACATTGATGCTGCAAAAGAATGTTTCTTAGACATACTGGAGGGAAGCTGTCAATACAGTAGTTTATGTTCTTAACCGAGTTCAATTAAAGGACACCAACAAGACACCTGATGAGTTGTGGTTTGGACACAAACCTACTGTAAGTTATTTCAAAAATTTTGGAAGAAAATGTTTTATTCTGAAGGATAAGAGAAATGGTAAATTTGACTCAAAAGGTGATGAAGGGATATTTCTAGGATATTCTAGTAAAATAAAAGCATATAAGTGTCTGAATAAAACTACTAATAAAATGATTGAAAGCACTAATGTTCGAGTTGATGAGTTTGATGAAAAGAACACAGAGGAAAGTACAAAGGAACCAGAAGACTATGGTAGATTCACTTACATTGAACAACCAAAGTATCTACCAAAGCCGTAGCCTGTGATAACCGGTCAATGGAAAAACAATACTGAACAATAGGAAAGAGAAATCGACAAGCATGATGGCCCTACTGAGAAAGCAAATGAACCTACAAATGATGAATAGGAAAGGAGAGATAGGATACTAGCATGTTTTTTTAGAAGACACCATCCTGAATCATAAATCATTGGAGACAAGCAAGTTGGCATGCAAACAAGGAGCAAAGCAAGACAAGGTACATGTCTAGTTTGTGATTATGAATTGAAAAATGTAAAAGTTGCATTAGAGAATGATCAATGGGTTAATGCAATGAAGGAAGAAATAGAATAGATAGAGAAGAACAAAACCTAGACCTTAGTACCCCAACCTAAAGATAAGAATGTTATCGGTACTAAGTGGATATTCAGGAATAAGCAGAATCAGAATGGAGAAGTGACAAGAAATAAAGCTAGATTGGTATGCAAAGGATATGCACAGGAGGAAGACATAGACTATGGTGAAACCTTTGCACCTGTTGCTAGATTGGAAGGAGTCAAAATGCTACTTTCATATGTTTCACACAAAAAATTCAAAGTATATCAAATGGATGTCAAGTCAGTGTTTCTGAAAGGAATACTTGAAGAAGAAGTCTACATAGAACAACCTGAAGGGTTTGTTGATCTAGAAAAGAAAGATGTGGTATATAGATTACATAAAGCTTTATATGGTTTGAAGCAAGCACTGAGAACCTGGTATGAGAGGCTGCATACTTATTTGTTAAGTATAGGATTTGTAAGAACAAGTGAGAACAACAATTTGTATATGAAAGGAAATACTGATGATACAATTTTTATTGCTGAGATATTTGTGGATGATATCATATTTGGAGGTCAAGATCAGATATGTAAAGCCTTTGCTGATGATATGAGGAATGAATTTGAGATGTCTATGTTTGGAGAGATTAAGTTCTTTCTTGGACAACAAGTGATTTAGCAGAGTGATGGGATATTCATCACACAATCCAAATACATAAAAGAAGTATTGAAAACATTTGGCATGGAAGATGCTAAACCTGTGGGAACACCGATGGCTACTGGATGTAAATTGACTAAGGAAGATGAAACTATAGAGGTGAACCAGACACTATACTAATCAATGATTGGTAAGCTAATGTATGTAGTTCATAGTAGACCAGACATAGAACATGTTGTGGGAATAGTTGCTAGATTTTTTTCTAATCCTAGAGAATCACACATGATTGCTACTAAAAAAATCTTAAGATACCTAAAGAAAAAAAAGGACTATGGATTATCGTATCCTAAGGAAGGAAATTTTGAACTCAGATTCTATACCAATGCTGATTGGGCTGGAAATATGGATGATAGAAAAAGAACCACCGGAGGAGCATTCTTCTTTGGTGAAAGACTTGTTACCTAGACAAGTAAGAAGCAGGCTTGCATTTCTCAATCTACAACCGAAGCAGAGTATGTTGCTGCTACTACAAATTGTTCAAACATTTGATATATTAAACAAGTTTTGGAAGGTATGAATGAGATAATCACTGAGCCGGTGATTATATACTATGATAACACCAGTGCAATAAACATTTCAAAGAATCCAGTGATGCACTCTAAAAAAAAGCATATATCAATAAAGTATCACTACTTGAGAGAACAGGTACAGGAGAAGAAAGTTAAGCTAGAGTTTGTTACATCAAAAGAACAACTTGCAGATATATTTATGATAGCTCTAATAAAGGACACATTTGAGTACTTGAGGACTAGACTTGGGGTCCATCCCCTGTCTACTAGTCACTAAGGTGATTTAGATGTTGCATCAGCCTAATATTATCAGAAGATCATTCATGTTGATGTAGCATAGTTCCCACTTTGGATCATGTCTAAAGCTATGAAAGGTACTGGAATAGATTGGCATATCAATCTACAAAGATACAGAGTATGCACCGGACAAGAGAGAGTTAATTGGCTACTGAAGAGCTGTTTGTTTATTTGGTTCTTTGGCATTATTGTCAAAGGGAGAGATAAACAATATCAAACAATATCAAACAATATGCACCGATGATAACTATATGAGGGAGAGACAAATTGAAGAAAGGGAGAGCACTGAAGATCAGTTACTGAGAATAGAAGCAAGAATAGGAGAGCTGAAAAGAGCATATCTGAATGCTATTGAGTAACGTAGTGATTAAACATATTAAGCCAGGGAGATCTTGTACAACATTTTGTTCATAGAGTTGTAGAATACATGTTTGGTATGTGTATGGTATATTTCATATTACTTCAGTTGCCATCAATGCCAAAGGGAGAGATTGATGAACTACAATTGATTTAGAACCTGATTGAAGAATCTATGATTTAAGATCATCAAGCAGATTGATTAGATATGCAATATGATTAAATCAGTATTATGTTGTCATTGATGTCAACTAGTTTGACAACACTTATCTTGTAAGTTACTATACTGAAACATCTGTAGAGAAGGAGTGAAAGAGATGAAGAACAGAAATATCTACATGAGGAAGATGGATATGATAGATGAGGATAAGGAATACATTGAGTAACTTGTTGATGAGTCTAATGACTTTATGATATTGACTTGATTATGTTTCATTTATCTATGATGAGGAAAAGAGTTGAAAGACACAAAGCAGTGTTGTTGGTTGATGAAGTATTTCAATATACACCGACGGAAAGTAGTGTATACCGAGCACAGTATAAACTGAGCATGTGTTCAATGACACATTTCTTTGTTAACCGAGAAGAATAGAATGAACTAAATGATTAGTTTAGCCAATAAGATTGATGAGCTGGCAAGTGTATGAATTTGAGGTAACAAATAAAGTTTATTACACAGATTGATGAATGACAAAATTTAGGAAAGATCTAAAGGATGAGAATCAAACATGTTATTGACACAAGTGTCGAGGTATGTTTAAGAGGAAAAATCAATGAAGATGATTAAGAGGTAAAATATGATGGAGTAGAAGAAAATGGTTTACATGTCTATATAAGAGACTTGAGATTTCACAATGAGTGTGATGTCAGAAGAGAAGGAAACTACAAAATCATTGCGTGAACAAGTTTTCATGCATTCTGATCATACTGGTTAAGGAGAACCCTACTATAGAGCATTACCGAGTGACAGAGAGTGATTATCGATGGACAGTAAGTTAATATATTGTTGAATCAAAAATGTTACATTGATCAGAAAGATTTGTATGAGCTGAACATTGATCTGTAATTTGCAATTGAAGTTGTATTAAGTCAGATCACCTACTATTACATATTTAACCATTGTACATAGTCAAATCTCTTAACCGAGTGGATGAAGAAAGTCTTATTACGTATCATTCATAGAATGAACATTGTTATCCTATCAACCCCAGAGTGACTTCTGGTTGGACAATAACAGTTGGTCTTAAATCCTCTAACAAGGTCACACCTAACAGTGTGTTTGTAACCTTTAACAGGGTTGGGTCTTCACCGACCTCACTTTAGAAGAGTGAATATTTTGGGTTGTCGGTCCCAGGTGGTTTTTCCCTTCACAGGGTTTCCACATTAAATCTCTTGTGTTATGTGTTGATTGTGATGTTTGTTTTGATGTCATATTTACATGTTTCATATTTGATTTGATCGATAACTGCTATAAGTTTTAGACTGATAATTGGTAAATGCACAAATAGTAAAATTATTTTATGTTACCGAGTAGTAGAAATTGAAGTATTCGTTTTGGTTTATACATTTTGTATTGGGATAGTGATTAATTGATTCACCCCCCCTCTCAGTTATTCTAACATGTTACATTATTCATCAAGAAACAAAATGGGTTAGTATGCTTTAGGATCTTGATGATTTTGGTAAGCAACTTGTTCTCCCAAGATGACCTAAAGAAAAAAAATGTTAGATCTTGAAAAATTGAAGATTGGGGACAAGATGGAGCCCAAATGAACATGAAAAACTAAAAACCTCAAGGATTAGGGCCCTAAACATTCCCTTTATTTCCCATATGAGTGAAAAGGATAGGGGATTTTGAGATGAAGACTCATACAAGTCAATACCATGCATATTATGAGTATACTAGGGTCACCATATGAGGAAATAGGCCCAAATGAGAAGTAGAAGGCCAGGAATGGGATGCAGAAGTCCCATACAAGTTAGTTCCAAGTATAGTATGAGAATATGTGGGTTCACATATGATTAAATGGGTCTAGAAGAGTTTACTCGTATTGTGATTCTCACCAGGAAGTATGAGATCTTCAGAAAAATGAGATTTTTTTATCAGAAACCCCTAGAAATGAAGTAGAAATGCATAGCGGGGGTCCCACCAGGTGTGCCAAAATATGAGTTTTGTGAACCTAACCTATCGGGTGTATGCTTAGATAGTATGTGTAGGATTAGAGGGGCTAAACTAGGCTTAGATAGTATGTGTATGAATTCATTAGTTGTAAGTAATTTTCAAATGGCTACAATAGAAATGGAGCATGGGCATTAGGTGTAGTGTTTATCTTCTGCAGAATGTAGATGAAGTTAAGATATTCAAGCCTAATCTATTCCCCTGTTTAAGTTGTAGAAAAAAATGGTGTACAAATGGTATGGTTTACTTTTCCTCCATGTTCTATTGTTTGATACATTTATTGCCTTGTTTAATACAGAGGAAGAAAAAATGAAAGTCTTGGAAAATTAATGGCAATGGATTGTTCATGATTGTGTTCATGTTCTTCCTTAGAAACACTCATTTCAAATTTCACAAGATCTTTCAAGTTAATATCCTACTTGGTTTCTACTTCCTAATATTCCCAATGAATTTTATGATCTAATTATTTTGCAATATTTTGGGAATTCTATTGGTTCTTTTCTAAAATTTGATTGTTAGTCCCTACCGTTAAGGTAGGAGACTAATGTTCTCGATTTCTTTTTGAGCATTAATTTTCTCCTTGGAAACCATGAAATAGGGAAAAATCTCCTTGGTTTAATCTTCCTAATCTTCCCCGGAGAATTTCTTATTTCCATGTCCCCAAAAGCTAAAAGTGGGCTGAAATCATCATGATATGTTTGCAGCTAACCAACTGGTGTTATAATTGTCTTTTTTCAGCACCAAATTTAACCTCCATTAGCTTGATGGAACATGTTTCAAATTCTATGTGGCTCATTACAACTGAAGGCTTACCAATGTTGCAGATTGTTAACCATCATATCTATCAGTATCAACATAGATGTAATGTATTCACAATATAGGTGTTACAATTTTATTATATATTAATATAAAAAGCTCAGATTTTTTAAGTGTTGTAGGAGGTGGAGCCAAGAATTCCTTGTATAATTATCTTCATCTATTTTGAATACCACTATTCTCCCACCTTTCTTCGATTTTCTTGTAACCATAAAACCTTATGTTTACAGTAATCTTAAACTTTTCCCTAGTTTTCATGTAACTGTTAATCTTATTTTGTACTTGCAATGGCTCTGAGATATTCATCTATTTACTAATATTATTATGGCATTGGAAAATATTGCTATCGACATTCTACTTATTAGTGCATTCTTAACAAGTATTTCTATTGTTGTGATTGTTCTGTATCCTTTTCCAGATTTTGTTAGCATTTTGATCAATTTACAAAAACAACATAACTCTTTAAAAATGTAAAATTCCATTTTAGGATTCCATTTTCTTTGTGTTATGTATATGCTCTAACTGTATGACATTTAGATCATTGTTGAAAATGATAGCTTTGTCAAAACCAACATCTATCTGATTATACAAAGTATTGTGATTGTTTTCTGATATGTCTTGATAGAATAAACCTTGCTAATCTATATTGACATAGATGTTACTCCATCCATGACCATCATAATTTGATTCATGTAGAATTCTATAGGGATTGGATGAGTAATAGTTGCTACCTTGGGATGACATTATGTTGATTGTACCTTATACTCGAGAATCATTTTGCCTTCAGAATTCATCTGGGTCTTTCCCTAGATTGCCTCATGTTTGTTTAAATTGTTAATAAATCTATTGTTCTTTGATATCAATATGTTTTGGATCATACACTACGATTCATCATTATATTATACCATATCTGATTATAGATCATGGAGCATCGACAAAAATGCACAATTGTCTCTATGTTCACCCAGAAATAGACCACACACACTTCCTCCATGATCTTCCACCTTAGGCAGGGACTTCAACTACTCGTAACCCTTGTTCCTATAAATGATACAAATGTTAGGTTAGATAGAGAAAAAAGATCTCTCACTTATAGAACATGTATGTTTCCTTGATGTAAATTTTGATAATTTTAAGGTTATTACACTACAATTTACAACATAAAATAAAGAACTAATAGTAGAAAAGATTTAATTATCTAGTAATGAAAGTTATGAATGGTCAATATATTTTGAAAGTTCTTGTTCAAAAGAGGGTTTTAGTTCAAGAATTTTTTGTGGGGCCTTAGGGAAAAATTAAAGTTCTCATTTCTTTCAAATTTTCAATGCACAAATATTAAAGCTAAACATGAGGTACTCTTGCTAGGATATACTATTATTGTCAAATATGGGATTATGATGTTGAGAGTCATAGGTGATTTAGAGCTAGTATTCATACAAGTTAGGGGGAAGAGTGTATCTAAGCATAAGAAAATTGAAACGATATAAGACTACTATTAGGAATACAATTGATTTGTCTGATGCATTCTCCATTGATTGAATTTAAATGTCTAAAAATGTTACATGTAATGGTAGATTTTTTAGAAAATCTATCTATCAGGCCAAATGATGTAACACTGGTTGATATATTTAAAGTTGAATTCAAGACAAGGCCATTAGTGCTAGACAATGTTTGCAATCAGAATATTTTTGCAGTGTCAATTATTTGTAAAAATTTTGTAGTGTATAGATTAAACAATAGTCAGGAAATAGATTTTCAAGATTTTGTTAAAGTTATGGATATAAAAGAGATATTATTTTTAAATAGTGTTATTTAAATCAAGACATAAGATCTAAAAAGGGCTAGTTTCCTTAGAAAGAGTCTTTGACAACAATGATAGACAAATTATAAGTCTTCTCTAGTTCATGAGCAAGTTTTTGAAGAAGTCAATTTGAAAATAGAAATTACTCCAAAAAAGGTAAATATTGGAAACAAACTAAATCCAAAATAAGATCAATGCTAATCGATTTACTTAGGAAATATAAACATGTTCTTTCTTGGTCATATGATGATTTAAAGGCCTACAAAGAGGATTTGTTCTAACATGAAATTCCTATTAAACCAAGAGCCAAGTCTTTTTATAGCACCATGCTAACAAATATATACATTTTATTTTCCCTTTGAACATAAAATTTATAATAATACATTTTTATAAGTATATTTTAATTTTAAGTATCAAATCAATTATTTTTTCTAAGTCTATCATTACACATTTAGTTATTAATGGGAAAAGCTAGCCAATTTTTAGATCACCAAAACCAATAGGTTCATTCATGCACTAAGATGTATTTATCTTAAACAATTGATTTTAATTGATTCAACATAGTGAACATAGTGAGTTTGCCCAACATTGAAGAAGATATATAATTCATTATCTGACATAGCATTAAAGAGTTAATATTAAAACTAGAGTATCATAGAGTGACAATTTATAGTTCAACATCATCAAATTACACCTAGAATTAGGTAAACCTAATATATCTTTTTCAACTTTCGAAAACTCTATTTGTCTAGTTCAACATCATCAAATCACAACTAGAATTAGGTAACTCTAATATATCTTTTTCAGCTTTCGAAAACTCCATTTGTCTATATATTTTTTATTATATCAACTCTATACTCCAAATCAAATTTATTTACTTGTACATTTTAATTAATTCACACTTTAAGTATCTATAAATAACTCTTTATTTTCTTTTCAATGCTTAAATAGTAAACAAATTACCTCATGAAAACTAACAAAATGAGGTTATTTCAATGAAATATAAACACTACAAATCTCTCAAAATTAGTCCATTTAAAATATGTTTAACTTAAAATTGAATGAGTCGTATAAGGAACATATGATATAATATTAAAAAAGTCAATAGGCCCTTGTTCAATTGGTAAAAATGAAAGGTTCTTAAAGACTTCACTAGAATCAATTCTTATTAAGTATAAGACTTCGGCATCATAAGAACCGACACAAAAACGTTCCTATACCAAATAATAAAAATTGTCATAAATTTAAACATTAAGTATGCCCTTGTTCAATTGGTAAAATTGAAAAGTTCTTAAAGACTCCACTAAAATCAACTCTTGCTAAGTGTAAGACTTCAACATCATAAGAACCGACACAAAAATGCTCCTTTGACAGATAATAAAAATTGTCATAAATTTAAACATTAAGTATTATGTTCAAATCAAATAACTAAGATCTCACATTCTAGTGACAAGTAGAATCCTTATTTTAAATAGCAAATTCACATTTTATAAAATACAAATAAAATCCCCCCAAAACCAATTAAAATTAGAAAACCTTCACCCAAACCCACAAAAAATATTGAACAAATTCATATCGAGTGGATAGAAGCCTAAAAAGTCCCACCCAAAGAAACGTGAGGTATACTTTTCTTAATACTGAAATCACGGCGGGCCATCGGGAGAAGACTTTTGGGGAACTTGCATGGACTTCTTATATTTTTGGGCTCTCACATTAATGAAATTCGTAATTTATCCTACAACATTTCCAAGGTCGCCTTCCTAAAGGCGAGCAAAGCTTTTATCTCTCCCTTTCTTCTAGAAAGATTTAGACACTTTAATGTTTTATGAATCAAAATGCTATTGAAAATATTATTCTAAATACAATTAAATATTTCTGGTTTTGGTATCTTAATGGTTATACTATGAGTATTTATTTAAATTATTTTTAATTCTTATTATGTTTAGTATAGAAATTTGGAAATGAGTATTTAATATTAAAGACCCTCACCACCTTTAAATTTGGCTTTAATATATCTTCTCAAAACTGAAAAGAGGAAAACGGCATCTTTAATTCCTCTGAATTTTTAACTAGTTTATTGAGGTGAATGCTTAATCATCATAAATCTAAAAGCTCTCTAAGTAGGGCCATCAAAAGAGGAAAGCATAAATCACGAGTCCTTTTCTTGCACACTTAATGAGATTTGGTCTTTGTCTTTGAAATCATTTGATGGTTGTTTTTTCATTTTTTAATCGATAGGCCAAAAATATATTGGACTCTATGGATTGACAAGCTATTTTTTTATAAAATCATAAGTATGACACTTCAATTTATTAATAAACCATCAAAATCTATTATAATTAATATAATATTTTATTTAATAATATAAACATATTATTTTATAATATGTATGACATATAATATATATATTTTTATTTTACTATTATATACTAATATAATTTATATTATTTTATAATATGTATGACATATAATATATATATTTTTATTTTATTATTATATACTAATATCAATTTAGAATCTTTTTAAAAAGAATATTAAGTTGCTATTTTATTATTATATTGATATTAATTTAAAATCTTTATAAAAGAGAATATACATATTTTATTTATTTATTATATAATTTTTTTATATATTTATATTAATTTAGAATCCTTAAAAAACAAAGCATATGAATTTAAAAACTTGCTTAATTAATTAAATATTTTTGTACATATTAATAATTAATAATTATTTTCTAATTTTGTATTATTTTTATTAGAAATACAAGTTTTTTATATAATTGATTGCATATTATTATTAATTTGGAATCTTTTTCAAATAAAACATATGAATTTAGAAACTTGCCTATATTTTAAGATAAAATATATGAACTTAGAAACTTGCAAGTAAAGGTCCAAAGGGACCCGAATGATGAGACTTTAGCTACTTGGTAGGATGCTTCATGGTTGAGATATTTGTACCCTTATATTTTTGCAGGTTTCTAGGAGTAAGCCTATGCATAGGGGGAAGGATGCAATGCCTCCCATGGTTGCATTCTATCTTGTTTATTTTGATTTGAGCTAGACTCTTTTATATGTTCTTTTGACTATTCATATGATGTGATCTTGTATTGGCATTATGAGATGCTTCTAGTTATAGTAAATTCTTTTTCTTTGTCGATATCATTGTTGCACACATGATAGATTATACTTGTTCTTTCAATGATGATCATAGATGCATGATGGCCCCACTGTGATGTGACATGATGTTATATGATGATATGTGGTTTATTTCATATTTAAGAATACTTGATTATGTTAGCTTGATGTATTTACTAATTCACTAATGTTTGTGCCAACATTTACTATGATATTGTGTCTTATCATGTTTATGGTTATCTGATTCAAGGTTGTAATGGATATATGCTTTAAATGTCGTAAAATATTATTTAATATTTTAATTAAATGAAATGTTTATTTATAATGCATATTGAGGATTAAATATGAAAGTAATGGTTTTGTAGCATTCAAATACATACAAACAGATGTATTGTTAAAATATCCTTTCATAATTAGTTACATTTTAGATTATTACATATATGTGCTTCTGTGAGAAACTACACTTGAATGTTTTAGTGAACAAGTACTATACATTGACTATGTCTAGTTCTATAGGTCTAAGTGTGTCTTATCCTTGATAGTGGCACAAGAGATAGTTACATTGGTAGTTCATGATGTTATCCATTATTGTCCATGCATGGGCAAGGTATCTATATTTGATATATCACATCTTTGATTACCATATGGGTAAAATTTTGACTATATTGCATTATTGTGTTAGACTAGTATCTATTTGTGGATCATAGAGTAATTGTTGCCACAAAGTTTTGCATTCATGCTTGGGGTATGAACCCTAAGCAACCTTGTCAAACATTGCGATATCCTCCCAAGAGTGGGACTTGAGCATGTCAGGTTGAATCTCTCCTACTAAGTTATTTTATTGTCATTAGTTTTGTCAAAGTTATATTGGAGAGTCAAAGTCAGTCGGTAAAAGGAGTCATAGGACTCAGTGGGTAAAGGAAGAGACAATTATGGTAAAGGAAAATGAGTAAAAAGCACCGAGCAGAGACAGGAAAACATTGATCATTACACATGTTACCAAGCTAGAACAAAATATGTTACCGAGTAACACTGGTTGACATAACATATTATGATATATACATTGAATCTGGATACCGAGCATAAAATATTTTACATATTTCAAGAAGATAGTTTGGTAAAATATTGGAGATGTAAAAAAATATGATTGTGCATGATTATAAGGTAAGATCCACCAATGGAAATTAAATGGAATATATACATTGGAAATAAAATCAAGGCTACCACCATTTAAGGAGAAGAATCTACAATATTTCTACCGCTTCTCGATCAAGTATATAAAGAACAATGTATGAAGATCAAAGATAGTGAGAAGATGATAAAAAGAATGCAAAGCTCATGTGATGGTGATGAAGTGAAGATAAGCTACCACCTAACAAAAAATTTAGAGAAGAACTGTGAAAGTGAATCAGATTTGAGGTTACTGAGTACTAAAGCTGAATTGTGATTGAAATGTACTAAAGTACAGAATGAGGTAAAATTTTATTAAGCACATTGAGTCTGAAACAACATTTGTTGATGCATTACTATAGAAATTTTTAGTATTGAATTGTATTGTAATCAGAGTTGTAAAATCCTTTAGCAAGGTAGACTACATAAGTTTTTTGTACTCCTAACAGAGTATGTACTCTTAACAGGGTAAGCTATCAGAAGTAGCTCAATTTTGTAGCTCTAACCGAGCAACCTTTTTACTGCAGTAGTGAAGGATTGTGGGTGCCATCCCCACAACATTTTTTTCCCTGACCAAGGGTTTATGCGAGACCAAAAATCATTGTGTTATGAGTTATGTTTTTAATTTTTAATTTCTATGTTTTATGGTGATATATGCAAAGTTTACAATTCGTTAAGTGGTTAGAATAGTTGATAAAAGTTTTTGGCAGTATTGATTCACCCCTCCCTTCTCAGTACTTAACTTTCCATTATTAATCCAACAATTAGTATTAGAGCTTGGACTATTGAGATAAAGGTTTAACCACCTAAGAGTGAAAAAATCATAGGAATGGAAAGTTATAAGAAAGCTAAGAAAATTGACAATCTTGAGTTTGAATTGGAAAATGCACATGAGTGATTGATGATCTAAAAAGGAAATTGGAAAATTCCTTAAGACTGAGAAATCATTTATCTGATGAGTTGAAATCTACACAAGAACATGTTGAGATACTTAAGGCATCATCTGAAGGGAGTTTAAATGATGAATCTGAAACAAATATTGTAGAAATAATGGGAACAAAGCACTCACCAAGCAGTTGAATTTGATGAAGAAAGATCAAGAGGCACAAGGTATTAAAATGGGTGAAATATTTGAATCAAAGAGATAAGTTGAAGATGAAAAAAGAATGGTAGAAGAAGGCAAGAGGCAATACTAGCTGAAAAGGATGATAAGATCATGAGAATGATCCAAAAACATTATGCTATGACCGACCAAATGGTATAACTAGAAAGGAATCTAAGAATCAAGCATTAAGGTCTGAGGTTGAAATAATATTGACAAGGGAACTGAAAACAGAAAAGGAAGCCAATGAAGGATTGAAATAGAATGAAGAAACATTAAGGATGTTGGATGAGAAGCTTAGAGGTCAGAGACAATAGAGAGATATAATTGGACTCAAGTTCATTGAAAATAGCACTACTGAGAAGGGAGAGTCCTCAAACCAAGAAGCCAACCGAGATAATGCTACCCCATCGAAGACAAAGAAGCCAATTTTTTATCATTTTGGGAAACCTAGTCATACAACTAATGTCTCTAGGAGAAAAAGAGGTAAACCACTGAGATTTCCTAAATTTAATGGTTATTGTTATAATTGCAATAAGTATGGACATCAAGCATTTGAGTGTAGATCAAGGACTTATAACAATACAAGGAAGACAAAATTCAATGGTTATTGCAATACTTACAATATATATGATTACGAGTCTAAAGATTGCATGTCACAAAGAAAAAATCTCAAATGGGTACCTAACCAAAGGAATACATTAAACAACTCACAAGGCTCAACAATACCATAGGAATACAACACAAGAATTTCATTGACAACATGTGGGAGATTTGGACACATTGTAGAAAATTACATATTGATGCATGGTATAAATAATAGAAGATCATGGAGAAATCTGGGAATGGCATGTTTTCACTTTCATAAGGTAGGTCACCTAGCCAAAGACTGTAGGTACCGAGGCAAAGCTCCAGCTAGGGACAAGAAAAATAAAATAGTACACGTAAATATTGAAGAAACAAGAGATTGAATGAATAAAATATGGAGAAGGAAGTCTCTAGATGATGGAGCATCATTTGGAATAGTTGATGGCACCTCACCCTATGGATCGGGTGCACCTATCGTCACCTAATTGGTTAAAGATATGTGTAGGAACTGTGAGCTAAATTTTAATCTTAAATTGGTTCCTAACATTTGTGCAAAGATCCATATAAGAATATTTAGATGCATTTGGATATATGTTGTTTCATGTTTGATTGGTGAAAGACTATGTTATTTTGTTTCATTTGGTGAAAGGAAGTATAGTTTGGTGATCAGTGAAAAGAGAGTCGATGACAATATTTATTGCTAAAATTCTAGTTGTTGGAAACCCTAAGCGAGGAAAAGGTATACATAGAACACTTTATTAATCATTGTTATCTAAGTCTTTCAAAGAGCATTTGAGCACATTGCAAAGTTGAGTCTTCCAAGAGCATTCGAGCAATTGGTTGAGAAAATCTAAGCACTATTGAGCATATGTGCATGATTTATGGTGTATGCTTGAGTTGTGAAAGCACGACCAAGTTTATGGGTGAACCCACAATAGTGGGTTACACTTTTTTTCCTAAACAGACACTAAACTCTACATTTTGAAAAAAACTTTCAGATTCAGATGCATATTGTCATTAAACCATTCGAAATTGGAGGATGAAGAAAATTAGAGTCTTTTAAGATTTTCTGTATAAATTCTAAATATATAGATATAGATATAGATATAGATATAGATATATAGATATAGATATATATATATATATATATATATATATATATATATATATATATATATATATATATATATATATATATATATATATATATATATATATATATATATATATATATATATATATATATATATATATATATATATATATATATATATATATATATATATATTGTTAGGAATAGTCCCAAGAGATAACTGAGAAGGGGGGGGGGGTGAATCAATTATCTACAAGTTTCAATTGTTTATCCAATTAATTATACTTAAACATAAAGCATAAACACAATGAATGAGCACTTGAACATAACATAATATTTTGGTTATGGGGAAATCCAAATAGGTAAAAACCCCAATGGGAATTGACACCCATTGATATTATGCACTAGTGTATTATGACCCTTGTTAGAAGATCCTTAACCTTGTTAGGAGTTTCTTTACAATATATTTAGTATAGTAGACCTGGTTAAGGGTTGAATCTTGTTAGGAGTCTTTTACAATAGTCCCTATTAGGGGAGAGGACACACTATCTGAGAGCACACTACTCAAAGGGGCGAAGGCTACAACCTTTTGAATAACAGATACACACTATATCTAGATCTTGTTGAACTGCGCTTAGACCTATTGTCTAGATCAGTTCTAATGTATAGCACAAACACTTTACTTGGTCACATAGACCTTCTTTTGATGGCTCAACATTTTGCACACTCTACCCTGCTCTTCTTAATCAACTATGAACCACACTCAAGCAATCACAAATGACCGCTTATAAATATCTTTCCTCCAAATGATATAATCAAGTCATCCTATTAGAACCACCTTGACATCATATTAGAGAAACCATAACAAGCTCCAATCACAATTCAGTCAGCTCTACTAAGCACACAACACATTCTGGGACCTGTCCAATAAGATAATTGTAGACACACTTTACACACTTTCGGCTCTACCAAAACAACTGGATCTTTCTCCTCAAGCTGAATTACTTTATACGCTCTTAACCGAACATCACTAACTCTTCTCCAAGCTTACCTCCAAGGGTGCATACTAAAATTATAAGCGCATCTCTAGAACCAATATAATCTCTATCGGCTCTTTTGAACAAACACAAGAAACTGCTATTGGTGAATAGTGACTACATAACTTTACTTCTACTGATCATCAGACTCTGCGTTCATGAATGTAACATTATTAACATGTCTTCAACATATATCCAAGTGTGCAAGGCTCCATGATAATTATATGAACAACTATACATAGAACACTGCCTGTTACTCTGTTAGGAACATTGCTGACACTAGCTGCTATATAACTATCTGTACTAATAGTTAACCTTTGCACCCATGATACCATGTTGATATCATGTCCATGCTACATATACTTCAAGCTTACTACATAATTCATCCACACATGCTACTTTCCGTATGTTGTCATCAATGACAAACATATAGTCAGTACTGGCTTGCTGGAAAATCTCCAACAATTGCCCCCTTTGGCATTGATGGCAACATGTGGAATGAAAAACCACCACCAACCCAATGAGAAATAATTTTATAACATTCTCCATTTCCTCATCTGAACTACTTCCAAGATTGAATACTACTCCCCCTTAGTATACTACTCCTTCTTTGCTTTTGTTTTTCATGACTCTATATATTACTCCCACTTTGACATCAATGGCAAAGGGCGCCATTCATTTTAAGCATCGGTACTACTCCTGAGGTAGAGTAGTCAACCTTCCATCAGTCCCTGAGGATTGATGCCTTTTCTTCTTTCTTTTAAGCAGAATCAAGGAAGGGAATTACTCCCAACTTCTCCCTAAGATACTCAAAAGTATCCTTAGGCAAGGGCTTTGTGAATATATCTACCAATTGATCTTTAGTACTCACATAGTCCAACTTTGCCACTTTCTCTCTTAGGAAGTGATACTTGATCTCAATGTGCTTTGTCTTGCATGCATCATAGGGTTCTTAGACATATTGATAGTGCTAGTGTTATCACAATAAATAACAATAGGATAATCAATCTAAATTCCAAAATCTTTTACCATTTGCTTGATCCAAATAATTGTGGAACAATTCAGGGCTGCTGCAATATACTCTTCTTCTGCTATTGACTAAGAAATACAATTTTGTTTCTTGCTTGTCCAAGTGACAAATCTATCACCAAGAAACACTGCTCCACCTAATGTACTCTTTCTATGATCTACACATCCTGCCCAATCAGCATCAGTGTATACATGAAGCTCAACATTTTCTAAATTAGGATACCATAGACCATAATCTATAGTGCCCTGCAAGTATCTAAATATTCTCTTTGCTACCATGAGGTGACTTTGCTTAGGTTCTACTGCAAATCTTCCAACTATGCCAACTGCATTGGAAATATCAGGTCTAGTCTGAGTAAGATATATGAGTTTACCAATCATAGACTTGTACAATGTTGTATCCATTGCTGGTGAGTCACCTTCTTTTGTAAGCTTTCATCCAATGATCATAGGTGTTCCTACTGGCTTGCAATCATCCATCTTGAATTTTTTCAATATCTCTTTCACATACTTGGACTAATTAATAAAAAAACATTTTTTTATCTACTGCACATTTAGTCCCAAAAAGCATTTGATAGGACCAATCATACTCATCTCAAACTCATTTTTCATTTCTTTGGCAAATTCTGCACTTAGTTTGTCATTACCTCCAAAGATAATGTCATCAACAAATATAACTACAAGTAGTAGACCTTTATATTTCTCTCTAATGAATAGATTACAATTTGCTGCACCTTTCTTGAATCCAATCTTAGTTAGATATCCATCAAGTTTTTCATACTAGGCTCTAGGGGCTTGCTTAAGTCCATAGAGGGCCTTCTTCAATCTACATACCATATCAGGTCTATCTGATAAAGTGAATCCTTCTGGCTACTCAATGTATACTTCTTTCAAATCTCCATTCAAGAATGCTGACTTTGCATCCATCTGATAAACTTTAAAGTTTTTGACTGTAGCATAAGCTAGAAACAACTTAATAGCTTCTAATATGCTTACTGGTGCAAATGTGTCTGAATAATCAATGCCTTCTCTTTGTGCATATCCCTTACATACTAACCTTTCTTTATTTCTTACTACTATACCATCTTCATTCATATTGTTTCTGAATATCCACTTTGTTTCAATCACATTCTTATCACTAGGTCTTGGGACCAGTTCCCAAGTGTCATTCTTAATAATCTGATCAAGTTCTTCTTTCATAGCCTCATGCCAATCTGAATCATTACATGCATCTTCAAAACTTAAAGGTTCAATCTAAGATAGTAAACATACTGCTTCACTACTAGCTAAGTTCTTTGCTTGTGATCTTGTTAAGACTTTGCCGCTCTGATCTCCAATGATGTCTTTCTTGGAATGGTTTCTAGATGTAAACTTTGGAACTTTAGGTGATGCCAACTCATCAGCCTTAGGAGTATCTTCTTCACTTGTCTCAGGGTCATTGAATAACACATCAATACTATCAAACATTTCTTCAATAACTGTTTCACAGGTGGAGGGTCTGGGTTCTTCTTCAATCATGGGTGAGTAATCATGATATCTTTCTTGAACCATAAAATTTTCATCAATCTTAACATGAGCACTTTCAATGATCTTTTTCAATCTTAAATTAAAACATCTATAAGCTTTACTTTTAGTAGAGTAACCAAGGAAAATACCTTCATCACTTCTTGCATCAAACTTGCCTACTGCTTCATCTCTCTTGATGTAGCACTTGCTTCCAAAGATTCTAAAGTATTTTACTATGGGAACATTACCAAACCATAGCTCATATGGTGTTTTGTCAGTGCTAGGCCTCAATTGAATTCTATTGATGGTGTAGACTGTTGTATTGACCACATCTCTCCAATAGGTGTGTGCAACTTTTCCTTCAATCATGATGGTGCGCGTTGTATCAAGGATGATCCTATTCTTTCTTTCTACAATTCCATTTTGTTGAGGGGTTCTAGGTGCACTCAGCTATCTCTTTATGCCATGTTCTTCATAGTACTCATAGAATCTATCAGAGGTGAATTCTCCTCCTCTATCCGATCTCAAACATTTTATCTTTAGTCCAGATTCATTTTCAACCTTAGCTTTGAATATTTTGAACTTCTCAAATGCTTCTGAATTATCTTTCAAGAATGTAACCCACATCACCCTAGTATAATCATCAATAAAAAAAATTAAATACCTTTCACCATAGTATGATCTTGTTTGAGTTGGACCACATAGGTCCATATGAATCAGATCCAACTTGTTCTCTGCTGAATTGTGCTTGCTTCGGAATGAATTTCTCACATGCTTTCCCATCACACATTCCTTGCACATAGTATCAAATGGCTTTGCTATGCTAGGTAAATCTCTTATTGCCTTTACATTGCTTATCTTTACTATGTTATCAAAATTGATATGACATAGTCTTTTATGCCACAACCTACTATCATCAACTTTAGAAATGAAATAACTTTCTTCTAAATTGAGTTGGAAAACATTACCTCTAGTCTTTGAGCCTAATGAAATCATAACACCATCCTTTTTTTTAATGATGCATTTGTCATTTTTGAACTCCAACTGATAATATTTATCAAGTAACTATCCAACACTAAGAAGGTTATGTTTCAAACCATCTACATAGAGAACATCATCAGTACTATTCTTTCCATCTAAGGTGATGGCTCCTCTACCAACTATGGGTTTAGGAGTGTTATCTCCAAATATAACCATGCCATAATTGTATTTGTCCAGATGAACAAATCTATTTTTATCACCTGTCATGTGATGTGAACAACCACTATCTATAATCCAGTCTATCCTCATATCAGCTTGGGAAATTAATGCTAGCTCTTGTTTCTCTTTCTCATCTTTATGATCTATCTTATTGTTCATTTTCTCTATGATAGCAATGAATCCAATTTCTTCTTTAGCTGAATCATCATTTGAAACTCCATCTCCAACATAGTAACATTCCTTAGAGAATTTAGGCTTGTAGTCATTTTTGAACTTTCTAGCTCTTAAGGGACATTTAGATGCAAAGTGACCAATCTTATTACATGAAAAGCATTTAAATGACAATTGACCTTCATATTTTCCTTTTCCTTTCTTTTCTCTTTTGGCAATCATAGCAATGAAATCATCTAGTGTTTTCTCTTCATCATCATCATCGAAATTACCAGAAGTGTTTGTAGATTTCATACCATGAACTGTTGCTTTGAAGGCTGTCTCACTTTTAGGTTCTGTCTTCAATCTTGAAATCTCAAAAGCTGATATTTTGCTAATCAGAGTCTCTCTCTTGAAATTTGATGTAAGCTGCATGGTCTCATCAAGGATGTTGATCTTGTTTTCATATTCTGGAGTGAGATTATTCATCAATTTGTCCATAATGTCTTCCTCTGAGATCTCTCCACCATTGTTCTTGATTCCAACAACTGTTTCATTGATCCTTTGATTGTAAGATCTAATATTTTAGGTAGGAAACATATCTAATGCATTGTATCTTTTCTTCCATGTCTTTATGCATGCATCCTTTTCTTGTTTGTCTCTTTCAAATATGTCTTCTAGGTACTTCCATATTTTGTGGGTTGTATCTACCTTCTTTATTTCTAAAAATTCACTATCAGATAGGGCACTAATAAGGGCTTCTTTGGCTATTGCATTCTGATGAAATAATTCCTTTTTCTTATCAGTAGCATCATCCTTTGCAAGGTCATCTAAAGTAGGAATCTTGACTGCTTTGATAGTTACATCAAAAACTTCAAAAGCAATGCACTGCAAATGAGTCACCATCTTGTTCTTCCAATCAAGATAATTCTCTCCATCAAACTTGGGACTTTCTTTTCTGAAGTATGCCATCTGATCAACCTCAAGCTATTAAACTTTCTCTCTGAGGCACCAGACTCTGATACCAATTGTAAGGAATAGTCACAAGAGATAACTGAGAGGGGGGGGTGAATCAGTTATCTACAAGTTTCAATTCTTTATCCAATAAAGTATACTTAAACATAAAACATAAACAAAATGAATGAGCACTTGAACACAACATAATATTTTGGTTATAGGGAAACCCAAATAGGTAAAAACCCTAGTGGGAATTGACACCCATTGATATTCTACACTAGTGTATTAAGATCCTTGTTAGAAGATCCTTAACCCTGTTAGGAGTTGCTTTACAATATATTTAGTACAGTAGAATTGGTCAATGGTCAGACCCTGTTAGGAGTCTTTTACAATAGTCCCTATTAGGGGAGAGGATGCACTATTTGAGATCACACTTATCAAAGGGGCGAAGGCTACAACCTTATCAATAACAGATACACACTATATCCAGATCTTGGTGAATTGTGCTTAGACCTACTGTCTGGATCAGTTCCAATGTATAACACAAACACTTTACTTGGGCACATAGACCTTTTGATGGCTCAACACTTCGCACACTCTACTCTACTCTTCTTAATCAACTATGAACCACACTCAAACAATCACAAATGACCGCTTATAAATATCTTTCCTCTAAATGATATAATCAAGTCAGCTTGTTAGAACCACCTTGAAATCATATTAGAGAAACCATAACAAGCTCGAATAACAATTCAGTCAACTCTACTAAGCACGCAACACATTCTGGGACCTATCCAATAAGATAATTGTAGATGCACGCTACACACTTTCAGCTCTACCAAAACTACTGGATCTTTCACCTCAAGCTGAATTACTTTATGTGTTCTTTCACATTGTTTTCATAGAGCATAACTTTTTTGTGTAAAATAGATATGAATGTGATTCTTTTGAATTTAGTTTTGTAACATCCATATAGAGGGCATGCAATTGGTTTGATGACATTATCATGATTATTGCATATTTTATTAAGGTTTGAAGTTGACTAAACCATAATTTTGACATACCTTAACTACATAGCTTATAACTTCTTGTGTATTTATCAAATTTCAAAAAAAAATTTGATAGAAAGTAGACTCAAAGATAGAGGGCACTGTTATTTTTCAAAAAAAATTTCCTTTTTTTTCTATTTTTCATTGAGCGTCAAACTCAGAGGTTTATATTTGATAAAAAACCTACATTCAATTAACGTCAAAAACCATACACATAATAAATTCATAAATAGTCAAATATATAATCATTAGAAAGCTAGTTCCGAGTACTTATTGTATGCAAAAGGACATATTCTTATTCTTCCATTTCATCACTGTGGTTGAGGCCCGAAGCCATGAAATTCTTAGAATTTCTTCATAACTTGTAAACATGGCTTAAACCAGGTACTTTTGATCGAAACTTTTAAGTTTCAATTGAAAGTACTTTCTATCGAAGGTACTTTCAAGTTTAATGCAATTTTTAACCATCACTAACTTACTTTCGATTGAAAGTAAGTTACTTTTGATAGAAAGTCAACTTTGACTTTCGATAGAAACCCAAGTCAGCCTGTTTGCTGTCATTTCAGGTTAATAATGATTACATATAAATAAATATATATTTTCCTCATTTTATTAATCCGAAAACTATAAAATAATTCACATTTAGGAGAAGGAAGACATTTTGGCAGGAAACAATTATGTAAGTTGTGATGGGAAATAAGACGAGAAGGCTAAACAAGAGTACACGACATTATTCAGAAGAGGTTGAAGAAAGACTACGTGAAGAATCACAAAAAAGATATTATCGTAGGAAACAAGGTATGTCTAAGTTGTCTCTCTCTAGATATTTTAAGTTGATGGTCAGGACTTGTCTTAATGTTCATCATGTAATTGTGATATTGTAATAACTAATTTTAGAGCTAATTAGACCTAATAAGACTAATTATTAGCAATTAGGACCTATTAGGACCAATTAGAGGTCTAACTAGACCTAACTAGACCTATTAGGACCAAGTATACCTAACTAGGACCTATTAGGACCAATTAGACCTAATTTGACTTAATTAGACCAATTAAGACCTAATTTGACTTAATTAGACCAATTAGGACCTAATTAGACTTAATTCTAAACTAATTAGGACCCAATTAAACCTAATTAGACCTATTAGGACCAATTAGGACCTATTAGGACCAATTAGACCAATTAGGACCTAATTAGACTTAATTCTAGACTAATTACACCAATTAGGACCTAATTAGACTTAATTCTAGACCAATTAGACTAATTAGGACCAATTAGGATCTCATTAGACTCAATTAAACCAATTAGGACCTAATTAGACTTAATTCTAGACCAATTAGGACCTATTTATATACCTAATTAGACTTAATTAGACCAATTAGGACCTAATTTGACTTAATTAGACCAATTAGGACCTAATTAGACTCAATTCTAGACATATTAGGACCTATTATGACCCAATTAGACCTATTAGGACTAATTAGGACCAATTAAACCAATTAGGACCTAATTAGACTCAATTCTAAACAAATTAGTACCTATTAGGACCCAATTAGACCTATTAGGACCAACTAGGACCCATTAGGATCGATTAGGACCAATTAGACCAATTGGGACCTAATTAGACTTAATTCTAGACCAATTAGGACCTAATTAGACTTAATACTAAACTAATTAGATCAATTAGGACCAATTAGGACCTAATTACACATAATATGAATCTATTATGACCTATTAGGACCCAATTAGACTTAATTAGACACATTATGACCTAACTAGACATAATATGAACCTATTAGGAGGTCTAATATGACCTATTAGGAATTAATTAGACCAATTAGGACCTAATTAGACTTAATTCTAGACTAATTAGACTAATTAGGACCTAATTGTTGGAGATTTTCCAACATGCCAGTACTAACTATATGTTTGTCATTGATGACAACATATGGAAAGTAGCATGCATGGAAGTCTTATGCAGTAAGCTTTTAGTATATGTAGCATGGGCACAGAGGTTAACTGTTAGCATAGATAGTTATATAGCAATTAGTGTTAGCAGTGTTCCTGACAAAGTAATAGACAATGTTCTATGTATGGTTGTTTGTACAGTTGTCCTATGGGCATGCGCCCTTGGATTTATGTTGAAGACATGTTAGTGATGTTTTAGTTATGGATGCATATTCTAATGATGAATGCAAGTGAAGTTATGTAGTCACCATTTGCCAGTAGCAGTTTCCTGTGTTTGTTCAGAAGAGCCGACATAGATTTTATTGGTTCTGGAGTTGCACCTATCTTGAGGGTATGCACCCTTGGAGTTAAGCTTGGAGAAGTGTTATTAATGTTTGGTTAAGAGAACATGAGTTAGTTCAGCTTATATAGAAAGTTCCAGTTGTTTTGGTAGAGCCAACAATGTGTAGCGTGCATCTACATTTATTTTATTAGACAGGTCCCAGAATGAGTTGCGTGCATAATAGAGCTGAAAAAATGTTTGTTGGAGTTTATTACAGTTTCTCTAATATGATTTCAAGGTGGTTCTAATAGGCCAAATTGATTATATCATTTAGAGGAAAGATATTTATAGGCAGTCATTTGTGATTGCTGGAGTATGGTTCATAGTTGATTAAGTAGAGCAGAGCAGAGTGTGTGAAGTGTTGAGCCATCAAAAGAAGGTCTATGTGACCAAGTAAAGTACTTGTTCTATTCATTGGAACTGATCTAGAAGATAGGTCAAAGCACAGTTCACCAAGATCCAGATATAGTGTGTATCTGTTATTCAAAAGGTTGTAGCCTTCGCCCATTTGAGCAATGGGCTCTCAGACAGTGCGTCCTCTCCCCTAATAGGGAAAATTGTAAAAGAATCCTAATAGGGTTTGACCATTAACCAAGCCTAGTATACTTAATATATTTTAAAGCTACTCCTAACAAGGTAAAGGATCTTCTAGCAAGGATCATTATACACTAGTACAGATTATTAGTGGGTATCAAGTCCCACTGAGGTTTTTACTTATTTGAGTTTCCTCGCAACCAAAATATTGGTGTTGTGTTCAAGTATGCTTTCATTGTGTTTATGCTTTATGTTTAAGTATAGTTAATTGGATAAATAATTGAAACTTGTAGATAACTGATTCACCCCCCCCCCCCCCCCCTCTCACTCTTAGTTATCTCTTGGGACCATTCATAACAATTGGTATTAGAGCCAAGTGCCTCAGAGAGAAAGTTTAACAACTTGAGGTTGATCATATGACATACTTCAAGAAAGAAAGTCCTAAGTTTGATGGAGAGAATTATCTTGATTAGAAGAACAAGATGGTAACCCATTTGCAGTGCATTACTTTTGAAGTTTTTAATGTAACCATCAAAGTAGCCAAGATTCCTACCTTAGAAGACCTTGGAAAAGATGATGCTACTAATGCACAAAAGGAATTGTTTCATTATAGTGCTATTGCTAAAGAATCCCTTATCAGCGCCCTATCTGATGGTGAGTTTTCAAAAATAAAGAAGGTAGATACAACCCACAAAATATGGAAGCACCTAGAAGACACATTTGAAGGAGACAAATAAGCAAATGATGCATGTAGAAAAACATGGAAGAAAAGATACAATGCATTAGAGATGCTACCTGAAGAAAACATTAGAGCTTACAATCAGAGGATTAATGAAGCAATTTCTAGAATTAGGAACAATGGTGGAGAGATATCAGAAGAGGACATTATGGATAAAGTGATGACTACTCTTACTCCAGAATATGAAAGCAAGATCAACATCCTTGATGAGACCATGCAGCTTAAATCAAATTTCAAGAGACAGACCTTGGTCAGAAAGATCTCAACCTTTGAGATTTCAAGATTGAAGACAGAACCAAAGAGTGAAACAACTTTCAAAGCAACAGTTCATGGTAAGAAATCTGCAAACACTTCGGGTAATTTTGATGATGATGATGAAGATAAAACACTAGATGATTTTATTGCTATGGTTTCCAAAAGAGAAAAGAAAGGAAAAGGAAAATATGAAGGTCAATTACCATTTAAGTGCTTTTCATGTGATAAGATTGGTCACTTTGCATCTAAGTGTCCCACTAGAGCTAAAAAGTTCAATAAGGATTACGAGCCTAAGTATTCTAAGGAATGCTACTATGCTAGAGATGGAGTTTTAGATGAAGAATCAGGTGAAGAATAAATTGGATTCATTGCTATTGTAGAGAAGATGAATAGTAAGTCAGTTCCTAAAGATGAGAAAGTAAATCAAGAGCTAGCATTGATTTCACAAGCTGACATAAGGACAGACTAGATTATAGATAGTGGTTGTTCACATCACATGATAGGTGATAAAGGAAGGTTTATTCATTTGGACAAATACAATGGAGGTATGGTTAGATTTGGAGACAACACTCCTAAACCTATAGTTGGTTGAGGAGCCATCACTTTGGATGGAAAGAATAGTACTGATGATGTTCTTTATGTTGATGGTTTGAAACATAACCTTCTCAGTGTTGGATAGTTACTTGGAAAAGGCTATCAGTTGGAGTTCAAAGATGAAAAATGCATCATTAACAACAAAGATGGTGTTATGATTACATCAGGCACATAGACAAGAGGTAATGTTTTTCAGCTCAATTTAGAAGCAAGTTGTTTTGTTGCTAAAGTTGATGACAGTTGGTTGTGGCATAAAAGACTATGTCATATCAATTTTGATAACATAGTAAAGATAAGCAATGTAAAGGTGGTAAGAGATCTACCTAGCATAACAAAGCCAGTTGACATTATATGCAAGGAATGTGTAATGGGGAAGCATGTGAGAAATTTGTTCAGGAGCAAGCTAAATTCAACAGAGAACAAGCTGAATCTGATTCATACAGACCTATGTGGTCCAACTCAAACAAGATCATACTATGGTGAAAGGTATTTCATTTTGTTTGTTGATGATTATATTAGGATGATGTGGGTTGTGTTCTTAAAAGATAAGTCATAAGAATTTGATAAGTTCAAAATATTCAAAGCTAAGGTTGAGAATCTTTGGAAGCAAGTGCTACATCAAGAGGGATGAAGCAGTAGGCAAGTTTGATGCAAGAAGTGATGAAGGTATTTTTCTTGGTTACTCTACTAAAAGTAAAGCTTATATATGTTTCAATTTAAAGTTGAAAAAGATCATTGAAAGTGCTCATGTAAAGATTGATGAAAATTTTATGATTCAAGAAAGATATCATGATTACTCACCCATGATTGAAGAAGAACCTAGTCCCTCTAATAGTGAGACAGTTATTGAAGAAATGTTTGATAGTATAGATGTGTTATTCAATGACCATGAGACAAGTGAAGAAAACACTCCTAAGGATGATGAGTCAGCATCACCTAAAGTTCCAAAGTTTACATCAAGAAATCATTCCAAGGCAGACAACATTGGAGATCAGAGCGGTAAAGTATTAACAAGATCACAAGCAAAGATCTTAGCTAGAAATGAAGTGGTATGTTTACTATCTCAAATTGAACCTTTAAGTGTTGAAGATGCATGTAATAATTAAGATTGGCATGATGCTATGAAAGAAGAACTTGATCAGATTGTTAAGAATGACACTTGGGAATTGGTCCCTAGACCTAGTGATAAAAATGTGACTGGAACAAAGTGGACATTCAAAAACAAGATGAATGAAGATGGCACAGTAGTAAGAAACAAAGCAAGATTAATATGTAAAGGATATGCGCAAAGAGAAGGCATTGATTATTCAGACACATTTGCACCTGTGAGTAGATTAGAAGATTTTAAGTTGTTTTTAGTTTATGCTATAGTTAAAAACTTTAAAGTTTATCAGATGTATGTCAAATCAGCATTCTTGAATGGAGACCTGAAAGAAGAAGTATACATTGAGTAGCCCGAAGGATTCACCTTATCAAACAGACCTGATATGGTATGCAGATTGAAGAAAGCCCTCTATGGACTTAAGAAAGCCCCTAGAGCATGGTATGACAGACTAGATGGATACTTAACAAAGATTGGATTCAAGAAAGAAGCACTAGATTGTAATCTATTCATTAGAGAGACATCTGAAGGTTTACTACTTGTAGATATATTTTTTGATGACATTATCTTTGGAGGTAATGACAAAGTCAGTGCTGAATTTGCCAAAGAAATATAGAATGAGATTGAGATGAGTATGATTGGTCCTATCAAATACTTTTTAGGACTAAATGTGTAGCAGACAAAAAAAGGGATTTTCATTAATCAATCAAAGTATGTGAAAGAGATATTGAAGAAATTCAAGATGGATGATTGCAAGCTAGTAGGAACTCCTATGATCACTGGATGCAAGCTTACAAAAGAAGATGACTCACCAGTAGTAGATATAACATTGTATAAGTCTATGGTTGGTAAACTCATATATCTTACTCAGACTAGACCTGATATTTCGAATGTAGTTGGCATAGTTGGAAGATTTGCAGCAGGGTAAAAGCACAATAAGTTGTCACCCTTTTACAAAGGAAGAGGCTAACAACACAAAAATTGAAAAACTTCAAGGGCATAAAAGTCACATTTCTGTTGAGAATTTGAAGATGATGTAAACTGATGAAATGTGTAAAATAGGATGAATTTTAGGCCTATAATTTTTAAAAATTAATTTCAGCAAAAATTAATATATTTTTTTAATTTTTTAAGTCTATTTTTCATATCCTAAAAATACTACAAATAAGAAAGTTCACTTCCTGTCAAATCATTATAAGTAAAACATTTTTTTCCCTCCAATTTCATAATATGTTTTAGATGACATGTATATCTAGTGCAGGAAAAAAGAAAGAAATTTTTTCGATCTATAGTTTACCCGTTATAAGTATTGAAAGTCGACCTTACCTGAAATCAATAGTTATTGTCTCCCGTCACTTTTACCCTATAAAAAAAATACCAAAAACCAAATAAATTATATATTCTTGAAGAGGACTCTCTCCTCTAGTGCCCTATATAATTTTAAAAAATTTCTGAATTGATTTAGTATTTTTCTATATTTTCCGAATCAATGTCTTCTCAAAGTTTAATATACCTAAATGTAGTTTTTAGCAAATTTGTTTAACATTTTGTAGATAAAACAATATAAAATTTATATGTCCAGAATCGTACTTTTAAGATCTAGAAAAGGGTACTTTTAGTTTTTGAACATTTTCTATTTTGATCTAAGAAAGGAACAATAGAAGTGCAAAATTCTAGTTTTTTTGTATTTTTGGTGGTTTGGCTGCCAACATGGCATGCCACCTAAGTAGACTCGGCTGAGTCTGACTGGGCCGAGTCTGACTGGGCTGAGTCTGACTCGGCCGAGTCCCCCTAGGGGTCGGCCCCACTCAAATAGCCTAATACTGTGCAAATGAGTGGTTTGTGATGTTTTTTTATATTAAAAATATTATTTTGACTCGGCTGAGTACCACTCGGCCCAGTCTAATGGGCCACGTAGATGCCATTCGGCACCGTGTGGTGCCTATGTGTACTCGGCCAAGTCTAACTGGGCTGAGTGATTTGAGTTAGCCCAAAAGGTGACACTCGATTGTGCTTTTACCCAGCAGAGCCTAAACAAAGTCACCTCATGGCAGCAAAGAGAATATTCAGATACTTGCATGACACTATAGATTATGGTCTATGGTATCCTAATTCAGAAAATGTTGAGCTTCATGTGTACACTGATGCGGATTGGGCTAGATGTGTTGATGACAGGAAGAGTACTTTAGGAGGAGTAGTGTTTCTTGGTGATAGACTTGTCACCTGGACAAGAAAGAAACAAAATTGTATTTCTTAGTCAACAACAGAAGTGGAGTATGTTGTAGTAGCCTTGAATTGTTCTACAATTGTTTGGATCAAGTAGATGATAAAGTATTTTGGAATTCAGATTGATTATCCTATTGTTTTTCACTGTGATAACACTAGCACTATCAATATGTCAAAGAACCCCATGATGCATGCAAAGACAAAGCACATTGAGATCAAGTATCACTTCCTAAGAGAGAAAGTGGTAGAGAAAGAAGTCAAGTTGGACTATGTGAGTACTAAAAAATAGTTGAAAAATATATTTACAAAGCCCTTGCCTAAAGATACTTTTGAGTATCTCAGGGAGAAGTTGGAGTCATTCCCTTTCCTGTTTCTACTTAGAAGAAAGAAGGAAAGGCATCAGTCCTCCGAGACTGGTGGAAGGTTGACTACTCTACCTTAGGAGTAGTACCGATGCTTAAAATGAATGGCACCCTTTTCCATTGATGTCAAAGGGGGACTATATATAGAGTCATGAAAAATAGAAGTAAAAAGAGGAGTAATATACTAAGGGGGAGTAGCATTTAGTTATGACAATAGTACAGTTGAGGAAATGGAGAATATTAAAAAATATTGCAGCAGATGGAGGATTCATCTTTGGGGGAGTTTTGAAGAGGAAATGGAGAATGTTCTAAAAGAAATGTTTGTTTGGGTTGGTGGTGGTTTTTCATTCCACATGTTGCCATCAATGCCAAAGGGGGAGATTGTTGGAGATTTTCTAGCAGGTCAATACTGACTGTATGTTTTTCATTGATGACAACATATGGAAAGTAGCATGCGTGGAAGTCTTATGTAGTAATCTTTTAGTATATGTAGCATGGGCACAGAGGTTAACTGTTAGCACAGATAGTTATATAGCAGCTAGTGTCAGCAGTCTTCCTGATAGAGTAATAGACAGTGTTCTATGTATGGTTGTTTGTACAATTGTCCTATGGGCATGCACCCTTGGATTTATGTTGAAGACATGCTAATGATGTTTCAATTATGGAAGCATAGTCTGATAATGAACGCAAGTGAATTTATGTAGTCACCATTCACCAGTAGTAGTTTCCTATGTTTGGTCAGAAGAGCCGACAGAGATTTTATTGGTTCTAGAGTTGCCCCTATCTTGAGGGTATATGCCCTTGGATTTAAGCTTGGAGAAGTGTTATTGATGTTTGGTTAAGAGTGCATCAGTTAGTTCAGCTTGTAGAGAAAGTTCCAGTTATTTTGGTAGAGCCGACAGTGTGTAGCGTGCATCTACATTTATTTTATTAGACAGGTCCCAGAATGAGTTGCGTGCATAATAGAGCCGATAGAATGTTTGTTGGAGTTTATTATGGTTTCTCTAATATGATTTCAAGGTGGTTTTAATAGGCCAACTTGATTATATCATTTAGAGGAAAGATATTTATAGGCAGTCATTTGTGATTGCTGGAGTATGGTTCATGGTTGATTAAGCAGAGCAGAGTAGAGTGTGCAAAGTGTTGAGCCATCAGAAGAAGGTCTATGTGACCAAGTAAAGTACTTGTGCTATTCATTGGAATTGATCTAGACAGTAGGTCAAAGCGCGGTTCACCAAGATCCAGATATAGTCTATATCTATTATTCAGAAGGTTGTAGCCTTTGCCCATTTAAGGAGTGAGCTCTTGGACAATGCATCCTCTCCCCTAACAGGGACAATTGTAAAGGACTCCTAACAGGGTCTGACACTTAACCAGGTCTACTGTACTTAATATATTGTAAAGCTACTCCTAACATGGTAAATGATCTTCAAGCAAGGATCATTATACACTAGTACATATTATTAGTGGGTATCAAGTCCCACAGAGTTTTTTACCTATTTGGGTTTCCCCGTAACAAAAATATTGGTGTTGTGTTCAAATGTTCTTTCATTATGTTTATGCTTTATGTTTAAGTATACTTAATTGGATAAAGAATTGAAACTTGTAAATAACTGATTCACCCCCCCCCTCTCCCCGTCTCAGTTATCTCTTGGGACCATTCCTAACACTAATTAGACTCAATTCTAGACCAATTAAGACCTATTAAGACCCAATTAGACCTATTTGGACCAATTAGGACTAATTATTTTAATTAGGACCTAATTATACTCAATTCTAGACCAATTAGACCTATTAGGACAAACTAGGACCAATTACAACTAATTAGAGAAATTAGGACCTAATTAGACTTAATTATAGACCAATTAGGACCTAATTAGACTCAATTAGACTAATTAGGACCTAATTAGACTTAATTCTAGACTAATTAGACCAATTAGGACCAATTAGGACCTAATTACATATAATATGAACCTATTATGACCTATTAGGACCCAATTAGACTTAATTAAACCAATTAGGACCTAATTAGACATAATAAGAATCTATTAGGAGGTTTAATATGACCTATTAGGACTCAATTAGACCAAATAGGACCTAATTAGACTTAATTCTAGACTAATTAGATCAATTAGGACCTAATTAGACTCAATTCTAGACCAATTAGGACCTATTAAGACCCAATTAGACATATTAGGACCAATTAGGACCAATTAAACTAATTAGGACCTAATTAGACTCAACTCTAGACCAATTAGGACCCAACTAGACCTATTAGAACAAACTAGGACCAATTACGACCAATTAGAGAAATTAGGACCTAATTAGACTTAATTATAGACCAATTAGGACCTAAGTAGACTCAATTAGACCAATTAGGACTTAATTACACATAATATGAACCTATTATGACCAATTAGGACCCAATTAGACTTAATTAAACCAATTAAGACCTAATTAGACATAATAAGAACCTATTAGGAGGTCTAATATGACCTATTAGGACCTAATTGGACTCAATTAGACCAATTAGGACCTAATTAGACTTAATTCTCGACTAACTAGACCTATTAGGACCTAATTAGACTCAATTATAGACCAATTAGGACCTATTAGGACCCAATTAGACCTAATTAGACCTATTAGCACCAATTAGACCAATTAAGACCTAATTAGACTCAATTCTAGAACAATTAGGACCTATTAGGACCCAATTAGACCTATTAGGACCAACTACGACCAATTTGGACCAATTAGATCAATTAGGACCTAATTCGACTTAATTCTAGACCAATTCGATCAATTAGGACCTAATTAGACTCAATTAGACTTAATTCTAGACTAATTAGACCAATTAGGACCAATTAGGACCTAATTAGACATAATATGAACCTATTATGACCTATTAGGACCCAATTCAACTTAATTAGACTAATTAGGACCTAATTAGACATGATATGAACCTATTAGGAGGTCTAACATGACCTATTAGGACCTAATTGGACTCAATTAGACTAATTAGGACCTAATTAGACTTAATTATAGACTAATTAGACTAACTTAGACCTAATTAGACCAACTCAGACCTAATTAGACTCAACTTTAGACCAATTATGACCTATTAGGACCCAATTAGACCCAATTAGACCTATTAGGACCAACTAGGACCAATTAGGACCAATTAGGACAAATTAGACCAATTAGGACCTAATTAGACTTAATTCTAGACCAATTAGACTAATTAGAACCTAATTAGACTCAATTAGACCAATTAGGACCTAATTAGACTTAATTCTAGACTAATTAGACCAATTAGGACCAATTAGGACCTAATTAGACATAATATGAACCTATTATGACCTATTAGGACCCAATTATATTTAATTAGACCAATTAGGACCTAATTAGACATAATATGAACCTATTAAGAGGTCTAATATGACCTATTAGGACCTAATTGGACTCAATTAGACCAATGAGGACCTAATTAGACTTAATTCTAAATTAATTAGACCAATTAGGACCTAATTTGACTCAATTCTAGACCAATTAGGACCTATTACAACCCAATTAGATCCAATTAGACCTATTAGTGTGTGTGTGAAAATTGTACCTGATCTGTAGACACAACACTTCAGTAAAATATTAGAGGTTAGCAAAAATCAAAATCGTGCAAAATTGAAATCTAATTTAACTAAGCGATTTACTGCCTTCTAATAGGTGCGAGATCAATGTTCTCAGATTGCTATCGAGATCAGTGACCTAGACAACACCTAAATGAAGGATTTGAATGCAAAATTGATATGAAATATGAATGCAAATAATCTATATTTTTGATATTTTCTATGCAATGATATGATGAAAACTGATATGAATCTATGCTAATATGAAAATTGATATGCAATGCTAATCTAGAAATGATATGATATGAGAATGAAAATTCTAACAATAATATGAAAGCTATGAATTTGAAATTGATGTCGCAAAGCTTCGAATCCTCAAATTTATCTTTCAAGCTCCAATTGTGCAAATTCTCCAAATCTAATATGCTATGATTCCTGTAGAGTAAGTTTGCAATTTTTGAGATGAATTATGAAGAGCTAAAGCCTTAATTTATAGAAATCCAAGGCTTTGGAGGTGCATGGAAAAAAGCCATAAATCACTCAAATAACTCAGGCTGATTTTTGAGTTCTTTTTAAATAACAGATAATTAAGTCACAAAAATCATGCAAAAGCACAGTTCAACTCGAATTAGAAGTTTAGATCAACTTTAAAACTCAAAAAGATGTTGAGTTTCAAAAAGCTAACAACTTGCATTGATTTTCCAATTTGAGTTTAACTGTTTCTTTTGAATGTGCATAATAATTATGAATTAATTAAATAAATAAAGTGATTTATGCTCAACTTAATTGATTTTTGAAAATAAATAATTGATTTATGGGTTAATCAATTATTTAATCAAACTTTTATTAAAACCTATATTATTAAATAATGACAACTTGCTTTAATTAATTAAATAAAAATTTAATCAATTATTCATAGGATATTGGATTTATTGTCAAAATTAAATAATATAATTAATAATAGATAGAATTAAATTTAATTACACAATTAAGTGGAAAGATATTAAATCTAATTAATTAAATATGAAAATATTCAATTAATCAAACTTAGGATAAATGTGATTTATTGCCAAATAATCATTAAATTAAAGATAATTAAGATAATTAGGAATATTGCTAGGAATATTCCCCGATGCAGAATTTAAGATAATCAATTATGATTCGATGATGTTTAGATGTGCCTTAGATTAGGACTTCAATGTTGATTTCGTTCGATTTGTAGATGTAGGAGGTTAATGAACTTATAGCCCATTTTTGGGGTATTACATTTTGCCCCTCTTTGAATTACTGTGCGAAGCACAGTGGTTCAAAGATAGTCTGTGTATAATAAAGATATGAAACTGATGTTTGATAATTGATATGAGACAGAAGCTGATTGAAATATTTGAAGATATTAGGTCCTAAATGACCAAAGATAATGTTCACTATAGCAGCGATGAACTGATGATTGTGAAAGAGTGTCAAAATGCCTGATTCCAAACCTTAGGATTGCAAAGAAGTGAGTGACTGGTTCTAGACTCGATTGTCTTAGCAGAACTAGCAGGTATCACATTCGAACCCTTTAGTTGCCAAAGAACCAAGGAAAGAACACAATGCTCTGATGGTTACAAAAATTGATATAGTTTACAAGATTAGGAGAATACCCGATTGATATGGATCTTGATGAATCTGATATGCCCCAAGTGATGATAGATTTGCCCCGAGCGATGAGGTCTTTTGATGAATCAGCAACTAGACATGGTTGTTGTCTTGATTACTGAGGAAAGATACGATTTCAGCAAAGAAATGATTTCAAATTAGATTACAAACTTTGAATAATGTGCAATACCATGCCCCCTTTAGGATTAAAATTGAAATCTGACAAGAAAAGTCAGCGTGATATGGTTCAGAAGCATGCTAATTGATTTGAGAAGTGGTTATACATGTTCGAGAATGCATTCTACATCGTTTAGAGGTCCAGACGACCAAGTTTGACCATGAGTTGACCATGGTTGACCAAGTTGAAATTTTGATAGTTTGATGTAAGACAATTAGTTAAGTTGAATACTAGATTCCTGTGATGATCGAAGGTCGAATATGCAAGCAGTAGACCATCCTGGGCCCAAAATTTTAAATCGCGATTTTGACATAATAAACAATCTCAGATTTTGATTTTGATCCCAAAAAAGGATTCTACTTGCTGTTTCATTGGAGGAACCTTCATGTGAGATTCAGCTCTTGTTAGATTTGAAGATGCGAGTGGAGAATTGTTTAAGCATTGAAGTTCATTTAGCCATTGTGAGATCATGCAACATGCAAAATGCAAAGAGACATGTAAAATGAAATGCAACCTAAGACCTAGGACCTAGTCACTAATCATGTGTCGATTTGTTATCATCATTGAACTTTTAGGTAACTGGATAAATCAATACAATGCCCACTAGCTATGAAACCATAGACATATGAATATCGATTTGTATGCGCAAGAATCAATACAACACCCACTGGTCAACAACCATGGATATATGAATATTGATTTTATTTTTAGAATGTCAGATTAGATATAAGCACCAAGGCATAAACACCAGGATGACCTGAATATCATGTCCATTTTGGTATAGCAATTTGTATAAGCATCAAAATATAAACATCATGATGACCTGAATACGCCTTGCATTCAAACACATCAAACAGTCAAGAGATCATTCTAAATCCAGTGTGAATTACCCGTAGTGACCCTTTATCGTTCACATCCTTAGGTAAGATTGTGTTTCACAGTAGGAGAAAGAACTCACTCAAAAAGACAATAGTTAGATCAAACTTCCTTGAATTTTTTGGGTATCAATGGTCGAGGTACGCATGGCCATCCAATTTGAGATAGAGGCTCTTACAGTCAGACACCATTTCAATACAGAATTTCCAAAGTTGTTTAGATTTTCACATACAAGCAGAAAACAAAGGAAAAATTATGCCCCCAGTCATCACTCTCTAAATCTTGTAAAGGACATCATCGAAGGGCTCAAAGGGACACAATATGCAAAAATCTCAATGCGAATCAGTAAGCATACAAGGAGATAAAAGCATGTAAAAAAGCATAGATTATTTTCAGTTTTCAGTTTGATGTTGATTGCATTATTGTAGATGCAAAATCCTTTCAGGAGACAAGATTGATTGACTGAATCACATGAAGCTTCAAAATGACTTTGACTAGATATGATACGTCTAAGATACACCGGAGACCATAGGATATGACATTGATTGCCCCCAAGTTTGAACATTGATAGGATACAGACACTTGAGCAGATTGGTGGACAAACCGACTTATTAAAAACTGGAAATGCAAAAACAAACTGAGAGATATGTACAAACTAAAGCAAGACTAAAAGCTGGGAAAGACCAAGATTGCACTGATAGATGGAGCATTTTGAAACAAGTGGCACCCATTTTTTGGGTTTTCACCATCTTGGCAGAGATTCTATTTTTGCTACCAAGACGCCTGTTTCCAGGTTTTCACCAAGGCACTTTTTCTTTTTCTCATTTTTTTTTTTCATTTTTCAATTTTTTTAAATTTTTTAAATTTTTCAATTTTTTTAATTTTTTTGTGAATCATCAAGGTGCCTATTGCTAGGTTTTCACCAAGATGTTCAATTTTTCAGGACTTTTTCTGATTTTTATAAAAATAAATAAATTTTAGGACATTTTACCATAGACTGAATGCCTTAGGCATATAATTTCTTCAGATGGAGAATGTTGATTGCTTCTCAGAGCTATTCTCCTTCAGTCATTGAGAGTTGATAGGCACCAGAGCCAAAAGTAGCAGTGATTACAAAGGGACCCAGCCAGTTGGGTTCAAACTTCCCCTTGCGTTCTTGATGTGATTGATTTTTAGAATTTTCTCTCAAGACTAGATCGCCAACCTGAAATTCTCTGTGTCTGATTTTCTTATTATAGCCTCTAGACATTCTCTTCTGATATACTCTAAGATGATCATACGCTTCTTGTCTGCACTCATCTAGTAGTTCCAGTTCTTGCAACCTAGACACTCTGTAGTCATCATCAGTTACTAGACCATGCATTCTGATTCTGAGGGATGAGATTTCAACCTCAATAGGTAGTGCCGCTTCAGACCCATAAACTAAAGTGAAAGGTATAGCCCCTGTAGGTGTTTTGATACTTGTTCTGTAGGCCCATAGAGCTGGATTAATCATGAGATGCCAATCTCTGTCAATTTTATTTACTGTTCTATGCAAGATCTTTAATAGATTTTTGTTAGAAGCCTCTGCTTGGCCATTCCTTTGTAGATAGTAGATAGAAGACCAATGTTGGGTGATCTTGAATTTGGCACATAAATCATCTAGGTCTTTGTTCTTGAATTGGCCACCATAATCTGTGATTATGGAATGAGGGATCCCATATTTGCATATGATATAGTTCAAGATGAACATCGATATCTGCTTTTTAGTTGCTTATGTCAAAGGGACCGCTTCTACCCATTTTGTAAAATAATCTGTAGTAGTGATTATATGGGTATGTCCATTAGAAGAGTGTGGATAGATAGCACCGATAAGATCAAAAGCCCATTGTTGAAAAGGCCATTGTGTGGTGAAGGGGATTAGATCTCTCCTTGGAGCATGAATCAAGTTACCATGCACTTGGCACTTTTGACAGTTCTTAGCAAACTTGATAGCTTCTTTTTCCATTTCAAACTCCCAAGCAAGATCATATCGTGTAGTCCCAATGTCTAGCAATGTGGAGAACAAGAGGGATTGGCAAGCTGGTGGATGAGATGGAAGATGAGAGAATGAAGGAGAATGAAGGGAAGAAATCCTCAAAGGTCAAACTCCTCAAGAATACCCAAGCTAGGGAAAAATTGTCATGTAAAGCGCATTTGGACAAGCAATGAAAGGCCAGCATAGGATAAGTCACAAAAGCGTAATGCCAAAGAAGGAAAGGATGTAGTCCAAAAGAGTAGACATGTCAAGAGGCTTCATAGCACTTTTTTTTACTCTTTCTTTCTTTTTTTATTAGATCAAGACCAAAGGGAAAATGATAGCGAAAGGCTAGAATGAATGGAGGAAAATAAATATGAAGGCTAAACAGGAAGGGAATGAAAACAAAATCATCATAAGATAGCTCACAAAATAGCCAAATGTTCGTGTATAGATCAACATTGTCAAGATCAAAGAGAGAAGATGGAATGGATGAAATATGTAGAAGAACTACACATGATGCCTGATTGCCAAGTTTTCATCATGGTACTTATCCAAGGCGCCACAAGGGAGTGGTTTTCACCATAGGATGAATTTATTTCTCTTTACTTTTGCTACCAAGGTCCTTGTTTCCAAGTTTTCACCAAGGCACATTTTCAATTTTTATTTTTTTTTCATTTATTTTTTTGGGAAGAAGGCAAGCTTTTTAGATAATGCTCCTTGAAAAGATAAACCATGATATGCCAAGGATTTAAAATGATACGCTCAAAGATGCTGATAGGGAAAGGGAGATGGAAGAGAAAAATGGAGGATAAGGTTTTATGTAAAGTGAGTGAGGTTGGAAGATAGGAGGAATAGGCAAATGAGGAAAAAGGATAGAGGGTAGAAGGATAATGAATGGAAGGATTGTGAAAGGGTAGATGGAAAGGAAGGCAAGATCAAAGTCAACACACACCTTGAAGGGTGATGAGAGGATGGAGGAAATGTGAATGAAGGAATACGTGAAGGAATGTGGCGAATGGATTGCAGAGGTTGTGGTTTAGGCACATGGAATGGAAAAATATTTTTGGAAGAAGATGAAATAGAAGTCTTTGGAAGCTTGAATGTCAACTTCACTTTTTTCTCAACACGAGACTCTTTCAAGAGAGATTATGGAATCCATATAGCCGTAGGCTTTTTATTTCCTTTTGATGATCTAGAGAGAATATCTTTAATGATGGATTTTGGAACCCATACTTGTTTTGTAATTTTTTTCTTAGATATCTCTTTTGACTTTATGCCTTCATGTTAATTAGAGGAGACATGGTGATCTTTTTTTTTGAATGGATTCTTGTATTGCTTCTTTTTCTTGTATTGAAAATTCAAGTTACTTCCAAAAGACTTGGAACTTGTGGAAGAGGGAGGATATGACTAGTTTAAATGGGTGGGTGGATGAAAAGGATTCAAGGGTATGAATCTATGTTGATCTTGAGGAAAGATAGGAGATGGAGGTATGTAAGGACCCAAGATGGATGGTGAATTAAGAGAGTTAGGAGGGGAAAGTGAAGGGACATAAGGACCCAAGATGGAAGGCAGACATAAAGCCCTTAGTAGTGGTGGAAGAGGTCCAAGGATGGAAGTGGAAGATGCAAAAGGATAATCAACAAGTTCATCAACATTTATATGACAACCAAGGACATCAGCATCTTTAGAGTGAGCATTAGGATTTTCAATAGAATCATGGATATCTTGAATATGAGCACCTTCTTTGATAGGATTGTTCAAAGCTTGCAAAGACTTAGGAAGAGTAGAAAGTGGAAGCGAACATGGAGTGGTAGAATAAGAAGATGGAAGACTTTGATCTTGACAAAGATCTTTGGATAGCATAAGCACATAATTTTTCTCTTGATTTTCAATAGGCTTAACATTGGAAGTAACAACACCATTTTTACCAACCTTAATGGAAGTATCATCTTTGGAAAGTGCAAGTGTAGTAAGGTTATTTTGATTGTCAATAAACTCAATAGTGTAAGTAGTAGCTTGATCTTGCTTAGGAGAAGACTTAAGACATGGTGGAATGTATGAAAAAGGGTGTGCAGGATCAAAAAGACCATGAAGCAGATAAGAGACATCGGGAAAAGGAGTGGATGACATGGAGGGTTCTTGATCTTGATCTTTCTTTATGTTCTTTTCTTCATCATTTTTAGAGTCCTCTTGACATGGAGCCACTTCTAAGGACAAAGAAGCATGTTGGGATTGTATGGATGACTTTGGAAGAGATGGTGGAGGACTAGCTGAAGTAGGGATTATAGCATATGAAGGCTTAGGCTCTTTAGGTTTATCATTATTGAAAGTATTTGTAGCCAAGTGAAGGTTAGCTTGAGTTTCTTTAAGAGGTAGCCCTGGAGGATAACTATAGGGAACCCCATGAAAAGTATCAAGGCTTGTGTCAGATGAAGGTTCTGTGAAATATTTGAAAGACTCAGAAGCTTTAGGAAATGTACGGGTATTGGAGGAAGTAGGGGATGGAAGGGAACCATCACAAGACAAAGGTCCAACATTAAAATGATCTTGTTTGAGAGTGTAATCTTTATTTTCAGCCTGAGAGTTCTTAGAGGAGAGATCCTTATAGTATTGAAATTTCAAATCAGCACGGTACATTTTATATTTCTCAATAGAAGTAGATGTATCATCTAGATATTGTCCATAAAATCCATCAAAGTCTCTTTCAAAATCAGAATCATATGGATCACCATCACTATCTATCCAATGTGACAGCCCATTTGTAGTAAGTAGGAACACATGACGAGGAGGACTCTTAGGAATAGAGGTGTCATAGGTATCATTACATTGTCTATCGTCATAGTCATCATAGTCTCCAAAGCTGGATGTGTCACTCTTCATGGAAGAGGTATCATAAGGGTTATCATTTTGCTCAAATTCTATCTGAAGGCATGGTGACATGTACAAGTCTTTATCAAATGGAAAAGGGCACAGAGCTTCCATGGAGAACTCTTTAGGTTCCTTTTCTTTCTCAAATTTACTAATCTTGACTTGCATAGCATGCATCTATTTCATCATGGCCCTCATCAGAGTTTCTTCCTCATGTGTACTGATTCTTTGAGACATGTGTACTAATCCTCAATAGCTACTGCTCTATTCTTGACACAGTGATTTGTATGACAAATTCTAGAAATAGGTTGTAAAAGCTGAAGTATTTGGCAATTCTGACAATTTTCTGACAACTTTTCAAAAATTTTCCAAATGACTTTCTGCAGACTCGTACGACAGTTGGTAGGCAATGAAATGATAGTTGAAAAACTCATACGACAGTTGGGTAGCAATGAAATGATAGTTGAAAATCTCATATGACAGTTGTAAGATTTTGACTTTGAGAATTTGCTGGCATGGAAACTTGTACGACACTAGGTACTCAATCATATGATAGATGGGTTGTAATGAAATGAAACTTGGAAAAACTCGTATGACTTTTGACTTCCTGAAATGATTTTTGACCCCAGAAAGGATTTTACATCAATTTTAGCAAAATTTTGAGTTTGCAGATTCGGATTGTTTGCAAATTTCAATGTCCAGATTTGAGGATTGTAACAGATTTATCTATTTTCAATAACCAGATAGATAAACAAGCATGCAAAATAGCAAGCACGTGATTTCAAGCATGTTTGAAAATAATGAACAAGGGGAAAAGCAACCTTGCACATGAACAATCAAATGATTTATTCATTCTAATCCTCAAAAGCGCTAATTGTGTATGTTCCAAAAATATTTTGCAATAATGCACATATACCCTATAAAATGGAAATTTGGCCTCGCTAGGGTTTTTAGTAATGGTTTGACTCTGCAACTTTTATGATCCAAAAGGGTGAACTCCAATCCCGGCACACCAAGGTTTTGACACAGTCTGAGAACTTAATCTTTAGGAGCTGCTAGGGAGATCTGACAACCCAACAATGAACCATACCTATGGAGATTTCTTCCACAAGGACATTTATATAGCGGCTGTCACTACCATGGTGAAAATGACTATTACCACTTGAGATTTTGTCAACGTAGTTTTCCCTGTGAAGGGATTGTCCACTACGGTTAACCCTCTCTAAAGGTGACTCACAGTATGATACCACAAGGGGACTTGGCTCCAGATGCAAGGTTTTGATGCCTCTTCACTTTTAACCCAAACAAATCAAGTAGATTAATCCAACACGCTAAGACAAAATTTGTCCAAGGTCTATGATATCAACCTCACGTGATCTATCAACCTCTCCGAAGAGAGAATGTATCAATCAATAAGGGAAGATGCATGAACCAAGTAGAATGTGAGATGCACTAAGTATCCTCCCCACCTACAAGGGATCCCTCATTAAGAAGGGTTTCACTAGGAATCCACTCTCTCAAGATCCACAAATAGTGTTCATGGGGCCTAATTACTATGTGTGTACAGATATATTCTAGAAAGCAAATTTATCCAAAAGTATTCAAAAGTACAAGGTGGTACACTTAATGCTTAAAGAAAATATGAGGTGAGTCCACAAAGTGGAGTACTTAACTCCTCACACAAGCTAGAAATGAGTCCACAACTTAGAAAACAAGTGAGTTCCAAAAAGCACAAAAGGGTTGCCTGGTGGAACACTTAACACTTCTTTCCTGTAGACCCCTCCCCTTTAATGTGGCACTGATATTGCAACCATGGGGTGAAAATGAGGGGCCGGTAGATTTAGCGAGTCCAATAACCCAAGATAGCAATCTAGATCAATCACAAGTAATCTAAGACTGCCAATAAATACCTAAGGTGTCACAACCTAGTATTCAATTATGCAAATTCATAAAAAAAGCATGCAAAGAAACACTCAAGCTAAACACATGAGAGATTTATTTTAAGGCTAAATTGAAATGTTATTAGATGAAGGAGAATACTTGGGATCCTTGCAATGCGCTTAGTATATTTTACCTAATTTTTAGCAATTCTTGTTGAGCTTTTCCATGCAAGCAAGTGACGAACTCTCCAACAAGCAAACAAGCAAACAAGATATGCAAAATATATTCAACTTATGAAAACCATAGGGTTAGCTCTAAAAATCAATTATTATCAGCAATATTAATCAGCAATTAACCCAAATGACAACTCATATCATTCATTGAACCATGTAAAAAAAATAAGTGCATACCCATCACAAAACTTTATTTTTTTTGCTGCATTTGACCTAGTCAACAAGATCTAATTTTTTTGATATGATTTTAGGCACAAAAATAGAAATTTAGAATGGAGATCCCTACTAAAAAATAGAGAGCTTTCCAAAAATGTAAAATTTTTAGAAAAATCTCTTCATTTGTGCCCTAGAGACCTGTTTTATCAAAACAGACTAGTTTTTGTAAATTAACTATTTGAGCTATTATATTGTGTCCAAATTTAAAATACAAAGAATGGACCCCCTATATAATTTAAAGAGATTTCCAAAAATATAAAAATTTCTAAAAAATATGCTGAGTTGCGTTAGATATTAATTTTTTCTAGAATTTTAAGAAAAAAATTATTAAAAGTTCAAAACATCTCAAAAAATTCTAAATTTTTTATTGTAGCTTCTTTGATATGTATCCAACTTGTAAAAAATATTTCAGAGCAAAAATCCTAGCCGTTTGATAGATAAAATTAAATCTTTAAAACTTTAGGGTTTTAGCTCCCCAAAAAAATCAAAACTAGCATGTAAAGGTGGGTTGCCCCATGGTGGGTGCCAGAAATGTGTGTGTGAATTTTGTACCTGATTTGTAGACACAACACTTCAGTAAAACATTAGAGGTTAGCAAAAATCAAAACCGTGCAAAATTGAAATCTAATTTAACTAAGCGATTTACTGCCTTCTAATAGGTGCGAGATCGATGTTCTCAGATTGCTATCGAGATCAGTGACCTAGAAAACACCTAAATGAAGGACTTGAATGCAAAATTGATATGAAATATGAATGCAAATAATCTATATTTTTTATATTTTCTATGCAATGATATGATGAAAACTGATATGAATATATGCTAATATGAAAATTGATATGCAATGCTAATCTAGAAATGATATGATATGAGAATGAAAATTCTAACAATAATATGAAAGCTATGAATTTGAAATTGATGTCGCAAAGCTTCGAATCCTCAAATTTATCTTTCAAGCTCCAATTGTGCAAATTCTCCAAATCTGATATGCTATGATTCCTGTAGAGTAAGTTTGCAATTTTTGAGATGAATTATGAAGAGCTAAAGCCTTAATTTATAGAAATCCAAGGCTTTGGAGGTGCATGGAAAAAAGCCATAAATCACTCAAATAACTCAGGTTGATTTTTGAGTTCTTTTTAAATAACAGATAATTAAGTCACAAAAATCATGCAAAAGCACAGTTCAACTCGAATTAGAAGTTTAGATCAACTTTAAAACTCAAAAAGATGTTGAGTTTCAAAAAGCTAACAACTTGCATTGATTTTCCAATTTGAGTTTAATTGTTTCTTTTGAATGTGCATAATAATTATGAATTAATTAAATAAATAAAGTGATTTATGCTCAACTTAACTAATTTTTGAAAATAAATAATTGATTTATGGGTTAATCAATTATTTAATCAAACTTTTATTAAAAACTATATTATTAAATAATGACAACTTGCTTTAATTAATTAAATAAAAATTTAATCAATTATTCATAGGATATTGGATTTATTGTCAAAATTAAATAATACAATTAATAATAGATAGAATTAAATTTAATTACACAATTAAGTGGCAAGATATTAAATCTAATTAATTAAATATGAAAATATTCAATTAATCAAACTTAGGATAAATGTGATTTATCGCCAAATAATCATTAAATTAAAGATAATTAAGATAATTAGAAATATTGCTAGGAATATTCCCTGATGCAGAATTTAAGATAATCAATTATGATTCGATGATGTTTAGATGTGCCTTAGATTAGGACTTCAATGTTGATTTCGTTCGATTTGTAGATGTAGGAGGTTAATGAACTTATAGCCCATTTTTGGGGTATTACAATTAGGACCAATTAGGACCAATTAGATGAATTAGGACCTAATTAGACTCAATTGTAGACCAATTGGGACCTATTAGGACCCAATTATACCTATTAGGACCAATTAGGACCAATTAGGACTAATTAGACCAATTGGGACCTAATTAGACTTAATTTTAGACCAATTAGGACCTAATTAGACTCAATTAGACCAATTAGGACCTAATTAGACTTAATTATAGACTAATTAGACATAATATGAACCTATTATGATCTATTAGGACCTAATTAGACTTAATTATACCAATTAAGACCTAATTAGACATAATATGAACCTATTAGGAGGTCCAATATGACCTATTAGGACCTAATTGGACCCAATTAGACCAATTAGGACCTAATTAGACTTAATTCTAGACTAATTAGACCAATTAGGACCTAATTAGATTCAATTCTAGACCAATTGTTAGGAATAAATTGTCTCAACCTTGGATAATTCCTATTCTTATTATTTGTTTATGAAATGTATTTCTTGCAAATAATATAATTAGGTGTGAGTGTAAATGTCTTGTTGGCATGTTGATGTGTCACTCCACTTGATGTGTCAGCATCTTGAATTGTGTGTAAGGAGATCATGGCTGAAATAGTTATGATGGATTCCTATGACACATAAGAGCTATGACTGGAGGATTCAATGACGGGTGAAGACATGCAATATATAAGCATTTTTTAGGGTTGTGAAGATAGGTGAAGTTAGTGTATTGTTGGAACATTTTTATGCTGCCGCGATTTGTCTTCAAGAGTTGAAAAATCTTCTGAAACAACTTGCATTGCAAGTGTATTGTAAACTGTAATAGTTTTGATTAATACATTGTGCAAGTTTTGGAGTGCTGGGGTTTTTATCAAAAGTTTTTCCCAACGGTAAATCATTGTGTCATTTTCTATTTTCTATATGCATGGTATATGGTTGCAATATCATTGTTAAAGTAGTTAATGAATCTAAAATTGTAAGGATTTAAAAGAATTTGCATAATACTTTCCTTTAGAGATTAGTGTAGGAAGTTGTTTTCGCACCTGAGTTTCCTTACACCAATTAGGACCTATTAGGACCCAATTAGACCCGATTAGACCTATTAGGACCAATTAGGACCTAATTAGACTCAATTCTAGACCAATTAGGACATATTAGGACCCAATTAGACCTATTAGGACCAACTAGGACCAATTAGACTAATTAGGACCTAATTAGACTTAATTATAGACCAATTAGAGCAATTAGGACCTAACTAGATTTAATTATACACTAATTAGACCAATTAGGACCAATTGGACCTAATTAGACATAATATGAACCTATTAGGACCCAATTAGACTTAATTAGACCAATTAGGACCTAATTAGACATAATATGAACCTATTAGGACCTAATATGACATATTAGGACCTAATTAGACTCAATTAGACCAAGACCTAATTAGACTTAATTCTAGACTAATTAGGACCAATTAGGACCAATTAGACCCAATTAGGACCAATTCGGACCTATTAGGACCAATTAAGACCTATTAGGACCAATTAGGACCAATTAGGACCTAATTAGACCCAATTAGAACTAATTAATTAAGACCTAATTAGAACTAATTAGGACCTAATTAGACTTAATTAAAGACTAATTAGACATAATATGAACCTATTATGACCTATTAGGACCCAATTAGACTTAATTAGACCAATTAGGACCTAATTAGACATTAATATGAATGCATTATTGTAATACCCCAAAAATGGGCTATAATTTCATTAATCTCCTACATCGACAATTCAAACGAAATCGACATCAAAGTCCTAATCTAAGGCACATCTAAACATCATCGAATCATAATTGATTATCTTAAATTCTGCATCGGGGAATATTCTTAGTAATATTCCTAATTATCTTAATTATCTTTAATTTAATGATTATTTGGCAATAAATTACATTTATCCTAAGTTTGATTAATTGAATATTTTCATATTTAATTAATTAGATTTAATATTTGCCACTTAATTATGTAATTAAATTTAATTCTATCTATTATTAATTGTATTATTTAATTTTGACAATAGATCATAATTCCTATCTTTAATTGATTAAATTCTTATTTAATTAATTAAAACATGTTGTCATTATTTAATAATATAATTTTTAATAAAAGTTTGATTAAATAGTTAATTAACCCATAAATTAATTATTTATTTTCAAAAATCAGTTAAGTTGGAAATAAATCACTTTATTATTAAATTAATTCATAATTAAAACATGCACAATCATAAAAGTAGACAACTGTCAATTATCAATTAAAGCTAAACTCTATTTTGAGTTAAAGCTTAGCTTTTGCATGTTTTTGTGACTTAATTATCTGTTATTATCAGATAACTCAAAAATCAAGCTGAGTTAATTTGAGTGATTTATGGCTTTTATCCATGCACCTCGAAAGCCCTGGATTTCTATAAATTAAAGGCTTCAGCTCTACACAAATCATCTCATATTTTTGCACAATCACGCTGGAGAATTGGAATTGAAGAATCAAAGCTCTTGCGAATCGACATCTTTGTGAGATCAATCTTATTTTTGCATTCATATTTCATATCATTGTTAGATTAGCATAGCATATCAGTTTTCAATAGCATTCATATCATATCAATTTATCATTCTTATTGCATAGAAAAATCCAAAAAAATAGCTTAATTGCATTTATTTCATATCCATCTTTTGCATTCAAATCCTTCATTTAGGTGTCATCTAGGTCACTGATCTCGATTACAATCTGAGAACATCAATCTTGCACCTATTAGAAGGTAGTAAATCGCTTGGTTAGATAGCTTTCAATTTTGCACGATTTTGATTTTAGCTAACCTCTAATGTTTTACTGAGTGTTGTGTCTACATATCAGGTACAATTTTCACACACACATTTCTGGCACCCACATTCAACTTGGTTAGTGCATCTTCTCTTATTGATAGACACATTCTCTCTCTGGAGAGGTTGATAGATCATGTAGGGTTGATATCATGAGCTTTGGTGAATCAAAATTGGTTAGTGTGTCTTCTCTTATTGATTGATACATTCTCTCCCCGGAGAGGTTGATAGATCACGTGGAGTTGATATCACAGACCTTGGTGGAACAAAATTTTGTCTTAGCGTGTCAGATTAATCTGCTTGTTTTGTTTGGGTTAAAAGTGAAGAGTTGTCAAAACTTTGAATCTGGAGCCAAGTCCCCTTGTGGTATAAATCTGTGAGTCATCTTTAGAGAGGGTTAACCGTAGTGGACAATCCCTTCACAGGGCAAACTGCGTTGATGAAACCTCAAGTGGTCATAGCCATTTTCACCGTGGTAGTGACAATCGCTATATAAATGTCCTTGTGGAAGAAATATCCATGGGTATGGTTCATTGTTGGGTTGTCAGATCTCCCTAGCAGCTCTTGAAGATTAAGTTCTCGGACTGTGTCAAAACCCTGGTGCGCCGAGATTGGAGTTCACCCTTTTGAATCATAAAAGTTGCAGAGTCAAACCATTACTAAAAACCCTAGAGAGGCCAATTTTTCACTTTCAGGTATATGTGCGTTATTGCAAAACTTTTTCAGAACATACACAATTAGTACTCTCAGGGATTAGCACAATTTGGTCACTTGATTGTTCATGCGCAAGGTTGCTTTTGCCCTTGTTCATTGTTTTCAGACGTGCTTGGAATCACTTGCTTGCTATTCTGTGTCCTTGTTTATCTACTTGGCTATTAAAAATGATCAAATCTGGTATAACCTTCAAAATTTGGACAGTACAATTTGCAAACAATCCAGAACTGAAAACCTTAAATTTTGCAAAAATTGACGTAAAGTTCTTGAGTCAAAAGTTATTTCAAGAAGTCAAAAGTCGTATGAATTTTTGTCAAATGTCATTTCAGTAAAGCCCATATGTCGTATGATTGAGAACCCAGTGTCGTACGAGTTTTCAAACTAGCAAAATTCAAGAAGCCAAAAATTGTTAGCAACTATCGTACGAGTTTTGTCAACTATCGTTTCATCTCTACCCAATTGTCGTACGAGTTTCACAACTATCATTTCATTTATACCCAACTGTCGTACGAGTCTGCAGAGTGTCATTTGGAAAAATTTGAGAAATTTGTCAGAAATTGTCAAATTGCAAGATATCCAATGTTTTCAGCCTAGTTCCAGAATCTGTCAAAAATATCATTGTGTCAGGAACAGAGCAGTAGCTATTGAGCATTCTACCATTTTCTGAGTTTGATCTTTTGAATCTGATCTAGTCTTCTGTTTGATCAATTTGAGTCCTTTTTATCTCGTGTCAAAACCTTGTCATAACTATCAATCTTCAATCAATCTTCAAAAATAGACTAAGTGTTGAGAACTCGTGTCTGCTATCTTTTGGGCGATCTATCCCATACATCCAGGGCACAGTTTCCTTCACCCACATCTCATTAGATCTTCAAAACTATCATAATCTTGACAAGGTTGCGTCATCCAATTTTCTCAAATCAAATTGTTCTTCAGTTGTCTTTGTCCTTTTCTTCTATTTCATTCAAAGTTAATGGTGGAGACTAGAGCTTCTTCACACAAGAAATCAGAAGAAACATCTTAGAACTTACTTTTGACCAATACCCCAGGTCCAACTCTTGAACAACTCATCACATCAGGTATCTACAAAGATGATGGTCTTGGTAACTTTTGATTAAAAGCTGGTTACATACCTCCTCTATCAACTCATAGAGGTAATCAACAAACTCCTTCTCAATCTATTCCAGGGAGCCCAAAAACTCCTACCATGTCTCAAGCGGGGACAAACCACGGTTCTCTAGGAGGAGGATCCTAGGGACAACATTCTCAACATAATGCGGACCAAGAACCTACCCCCTTTGAAATCCATCAATGTCAGAATGATGATGAATTCAAGAGAATGATGAGCCATTTCTTGAAAGTGGATAGAGAGGCATACTTTTTACAATTAGCCCAGGAAGGGGCTAAGCTTCCTCCCAACTTTAACGTTGATGATATAATCACACATGAGGAAGAAACTCCACTCACAGCTATGACAAAATAGATGCACGCTATACAAGTTGAATTTAACAATCTTAAGAAGGAGAAGGAACCCAAGGAGTTCTCCATGGAGGCCCTATGTCCTTTCTCGTTTGACAAAAACTTGTATATGCCACCATTCCCAAAAAGAGTGGAGATACCAAAGTATGACAAATATGACAGACACTCTGATCCACAAGATCATGTCAGAGAGTTCTGTACGCAATCCATGGAATTCATGCATGAACCGACTTATCTAATGCATCTTTTTCCTAGATCCTTGGGAGGAGCATCCATTCAGTGGTTTTCAAGATTACCTTCTATGATCAAAACTTTTGAGGAATTGATTAAATTGTTTTATCAACAATATTCCTACAATATTCAACATTTGATTACCATGATCGATATCTGTAACCTCAAGCTATATCCAAGGGAATCATTCCTAACTTTCCTCAAGAGGTGGCGAAAGAAGTTTTCTCTATATGCTAGACCAATTCCCGAAATGGAGAAACTTGAAATCTTTATCAATAACCTTGTTCCAGAGCTCAACTATCCATTACAAATGCAAGATCATGTATCTTTTGATAAAATGGTGGATAATGCAATCAAGATTGAGAAATTACTTGTCAAGAAAGGAGAAATCACACTTCAAAAGGACAAGTCTGAATTTGGATCTAGCTCAAAAAATAAAAATAAGAGCTGGAATAGAAACAAAGGTATCGTCTCTGACGGTGTTGTTGACACTATCCACACCCCATCAAAGGCACCGGCCTACAATCTCACCCTTGCCACCAAAGCCATTGAAGCTTCAGAGCACAAATCTGCTGAACCATCTCCAAAGAAGTCATTCAAACGATGGGATAATAAATGAAAGTTTACTCCCTTGGGAGAATCTTTGGAATCTACTCTAAGGACCCTGATAGCTGATAACATGATCTCTTTACCACCAATCCGAAAACCTGATCCAGATCCAAAACCATATTTGTGGAAAGATAATGAATTTTTTGCTTTCCATCGGACTAAAGGTCATAGAACTAATGGATGCTTCCACTTGAAGCATACCATTCAAGACTTGATAGATCAAGGGGACATCACGATTGATAATCCTACCAGCAATAATGATCACACAACATTTACAGAACTATTTCCACAACATGGCAAAGGAGTTTCCACTTCCCAGCCTAACATGGGGGCAAAAGTCAACTATGCCTACCCTAGAAATGATGCTATCATCAATATGGTTGAACCATGTCTCTCTAAAAGCTGCAATGTCATCACAATTGTGCAAAGAGATAGAAATCATTTCTTAGCTAATGCAGTTACCAGATCACAAGCTCAGACTCATCTGAAAGGAAAAACACCAAGTTCATCTAATGTCCCTAAGATACCTTTCAATCTCACATCTGCTTCTAAACAAAAGGTTGCCTCGAAATCTTCCAATCCAAAGGATACCAGACCTACATCTTACAGCATCATCCAACAACTCCAGCACACCAATGCTAAAATCTCCATGCTTGAGTTACTTTGAATATCTCCAGCTCACAGAGATATCCTAGACAAAGCTTTGCTCAGCTCTAATGTTCATGATGATCTAGATCTAGACAGGTTCCAGACTATGGTTGGTCATCTAACGTCTCCACAATATATCTCCTTTTCAAAGGAAGATGACAACTCTTTGAGTCACCCACACAATCAGCCCTTACACATAGAAGTCTTGATCCAGAACTGTCGAGTCAAATGTGTGTTGATAGATGGGGGCGCAGGCCTCAACATTTGTTCTTACAACTTAATCACATAGTTGGGATTCTCAGAGGTGGCTATTGATCCTCGAAAGAAGATCACTATAAAGGCCTATGATGAATAGGAAAGATCTTCTAAGGGCACCATTGTCTTACCCATCCGAGTGGGTCCAGTCATCAAAGATACCACATGTCAGGTGCTCAATCTACCATTGGCTTATAATATCCTTCTAGGGAGACCCTGGATCCATGAAATGCAAGCCATTCCTTCTACGTATCATCAATGCTTGAAATTTCCCTATGAAGGAGTGGAAGTTACTATCCCAGCAGATCTGAATACAACTTGAAACACATTGAAGGAAACTGCCGATAAGCTTGTTCCCAACAACAGATAATCTTTCATCGAGAAACAAAATGTCACTTCCACATCTAATATGGATGACATTGCTAAAGATATCAATATGAAAGAAAATGGGATGGGAGAATACACTATAGAGCCAGTCTTGTCTCTAACATCTCTCCCAATCTCACCTAAGTCGTATGGCCAATCCTTGAAGCAGTCTAAATCAGAACCTAAGGAACCTATGGAAGCATACAAAAGACATTTTGTGGTGGAGCAAGTATCCAAACAAGAATTTGAAGAGGATGAAGCTGTGCTGGCATGGCTATATAAAGAGGATTCTGAATCTAAAATTGTTCAACCTAGTGAATCTATAGCACCTACAATCCCTACTAGTTCATATGGTCCAAGAAACAAATTGATAGCCAAGATGGGATATTCCGGTCAAGGACCTCTAGGAATTACGGGAAAGGGTCTTGTGACCCCCATTTCACATATTGGTCGAGCCAAAAAAGATACTGGTGGCATAGGGTTTAAGAAGAAACCCTATCATCTCAAAGGTGGTTGTTCTCATGTCATAGAACAAATTGCACCCGAAGAACCCCTTCTTAAGAAAGAAGATATAGAACCCTCTGATGATGATTCAGATAGCTCTAAACTTATCCCCTATGAAAAATTTCCTAAAGAGATCAAAGATCTTCTTGATGATACATATGATCCTATCAGAAGAATTAATGTAGTAGAAACACAAGAACCTACTGTAGTGCAAGAGATGGTTGCACCACAAGAACCAGCCAATCTCGAAGGCAATCAAACTGATCAAGAAGTAGGGGGTATTTATTATGACACTGATTCCCATGAATATGAATTCAAGTCAGAGACAGAGGGTAATCCTTCTTGGGGTATTCATCCTGATTTCACACATTTTCTAAGATTTCCTAGAGATTCTGAATCAGAAGATGAGTCAAATGATTATGAATGGGGTGCCATTCCAGAAGAAGATGAGCTTATAAAAAAGAAATCTATTGATGTTATTCACCAATATGTCTCTCAACCCAATGTAAGTCTAGAGCGAAACAATGAGCTTAACGTGTCTGATCCACCTATGGCTGAAGAAGACTCCCATGATGACGTTGAGCCTATTCATGAATTGAACATTTTGAGCTGTAATATCACCTTTGAACTTGAGCATCGTGTTAGAAACAATGATGACATATCCACATCTGTGAACACCATATCCCAAGCCTTTCTCGCTTTGACTATCCAACGCCCTGATCTTATCGACCAAACTTCCACAAACCCAAACCATGGTATGTATAACTTCCCAAATGACTATGCCCTTGCTTGCTACCTCAATGCAGTTGAGCCTATGAGTACTTCCATCAGTGAACCGAGCGTCAGCATGACCGAGTCGGACATCAAATATCTTAGTCAGAAAAACAAGAGTAAAAAGAAAAAGAAAAAGAGTTATGAGGGTGAAAACCACTTTGTGGCAGTCTCAGAACTGACAAAAGTAAAAAGAAAAGATGTATCTGAAGGTGAAAACCTCTCTGAGGTGCCTAAGGATGAGATATTTGATGTCCTTCCAAGTCATTTATAGGATAGATCTCCAGTTCTAATTGAGCCAACTCAATCCATCAATTTGGGTACAATAGAAAAACCACAATTGGTACATGTAGCACAATCTTTATCAGATGAAGAGAAATAGAAATTCACTACATTCTTATCAAAAAAAAGATCAATTTTGCATGGAAATATTCAGATATGCTAGGATTGGATCCCAATCTCATTATGCACCATCTATCCATTACTCCTGGAGTAAAACCAATCAAGCAAAAATTGAGAAAGATGCATCCTCATGTGGCACTCTTAGTCAAAGTAGAGCTAGAAAAAATCCTCAAAGCTAGATTCATCCATGTCATAGACTATGCTGAATGGATCTCTAACATTGTACCTATTTCCAAACCAGATGGTTCCATTAGATTGTGCACAGACTTTAGGGATGTGAATAGAGCATGCCCTAAGGATGATTTTCCACTGCCTAACATTGATATGATAGTGGACATGACTGCGGGCTATGAAATGTATTCCTTAATGGATGGCTTTTCTGGGTACAACCAAATCAAAATTGCTCCAGAAGATCAAGAGAAAATAGCTTTCACATGTGCGTGGGGAACTTTCTGTTGGAATGTTATGCCATTCGGACTCAAAAATGCTGGAGCTACATATCAAAGAGCAATGACATCTATTTTTCATGATATGATGCATAGAACAATGGAGGATTATGTAGATGATACCTTGGAAAAATCCATGATTAGAACTTAACATCTAATAGACTTGAGCATGATCCTCGACAGAATGGAAAAATTTAGTCTTCGACTAAATCCTAAAAAGTGTGCTTTTGGAGTCACTTCTGGAAAGCTCCTAGGATACATCATCTCCAAGAAAGGCATTGAAGTTGATCCGGCTAAGGTCAAGGCTATAATAGAGATGCAACCTCCCACAAATATCAGTCAAATGAGGATGTTGCAAGGCAGAGTTCAATCTATCAGAAGATTCATATCACAGCTAGCGGACATCTCACAGCCTTTTACAAAAACATTACATAAAGGTGTGACCTTTGCATGGAATGAAGAACGCGAGAACAACTTTAAACATATCAAGAAGTATCTATCAAATCCACCTATATTGATGCCTCCTATTCATGGGAAGCCATTAATATTATATGTCTCCGCAATAGATACATCACTGGGGGCATTGCTAGCACAACATGATGAGAACAAGAAAGAAAGAGCCATCTACTATATTAGCCAAACTTTAGTGGCCTATGAGAAGAACTAATCAATGATAGAGAAGGCATGTCTCATTGTGATCTTTGCATCACAGAAATTGAGACACTACATGTTAGCTCATACCACTCATTTGGTAGCTAAAATTGATCCACTGAAATATCTCCTAAGCAAGGCTGCCCTCACGGGTAGACTAGCTAAATGGGTCATGCTCTTGAGCGAATTTGACATTGCATATTTTGAAAGAAAAGCTATCAAAGGACAAGTCATTGCTGATCAATTAGCTGAAGCACCACTATTTGATGATACACCCATGCAAATGGAATTTCCCAATTCTTCTATCATGCACCTCTCTTCTAGAGCATGGTGATTATTCTTTGATGGCTTCTACACACAAAATGGATCTGAAGCAGGCATATTGTTCATCACTCCTCAAGGATACTCGATACCCAAAGCATTCAGATTAAAGTTTCCTTGCACAAACAATATTGCTGAATATGAGGCACTTCTCAATGGTATGAAAATGGAAATACAGTGGAGAGTTACAAAGATGCACATCCATGGGGACTCACAACTGGTTATCCACCAAGTCAATGATGTATACCAAACCAAAGATGAAAAGCTCATTCCTTACAAGAGAATGGTAGATGATTTAAAGAAATACTTCATCTTTATCACATTTGAGCAAATACCCAAAATGGAGAATAAGGCTGTTGATGCAATGGCGACATTATCTACTCTTTTACAGTAGCCTGAACATGAACTACGCTACAAATTCCTGGTGGAAGCCCTATCCTATCCTGCATATGACTCCCCTGAAACCCGCATGATCTGCACTGTTGTAGGTTATGACTCATCTCGCTACAAAAATCTATTCTCCTATCTCCACGACCAAATCATCCCTGAGTCCTTTAACCGTTTTGAGAAATGAAACCTTATCTGATCCGCATCCTGATATGTCATCATTGGTAATGATCTATACAAATGAGGTCTCGATGGTACACTGCTTAGATGTTTAGAACAAGAAGAGTCTCAACATGCATTAGAGGAAGTCCACGAGGGTATATGTGGGTCACACTCAAACGGTTTAACGTTAGCTCGAAAACTTATTAGGGCTGGGTATTATTGGCCTGAAATAGAAAAAGAAGCTATTAAATTTGCTAAAAACTGTCAACAGTGTCAAGTACATGGCAACTTGATTCATGCTCCAGGGAGAGATTTGATTCCCTTTACTACACAATGGCCTTTTCAACAATGGGCATTTGATCTCATAGGTGCTATCCATCCGCACTCTTCTAATGGACATACCCATATAATCACAGCTACATATTATTTTACAAAATGGGTAGAAGCAGTTCCTCTAACACAAGCAACCGGGAAACAGATCTCTATGTTCATCCTGAACTACATCATTTGCAGATATGGGATCCCTCACTCTATAATCACAGATAACGGGGGAAAATTCAAAAATAAGGATCTAGATGACTTATGTGCCAGGTTCAAAATTACTCAACATTGGTCATCTATCTACTATCCTCAAGGGAACGGACAAGCTGAGGCTTCAAACAAAAATCTCCTGAAGATCTTGCACAGAACAGTGAATAAAATAGGAAGAGACTGGCATCTGATGATCAATCCAGCTCTTTGGGCCTATAGAACTAGTATCAGAATGCCTATAGGGGCTACACCTTTCATTTTAGTTTATGGGTCTGAAGCGGTACTACCTATTGAGGTTGAAATCCCATCACTCAGGATCAGAATGCATGGAATTGTCACTGATGAAGACTACAGAGTGTCGAGGTTACAAGAACTTGAACTACTAGATGAGTGTAGACAAGCAGCGTATGATCATCTTAGAGTATATCAAAAGAGAATTTCTAGAGGCTACAACAAGAAAGTCAGACACAGAGAATTTCAGATTGGTGATCTAGTGTTGAGAGAAAATCCTAAAAATCAATCACATCGAGAACACAAGGGGAAGTTCAAACCCAATTGGTTGGGTCCCTTTGTTATCACTGCTACTTTTGGCTCTGGTGCCTATCAACTCTCAACAACTGAAGGAGAACAGCTCTGAGAACCAATCAACGTTCTCCATTTGAAGAAATTCTACGCCTAAGGCATTCAGTACTTGGAAAAAATCCTAAAAAAATCTTAAAAATCAGAAAAAGTCCTGAAAAAATGAACATCTTGGTGAAAACCTAGCAATAGGCACCTTGATGATTCACAAAAAAATAAAAAAAAATATCAAAAGTTCAAAAAAATTGAAAAATGAAAAAATACAAAAAAATGAAAAAAAAAAAAGAAAAGTGCCTTGGTGAAAACCTGGAAATAGGCGCTTTGGTAGCAAAAATAGAATCTCTACCAAGATGGTGAAAACCTGGCAAACAGGAACCACTTGTTCCAAAATGCTCCATCTATCAGCACAATCTTGGTCTTTCCCAGCTTTCAGTCTTGCTTTAGTTTGCGCATATCTCCTGGTTTGTTTCAACTTTCCAGTTTTCAATAAGTCGGTCTGTACACCAATCAGCTCAAGCGTCTGTATCCTATCAATGTTCACATTTGGGGGCAATCAATGTCATATCCTATGGCCTCCAATGTATCTTAGAAGTGTCATATCCGCTCAGAGTCCTTTGAAGCTTCAAGTTGAGTCAGTCAGTCAGTCTCATCTCCAGAAAGGATTTTGCATCAACAACAATCAAACATCAAAACTCAACTGAAACAATCTGTGCTTTTCATGCTTTTATCTCCTTGTATGCTTACTGATTCGCATTGAGATTTTTGCATATTGTGTCCCTTCGAGCTCTTCGATGATGTCCTTTATAGGATTTAGAGAGTGATGACTGGGGGCATAATCTTTTCTTTGTCTTCTGCTTGTATGTGAAAATCTAACAACTTTGGAAATTCTAGATTGAAATGGTGTCCGACTGTAAGAGCCTCTATCTCAAATTGGATGGCCATGCGTACCTCGACCATTGATACCTAGAAAATTCAAGGAAGTTTGATCTAACTATTATCTTTTTGAGTAAGTTCTTTCTCCTACTGTGAAATTCAATCTTGCCTAAGGATGTGAATGATAAAGGGTCACTACGGGTAATTCACATTGGATTTAGAATGATCTCTTGACTCTTTGATGTGTTTGCAATGCAAGGAGTATTCTAGTCATCACGACGTTTATGTTTTGATGCTTATACAAATTGCTATATCAAAATGGACATGATATTTAGGTCATCCTAGCGTTTGTGCCTTGGTGCTTATATCTAATCCAATATTCTGAAAACAAAATTAATTATCATATGTCCTTGTTGCCTAGCCAGTGGGTGTTGTATTGATTCTTGCGCATACAAATTGATATTCATATGTCTATGGTTTCATGGCTAGTGGGCATTGTATTGATTTATCTGGTTACCTAAAAGTTCAATGATGATAACAAATCGACATATGATCAGTGACTAGATCCTAGGTCTTAAGTTGCATTTCATTTTGCATGTCTCATTGCATTTTGCATATTTGCATGATCTCACAATGGCTAAATGAACTTCAATGCTTAAACGATTCTTCAAATCACCTCTTCCACTCTAACAAGAGTTGAATCTCACACGAAGGTTCCTCCAACAAAACAACAAGTAGAATCCTTTTTCGGGATCAAAATTCAAATCTAAGATCATTCATATGATTAACTACTTGCATAATCAACCTTCCATCATCACAGAAATCTAGTATTCAACTTAACTAATTATCTTACATCAAACTATCAAAATTTCAACTTGGTCAACTATGGTCAACTCATGGTCAAACCTAGTCAAATTTGGTTTCCAGGACCTCCAAACGATGTAGAATGCGTTCTCGAACATGTATAACCACTTCTCAAATCAATTAACATGCTTCTAAACTATCAACGCTGACTTTTTCTTGTCAGATTTCAATTTTCATCCCGAAGGGGGCATGGTATTGCACATCATTCAAAGTCTGTCAATCAAATCTATCAATATATTTCATCAGTAATCAAGACAAACAATCATGTCTAGTTACTGATTCATCAAAAAAAAAAGTCCTCATCGCTTGGGGCAAATCTATCATCACTTGGGGCATATCAGATTCATCGATCCATATCAATCTGGTATTCTCTTAATCTTGTAAACTGTATTAATTTTTACAACCATTAGATCATAGTGTTCTTTCCTTGGTTCTTCGGCAACTGAAGGATTCAGATGTGATACCTACTAGTTCTGCTAAGACAATCGAGTCTAGAATGGGTCACTCACTTCTTATCAATCCTAAGGTTCAGAATCAGGCATTTTGACACTTTTTCGCAATCATCGGTTCATCGCTGCTACAGCGAACATTATCTCTGGTCATTCAGGACCTCCTATCTCAATATCTCTCAATCAGTTTCTATCTTGAGATCAATTTATCTTTTGAATCAGTTTCATATCTTTATCAAACACAGACTATCTTTGAACCACTGCGCTTTGCACAGTAATTCAAAGAGAGGCAAAATGTAATACCCCAAAAATGGGCTATAAGTTCATTAATCTCCTACATCGACAATTCGAACGAAATCAACATCAAAGTCCTAATCTAAGGCACATCTAAACATCATCGAATCATAATTGATTATCTTAAATTCTGCATCGGGGAATATTCCTAGTAATATTCCTAATTATCTTAATTATCTTTAATTTAATGATTATTTGGCGATAAATTACATTTATCCTAAGTTTGATTAATTGAATATTTTCATATTTAATTAATTAGATTTAATATTTTCCACTTAATTGTGGAATTAAATTTAATTCTATCTATTATTAATTGTATTATTTAATTTTGACAATAGATCATAATTCCTATCTTTAATTGATTAAATTCTTATTTAATTAATTAAAACATGTTGTCATTATTTAATAATATAATTTTTAATAAAAGTTTGATTAAATAGTTAATTAACCCATAAATTAATTATTTATTTTCAAAAATCAGTTAAGTTGGAAATAAATCACTTTATTATTAAATTAATTCATAATTAAAACATGCACAATCATAAAAGCAGACAACTGTCAATTATCAATTAAAGCTAAACTCTATTTTGAGTTAAAGCTTAGCTTTTGCATGTTTTTGTGACTTAATTATCTGTTATTATCAGATAACTCAAAAATCAAGCTGAGTTAATTTGAGTGATTTATGGCTTTTATCCATGCACCTCCAAAGCCCTGGATTTCTATAAATTAAGGGCTTCAGCTCTTCACAAATCATCTCATATTTTTGCACAATCACGCTGGAGAATTGGAATTGAAGAATCAAAGCTCTTGCGAATCGACATCTTTGTGAGATCAATCTTATTTTTGCATTCATATTTCATATCATTGTTAGATTAGCATAGCATATCAGTTTTCAATAGCATTCATATCATATCAATTTATCATTCTTATTGCATAGAAAAATCCAAAAAAATAGCTTAATTGCATTTATTTCATATCCATCTTTTGCATTCAAATCCTTCATTTAGGTGTCGTCTAGGTCACTGATCTCGATTACAATCTGAGAACATCAATCTTGCACCTATTAGAAAGCAGTAAATCGCTTGGTTAGATAGCTTTCAATTTTGCACGATTTTGATTTTAGCTAACCTCTAATGTTTTACTGAGTGTTGTGTCTACATATCAGGTACAATTTTCACACACACAATTATGACCCAATTAGAATTAATTAGACCAATTAGGACCTAATTAGACATTAATATGAGCCCATTATGACCTATTAGGACCCAATTAGACTCAATTAGACCAATTACGACCTAATTAGACATAACTCTAGACTAATTGGACCTATTAGGACCAATTAGGACCAATTAGACCCAACTAGGACCAATGAGGACCAATTAGGACCCATTAGGACCAATTATGACCAATTAGGACTATTTAGGACCAATTAGGAACTAATTAGACCTAATTAGGACCCAATTAGACTTAATTAGATCAATTAGGACCAAATTAGACATAATATGAACCTATTAGGGCCTAATATGACATATTAGAACCTAATTAGACTCAATTAGACCAATTAGGACCAATTAGACTTAATTATAGACTAATTAGACCAATTAGGACCAATTAGACCCAATTAGGACCTAATTAGACTTAATTATAGACTAATTAGACTAATTAGGACCAATTAGACACAACTATGACCAACTAGGACCAATTAGAACCTAATTAGACTTAATTCTAGACTAATTAGACCTATTATGATAAATTAGGACCAATTAGACCCAATTATGACCTATTAGGACCAATTGGGACCAATTAGACCCAATTGTGACCAATTAAGATCAATTATGACCAATTAGGACTAATTAGGAACTAATTAGACCCAATTAGGACCCAATTAGACTTAATTAGACCAATTAGGACCTAATTAGACATAATATGAACCTATTATGACCTAATATGGCCTATTAGGACCTAATTAAACTTAGTTAGATGAACTAGGACCTAATTAGACTTAATTATAGACTAATTAGACCAATTAGGACCAATTAAACCTAATTAGGACCAATTAGGACCAATTAGGACCAATTAGACCCAATTAGGACCAATTAGGACCTATTATGACCAATTATAACCAATTAGGACTAATTAGGACCAATTAGGACCTAATTAGACCCAATTAGAACTAATTAAGACCTAATTAGACTTAATTAAAGACTAATTAGACATAATATAAACCTATTATGACCTATTAAGACCCAATTAGACTTAATTAGACCAATTAAGACCTAATTAGACATAATATGAACCTATTAGGATGAATTAGGACCTAATATGACCTATTAGGACCTAATTAGACTTAATTCTAGACTAATTAGACCAATTAGGACCAATTAGACCCAATTAGGGCCTATTAGGACCCAATTAGACCCAACTTGATCTATTAGGGCCTATTTTGACTTAATACATGAACCTAGTTAGACCTAGCTTCATTCAAAAGTTTTTGTTTAATAATTTTTACTTCATATGTAGGAAATTATCAAGAAGCACAACCTTTGAAGTTGGAGAAGGGCCATCACAAGCTCAATAGGCCAAACCTTTAGAAGTTGGAGAAGGGTCATCACATGCTTAACAAGCACAACTATCAGAATACCAAACAAGTACACATATCTCTCTCTCACTGATTCTCTCTCACTGTCTCAATTTAGTCTCTTATTGGTGAATATGAATTTTGAGTCTTTCCTTTTAAGAAGTTATTGTTTTTGTTGTGTACATGTAGCCTTTGATGATGAAAATGTTGGACAAGGGGCATCCCAAGTTAAAGGAATGGAATTTAGAGAAGGGTCAACCCAAGGTCAAATAAGTATGTTTTCCTCTCATTAGTTTATAAATTATTACAAGTTTGACATTCAAGCTTGTAAATACTTATTTCATGAAGGTCCCCTTAAGATGAGATATTAAGATTTTTTTAATTTTGTTTGCAACAGAAGTACAAGAAACATATGAGAATGAGACTCTAATCCAACAGTTGAAGAGAAAAATTAATCATAAAATCATAGATCATTTAATTGAAATGGATGTGGAAAAATTGAGAGATTGTTCTAAACAACCCATAAATATTACAAAGAGGGCACTGAATAAAAATTCTAAGAAAATAATGAAACAATTTGAGAATCTTGGTACACTTGAAAAAACTCAAATGTTATCAATTACACTTATTAAAGATGAGTTAAAAGAGCCATTAAAATTATTGAGTGTAGATGCAAGTTTTAAAAAGTTAATATCATGTAACGTACACAAAAATATTGTTGACACTGTTAAGGAAGGTTTTCATTCCATTGGAAAAACAATTGGATCTACAGATAGATCCATTTCAAGAAGAGTGATACTAACATCTATTTTAAATAAAAACATGTCCCAAAGAGGACAAATTTCTTCACTTTCATCTCATATCAGGTACAGTAGGAAGACAATGACACATTATTTGAAAAGAAGAATCAATTTGGATGATACTACATTGGAAGGTAATTAGGAACTAATGTGTAGAGCTCCTCGGTCTAATAGGATTAATGAAATAGTTAGGAACTTAGTTACATTATTTTGGACTGATCATACTTGTCCTTCACCAAATACAAGAGACGTTATCAAGAAGAGGACTAGGCCTAATGAATATTTCTAGCACAAAAAACATTGGTTGGACACCACACAACATGAATTGTATCTCTCATTTTGTAACTCAAATCTTGATATTAAGATTGGACAAACAATGTTTGAAAGATTAAAGCCATTTTTTGTAAAGATAAATTAATCTTTTGAAACTTGTTGTCATTGATATCATATTGAATTGGATCTCTACTATCAAGGGTTTAGAAAGATGATAGAAGAAAGTGGTGGTTCTCAAAATGATTTTCCTAAACGTCCAAGCCAATTCATAGCATCAATCTTATGTAACAAATCAATTGATCATGAAATACCTAAAATAGATTGCATAAGAGGAACTTGTCAAACATGCAGGGATTTGGCTAAATTTCCTTTGAGGCTTGAAGATACTGACATGACGAGGATGGTAAAATGTAAGAGATACAAGTACATAAATTCTGAAACAAAAATTGGGAAAGAATCAACAAGGTTGGAATACGTAGAAGATGAGATACCCGTTGCAACATTTATGGAGAATTTTCATAAATTGATTCAACCATACACATGTCATGTTTTTTTTGCTAAATGGTAGGCATAATAGTTCCAAATACAAAAAGAAACTTTTCCAGTTGGAACAATTTTATTGGTTGTTGATTTTGTAGAGAACTACTCCTTTGTTTCTCAAAAAAAACTTCAAGCAGAATACTACTATACAGAGAAGGTCACTATCATGGTACATGTGTCTTATCAACATGCACAATTAGGTTTAGATAGTGTTGAAAGTACATATCAAGTATGAGTCATAAAGAAAGAATATCACTTTTACATTAGTGATGATAAAGAGCATGACATACATTTTTTTGAGCATTGCTTTAAGACATTTTTTGGATATTTGGAAAACAAAGGCATCAAAATTGAAAAACATTTTGTTTGGTTGGATGGATGTGTAGTACAATTTAAATCAAAAAGTCCATTTTATGCACTATGTAGATATCATCGATACCAAAAGATAGCACATTTTTGGAGTTTCTTTGAGAGTGGACATCGAAAGGGAGAGCATGATGGTGCAAGAGCTTGTATCAAATGTGCTTTAAGAAAGTATCAACTAGACTATTAGGGATATTGTATAAATAATGCTCATGATGTAGTTGAGTGGTGCAAGATGCATTTTGTGGTGCCAAATTGTGATAACACATCATCATGATTAGATCGAGTCATACCCTTTCGAGTATTCTAGGAGATATCGGGTATTAATTTTCAACATCACTTGTTGTCTAGTTATAATTTATGTACCTATGCTTTAAATTTATTGATCATTTTTCAGTTAACTTATATATGTGTACATTATATATATACATGATTTTAACTTGTCGTCAATTTTTACATGTGTCTCTCTATTGTTCAGGTATTGATAGAAGATCAATCCATGGATGCAAGAGAGTAGACAAAACAAGATCCCTACATTCAGTTATGAGTATGGATAGTAATGTGTGGTCATTGTACACTAGAGATTACTCATGTTTTTATTATGACTGCATTTTTGAAAAATATGACGAATGTATCAACCAAAAATGTGGATATGTTAGTGAATGGAATTTGGTTCCACTAGATGTTACAAACACAAATGATGAAGTTCAGGATAAAAGCTTTGACAACATTCCATTGATTTCTACAGATTATGACCATATTTCAGGTTTGATAAAAATTGGTACGTGTGTGTTTATGTACATGTTTAAAAAGGATTTATAAACTCAATTGATTAATAAAGTTTGTTTAATTTATATTTACAAACCTCAAATTAAAATTTTTCTTTAAATTTAGTTCATATTTTTGCAGTAGTAGCAAAGCCTGGAAATGTGGAAGGTGTTAGTTACTATTTATTATGTTGCTGCAAGGAGAGGATGAAGCTAACACATAATGAAACAAGCGATGGAATTATGTTTCCCATAGGTTCTAGTACTGTATTTAAGTTTCACAGCCTATATTAAACTTAAGTGAGGTCCAACTTCCAATTTTCTTATACGTTTGTTTATATGGTTAATTTTACACACACAGACACACACACACATGTACACACACACACACACACACACACACACACACACACACACACACACACATATATATATATATAACATCATTGAACTTTTCTATGCAGGTCTAGTTTTTGTGCAAGGAACATATTTGAAGCAAATCAAAATAATTAAACATGAGATTCATTTTTTTGATTATCAACCTAACAATAAGGTTTATCAGTATAGCCATCTTGTAATTGCCACTATCCTATCTCTTCTTCCTGTGACAGGACATGGCAATCATAAGTGGAGACTTGATATTGACGACCATGAGAGAATATTAAATCTTATTTGAGAGAGAGATGAACCACTTGATGTGGACTAAATCATTCATGAAATATGATTTGTACTAAATTTCTCATGGGCGAGACAAGAGGTTTTCTTAGCTCCATTCATTCCTACTGGTGCCCATAGTGAATGGAGCTTGAATTAAATTAAAAATTTATAATATAGATCTTTAAAATGTCTTACAAGTGGATATGATATCTTAATTATCTACCTGAATATGAAGTACTCTAACTTTGGAATATGAATGTGTGTAATTTGAATTTGTGGTGTAGGAGCACCCTCAAAAGATTGAATTAGAGGAAGACAAAGATGTTAAGGAAGATCTGTGTGATGATGATAATCACCTTCATGAAATTAAGATCTAATAGCAACAATTAAAAGTAAATACAATGCAAATCTATTTAAAAATGAAACTAAGATCTATAGCATCTCATGGCTCTCTAGAAAGAGGTGGTAAGTGAAGCTCTCAGCTCAAATCTCCACTACTGACACTTCTAAAATGAGAATGTATGCTGCTATGCTTCTATGATGATAGTTCTAGCTCAAGTTGATACACAAATACTCAATTGCTCACAATGCTCTAAAAATGCCTATAATAACAATGCTTTGCAAATGAAGTTCTAAGATGATAATTGCTCTCAAAATGCTTCATATTTATAGTAAATGTCCAAAGGGTAGGGGGTGGAGTAAAGTAATCATGATTTACCTTAGGTTGAGTCAAATACTTTGCTCTGTTCATAAATGGGGGGATAATTTAAAGGTTTGTCTCAAAGCTTTGGACAAAAGGACAAGATTGAGTGGTTCAGATTGAAACTTTAGAATGAGTGATTGAGATTCATCTTTTTTGAGTGATTTATGTCTTTTTGTCCTCAATTATTATTGGTTGCTCAACTTTGTTGAAAGATATTAGGAATTATTAAATTCAATTAATTAATTAAATTTAGCCATGTAAGGGTAATAGGTTCATTTTGATTTTTTCAATTTAAACAACTATACACTTAATTGATTAAAATCACTTATGTAGTGTTTTTCACCCCTTTAAGATTTTATTTAATTATTTAACCTCATTATTTGATTTTTCCTTTTCTTTAATTGATTTTGTCCAAATTGATTTAATCATGTCCATTTTAATTGATTTGATCCCTTTTTTATTGAATTAGTGCATTTTGATGATTTTTAAACCATTTTATTGATTTTTTGAAATTTAAAAGAACTTTTCCATTTTTACGTGTCTACAAGATCACAAATATTCTTTATGTTCCTAGATGACTATGTAATCTCATTAGAGTCCTAATGTTCAAATCAAGTGTTTTTGGGTGGCGATATCGACCTAAGACACTTAGATTGAGGGGACCGCTATGTAAGATGTTTAATGTTAGAAATAGTCTAGCTTAGGAGTGTAAGGTCTTTATTAGGCTCTCAAAGGCCTTAGGTCATTACCATAGGCCTAGATAGCATTGAGAATTAAAGATAAGAAACAAATTTGAAAAGTTGCACAAAACTTGCAAAAGTTGCTAAAAAGTTGCTTTGCATCTTTAACAACTTTTTAAAAATTTGTTATCACCGATGGAATCACCTCTCTAACTTACCAAAGGTGGTTAAAATAGTTGGGAGGGGTCTATTTAAGTTTTAATTTGGTCATACCAATGCATGAGTGCATGGTAATGTAATAGAGTTTGAGAATCAATAAAAATATACCCTATTTTCTGCAAATTTAAGATTGCAGTAGCAATTGTACGACCTGGTACAGATAGTGAATGAAGGGAGATTGATTGGAGAAGTTTATTATGGTATCTACCTTCATTATTCAAGTGGTTTGAGGTCTTCAATCTATCTGGTCTTTGTGTGATTAAAACTTCAAAGACACTGCTCTGAATTCAGGATAGACCTTAGGGTTTCAAGGCTTTTTGGCCATTTGTTGCCTTCCACCCCTGGGAATTTGATAAAACTTGGAGGAATGAAAGGATGGCCTATGTGAATTAATATTCCAAAAGTAGAGAATTTTCCAAGCAGGGAAGGGTGGAGAAACAAGAAGCCCTAGGTAGACATCTCTATGTGACTACCTTCGAGAAAGGCTGCAATCAACCTCATAACTTTTGATGGGTAATGAATCAAAGAACCAAACCTTGTATTTGGAGCATCCTAATTGGTCTTAAGAGTCTCCAATAGTCTAGGAGAGAAAATAAATCCATTTGGGAGGATTTCCTTCTTTAAATCCCTTAATTAGCCCTATTAGCCCTAGGTGACTTGAGTATCCTTTGGTGGGTTAGTTTTAGAATCAAATCCTAACCTTTAAAAATTTGAAGGATAAATAAAAAGGGTATCCAAAATTATTCTTATATTTTTGGTTTGTGTGGGAAAATTTTGAATTAAGTTCAAATTACCTGAGTAGGAGGGCTACAAGGAAATTGGCTAGGTTCCTAGAGCCATAAGTTGGGGAATGCTATGCTTTCAAATTGAGATTGTTAAGGAGTCAGGAAGGTGTTGATTCATGCATAAAGTTGGAAAGGAGGTTGTGGGGTGAACAAAACATCATTTTTCCAAGAAGTCCTACTTGTAGAGGTCTTATTCATTCCTAGTTAAGGTTTGTGGATTCAAATTTGGGAATTGTGGGATTGTCTACATCAATTGGTATCAGAGATCCTAAGGTCCTTAGGTGGAAGAATACACCATGTTAGAGAATAGTGATGAAGAAGTTCCAAGTAGAGTAACTAATGCATAATTGGCAAAAATTTTTAGAGAGCAAAATGCAAGATATGATGCCAAATAGGAGAAGATGGCAAAAGATATGAAGACACTATCAGAGAAGATGGATAAGGGAAGCATTGGAAACTTTGATGAGGATGTAGTGGGGAGTGAAGAAGAACCCCCTGAGAAGGAGGAAGAACAAGTGCTTGTTGATCACAGGATGCTCCTGAAGACATTGAAGTCCATGGAGAGAAGAACCATGGATGCAAGATTGCACTTGCCTGTCTATAATGGGAAACTAGAGCATACAGGGGTTGCGAGCGGTGGAGAGAGGCTGATGATGAGTTACCTTACATGTTTGACCCTCCCTGGATGATTGGTCACACTACTACCACTATTGAGTGCTTCTGCTTTTGCAAAGTTTCTAAACAGTATGGTCAGACATAGGATATGCCATAGGGTACAACACTATATGCTCAGGTATAGGCAGAGAGATCTATGTGGGGTCCTCTCATTGGTTATCAGTTTACCTTAGATCAGATTGCTGGTGTGGCTTATTACAGATGGGAGATGATTTTAGGTGTAGCAGATGTAGGTGTGTCTCATGAGTTTTCCAATTGGTGGGCTCATAACAGGTTTACTCATTTTACTGATCCAATAGAGCCTATCTCGAGTCGGGGTGATGGAGGTGGTGGTGGTAGATGATAGAGATGACAAGGATAGAGATATCCTCTAATTATTGGTGGTAGAGGATGGGTGAGAGATGGTCATGTGAGGGATGGAGATCATGCTAGAGGTCATGATGATGCACTTGATGTACATCCTAGAGTAGATAGACAACATAGAGCTCATAGACAGCAGAGATGGGAGAGAAAATCTCATGTTGATGCTGCTAGGAAGATTTCCAATGGATTGGATCCTTTGGTTCAGTTGTAGAGAGTAGCCTTGGCTTAGCAGGATGATGGTGCAGCACAATAGGATCAGGTTTCAGCATAGCAGGTGCCTACACAAGCTTAGCAGCCACAGGATCAGGGACAGGATCACAGGATGTTCCTACTATGGGTACTATAGTAGGAGAGGTTCAGTCTCTAAGGATAGATATGTCCACCATTATTGGGTGTTTAGATCATGTTTCTGCCTTGATGCAGTAGTTTATGTCAGCTATGGTGTAGAGATAGAGTGGAGCAAGAACTTCCCAGGCTCCTCCCCCACAGGATGATAGAGGTCCAGATGGATCCGGTCCTACAAGATCTTGATTGATAGATTCACTCATGGTTGATGTACTTGTATCACATGCCATGTTTTTTGATTGATCAGACCATTTGATGTATCACTTTGTATGACATTGTATCTTGATATACTGAGTTGATGGATCATTGATGAACACTTTTTTGATGATATATGATGATATACTCCTTGGTTCTCCTTGATGAGTTGTTTATGAGATTATCTTTTATGCATCTATATGATGTGTTATGCATGTACTTTGATTTATGCTATGGATGTAGTTATCTTATTTCTATGATATAGATAGATGAATGTAATGATGTATGTATTTATGACATGGTTTTCCCTATTTCTCAATGTATGGATGAAAAATGTTTTATGGAAATACATATGGAAATGTCCCTTATGTTTTTTACTTTTTCAATGTATGCAATTTTTAACTATTTGTATGCAAATGATGTATGAATGTTTTTCTCTTTTCTAGTGTATGGATAATGATTAATGATTACTGATTAATGCTATGCATGAATCTAAAAGATAATCTCATTTTCTTTGTTTTTTATTTATCAAGAGTAAGACATTTGATTGAATCCCTCATTTCTTTAATGCTTTGACTAACCAAGACTATTGATGTACCCCCTTTTACCCTTGGAAAATTAACCACAAACAAATGCAAGTAATCTAACATGATAATGCAATTAATCTAATAGGATAAAGAAATGCACTTAATTTAACATGATAATGCAATTATTCTAACATGATAATGCAATGCAACCTAAGTGTCACCAGCTTTTAGCAAAGAAATGCCATGGAGATAAATTTTCATCATTGCGCATTTTGGGATTGGAAAGCTAGTACAACCATTACTGACCACATCATGATGATATGAATACCACTTTTTATCACTTTTTGGTAACCTCCTTTTTGAACCAAGTACAACCCTCACTAGTTGGATGACCAAACTATGGGAGTCTGAATACCGGTGTCAACAGATTCAATGTTGCAAGTGGATTTTTGGAATTAAGATATAGAAGATCTAAATAACCAAGGGATCCACTTGTGTAAACAAGAAAAGGTCAATTTGTCCTCTTATGAGATAGTCCTCGATGGTTCTTTGATGACCATGTCGTTAGACCAATGTCATAAGTTGATGAATCTGCCTCAAAACAATCACTCAAAGGCTATAAAATATCATATTTTTCTCATGACTAATCTAGTTGAAACATCATCGAATAGCTCAAAAGATGTGATAAAAGTCAATGTCATAAATATTTATCAAAAGAAAGTTTCAATTGTTTTGCAATGTTTCTTAATTTTCAAAAAGTATTTCCAAGCATTTTGATCTTTAAGGTGTTTTGTCAATTTTTAGTCCTGAATTATAAAGTCAATGAAGGCTTAAGGATCATGTTGTAGGATCAAATACTTAGGATTTTGAACAATGATATCCATCAAAGGTTCAATAAAATTTCCACTCTTCTGAAATTATGATAAATCTCTCTCCGATGTGACTGATTGCAGCACTTATTGAATCCATTTGGTACCAAATTCCCAATCCTCTTCTGCCCCTAAGTAATAAATGTGATCAGTCAAAAAACTTAGGGTGAATAGGCAATGAAACAATGTGACTTAATGACTTTATTATGACTATGTACAAATGACAAATGTAATGGCAGTTGTACAAATGGGATGTTGGAAATGCAATATGGATGTATGTGACTTAGGAAAGACTAACTTAAGGGAACAAAAGGTGCTTGTTTACCAAGTTTTCACCTTTTGGATTTTTTTTGTTTTCTTCTACCAAGGCACCTATTGCTAGGTTTTCACCAAGGCACTTTTTTCTTTTTTTCCCTTTTTTGTATTTTTCTCTTTTTCAATTTTTTTTTGTATTTTTCAAGATCTCTTTGACTATGTGCAATAAATATGATGCTCCTCATCTGATACTCTTTATACTCTTTCATCTCCCTCATGTGTAGAACCTTTTGAGATGAATGTTGTTGATGGGTTCTTGGAGTTCCTCTTCTTCACAATCTTATAACTTATAGGTTCTTGTGCCAAATGACAACACTATGATGAATGGGCCAAGCCAATTAGCCTCCCATTTGCCTTTCTTCTCTCTTTCAACCCAATTCTTTGGATTCTCTCTCAACATTAGGTCTCGTACCTGAAAGACTCTCTATTTGATATGTTTATTATAGTTCCTCAAGATTTTATTTTGATACACTTTTAGGTGCTCATAAGCTTGTGTTTGGTGTTCTTCAAGCAACTCCAACTGTTGAAGTCTAGTGACTCTATAGTCCTCATATGTGATCAACCCTTGTAATGACACTTGTAGAGACATGATTTCAACCTCTAATGGTAGAATTGCTTCAGCCCCATAGACTAATGAAAATGGCATGGCTCCCGTAGGTGTCTGAATGCTCGTTCTATAGGCCCATAATGCTGGATTAATTTTCACATGCCAATCCCTTCCCAATTTATTAACCGACCTCTTCAAGATTTTCAAGATATTCTTGTTCATGGCTTTGGCTTGACCATTTCCCTGAGGGTAATAGATAGATGAGGAATGCTGAGTGATATGAAATGTAGCACAAAGTTCATCCACATCCTTGTTTTTAAATTGTTTTCCATTATCTGTTATGATGGTGTGAGGAATGTCATATTTGCAAATGATGTGGTTCAAGATGAACATGGAAATTTTCTTACCCGTGGCCATGATCAAAGGAACTACTTTGACCCACTTAGTGAAATACTCCATTGCTGTTATGATATATTTGTGACCATTTGAAGAAGGTGGGTATATGACACCAATTAGATTAGACCCCCATTGATAGAAAGGCCAAGGTGTAACAAATGGGTGCAATTCTAGTGCTGGTGCATGTATCATGTCACCATGATATTGACATTTGCTACATATCTTGACAAAGTGGCAAGCATCTTTTTCTAATGTCTTCCAGAAATACCCTAAATGAAGGATCTTCTTAGCTAGATTTAATCCACTTGCATGTGACCTACAAATGCCTTTGTGAAATTCATGCAAAGCTAACTTAGACTATTCCTCCTCTAGACACCTAAGTAATGTCCTATTAAGACCCTTACGATACAATGTTTCTGAGAGGATTATGTAACAGGCTGATTGGCATATAAAATTTCATTTTTGAGCTCAGGTTTGGTCTAAAGGTAGCACTTGGTCTTTGAGGTAGGCATATATAGGGCTGTACCAAGGGAAGTCATGTCCATGTAATAGGGAAACAATTTGGGTTTCAAGAAGGTTGAATGCCAGTTTCACTAACTCTTCAACCAAGAACTCATACTTGTCATTTTGATCAGGTTTTTGTAACAAGGAAGCCAAGGTGGCCATGGCATTAGCTACTCTATTTTTCTCTCTCACAATCTACTCAAAAGTGATCAAGGCAAAGTACTTCTTCCATCCATCAATCATGGTCTTATATGGCATCAAATTTTCATCCTTAGTGTTATATTCATTGTTGACTTGATTGATGATGAGTTGAGAATATCCATAAATTTGTAGCTCTGTGATGTTCCATTCTAAGGCCATTTTGATGCCTATGACTAGTGCCTCATATTCTGCTATATTATTTGTGCATGGAAATAAGAGCTTATAGGACTTAGGAATGGTGTAACCTTGAGGAGTGACTAATAATATGCCAGCCCCGGAACCTCCTTGAGTATAGGAGCCATCAAAGTATAAATTCCACATTTTTACTTCTATGTTTACAATGGTGGAATCCAGAAATTCCACTTGAATAGTTTGTGTAGAAGTCATGGGGTTTTCAGCTAAGTGATCTGCTATCACTTGCCCTTTTATTGCCTTTCTATCAACATACTCAATGTCGAATTCACTCAATATCATAACCCACTTTGCTATCCTACCTGTTAAGGCAGTTTTACTTAACAAATACTTGAGAGGATCAATTTTGGCAATTAGCTTGACCTTACACATCAACATATAATGTCTCAATTTTTGAGATGCAAACACAACTACTAGGCAAGCCCTTTCCATGAATGTGTAGTGAAGTTCATATTTGATCAATGTCCTACTCAAATAGTAGATAGCTCTTTCCTTTCCTTGTTCATCCTCTTACACCAAAAGCACTCCTAGGGATCTTTTGGTAGCTGATATGTATAAAAGAAATGCTTTTCCCTTGATTGGTGGCATGAGAATAGGTGGATTTATCAAATAGGTCTTCAATAATGTGAATGCTTGATCACATTCGGCATCCCACATGAATATAGTATCCTTATGTAGAAACCTGGTGAAGGAATGACATTTTTCAGCCAATTGGAAAATAAACCTTCTGATGGATTGTATTTTGCATTGTAAGGATCTCATTTGGCTGATGTTCTTTGGTATCTCCATATCCATTATGGCTTGTACTTTCTCTGGGTCCACTTTAATTCCTTTGGCTGAAACTATATAGCCTAATAACTTGCCGGATTGGACACCAAAGGCACATTTCTTTGGGTTTAATCTGACCTTGAATTGCTCCAACCGAATGAATATCTTTTTCAAAATTTGTAAGTTTTCTTCTCTTTTGTGGGATTTTGCCAATATATCATCCACATAATCTTCTAAAAATGTATGCATCATGTCATGGAAGATAGTTGTCATGGCCCTTTGATATGTGGCTCTGACATTTTTAAGGCCAAAGGGCATGACATTCCAACAAAAAGTGCCCCAAGGGAAAGTAAAGGTAGTCTTCTTCTAGTCTTTAGGTGCAATTTTGATCTGATTATATCCACTAAAACCATCCATTAAGGAGTACATGGAATGTCCCACTGTCAAGTCAACTATTGCATCAATGCTCAGAAGTGGGAAGTAATCCTTAGGACAAGAAAGATTTAGGTCTCAAAAATCCATGCATACTCAAATGAATTTGTCATGTTTTGTGACTGGCACAATGTTAGATATCCATTTAGCATGGGCTATTGCCCTTATGAATCCAACCTTTAACAATTTTTCTAATTCCACCTTGACTAAAAGAGCTATGTGTGGGTGCATTTTCCTCAACTTTTTCTTAATGGGCTTAACCCCTGGTCTAACATTCAAATGATGCATTATAAAGTCAGGATCTAATCCAGGCATGTCGGCATATGACCATGCAAAGTTCACTTGTTCTTGGAAAAACTAGATGAAGTCCTCTCTTTCTAGAGGTGTGAGTGATGCTGCCAAGTATATAAATTTTGGATCCATTTCCATCCCAATGTTAACCTTTTCTATCAGCTCTATGAGTATAGGTGACCTTTCTTCCTCATGCTCCAATAGAGTATCCAATCTCTCTTCCTTTGATGCCACAATTGGGTTTTCACCAAAGGAAACATCTTTTATCTTTACTTTTTTGGGTTCTAATGCTGTCACATAATGGTTTTCAGCACTAGAACTTTTCTTTTTCTTATTTTTTTTCATTTTTTTCTTTTGACTAAGAGATTGAACCCCCGCTACTTCTATCATGTTTAGTTTGAATTCATTGGTGAAAGAGGGCTCAACCGCATTAAGGTATTGGTTTGTTGCTTGGTCATTCGGGAAGTAAAGCAAGTCACTTGGCTTGGTTTGGTCCCAATCAATAAGATGGGGATTTATTAAGGATAAGGTTTCATTAGGCAAGTTTTCATCAATTTGGTTTATGGACATGACTTCATTTGAGGGTTTTTACATTGTATAATTTAGATCTATGATGTTTGCTTACTCAAGATGGTCCATGGAAGAAGGGTCGAAATCCCCTTCACTTGAGTCCTCATTGACTTCTATGGGAAATAGCATGGGAAAAGCCATGAGTGGATTAAAACTAAAGTTTGAATCTTCCTCCTCTGAAGGCATCCAAAATGTATCTATCCATGGCGGATTAGTATATGCTTGTCCTATGTTAAGACCTTGTATATTAGGCTCTTCATTGACTTGAGTTTCTTGCCTTGGGATCTTTGCATAAGTATGTATTGTGACTACTTCTTTATCTTAACATGATTCATCAGATAGGGTGTCCCACTCATAATCCTGGGAGTCATCACTATCTCCATCAGATTCTAAGGCATTTACTTGAGGATAGAAATCTTGCATTGGGCTGGAGCTTTCACCTTTGTATTGGTAGCCTACTCCAGATCTTTCTTGTTTTTCCCTCCAAGTAGGTTCAATGGGTTATAGTAAACCTCTATTCCTTTGGCCTAAGGGTCCTCTTCCCTTGTATCCCATCTTCTACATTATCTCAAACCCTTTCCCATATTTCTCGGTTTGTATATTAACATGCCGGATTCTTTCCATGGGAGTGTTTGAGGTATCCTCTTCATCATGATAAAGCCATTGAAGGACTTCATTCTCTTCCTTGTTGAATGCTTCTTTGTCACTTTCTCTTATGAAGTAAGAGTTATACTTATGAGGTAAATGTTCTTTTGATGGTTTACCATGTGTCCTTGGGGATGTGGGCATGTCGAATAGGGAAACAGAGTATTCCCCTACTCCTTTGGAACTAATTTTTCATTGTTTGTCAAATGTATCCATCATCTCATCCATTTTCTTGTAGTTTTCCTTTTTAGCTTTATCTTTTTCCTCTCTCATGGGTTTGTAGGGTATTATTTCTAATTTAGGTGTTTGATCTAAAATTTTATTTGTAGTTGGACCCTCATAGCTCATCTTTTCCTTTCCCTTAGTTGATGTCTTGGGGAGGGTTTGGAGTAGCATTTAATGTTATCATGGGATCATCCATTTTGGTATCTTCAATGGTGGATCTTTGAATGATTCCTTCCTGGTTATGTGGAATAAATAGCTCATGAAGGGGTTTGAGTGCATTGCAATATTGGAATGGGTTTGAGTCCCCTCCAACCGTGATTTCTTTACCCATGTATGGAAATTTGATGCATTGGCAGTACGTGGATGGGACTGCTTGCATCTCATGGATCCATGGTCTCCCCAACAAAATATTATAAGTTAACTTCATGTCCAATACTTGGAAACTAGTGTCCTTTTTGACAGGCCCCACTTGAATGGGCAATACGATCATGCCTTTAGAGGCCCTTTTAGCTTCATCATAAGCCTTTATGGTGATTTTTTTCAGAGGGTCAATGCAAGACTCAGACAACCCTAAGGATTTAACAAGACTTAATGTACAAATGTTAAGGCTAGCTCCTCCATCAATGAGAGCTCTTTTGACTCTATGGCATTCAATCAAAACCTCTATATGCAGTGATGGGTGATAGACATGTCATCTCGGTCAGAGAATGACAAGAAATGAGGTGCTATGAGATGACCTACCATGTTTTGGAACTTCCCCTCTTCTAAGTTAGTAGTAACATTCATCTCTACTAGATCTTTTTCTAAATTTTCCTTATGGTTAGGGGATAGCTTCAATAGCTCCAAGATAGAGATTTGCGATGGAGTTCTTTGTAACTAATCTACCAAGCTATAAGGCTTTGCTGCTATAGAAGATTGCTTGATCACAATGTTGGACTGTAGAGTGCTAATAACTTTTGGAGCAACCCCTTGTAGGGTAATCTTCAAAGTCTACCCTCTTGTAATAACATTTGATGTCTCTTTTTGAGGTTGTTCCTTGATTATTATAGCATTCATAATGTTATCATAAGGTGGCACAAAGTTGATTTTATTGCTACTTTGTTTCTTGCCATTAGATGACTCCCCTTTGTCATGTTTGTAGAAGGGTTGCTTGAATGTTGTATGGTCTTCATTGCTTTGAGGTCCATCAATGGTGATCATGCCATTATCAATTAAGTCTTGCACTATATTCTTTAGCCACAAGCATTCATTTTTTGTGTGCCCTTGAATCCTATGGTACTCACAATGGCTATTGGCACTCCACCAACTAGGCTTGTTGTGTGGCTCATAAGGCTGAATGTTGGGTAGAGTAATGATATTATTAGCCATGAGGGTTTTTAGTGCCTTTTCAAGGGGTTCACCCAAGGGTGTGAAGTTCCTTTGAGGATTTGGCACCAAATATTTATCAAATTTATTACTCCTTGAATTATTTCCTTGGTTGCCATTATTAGTGTTGTTGTTGTTGGAAGGTGCATTGGAGGTCTGATTGGCATTATTCACCTGATTAGGTGTTCTTGTAAGAGAAAAGGGAGTTATCTTCAAGTTGCTAGAGTCAACAACCCCATCATTGACTATTCCCTTATTATTATTTTTATACCGACTATTGCTATTGAACCAATTCTTATTTTGATTGGTGCCATTATTAGAATTATTGTTGTTAGAGTTGTTCTTGTTATCTTTATACAATTTCAGTTCTCCACTCTTAACCAACACTTCTTTTGTTGTTACTCCATTTTCTATGAGGTCTTGGAATGTCTTGGGACATTGCATTCTAAATCAGTAGTTCATCTTGGTGCTCAAACTATTAATGAATATATCCATTTTTTCCTTCTCGGGCACACTCCTAGGATACCTCATGAATACTGTCCTCCACCTTTGTAAGAAAATGAGGAATGCCTCTCCATATTTTTTTTTAGTATTGCATAATTTTATCATCGTGACCTCATATTTGATGTTATATGAGTAATGGGCCATGAATTTTGAAGCTAATTCTTTGAAGGTTTTTATATCGAAGGGTAACTTAGAAAACCACTCCATAGCCATGCCTCCTAAGCTTCTTGGGAATAGTCTCATTAAATAGGAGGTATCATGCATAAACTCTCAGCTCAATGCACAAAACTCATGTAGGTAATCTTGTGGATCCGACGTTCCTTCATACTTGTCATATTTAGGGAACACTACATTGATCGAGAATGGTGCCATTACTATACTTCTATCAAATGGGAACATACACAATGCTTCGATAGAAAAGGGTTTAGGACACTCACTTTGCTTGATTGTATCGAGTTGCATTTGAAATATTTTGAACTATTTGTTCATGATGTTAATGGCACTTTCTTCAACTTCGGTTGGTCTAAGTTGATTCACATCATAATCTCATGGAAGTGTAAGACCTGTTCGGGCTAAGTCCATGAAATACTTCACTTTATCTCTTGCCATTGCTTTTTCCATGAGTCTTAAGAAATAGGGGCATTGAATGGCTTCATCAACCTTTTCATCGGTGGCATCCTCGACGGTTGGTTAAATATTAGTTCTTTGGTGAGTGGTATCAATTCCTTGAGTATTTTGATCCACCCCTCCACTATTGGTATTGCCTTGGTTATTTATGTCAATGCCCCCATTATTGGCATCACCTTGGTTATTAGGGTCAATGCCACTATTGTTTTTTTTACCCAAACTACCATAGTACATCATGTTGTCTTCCCCTTCTTGTTCTGGTGATTTTTTGGGTAATCTTGGAGTGGTAGACGCATCTCCTGGGTAAGGGAGTTCTTGACTAAAATAAGTCCCATCAGCTTGCATGGTTTGCTTGATGTAGTAGGATCTAGTAAAAGCCGGCATGAACCTTGGAGAATAAGAGTCAATATTACCTGTGGTCAAATCCTTTTTAAAATTTGCAAAAATGGTGTAGAACAGGGTTTTTGATTGGACTAAAGGTAGGAGGAGTAAGAGTACAGAAAAGGGTACTCAAATATATGATCAAAATTTTCTGACCCCCCTTGCAAATACTCTCTATTTTCCCTTTTAGATTTTTGGGCATCACTAATCTGAGCATAGGCATGACTGAAATTTCCGTATGCGTGAACTAGTTTATTGTTAGGTGGCACACTGCAAGTGTACAAGCGACACTTTGCTATTGATAAGTGATTTTCCAATTTTAGCAGGTGTGTTTCAAAATTTTCTCGACATGACTTCACTATGTCTACACATTTTCATACAAGTCACAGGCATGATTGAGCCTCTAATAGGTGGGATTGTTTTGTGCACAAGCGGCACTTCTCTGACCAGGTTGTAAGATTTTGAATTTTTTAAACATTTAAGATCAGATCTTTTGAAATTTCCTTATTTGAAAATAAAAAAAATCGCAACACACACGTCAATTTGTCATCATGTCCCTAAAAAACTCTAGTGTATATATTCTTGAATGTTTTTCACAAGTATAACACAAGAAAGAATTCCAAACAGCCTACCTAAAGTCAAATTTGGCTTGTAAACATGGCTCTAAAAGGTGGCCTTGCTATTTTATCTAGGATTTATTGTGGATTCCATTCAAAATGGATTTCAATCTCTCATCCCCCAAGTATGTTAAGGGGCTTCCCACATGCACCAAGGTATGATTTTGTGCAATCCGTGAGGACGACTAGAGGAAGTTCAAGAAATTTAATCCTTTTGGCATGCACCCCATTAAGGATACATGCGTTTCATTTTATAGTGGGTTGGATCCCTGTGGAAAAAGTGAGCATATCCCTCTTTGGGCTATCCCTCTCACCAGCCTCGTTAAGGCAAATTCAAGAGGCGAGCCCATTATTGCTCTAGCATGTAAATAGAAAGCAAGAAATGAACTTAGGCTGACAAGTTTGGGAATTTGATTCACTTAAAAAGTGAAGAGCATATCCCTATCATCTTTCTTTGTTCCAAACACTCAAACACAAATTGGTTCTTTCCCAATCTCTTGACAAGGAGATTCTTAAAATTAAAGTGTTTGGTTCATTTCTCATTTTTAATTAAGCTATGTTCAAAAGTAATGCCACAATTTAATCAAGTGCAAGCTTGAATAAAAGAATACATTTCCTTTGTAGCTAGCCTAAGCTAGGGGAATTTTTCAAAGGTTTTGTCATTGTTTTTCAACTCACCTTGGCAATAGCCTTTTCCAAATGTGCTTATCCACCAACAAGTTAGTCAACACTAACAAACACTATGAGGGGAAACCAAAATAAAAAATTGAAGGAGCAACACTTATGTATGAATTTTATAGAGCTTATTTGCAAATTTCCAAAGAAAACTTGATCTAAGGACTAAAAATCCAATTTAGAGAAACAAACTTTGTTTTGTATGCTTCAACAATTTTAAGATAGTGTTGGAACACCTGGTTATCCTCCTCTTGTGTAGTCTCGAGGATAGCCTTGATGTGTGCTATGTTTTCTTTCTTAATCTTCCTTGCTAGTGCCTTTCCTTCTTGGTTGAATCTATTTTCAGGCTTCTGTACTTTCCTGTGATTGCTCATTTACTGTTAAATCATATAAATAGGGAGTTAGACAAATGATTTAATCAGTTTAATAGTAAACAAAGACAACAAGTAGTAGGTGCCATTGTCCAACTAATAGGCGTGAATGAATTGTTAGCAGGTGTAACTTTATAGATAGCCAGCAACACTTTGTAGTGACACAGATGATACTAAAAATTACACAAGCGTGAACAATTTATCACAAAGCATGAATAGAACTTAAATTTGTAGAAAATGATTATTGCTAAGTGACAGTTTAATAACAGAAAGTGTGAGTTGAAGGATTATAAGTGTGACTGTTATTTAAAATGATGAAGCAAAGCATAAAGATAGGTGATAATAGATTGCAGCAAAGTGATACTTCCTGAGTCATAGGTGTGACTTTAAGCACCAAAGGTTGAATGCATTTATCTCACAAGTGTGAGTGGATGATTTGTAGGTGACTGTAGAGTTCTCAAAACCATGGAGAATTTGCATGCCAGGCGTGGATCTTCAGATAACAGGTGTCAGTACAGAGATTGTAGGTGGCAGTAAAATTACTAAAGGCGTGAACAAATCTCCCATAAGCATGACTTCACCAGTTTCCTACAAAATATTTAGGGAAAATAGAAAATAAAAGCATGAAAATTATGTTGAAAATGATAAAATGAGGCCTAGGGCCCCATGGTGGGCCCCATTTGTGTGATGATGATAATCACCTTCATGAAATTAAGATCTAATAGCAACAATTAAAAGTAAATACAATGCAAATCTATTTAAAAATGAAACTAAGATCTATAGCATCTCATGGCTCTCTAGAAAGAGGTGGTAAGTGAAGCTCTCAGCTCAAATCTCCACTACTGACACTTCTAAAATGAGAATGTATGCTGCTATGCTTCTACAATGCTTCTATGATGATAGTTCTAGCTCAAGTTGATACAAAGATACTCAATTGCTCACAATACTCTAAAAATGCCTATAATAATAATGCTTTGCAAATGAAGTTCTAAGATGATAATTGCTCTCAAAATGCTTCATATTTATAGTAAATGTCCAAAGGGTAGGGGGTGGAGTGAAGTAATCATGATTTACCTTAGGTTGAGTCAAATACTTTTCTTTGTTCATAAATGGGGGGAGAATTTAAAGGTTTGTCTCAAAGCTTTGGACAAAAGGACAAGATTGAGTGGTTGAGATTGAAACTTTAGAATGAGTGATTGAGATTCATCCTTTTTGAGTGATTTATGTCTTTTTGTACTCAATTCTTATTGGTTGCTCAACTTTGATGAAAGATATTAGGAATTATTAAATTCAATTAACTAATTAAATTTAGCCATGTAAGGGTAATAGGTTCATTTTGATTTTTTCAATTTAAACAACTATACACTTAATTGATTAAAATCAATTATGTAGTGTTTTTCACCCCTTTAAGATTTTATTTAATTATTTAACCTCATTATTTGATTTTTCCTTTGCTTTAATTTATTTTGTCCAACTTGATTTAATCATGTCCATTTTAATTGATTTGATCCCTTTTTTATTGAATTAGTGCATTTTGATGATTTTAAAGCCATTTTATTGATATTTTGCAATTTAAAAGCACTTGTCCATTTTTATGTGTCTACAAGATCACAAATCTTCTTTATGTTCCTAGATGACTATGTAACCTCGTTAGAGTCCTAATGTTCAAATCAAGTGTTTTTGGGTGGCCATATAAACCTAAGACACTTAGATTGAGGGGATTGCTTTGTGAGATGTTTAATGTATAGATTAGGAGTGTAAGGTCTTTATTAGGCCCTAAGAGGCCTTAGGTGATCACCATAGGACTAGATAGCATTGAGGATTAAAGATAAGAAACAAATTTGAAAAGTTGCACAAAACTTGCTAAAAAGTTGCTTTGCAACTTTAGCAACTTTTTAAAAATTTGTTATCACCGATGGAATCACCTCTCTAACTGACCAAAGGTGGTTAAAATAGTTGGGAGGGGTCTATTTAAGTTTTAATTCAGTCATACCAATGCGTGAGTGCATGGTAATGTAACAAAGTTTGAGAATCAATAAAAATATACCATGTTTTCTGCAAATTTAAGACTGCAGCAGCAATTGTACGACCTGGTATAGAAAGTGAATGAAGGGAGATTGATTGGAGAATTTTATTATGGTATCTAACTTCATTATTCAATTGGTTTTAGGTCTTCAATCTATCTGGTCTTTGTGTGATTAGAACTTTAAAGCCACTATCCTGAATTCAGGATAAACCTTAGGGTTTCAAGGCTTTTCGGCCATTTGTTGCCTTCCGACCATGGGAATTTGATAAAAATTGAAGGAATGAAAGGATGGCCTATGTAAATTAATATTCCAAAAGGAGAGAGTTTTCCATGCAGGGAAGGCTGGAGAAATAGGAAGCCCTATGTAGGCATATCTATGTGACTACCTTCTAGAAAGGCTGCAATCAACCCCATAACTTTTGATGGGTAATGAATCAAAGCACAAAACCTTGGATTTGGAGTATCCTAATCAGTCTTAAGAGTCTCCAATAGTTGAGGAGAGAAAATCAATCCATTTTGGAGGAGTTCCTTCTTTAAAGCCCCTAATTAGCCCTATTAGCCCTAGGTGACTTGAGTATCCTTTGGTGGGTTAGTTTAAGAATCAAATCCTAACCTTTAAAAATTTGAAGGATAACTAAAAATGGTGTCCAAAACTATTCTTATATTTTTGGGTTATGTGGGAAAATTTTGAATTAAGTTCAAATTGCCCGAGTAGGAGGGCTATAAGGAAATTGGCTAGGTTCCTAGAGCCATAAGTTGGGGAATGCTATGCTTTCAAATTGAGATTGTTAAGAAGGAGTAAGGAAGGTTTTGATTCATGAATAAAGTTGGAAAGGAGGTTTTGGGATGAACAAAACATCATTTTTCCAAGAAATCCTACTTGTATCTAGGTCCTATTCATTCCTAGTTAAGGTTTGTGGATTCAAATTTGGGGATTGTGGGATTGTCTACATCAATTGGTATCGGAGCTCCTAAGGTCCTTAGGAGGAAGAATAAACCATGTTAGAGAATAGTGATGAAGAAGTTTCAAGTAGAGTAACTAATGTAGAATTGGCAAAACATTTTAGAGAGCAAAATGCAAGATATGATGCCAAATTGGAGAAGATGGAAAAAAGATATGAAGATGCCATCAGAGAAGATGGATAAGGGAAGCATTGGAAAATTTGATGAGGATGTAGTGGGGAGTGAAGAAGAAACCCCTGAGAAGGAGGAAGAACAAGTGCCTACTGATCAAAAGATGCTCTTGAAGACATTGAAGTCCATGGAGAGAAGAACCATGGATGCAAGATTGGACTTGCCTATCTATAATGGGAAACTAGACCCTGATGTTTCCTTGGATTGGATTGATGCTCTCTCTAGCCTTTTTGACTATGAGGATATCCCTAAAAACCCAAAGGTAAAAATAGCCAAGTCAAAGTTGCAGGGGTCTGCCCTGACATGGTGGAATTTCACTCAAGATGAAAGAGTGAAGGAAGGAAAGAGATCGGTCACCACTTGGAAGAAGATGGTGGGTCTGTTAAGGGAAGCATATATCCCTCTAGATTATGAAGTCCAACTTCATAAGAAGAGGATGGGTGTAAGGCAAAGAGACCAAGATGTCTCAACATACACTGAGGAATTCAGAATGCTTGGGATGAAATCCAAATTGCCAGAGCCCAAGAGTGTGAAACTTGCTAGGTATATGCAAGGCTTGAAGGTGTATATTCAAGATAAATTAAGCATGAGTACCATAACTACCATAAACCAATGCTATTAGTTGGAATTAAAGGAAAAGGAGATGATGAGAAGGAAACAAGACCAGTCAAATAAAAGCAGAGGTACAAACAATAGTAGAGGTTCCTGAGGTAGAAGTCAACATAATGAAGGTAGAAAAAACTCCAAGGAGTTTCAGAAGTCAAGCCAAGATAACCAAAGAGGGGAAAATAGTCCTAGAGATACCTTTAGAGGAAGAGGGAACATTTCTAGAGGAAGAAATGGGGGAAGAGTCCTAGAAGGTGTGAAGTGCTATAGGTTCCATCAAATAGGACATTTATCATCTAAGTGCCCTGAAAAGAAGAATAAGTAGGAGGAGAGGAGAGATAACCTTGTCAGGGAAGAAGAGGATCAAGGGAAAAATGGCCAAGGATCCTATGTACTACCTAAGGAGGGAGAGAACTTGATGCTTAGGAGAACCTTACTAAAGCCACCAGTCACCCAAGAGCCACCCCAAAGGAAGAATCTGTTCAGATGCTCTTGCAAAATTGGAGGAAAGGTATGTAAGTTGGTTATTAATAGTGGTTCTACTGACAATCTTATCTCTATTGAAGCAGTAGAGAAGTTTAAACTAAGAAGGGTCCCACACCCCACCCCTTACAAAGTGTCTTGGATTACTAAGAGCCAACAAACTATCATTGAAGAGCAGGCTTGGGTGGAGTTCTAACTTGGGAAATACAAAGACAAGGTACTCTGTGATATAGTCCCAATGGATGCTTGCCATCTTCTCCTTGTGAGGCCATGGCAATATGATTTGGAAGCACATCATGATGGGAGACTAAACACTTACTCAATCATGCACAAAGGTGAGAAGGTAACATTCCTGCCCCATTCTAATAAGGTTGAAAATGATTCCAAATTTCTATTTTTAGGTGAAAAGGATTTTATAAAAACTATTAAGGAAGAGGGAAATCCTTGTTATGCTCTTGTTGTTTTGCCTAACAATGATAGGAAGAAGGGAAATGAAGTCAAGGCAGAGACCTTGAGGAAAACTCATCCTATGGAAGTGACTGATATGCTTGATTAGTATAAATACATTTTGTCGAAAGACTTACCTAGTGAGTTTCCTCCCATCAAAGAGATAAGCCATCACATTGACCTTATCCTTGCAACCACATTTCCTAACAAAGTAGCATATACGATAACCCCTGAACAAAACAAAGAAATAGCTAGGCAGATATAAGAACTTCTAGACAAAGGGTTGATTACCAAAAGATTAAGCCCTTGTGTAGTACCTACCCTTATAGCCCCAAAGAAAGAAGGCACATGGAGGTTATGCACTGACTCCAGAGCCATCAATAGGATCACCATAAGATATAGGTTTCCCATGCCTATAATTGAAGACCTATTGGATCATTTAGGTGGTGCAAGGTATTTTTCTAAGGTGGACTTGAAGAGTGGATACCACCAAATTTGAATTAGGACTGGTGATGAGTGGAAAACAACATTCAAAACCAATGAAGGCTTGTAGGAGTAGACGGTGATGCCCTTTGGGTTATCTAATGCCCCTACCACATTCATGAGACTCATGATTGAAGTGCTCAAATCATTGTTGGGAAAATTTGTCATTGTGTATCTAGATGACATTCTTATTTTTAGTAAAAGAAAAGAAGACCATCTAAGGTATCTAGATCTAGTCCTCAAAAGATTACAAGAGGAGAAAATTTTCATAAAATTGGAGAAGTGTGTTTTTATGCAGGAAGAGCTTATGTATTTAGGATTTTTGGTTGCAGGAGGAAACATAAAGATGGATCTTGATAAGGTAGAGGCTATTCTATCTTGGCCTTCTCCAAGGACAATGATAGAGGTGAGAAGCTTTCATGGCCTTGCATAATTTTATAGAAACTTCATCAACAACTTTAGCTAGTTGTGTGCTCCAATGATGGAGACTATCAAAGGAGCATAAAAGCACAAGTTTTTGTGGACTAAGGAAGAAAAAGAATCTTTTTAGCATCTAAAGCAAAAGGTATCTGACAAAATAGTCTTAACATTTCTTGATTTTCAAAAGGTTTTCACCATAGAATGTGATGCTTCTAACACTACAGTAGGAGTAGTACTAAGCTAGGAAGGAAGGCCAATAGCCTTTTTTAGTGAAAAAATTAATGATGCTAAGAGGAAATAATCCTCTTATGACTTGGAACCATATGCACTAGTCCAAACACTGAAAAAATGGAGACACTATCTCCTACCAAAAGAGTTTCTGGTCTAGACAGATAATCAAGCTTTGAGTTTTCTAAATAGTTAAGAAAAGTTGGGCCACAAACATATGAAAAGGGTTTAATCCATTCAAGACTTTACCTTCTCAATAAAACATAAGAAGGGAGTTTCTAATAAGGTGGCATATTCTCTAAGTAGAAGGACTGTGACAGTGCAAGAAATCAGGCTCCAAAGTATGGGTATTTGAGTCTTTGAAGGACATGTACCTGTCTGATGAAGATTTTAAAGACATCTATAAAATTTGTTGTGATTTTTTAGAGGAATATCACAACCAATATACAAACTTCCTAATTCAGGATGGACTCTTGTTTAAGGGACATCAGTTGTGTATCCCAAAGTGTTCTATGAGAGAGAACATAATCAGAGAGAAGCATGCAGGAAGCATGGGAGGACACTTTGGCATGGATAAGACCTTGGAGTAGGTCAAGAGGTTCTATCATTGGCCCAAGATGCCCACTAAGGTAAGGAATTTTTTGGAGTCTTGTACCATATGTCAGAAGGCTAAGCATACTTCAACCAATGCAGGGATGTACCAACCATTGCCCATTCCCACTATACCTTGGGAGAGTTGTAGCATGGAGTTTGTCATGGGTTTTCCAAGGACACAAAGAGGATTTGACAACATCTATGTTGTAGTGGATAGGTTTAGCAAAATGGTCCATTTCATTCCTTGTAAGAGCATGAGTGATGCAACTTATGTAGCTAGCCTATTCTTCAAGGAGATTGTTAGAATCCATGGGTCTACCCCAAACAATAATCTATGAAAGAGATGTAAGATTTGTAGGTCACTTTTGGAGGACCTTGTGGAAAAAGTTAGGGACAAATCTTCATTTCAGTTCTACCTATCATCCCCAAATGGATGGACAAACTAAGGTTGTCAATAGGTCATTAGGCAACCTATTGAGATGCCTAACCAAGCAGTATGGAGAAAAATGGGACAATGTTCTTTTGCAAGAAGAATTTGCATTCAATGAATCCATCAATAGGAGTACAGGTAGAAGTCATTTCCAAGTTTTTTATGGGAAGAGTCCAAGAGGTATTCTTGAGTTAAGGGATCTTCCTCAAGGAGGTCATGTGAGTGCCCATTGTGAAGACTTTGCAACCAACATTCAAGAGATGTATGAACAGGGAAAACTAGCACTACAAAGGAGTTCAATGAAGTACAAATAAAATGCAATCAAAAAGAGAAAAGACCTACAGTTTTAGATTGCAGATTTGGTGTGGGTATACCTCAAGAAAGAGAGGTTACCAAAAGGCAAACACACAAAGTTGATGATGAGGAAAGTTGGTCCTTGCAAAGTCATCAAGAAAATAGGATTGAATGCCTATGAAGTTGCTTTACCTTTAGATTTTGGGATCTCACCTACCTTCAACATTTGTGACTTAACCCCATACAAAGTCTCATTGGATGTGCCTGCAAGCATTAAGATGAAGAGCTTCAACAAGACCTAGCAGAACTTCCACACCATGAGCCAAGGAAAATAGACAAGATACTTGAAACCAAGATTGTCAAATAGACAAGGAAGAATGTCTACAAGAAATATTTTTTTTAGTGGGAAGGATATCCGAAAGAAGAAGCTATGTGGATGGATGAGGTAGAGATGAAGAGACTTGGCACAAGTATTGAAGAACTAGTCTCAAGAGGACTTGAGAATCATTCACCCCGGGAGTATGGTGTAGGAGCACCCTCAAAAGATTGAATTAGAGGAAGAAAAAGATGTTAAGGAAGATTCAAAATCTTCTTTATGTTCCTGGATGACTATGTAACCTCATTAGAGGCCTAATGTTCAAATCAAGTGTTTTTGGGTGGCCATATAAACCCAAGACACTTAGATTGAAGGGAAAGCTATGTGAGATGTTTAATGTTAGAATTAGTCTAGATTAGGAGTGTAAGGTATTTATTAGGCCCTAAGAGGTATTAGGTCATCACCATAGGCCTAGATAGCTTTGAGAATTAAGGATAAGCAACAAATTTGAAAGTTGCACAAAAGTTGCAAAAGTTGCTAAAAGTTGCTTTGCAACTTTAGCAACTTTTTAAAAATATGTTATCACCGATGGAATCATCTCTCTAACTGACCAAAAGTGGTTAAAATAGTTGGGAGGGGTCTATTTAAGTTTTAATTCGGTCATACCAATGAGTGAGTGCATGGTAATGTAACAAAGTTTGAGAATCAATAAAAATATACCCTATTTTCTGCAAATTTAAGATTGCATCAGCAATTGTATGGCCTGGTACAGATAGTGAATGAAGGGAGATTAATTGGAGAAGTTTCTTATGGTATCTACCTTCATTATTCAAGTGGTTTAAGGTTTTCAATCTATTTGGTCTTTGTGTGATTAGAACTTCAAAGCCACTTCCCTTAATTCAGGATAGACCTTAGAGTTTCAAGGCTTTTTAACCATTTGTTGCCTTTTGACCTTGGGCATTTGATAAAACTTGGAGGAATGAAAGGATGGCCTATTTAAATTAATATTAAAAAAGGAGATAATTTTCCATGCAGGGAAGGGTGGAGAAACATGAAGCCCTAGGTAGGCATATCTATGTGACTGCCTTCTAGAAAGGCTGCAATGAACCCCATAACTTTTGATGGGTAATGAATCAAAGAACCAAACCTTGGATTTGGAGTGTCCTAATTAGTCTTAAAATTATCCATTTATTTAGGAGAGAAAATAAATCCATTTGGGAGGATTTCCTTCTTTAAAGCCCCTAATTAGCCCTATTAGCCCTAGGTGACTTGAGTATCCTCTGGTGGGTTAGATTTATAATCAAATCCTAACCTTTACAGATTTGAAGGATCACTGAAAAGGGTGTCCAAAAATATTCTTATATTTTTGGGTTGTGTAGGAAAATTTTGAATTAATTTCAAATTACCCGAGTAGGAGGGCTACAAGAAAATTGGTTAGGTTCCTAGAGCCATAAGTTGGGGAATGCTATGCTTTCAAAATGAGATTGTTAAGAAGGAGTTAGGAAGGTGTTGATTCATGCATCAAGTTGGCAAGGAGGTTGTGGGGTGAATAAAACATCATTTTTCCAAGAAGTCCTACTTGTAGACGTCCTACTCATTTGTAGTTAAGGTTTGTGGATTCAAATTTGGGGATTGTGGGATTGTCTACATCAATTTGCATGTTACATTAGGACGTGCATGTTTTAAATATAAAATCTACTTGAAGTACAAAAACATTAAATTAAAAGTACATGCACAACTATTATCGAATGTACATTTAAATATAAGTAAGATTCAATCAAACATCTAGGTCTCAATTATATAGCTCACATGTGTCAAATTTACATCATTCATAACTTTCATAATCATGTACAATCAAACATCATTCATGTGTTGAATAAAACACATGTACATATGAATTTAAAACATAACATTCATATATAATCCAACATGTACACATCTAAATTTAAATTAAACACATGTATGCAATCTATTAAAATTATTGAAAATTTACATTTATAAATTTAAAAACACAAATTAAATTTACTTATATTGAAATCACATGAACTCATGAAGAATCAAACATGTATACAAGTTCATCACACATGCACATGTATCTAGAGTGAAAGTATATATATAACATGCAAGAAACATCAATCACGTGTAGATCAAGTACTGTAACTATGAAATTGTCATGCCCAAAAAGTTGAGCAAAACACACCAATAATTTTTTTTCTAGCTAACAGTAAAGTTGTCTAGTTTAACTAATCAGTAGTAGTTAATAGTTTAAAGGTGAAGACCTTGAATGGTTCTAAGGAGTATCATGACCAACATTGACTTGGTCAACCTTTGTTTAAGATTAAAGTCACAAATTTAATTTTTTAATCGATTTATCATAGGAACACCAAGATAGAAAGCTTGACTAAGTGTTACTATATTTTGACTACAGTTGACTAAAATTAACCATCTAGTTATAAACATATTATTTGATTTTAATAAAGAATACTAATTAAATTCTCCTTTTATTAATTTCCTAATTAAATAGGAATTGATCTAGGATTAAAATAAGCATGAATATTTATTTTATAAGATACACTAATAACATTGCAAAAATACAACCAACTACAATAATAAACATTAAAAAATATAAGAGGTGCAAGAAACATGACACAGTTACATATCTTTATATGCAAGCGGAAGTCTTACAAAACCTCAAAGATTCACAAACACACTATTAAGGTTCATGAGATGGTTACATGCATCCACTAGTTTTCTATTATTAAAGTGATTAACAAACAAGGTTCATCCAACTTACTATGTTATTTATTTCATAACAATATTCCTTTTACATCCAAAGTATAATTCCTACCATGATTAGTCATACAAGTTTGTTTACCAATTTATCCCCATAGACCACATGGATCTATTTTACTTTTTTTTACCAAAGTGATCATTAGTCAATCTATTTTGACTTGGGAAGATATATCTCTCAAAAATGATATTCAAAGATAGAAAGATCTAACTTAACACACATGTTGAAATGCTCACTGTCTACGAAATGACTAACTAGATGCGACATTTTCTAAACAAAAACAAGAAGGTAAAAATAAACCTCCACACCGGGGAGTGCCGGAAACATGTATATCAAGGACATAAGTACTCAAATATATTAAAAACATAAAATACATGTAATTCAACATCTATATCTTCTAACATTTCAGATACATATTTTGATCATCATAAGAAGAACAATAATGTAAAAAGCATAAACATTCATCATCAAGAGTAGACATGATCAAAGGTAAATATAATTTCATATACAATGCAATAAGAGAAATGAGCTATCAAGCTCTAAGTGCTAAAGTTGGAGGAAGTCCGTCTCTATACATCAGTCTCTAGTAGTGGTATAGTTAGCAATGCCTCCCAACCATATGGTACTCGTAGGCCCAATCCCCGTGCTCATGGAGATAGTAGTCCGGCCACAAACATAAGGCAAACATACAAACAAGGAGGTGGATAACACACACTCCAAACAATGCATAACTCATAGGAGAGTACAACGACCCAACACTATATACATAAATACAAATACCCACAACATGGAGAACACTAAACATGTGGACCAACATCCATACCAAACACATTCATAGAACAACACGGTCACTACTTAGTACTAAAAATGTCATCTCATCACAATGATGAAGCACATCCAAAAGTAAAGATGCAACAAGGCATAAATCAAAAGGACTCAAAAAGTCATAAATATCATAAGGATTAAGTAAACTTAATTGGTCTCAATACCAAGGGTACATGTCCCTCAAAACTCGACATAAGAGCATAACTCAACTATATCTTGGATGCGGTCTCAACACCCAACATCCACATACCACATAAGAGTTCATTCTTAAATATGATGTGTACTATCACAAGGGCAGGAGCAAAAATAATAACAAAGGTAAAATTACACTGACATAAAAAAAAAAAAAACACTCGAAGCAAGAAGATTACATACCACACACTCTATTGGCCACATAGCTAAGAGCACAGATCTCAAGATGATCTGATAAATAAACATGTGGTATAAACATTTTTTACATGTTTCATGACATATCTATTACTCAAATATTGAACAAAAAACTCAAAACATAAAAATATCAATTTCTGGCAAAATTGGATAAGGTTTCTGAAAATTAGCATTTTAACTTGAATTAAAATCTAATTCATATTCTTTGTAGCAAAGATAACTTAAATTAAAATCTAATTCATGCACAACATGACGAATGATGGGTTCTGGATAGCACACAAAATAGTGTGATGAATAAAAAGTCCAAAAATAAAATTTGGATTTAGGCTACAAAATTAAAACCTATTGGTCTAAATCTACCCAACAACACACTTTTCAAATAAAATTATAATTTTGGATTCACAATGAAGTTCTATTATTCATATAAATTATCACATTTGTATTTTTATATCACTATTCACATGCAATCTTCAAATGACCATAACTATATGAGAATGGACTCAAATTGAGTCAAATAAGAAATTCTATTATTCCACCAAATAATATGAATTCAAAACATGTAAATTCCACTTTTTACAATTCTTTCATTTTTTTAAGCAAAACCATAAACTCTCATAAACTCCATTAAAATAGATTCAATTTTCAACTTTCAAAAATCAAAATTCTAAATATACCCTTTGGTTCTAAAAATGCCAAACACTCATCTTTTAACATAAAATTCACATTTTCATTATTTCTAAAAATTTGGGCAGCATAACACTATTGTACTTCATTTCTCCAAAATGCAAGCATACACAAATTTATACAAACCCAATCAGGTGAAAGAAATACATGAAATCGTAGGAAAATGTCTATTTTCATCCCACTAAACTATTCCAATTTACTTCAGGCAAAAAGATGGACTAAAACAAAAGATATAAAAAACCCTACCTCGCAACAAGAAAAGAAATCCAAAATGAAAGGGAAGAAATAAATATGGCATGAAAGCAGATAAAAAATTCGGCATAGTGTAGCAATCCCGCTACGATTCCAGTGAGCTGCTCCGTGCTCAAATCTGGCAAACAGATCGCTCCCAAAAAAAATACTCAAATTGCTTACAAGAGGGTTTGAACAATTTTGCTCTCCAAAAATGAAAAAGTGTCTAAATGAGTTCTAATTTCTCATTATAAGTCACTTTTTCCACTTAAAACCAAAAAATAATAAAACAATAACTTAAATTAAAATAAATTAGAACCTCAAATTCACCCCGAATTCAACTTGGATTAATTTATCCAATTCTAATTAAATGGAATAACACTATGATAAAATTATCAAAAAAATGTAAAATACTTTATAATAATAATTAAAAATAGTATTATTAATTAAATCATCTTTAGCGACAACTACAAGACTCTAATGCACAAACACACAAATGGTCTTTCACAATGTGCAATATGAATTCCGCATTTACCAACTTGTACTGGAGGGAGTAATATAATAATAAATTATGGATACATCATCCAAACAAGGATGATATTGGCTCAGTATGAAAGGTTAGAACTACTATCTCATGTGCCATTGCTGGGAACATAGGCACACACTCAATCCTTACAGTTGAGGGTGAATGTGTCTGGTACCTATTCAATAACATACAAATATCAAGTGCAATTGTTCATAATATATAAATAACCGAAGCACATATAACAAAGATAATCATAATGAAGGATAACAAAATACCATCTGGATCTCGCAAGAAGTGACTATGGCTTTGTATCACTTTGTACCATCACCAATATGAAAAATGCATAACAAGATGTGGTACATCATACACAACATATAACCATATATTATTGCATTATCTTGAAGCATTTGAATAAATCATTTCTAACAATATGACCATATGTCAATTTAAATCTTCTTAAAAATTTTAGTGGCATATAAGGCACAATATCTAAGAATTAGTGACAATCATCATAACCTACTAATTCAATCTTTTAAACATAAAAACTAATATATTTAATCAATAAAGTACCATCATGAATATACTATTCAAAAGGATAAATAACAACCTGATATAACATCATAATATTTGATTTATTGGAACATATTCTTAGTTAGATTAAATAGTATTTAACATCAAGTATACTTACCTCATTATACTTACAATCCAAAGTTTGAGGGTCTATTACTTCCTTGCAATGACAGAGCTGAAGAGGCACTACATAAACATATGGATCAATCATGTGTCAAACATTCTATTAAAATGGTGTAGAAATGAAATATAACATCAAACACATCAATCGACTATAGAGTCTAGAAATGAAATATAGTTCATCAAACACATGTGAATATATATGTAATATGAAATATGTCTAGATCAAATATGAAAGTGCCTAGGACTCATCATGACAACTCCTCACTAAGCGGTTAGACCCAGAGTGACTATCATGCTATGAAGGATGTTTAGATCCCTACAGAAAAAGAGATATATAAATTAATATATAAACATTGTACAGATCTTAAGTTTGATAAAAATATTGTACAAAAAAACATGTTATAAAGTGTGTACACACATCAATAAATTAAAAACTCACCTATCCATTGCTAATGTCATAATCAAGTGAGTCCTGAAGACATACACGATCAGTGCTCAAAGAAAGAGTAACAAGAGAAATATCCTGGTAGACAAAAAATATATCATATATATATATATATATATATATATATATATATATATATATATATATATATATATATATATATATATATATATATATAAAATATGATTTATACCTGTGTAGGTGGTGGAAACTGATAGTACTCAGACTCCCTAGCCTCGATCCTATCAACCAAGGTATCAAGATTTTGTTGCGTATGGTCTAAGCTATACTTTGCATTTGCAACATGAGTAGACTACACACGCCTCTCTAATGATGAATGTAATGGACTAACCAAATGAGATGGCATGAAAGTTGTATCATCATGTGTCAAAAAATCTAGATAACCCATAGTGGTCATGCTAAACTCAACATCATCAAGGCCAACATCAAAAAACTGGTACCCTGCACTAATTGAAGGGTCTGTACGATGTGTCTCTCCCTATGCAACAATAGAGTGGTTAGTAGGTGGATCCTCATGAGCACTGCCACTATGGCCATGGTCTAGGTGAGAAAGATGTGGCTAAGTGTATTTGATAGATAGTACTCAGACTCCCTAGCCTTGATCCTATCAACCAAGGTATCAAGATTTTGTTGCGTATGGTCTAAGCTATACTTTTCATCTACAACATGATTAGACCGCACACGCCTCTCTAATGATGAATGTAATGGACTAACCAAATGAGATGGCATGAAAGTTGTATCATCATGTGTCAGAAAATCTAGATAACCCATAGTGGTCATGCTGAACTCAACATCATCAAGGCCAACATCAGAGAACTGGTACCCTGCACTAACTGAAGGGTCTGTATGATGTGCCTCTCCCTATGCAACAATAGAGTGGTTAGTAGGTGGATCCTCATGAGCACTACCACTATGGCCATGGTCTAGGTGAGAAAGATGTAACTGAGATTATTTGATAGTACCCACATGAGATCTAACATCTGATATGTGGATATCATGCTCTACTACTATAAATGCATATGCATCCAAGAGATCCTCATCCAAACTAGTCAATGTGACATGTGTAATCTCTCTTGTAAGTCCCTCCAGGCTAGAAAGTGAAGGGAGGCCTTTTGCACTATACATGTCATGTGTGGTTCTTCTAGAGGGCACTCCACCTGATGATTTAGAGTGTCATCGAGACATTAGGTACTAACCAACCTGATCACTAGATATGGATGTGACAGCTGCTGCAATATCCCCCACACTATCAATCACAACTCGAAGCTAGGTGCTATGAATAACATCATATGAAACATGACCCAATGAAGGAGCTATAGTAGGTGCCCTCTAACCAACAATGGCCCTATGTACTAGCCTCTGTCGATCAACTTGATGAAAGAATCTCTATTAAAAATTCTTACACACCCTTGTCCTAGAGTGATGAAAAATCAGTTAACAACCCTCCCTAAATGAACCTTAGCAAAAATCTATTGTGCAAAGTACAATGGAATCTGGTCATTATTTGGATAATGACCATGGATAGCTAGAAAATGTGGTATATCAATGTTGATATAGTAGGATCTTGACACCTGGTAACCTGATACCCCTTCACATACTACAAATCTAAATAAGATGGGAAAGCTTCCCTTTTCAGGGTCACTTTAGACAATAAAGCCTATACCTCCTTAAGAGAAAGACCAGAGCTAACCCCTTGTCTCTTCTTTTCAAGTATGGCCTCTACAAAATTTGGGGCATAGAGAGTGGTACCATGAATGTCATCCCTAATGCTAATCAAGCTAGTAAGGATGGATTGACATGTCCTCTTATAGACACTAGAACTAGTCAGATGGATTCTCGTAACTATTTAATTTCTCTATTAGTGTGTGCAAATAGTTCCATAGGGGGGATCAGTACATTAATATGTCTGATAGATAGAATATGTATACTTGAAATATTTTATCTACTGTCAAATGAAGTCTACATATATACATTTTCCTAATTTAATTGAAAATAAAATTAAAATATGCACATTTCACTACATTATTTCAAAGTAAAATCAATTGTAACATAAATTACATTTAAATGTAAATAAACATGTACTGTACATATGTACACACACACACATGCATTTATACATGTATAAATATGTACACATCCATACATATACACATGTATATGTATCATCTTAAAATGGAAGCACTTCCATGTTAAGAGTGTTTAGCCCTCCAAATAAGTGGTTTGAGGTCATGTTGAATGCCTTGAATGGATATTTGACTTGGACTTGGCTTTTCCCCTTGTTCTACCCCATTTTCCACTTCTTCCTAGCATTTTCCTAGCATGCTGGACCATGAACCTGAGGTTTTTGACCCTAAGGTCAAAGTTGACTTTATGGGGTCAAAGTTGACCTTGATCCTGACTAGGTCAGGATCGATGTCGACCCTGATCTAGTCAGGTTTGAGCTCGATCTTGACCCTAGGTTCTAAGATCTTTAGGGTTTATTTCCAATTTCAGGATTTCATCAAAATCTTGCATTTTCCCTCTTCAGGGCCACTATTTCTTGGATTAAGTGTCAAATTCTCAAATTAATATTTGAGGTGGACCTTTCTCAATATTTGTATAGGATTCCTAATTTATTATTGGACATTAGCCTTTCTCAAGTTTTGTGCCTAATACTCAAATTAATTTTGGGGTTGGCCTTACCTCAAATTTTGTAACAAGGCTCTTAAATAATTATTTTATTTCTATATTAAAGGTGGTCCCCTCCTAGAGTTTTGTGTCAAGACTTTAATTTAATTTCCTCTCCATGTGCACCTCTCTAGAGTTTTGTGTCATGGGCCCTTAATTATTGTTTTCTACGAGGCCCCTCTTGTGCCCTAGATTGCTATAAAAGGGAGCCTTCCTCTCTCATTTTCTCATCCATTCTCACCAAGAAATCTGTCAAGCTCTCAAGTGCAAGCATTCAAGCCTTCAAGCATTCAAGCCTCTTTCTATTTCAAGATCCATTCAAGATTGGTGTTGAAGATGTAAAGACAATTGATTGGAGACATCCTACATTTGATTCTACATTCATCCATTCTTGTGGATTCAAGGATTTGAATCCTCCACAAGGATTTCAAATCAAGCAAGGTGAATTGTTCCATTTACTTTGTTTATTCCAACAATTTCAATTCAATTTCAAGGTTAATTCCTAAATTGGGGTTTGACTGAGGCAAACCCCTTCCCCCCAACAAACAAAACCATTTTTCTTGCAGGTACAGGTGTGGAATTTCAGATCTAAGAGTGGATTTTGATACCCTTTTCGGTGAACTTCTGGGATCTGTGAATAGAATTTGAATTGGACTTCAGAATAAAAATGTCAATCTTGACCTAGTCAGGTACAACCTCGAACCTGACCTGGTCAGGTAAAACCTTGATTTTGACCCAACCTTGATTTTGACCCGATTCAAATCTTGGAAAAAGACTTCTGGGTTTTGTAGATCTTGCAGTTTCAATTTAGAATTATGTAAATCAACTATTTTTGAGATCTTTTGACAAGGTTTTCAGTCAATTCTTTTTCAGAGGTAAGTACCTTTATTTCTTAATTTCAATATTAGCCATCTATATTTACTTTTTATATCAATACAATTTCATGTAGGTGTAAAATATTGAGTTTGGGGTCTCTTTTATGTGCAAGGCATTTCCCTAGGACCCCATACACCATTTCACCCTTTATAGTATATATATGACATGTTCATACATGTCATATATATATATATATATATATATATATATATATATATATATATATATATATATATATATATATATATATATATATATGTATGTATATATATATATATGTATATATATGTATATATATATATATATATATGTCACATGTATATATATCTAGATATATATACATGACATATATATCTCTCTCTATATATATACATGTCATACATACATACATATATATATGTATATATATGTATATATGTGTGTGTGTGTGTAAAGTGACATATATATATGACATGTATACATGTCATATATGACATATATACACACACACACACACACACACATAGATATATATATATATATATGTATGTATATGTATGTATGTATACATTTATATATGACATATATATGGCATATGCATATGGCATATACATGCACATATGTACATGTATATGTGTACACATATATGTACACACACACACAGATATATATGTGTACATGTATACATATATACACATGTATATACATGTACACACATATACATGTATATATATATACATACATGTATATGTATACACATACATGTATATATATATATATATATATATATATATATATATATATATATATCCATATAAGTACACATATATACATGCATATATATATATATATATGCACATATATACATGCATATATATATGTACATATATACATATATATACACATATATACATATATGCATATATACACATATACATGCATATATGTACATATATATACATGCATATATACACATATATATGCGCATATACATGCATATACACATGCATATATACACATATATACATATATATGCACATATACATACATATATACACATATATATGCACATATACATGCATATATACACATATACATATATATACATATATATATATACATGTATATATATATACATACATATACATATATATATACACACATATATATATACATGTATATATATATACATATATATATACATGTATATATATATATACATACATATATATATACATGTATATATATATATACATACATATATATATATGTATATGTATGTACATATATATACATGTATATATATAGATATATATATATGTATATATGCATGTATATGTGTATATATGCATATATGTATATATATACATATATATACATGTATATATATATACATATATATACATAGATATATATACATATATATATACATGTATATATATATACATATATATACATAGATATATATACATATATATATACATGTATATATATATATACATATATATATACATGTATATATATGTATATATATATACATGTATATATATACATATATATATATATATGTATATATATACATGTATATATATGTATATGTACATATATGCATATATACACATATATATGCATATATACATACATATATATGTAGATATATACATATATACATATATATATATATGTATATATATATACATGTATATATATACATATATATATATACATGTATATATATGTATATATACATATATGCATATATACATACATATATATATATATATGTTTGTGTGTGTGTGTGTGTGTATGTGTGTGTGTATACACACACACACATACGTATATACATATAAATGAATATATACATGCATATATACTAAATACATATATCAAAAACTTCAAATAATGAAAAATGAAAAATAGAAAAACCTGATAAATCGGATGCTCGAAGAATCGGAAGCCAAGAATCTCGCCGAAAGTGATAGACCGAAAGTGACATTGAAAGTTACTTTTGGTGGGTTGAAAACCCCACTGAAAACCCTACTTCTTGACTTTCGATCAAAAGTTCCTTACTAAGAACTTTCAATTGAAAGTTCCTTATTACTTCCGATCGCAAGTCAATTTCGATTGGAAGTTACTCACTTTTGATCGAAACTTCAGGTTACTTTCTATCAAAAGTACGAAGAGATTTTTCACCTGATCACGCTTTTCAAGACATTTTCCTTCCTTCAAAAAAGTGTAACCCACTAGTATGGGTTGACCTTTATTTATAGGAAAACCTACTTCAATCAAGCAGTTATATATTTGAATATATGGTGCCTAAGGGACATAATCTTGTTGTTGTTGAGAAGGTTGATCCTGTCAACCCGAAATACAAGATTCCTCCTGCAAAAGTCATCGAACCAGACAAGATAGGAGCTCTATCATCTATTCCACTAAGATTTTTCTTGATTGAAGATATTTGTGCTTTCATCCACTACAAAATTGAGGAAATTTGTCAAGACGATATTAATACATTTTACCAGAGTCTGTGTTAGAGTGGAAAATTGAAGGATGAACACATCCACATGGAGACTAATGGTTTAATGCATGTCATGCATATTCCAAGTGTAATCAAGACTAAGTGTATGAGAATCATGCTAAGCCAAGTTAAAGATCAGTTTATGTGACTAGATCAACTAGTCAAGATCACAAAGGATGTTCTACACATCGTGAGTAGATACCCAATTGGTGATAGACTGAAGGAAAACAAGTAGACCGGCACAAATAAGTTATGTGAGATGACACAAGATAAATGGGATGCAAGAGGTCTTAATTTATCTACTATGGAAGACCCTAAACTAAGATTTTCATGTAATGTCATTTCATGCCAAGTCTTCCAATATTCTTGAGTGGATAGTGTACCATGTGGAGTAGTTGACTTAGCATACAAAATTTTCAAAAAGGACATGAAGATTGATCTGTGTGAAATTATATTGAAGCAATTTGATGACAACATGAACACTATTCAGGAAGAAAAGACCAAAACATTGAAGTTCGGTTCTCTATTGGTATGTATATTCTTCTACTTCCAAAGTTTCTTTCTAGCTATCAGTAATATAATATGGAGTGTGAAGAAACTAATTATCTATTAGATTAATGAATACACCTAGAGTTTAGGAGATAATTTTGATATTGTGATGAAATATTATTTCACTAAGTTTTAAAGAAGAATGTATAATAAATTTAGAATTCCACCTCAGTTAGTGGAAGACCACCAAGATACCATATGTTTTGAAGTTGGTACCAATGCATGTATTGTGAAAGTTGTCGAGCCAATGACTATCTGGCTACAACCGATGGGCTATGAAATTGACATTGATATTACATCTCAACAAATTGAATCCCTATTAGCTAAACTTTTTGATAAGAGAACTAATTGGTATGGAAAATATGAGGAGGTGAAGGAAAAGATAAAACTAGGTATATTGATACCTAAAGCTTAGGGGAAAACAAGTAGAATGATCAGTGCTTTATCAAAAAATCTTGGAGTTCGTGTTGAAGAAGATGAGGCATGACCATCTAAAGTCAAGGGAAAGTAAACAAAAGTGAAAAAGGAATCATTGGGCCCCAAAGGAACAAGACCATTGACAACATCTACATCTACAATGAGGGAGAAGAGGAAACCTAAGCTAGATCAACATAAATTGAAGACATGTGTGAGGGAAAAGAAAACATCAAACACATCAGGAAGAAAGCTAAAACTACAAGAGGATAGTGAAATAGAGTCTAAAGACTTATGTAAATTTAAATTTGTGTAGAACCAGCCCTCAAAACTGAAAAACCTAGATGCATTTATTGAGAATCTTAAGAATTATGGAGGTTTTGCATGAATTAAATAAACCAAGCATGAAACAAGGGGTGATGAAGACAAGGAAAATATATAGGAGGCAATTGTATACACATTGTATAAATTCAAGACAATATCGATTGAAGTTTCCAACTGACTACCTAATGATTTATACAATAAAATTGATGCAAGATAGAAGTATATAATGACATCTAAAAATAAAATGAGAGAAATATCCCTAGTAATTATTGTATCGGATTCATCGGTACCTGAGATCAAGGAAGCACTAAAAGAGCACTGAAATAGATTTCTTGTAAAAATAAGATCATTAAGGATCATGGTCAGAGAGATGGAACTAGTACAAAAGTAAAATGATGAAATATGGAGAAAAATCTTCTTTCCAAACCAGTCAACCTAGAATGAGGTACAATAAGGTAAGTCTAATCATATTGACTTAACAAAAGAAAAAGATGAAGTGATCATTGAAGATATCACTAACAAGGACCCAACAGAAGAAATCAGACATGATGAAGATGTCATGGACACTAAATATATGAAAATTGATGATACAACTACTACTAAGTTGATGGATGAAGATCGAGTTCTACAACAATTATTAGTTTTTCCTGAGATTTATGAGGTCATTTCAGATGTTGTCAAAGATATCCCTATTGATGTATACAAGAAGTCCATCGAATAGGGAAAGGAGTCATAATAAAAGGCAACCAAGAAAAATAAAGATACTAAGATAATCAAATATTAGAATACCAAACATGTTAATTCTACCAAGACCACATGACAACAACAATAAGAAGAAAAGAAAGAGAATGAGAAGAAAAATAAGCAAGAAGAAGATAAGAAAGAGGAAAAACTAGAAGAAGAAAAGGAAGAAGAGAAACAAGAAGAAAATAAGGAAGACAAGAAAGAAGAGGAAAGAACTAAAGATACTACAATTTCTACTACATCTGATGCAATGAAGGCATCACTTTCCCCAAAATTTTGTATTGGTGAAAGTATTCAAATTGAGAAGAAGAAGACAAAGAAATGGAAACATGAGAAAAAAAAAGTTGACTTGAGCCAACCAATAGTAATACCTGAGGTAGACATCTCCTCACTAAGCCCTAAAGAATTATCTAAATTTGGAGATCTAAAGATGAAAGAAGCCTAGAACAAAATGCTAGAAAATAAGAAAAAGATAGATGTGTTAGAAAGTGTCAAGAATATACTACATGAGATTGTTCCTGATGCAAATGTAAATGAGAATGGAAGCCTACTGATTCAACTCGAAGAGTTGGTAAAATAAGTTAAAGAACCTAGTATAGAGACTAGTGAGTACCTTGTGCAAGTACACAAGAAGAAAATGGAGCATAAAATTATTGAGGATATATTACAAAATGTTGCATTTGACAAGGTATCACATTTTGAGTTGATCACAAAATTGGAAAACAAGTTGCATAATATTCTTTCATTATTTCATATGATTTGTTTAATCTCAAATTTAACTAAGGAAATCAGAAAGAAGGATGAGTCTATTGAGAAAGAGTTGATTGAGAAGCTTATGAGTGTCACAACTGAGCCTGAAACACTTCAAGTTTACTACCAGAGGTTGAAACATCTGATGGCAATGCAACATGAACAAAGAAGATAAGAGAACAAGATAAGAATGGAAGTTATTGAGCTACAAGCAATTTTGATTCCCCAAATTGAATCACTGCAAAAACATATACATAAGGCCAAGGAATTTGTCAACAACCCCACATCAGTGCTAAGGATAGCATGATTGGATTAGTGACACATATTGGTGAACAAATTTTTGTGTTGCAAACATTGAAGGAATCTTGGGAGACATCCCTAGAAGATGCAAAGAAGAGGTATAATTTTTTTTTTTATAAGATTCCACCACCAAATATAAGTAAGTAATTTTTTTTTGGCATATTTTTTTAAAATGGGGGATATATCTATATATATATATATATATATATATATATATATATATAAGGAGGATAGTTATATATATACTGTAAAATATATTTGTATAAGGAAGATGTATATGTTAGAACTATAATTGATAGACTAGTTGGAGAACAAAATGAGAGAATAAGATGATGATCACCGAGCTACTGAGGTATATGTGAGATATTAGATGAGTTGTTATATTGTCATTGATGTCAACTAGGTTTGACTTTACTTATCATGATAGTTCCAAACATCTGAAGGAGGTGATGTTGGTGAAGGATAGAAGATATTAACATGAAGATGACATGTATGAGTAAGTTATGAATAAGGTATTCATTGGACAACTTATTGATGAGTCTATGATAGTATGATAGTGATTTGATTGACTTAAATGATTCTATTAAGTGTTGAAGATCAAGAGTGTACAAGTTACTTTGGTCAGTATATGAAGAACTTAGTGTACACTGAGTGCGGTATTAATCAAGCAGGAAGAAATTGACATATTGCAGTATTGATTGACCAAGAGAAATAAGGAGGAACATGTGATTTCCGACATGTGATGATGAGCTCGATGAATCTAAAAGATTCCAAGGATAAAGAAAAAGTCTGTTATGAAGATCTATAGTTGGAAAAATTCAAGGATGATCAAATGATGAAGATTGAAAATGGTTTAAGGCACAAGTTCTGAGGAAGGTTAAAGAGGCAAAACCAATGATGGAGATTAAGAAACAAAATCTATGGCTAAAGTGAAAATGGTTTAAATGTCTATAAGAATAGGAGGAGATAGAAGATTGCATGAAGGATGAAAATTTATGGTGCATACATATGAAGATGGTCAGATAGGTTGGAGTGAGAACTAAGTGATTATGCAGAGAAAATTGAGTGACAGAAGGAGATAATCGAGCAAAACCAAGTAAGAGGAAGAAATAAAATGAAGATATTATGATGACCTGAATGATATTGATCTTAGCATAGATCTGAATATGAGAAAAAGAAGTTTCATTTGAATTAGGTCATACACTATTTCTTTCTAACCATTTCTATAGTCAAAATCTCTTAACCGAGTGATACTTAATCATCTTTTTCTATTGGCATTCTATGAATGTTACTTATTTTCTTGTTGACCCAAGTGAATGTATGGTCACAGATAAATGTTAGTGATAAATCCTCTAACAAGGTCAAACCTTGTAGTGTGTTTGTAACCTTTAATAGGGTAGGCTCTTATCTAAGTTAACTTCAAAAGAGTGAAAATATTTGGGTTACTGGTCCTAGGTGGTTTTTCTCTTAATAGGGTTTCCATGTTAAAAATCAAGTGTTAAATGTGTATAGATGTGATGCTTTGATATTTTACTTTAAACATTATAGTAACTGGTTAGATTGGTATATGTTAACTACTAGTTTACATTATTTTATAGTTAGTTAATTAATCAGTAAGTCACACACAAGTTATTATTGAGTTGTTTAGTTTATTTGTTCAAAGTTGATACTATACATCATAAATGAATTTGGGACTGTAGGATAACTAAACATAACTGATTCATCCCACTCTTAGCTATCTAACAATTGGTATCAGAGCACACGTACTTGAAGGAAGAAGTTTGAAGGAATTAAGTTAAAGATATAAAGATGTATAAGAGAGAGGTACTGAAGCTGAACAAGGATAATTTCTCAACATGGAAAAGAAGGATGAAGTTGTATCTATCAGGTATTAAGGATTCTACACTATACTATTTGGAAAATCAATTCATAGCACCTATAATTCCTTTGAATATCACACAGATGAAAGAAAGAAAAGAGAATAATGTAATGATGATTGAGATTTCTTCCTCTCTATTAGATGCTAAATTTGAAGATATTAAGAATTGTACAATTGCAAAAGAAATGTGGGATAAATTGACACTATTTCATGGTGGAGATCAAAATGTGCTCAGAGAAAAGGCAGAAAGCTTAAGAGGAAAATTTTATGATATGAAGATGAAAGAAGGTGAAAACATAACTCAGTACAACAATCGAGTCAAGGAAGTGGTGAATGTTGTTCGAGGAGAAGGAGGAACTATTCATGAAGAAAATCTGGTAAGAAAAATTTTCAGAACACTATTGCCTGCTTATGCTATTAGAGTCTCTACAATACAAGAAATTAGAGTTGTACCTGGTAATAATGTTTCTCTTGATAGTCTAATCAGTAGATTGACTACATTTGAGCTTAACAACTTTGATAATAGTGTTGTACCTAAGGTAGAATCTATATTTGTGTCATTTTTAAATACTATAAGATCAAGTAATAAACATCAGATATGAAATGGAAGTGATTATGAAGCTAGAGAAGATGAGCTTGAATAACTTGAAGTATTAATCTCTAGTAGACTACCTAAAGGAAAATAAAAATACAGAGGTAAACTACCCTTAATATGTTTCAAATGTAAAGAGATTGGTCATATTTTTGCTAGATGTCTTGAAAAGAATGATAATGAGAGGACAAGTGAAAGATCAAATGAAATAAAGAATGGTAGAAGAGATTACTAAGATCAAATAGGTAATTGACATCGAGGAAACAGAGAAAACCAAGACTACAGAGATAAAGGTAAAAATACATGCTACCTAATTGAGTAAGATGATGATATCAAGACTGAAACTAATGAAGAAGAAGTGGTGTATGTTGCAATGAAGGAAGATTCTAAAGAAGAAGAAAGGTATGTTTAAAAGGCACTTATTTCTAAAGTAAGGAAAAATTATACTTGGATTATTTATAGTGGTTGCAGACATCATATGACTATTGGTGACTATGATATGTTTAAAATATTGAACATTATAATGGAGGATTTATAAAAATAGGAAATGATACACCTTGTCAATTGAAAGCTAAAGGATCAATACTGCTAAAAAAAAGATCAGATGTGAAAATTCTTATTGGGTGAAAGGACTTAACTATAATCTATTGAGTGTCACACAGTTGAATAATACATGTCACCTAGTTGCATTTGAGAATAGAAGAACAAATATCTATGATGATGTTGGAAGACTGATCAGTACTGGTGAACAATCAAAAGGTAACCTATTTTATTTGGATAATGTTTAAAATTCATGTTTAATGGCTAATAATGATGATGTTTGATTATATCACAAGAGGTTATGTCATGTGAATTTTGACAATATGGTAAAGATTAGTAAGAAAAGAAAAGTTAGAGGTTTACTGAGTAAATTGAAAAAATCTAGTTTCAAGAGAAAAAAATATTCATCTAATACAATTTTGGATTTAGTTCATACTGACTTGTCTAGTCCAATGAGAATTTAGAGCTATTATAGAGATAGATATTTTATCTTATTTGTTGATGACTTCTCTAGAATGATGTCACTAAATGTTTAAGTGGTACAAAGCAAAAGAAGAGAAAGAAACTGGTAAGAAATTGAAATGCTTGAGATCTGACAGAGGAGGTGAATTCATTTATGATGAATTTATTAAATTTTATAATGATCATGGAATCAAGAGACATATATCTAGATCGAGGACATCACAACATAATGGAATTGTTTAAAGAAGGAATAGGTCAATTATTGATTGCACTAGAATATTGCTAATTGAAAAAGAGGTTGCACAAATTTTACTAGAGAGAAGCTATCCATACTTATGTATATATACTGAACTGAGTACAACTAAAGATAGAGTCAAACAAGACACCTTATGAGATATGGTATGGTTATACACCTAATGTGAGCTACTTCAAAATATTTGGAATTAGTGTTATATTCTAAAAGATGATAGAAATGGAAAGTTTGATTCTAAAGGAGATGAATGCATATTTCTAAGATACTCTACTAGGAGTAAGACATATAAATTTTTGAACAAGACTACTAATAAGATGATTGAAAGTGAAAATATGAGAGTTGATGAGTTTTCAAAGAAAAATGATGAAGAAAGCAAGAAGGAACCAAAAGACTACAAAAGATTTATTAACATACAAAGTGAAGATCCTAACACTATACTCGAGCAATAGTCTGGTGTCACCGAGTAACAAAATACTGCTACTGAGAAACAACCCTTACAGACTAAGCAACAACAAATAATTACTGAGGAAAATGATGATCATGCACTGAGTGGAGAAAACATTAAAGAACAAAGAACTGAGCCTGTATTAGCAAAATATGTGAGAATACACCATCCACAAGATCAGCTAATTGGTGACAAAGGAGCATGAATGATGACAAGAAGTAAGTTGAGTAACAATACATGTTTGATTTTTGAATTTGAACCTAGAACTATTAAGGATGCATTTGAAAATGATATTTGGGCTAAAGAAATGAATGAAGAGATAGATAAAATATATAAAAACAAGACATGGACATTAGTATCAAGGCCTAAAGATAACAATGTGATCGACACCAAATGGATTTTTAGAAATAAATTAAATGAGAATGGAGATGTTACAAGAAACAAGACAAGATTAGTCTACAAAGGTTATGCACAAGAAGAAGGAATTGACTATGGAGAAAATTTTGTACCTATTGCTAGACTAGAAGGAGTAATAATTCTACTTGCATATGTTGCTTATAAAGGATTCAAGGTATATCAGATGGATGTCAATTCTGCATTTCTGAATGGGATACTTGAAGAAGAGGTATACATTGAACAACCTGAAGGTTTTATAGATTCAACTCAGAAGAACATGGTTTGTAAGATGCACAAGGAACTTTATGGACTAAAACAAGCACTGAGAAAATGGCATGAAAGATTTCACTCTTATTTAATAAGGATTGGATTTTTTAGAAAAAGTGATAATAGTAATCTATATTTGAATGGATAATCTAATGATAAAATCCTTATTGCTGAAATATTTGTTGATGATATCATATTTGGAGGTCATGATACTTTATGTAAATATTTTGTTGATGAAATGAGAAAGGAGTTTGAAATGTCAATGTTTGGAGAGATCAAACTCTTTATTGGTTTACAAATTCAACAACTGAAGGAAGGTATCTACATCACACAATCAAAATACATTAAAGAGATCTTGAATACATTTGGCATAGAAAACTCAAAGCCATTTGGTACAATTATGATAACTAGATGCAAGATAACCAAGGATGACAAGTCAGTAGAGGTAAATCAAACCTTATATAGATCTATGATTGGAAAATTGATCTATGTTGTGCATAGTAGACCAAATATTTAACATGTTATTGGAATTGTAGCTATATTTTTTGCAAATCCTAAAGAGACACATATTATTGTTGTAAAATAATCTTGAGATATCTAAAGAACACCAAGGAATATGGACTGTGGTATAAGAAAGAAGGAAATTTTTAACTTAAAGTCTATACACATGCTGATTGGGAAGGAAATACTGATGATAGAAAAAGAACTATTGGAGGAGCTTTCTTTTTAGGTGAAAGATTAGTAACATGGATAAGCAAGAAACAAATTTTCATTTCTCAGTCCACTATCAAAGATGAATATGTAGTTGCTCCTATGAATTGCTCTAATATTGCATGGATAAAGCAATTGTTGGAAGGTAATAATGAACAAGTAACATATCCAATGAAAATTTATTGTGACAACACAAGTGCTATCAACATTTCAAAGAATCCAGTGATGTATGAAAAGACAAAGCACATATCCATCAATATAATTACGTAAGGGAGAAAGTTTAGGAGAAACAGGTCCAATTGGAATATGTGAAGTCACAAGAACAACTTGCAAATATATTCACAAAACCCTTACCGAAGGATACATTTGAGTACTTGAGAAGTATACTAGGGGTCCTTCCCCTATCCAACAATCATTAAGGTGATATAGGGCTACATCAACCTATTATTTATCAGAAGATCTAATTATGTTGATGTAAGATGGTCATACTTTTAGATTCCTAAGGATGTGAAGAAGGTGGAGAACAAGTTGAATCTGGGAATATATGTACATGCAAGGTACAAGAATCTTTAAAGAAATAAAAAAGATAATAATTTGGCTATTTAAGAGCTTATTTTTGGCATTGTTGTCAAAGGGAGAGATGATTATGCATGAAATATTCAGTTAGGAAAGAAGCTAACCAAAAGAGAGACAATATGTATTGAACAAAAAAGAAGAAAAATAGTCTATAGTAAAGAGAAATACTACAGGAGAGACATATACTGAGTAATGATTAAATATATTAAAAGAATAAGCTACAAGAGAGCTAACCGAGTCACAACATAAAGAATGAGTTGTAAACACTTAATATTTGATTCGTATTCAATGGTATATATTTCATATTGTGTTTCCATCAATGCCAAAGAGAGATATTTTGAGAACTACAATTGATATTAGACTACTTGGAGAACAAAATGGGAGAATGTGATGATGATCACTAAGATAATGAGGTATATGTGAGACATTAGATCAGTTTTTATATTGTCATTGATGTCAACTAGCTTTGAATTTACTTATCATGATAGTAGCAAACATTTAAAGGAGATGATGTTGGTGAAGGAAAGGAGATATTAGCATGAAGATGAGTTGTATGAGTAAGTTATGAATAAGGTATTCATTGGGAAACTTATTGATGATTCTATGACAATATGATAGTGATTTGACTAACTTACATTATTCTATTATGTGTTGAAGATCAAGAATGTACAAGTTACTTTGGTTGGTATATGAAGAACTTAGTGTACATCGAGTGTAGTATTAACCAAGCAGGAAGAAATTGACATATCACGCTACTAACTGAGTAGGAGAAATAAGGAGGAACATGTGATTGTCGACATTTGGTGATGAACTTGACGAATCTAAAAGATTCCAAGGATAAAGACAAAGTTTTTTATGAATACCTATGGCTGGAAAAATTCAAGGATGATCGGATGATGAAGATTGAAAATGATTTAAGGCACAAGTTCCAAGGAAGGTTAAAGAGGCAAAACAAACAATCAAGATTAAGAGGCAAAATTTGTGATTGAAATGAAAATGGTTTACATGTCTATAAGGATAGGAGGAGATAGATAATTGCATGAGGGATCAAAATTGCTGGTACATACATGCAAAGCTGGTCAGATAGGTTGGAGTGAGAACAAAGTGATTCTGCAAACCAAACCGAGTGACATAAAGGATATAACCGAGCATAATAGAGTAAGAGGAAGAAAGAAAATAAAGAGATTATGATAGAAAAAATGATATTGAGCTTAGCATAGATCTGAATAAGAGAAAATAAGTTGCATTTGAATCAGGTCATGCACTTTTCCTTTGTAACCATTTTTATAGTCAAAATCTCTTAATCGAGTGAGACTTAATTGTCTTTTTCTATTGGCATTCTATGAATGTTACTTGTTTTCTTATTGACCCAAATGAAGGTATGGTCACTGAGAACTATTAGTGATAAATCCTCTAACAAGGCTACACCTTACAGTGTGTTTGTAACCTTTAATAGGGTAGGATCTTAACCAAGGTCACTTCAGAAGAGTGAAAATATTTGGGTTACCAGTCCCAAGTGGTTTTTTCCTTAACAAGGTTTCCACATTAAAAATAAAGTGTTAAATATTTATGGATGTGATTTTTTGATATTTTACTTTACACATTACAATAAATGGTTAGATCGATATATGTTAAATACTAGCTGGTTTACATTATCTAATAGCCAGCTAATTAATCAGTAAGTCACACACAAGTTATACTCGAGCTATTTGGTTTATTTTTTCAAATTTAATACTATACATCATAAAGGAATTTGGGACTGTAGAATAACTAAACATAACTTATTCACCCCCTTCTCAGTTATCTAACAATATATAGGGAATATTATCTTAGGGGGAGTTATGCAGTTATGGAGTTATAAGTTATACCAAGAGTTTAAGGTTTTATACATGGTAAAATTTTGATTAAGGACAAAATTTTGATGAGTTTGAAGTTTTTAACGAAGATTCCAAACTAATGCCAAAGGGGGAGATTGATACTCCTAAAGAGTTATTTTTTTGTCATTAGTTTTTTCAAAGTCATATTGGAGAGTTAAAGTCAGTCGGTAAAATAAGGAGTTGTAGGACTCAGATGGTAAACAAAATAGAGAATTCGGTAAAGGAAGAAACAATTTTGGTAAAGGTAAATGAGTGAAAAGCACCGATCATAGCAAGATAGGGACCGTAAATTACACATGTTACCGAGATAGAACAAAACATGTTACCAAGTAACACTGGCAGACATAATAGATTATGATAGATACATTAAATCTAGATACTAAGCATAAAATATTTTATAGATTTCAAGAAGATCATTTGGTAAAACATTGGAACTATAAAAAAATATGATTGTGCATGATTATGAGGTAAGATCCACCAATGGAAATTAAATGGAATATATACATTGGAAATGAAATCAAGGCTACCACCATTTAAGGAGAAGAATATAGAACATTTCCACCACTTCTAGATCAAGTATATAAATAAAAGTGTATGAAGATCAGAGACAGTGAGAGGATGATAAAAAAAATGAAAATTTGATGTGATGGTGATGAAGTGTAGATAAGCTACCGATTAAAAAAACAATTAGAGAAGAACTATGAAAGTGAATCAGATTCAAGGTTACCAAGTACTAAAGCTGAATTGTGATTGAAATGTACTGAAGTACAGAATGAGGTAAAATGTTATCGATCACATTGATTCTAAAACAACATTTGTTGATGTATTACTATAGATAGTTTTTGTATTGAATCATATTGTAATTAGAGTTGTAAAATCCCACTATTGGGTAGGCCCTAATAGGTCTTATTTTCTAAATCCTTTAACAAGGTACATCTCTTAGATTAGAGATTGTAAAATCCTTTATCAAGGTAGACTGCATAAGTCTTTTGTACTCCTAATAGGGTATGTACTCTTAGCATGATAACCTATCAGAAGTAGCTAAATTTTGTAGCTCTAACCAAGAAATTTTTTTATTGCAACAATGAAGGATTGTGGGTACCATCCCCATCTCAATTTTTCCTCTAACCAATGGTTTCTGTGAGACCAAAAATCATTGTTTTATGAGTTAAGTTTTTATGTTTTAATTTCTATGTTTTATGGTGATATATGCAAATTTTACAATTTGGTAAATGGTTAGAATAATTGATAAAAGTTTTGTTTCAGTAATGATTCACCCCTCTCCTCTCAGTACTTAACTTTCCATTATTAATCCAACAATCTCTAGAGAATTCCAACTTCCTTAAAATCAGGATGAACCTAAACTACTAACTTTGAGGGTAAAGGGATAGAAGGATTGCAAAAAGGGAAATGGGGTGATGCACCATATTTAATGTGGTTGTTTCATGCCTATGACTTCACATAAAACCAACAAAGCCTCCTAAACATATATAATTCTCACTCTCATATACTCTCTAAGGAATCATATGTAGGTCACAACTAACGAGATGCTGAAAGGAAAAATGAATCTTGACAATACAAAATTCATGAGAACATCAAACAAAACATATAAACAAAGAAAATATAAGAGAATAAATCCATACAAGGAAAGAAAATGCACAATGTATTAGACTAGGAGAAGAGGTCAAAACAAGGATTTTTTTGTAATGCAAGGAAAAATAAATTATAGTTGTAGGGTATAGACATTGCAAAAGAGCTAGAGAAGAACCTAAAAAATATGTACAAAACTACCTTTATAGATTAGGCATAACTCTGATTGCAATATTTTAGTTCAAATCTCAAGCTAACCGAAGTTAGGTTTCAGGAAAAAAAGTCAAATAAAATTAGATAAAATATAATTTGTACGTGCGTATATTGAATCCATGAAGTGATAGAAGGAGGCAAAATTAATGTCTCCTTATAGAAAAAGTATGTCCCATACATTGCAGGCACTCAATGATTTATCCTTTGTGGCATAGAGATAGGGTTGGAAGGTCACCTACAACAATAAATGGGTATGGAATAGATTGAGTGAATCAAATGAAAAACACTTATGGCATCATTGGAAGTAGGAGAGTTTCTAGGGAAACTATAAGATTAATGTCTAGTTGTCTAACAAGGTTCCTAGTTGTTGAGTGTCCTCTTGATGAAAAATCCCATGTTTATCAACATGACTTCTATGATCACTTTGTCATGTTGGAGGTCCTTTCAAAATGAACACTCTCCCCAATGAGTGTTATGTTTGTACTAATCCCTTTGATATTTAGGGTGATCCTTTAGAAATCCTTTCAATACTACTAATAGTGACCTCATCAACATGAAAAAAACCATCATCAAAGCATACTACAACATGAGATATCCCACTAAAAAATGTCACATTCATTTCTATTTCAGTAAGACATTACATATGTCTCACTGGAATTCAACCTTGTTAGGGTAACATCACCTTCAGAGGGACATCATTTACCTCCTAGAAACCACTAATGTCTCTCTGATAGACCTTTTACTAACCTTAATGTCAACTAGTTGGGTGAAAACCAAAACTTGCACGCCCACCAAAAAGGTAATAAAATTGCAAAAGGATGCTAACCACCAACATTCTGTATAGTTGGGTAGTTGAGTACATACCCAAACTCAAGAAAAAGTTCAAGAGTTTGAACAAACCCCTGACTCACTGACAAAAAGTTTTTTGAGGAGGTCAGGGAGTCACAGACCAACCCAAACTACCAAAACATTTAGGGGGTTATAATATCCCCTTGACTTACTAACAACAAAGGTGGTTGGTAAAGTTGGGGACTTATGAGTTATTCTAAAAAATTTCCTACCAATGTAGAAAACATACTAAACTTATGCAATAAAAGGTATCTAAAATCAACTATATATCATAGGCTAATGGTGGCAAAAATATTCAACATTTTTTTTGGTGACTCAAAGGGGATTTTTTTATTTCTAAGAATAAGATTAATAGCCTTTAGAAATCCATTGGGAATGGAGTCACTAGCTACCCCCAGTTATGCTTATTTAAAAGCCACCTCCATGGGAGATGTTGGTATGGTGTGGATATCCACTTTTTTATTCTACAACTCATGATCTTCTAATGAACGGGGATACAACTTAATGTCTATGGATGATCAAAACATATCTAGCTCATCCTAAAAAATTTCCTCTTCATATTAATCATCTTTCTCTACTACAATAATATGCATAGGTTGAGGGGAAACCTCATGCATATAAAAATTTTCTTCCTTAAGGATAGATATATCCTTTGGATTCCCTTCCTCATGCTTAACATCATAAAGGAATTCATGCTACAACAAGTAATTTTGTTCTTCTTCTTTTTGTAGAAGACCCTCTGATTTTCACAAGGGCTCATTAACCAATATTTGTTCAAGGGTAAGAACAAATTCATTGTTCTTCTCTTCCTCCACAAAAGAGGGAAGCTCTTTGAATAAGAGGAATGGACTCTCTTGCTTATGCTAAGTCTTTATCTACAAATAGATTTGAATTGATACAACCTTCTAAATATCCTCTTGTTGTATATCCTTTGTTTCCTCCTCAAATGCATGTGAAGGCTCATGAACAATAGGACATAACTCCTCCCATGGTATCTTTGACTTTTATTTCCCCTCCCAAAATGGTATATTAGGACCATCATCACTCTAGACGACTGGTCCATCATTAAAGAGTAAAATGGTATGAGGTATAAGGGGATAAATAGATGAATCTTATTGCATAGTGAGTGGAGGAATTATAGTAGCAAGCTCTTCTAATGGAAGGGGATTCTTAAATCTTGGAATGAAAATTTTGGGGGAAGGGGTTGCCTTTTCTTCTTGGGTCTTCAAATGAGCTAACTTGAGCCTCATTTTTTTTATCTACTATAGCAACTTGCCTTACAATTTTTTCATCAAATTTCCTTTGTTTCTGGGCCTCCATCTCTTCCTCATGTTTCCTTTTTTGTGCTTCCAGCTGTTGTTCCATGGAACTCTTCATTTTTTGTTTCATCTTTGTAATATCATCATAGTATTGGAAACTAGATATTAACAAAGATAGTAGAAAGACTTAGTAAGATAGTTTCTCCAACTACATATTAACCCCCTGCTATCTTTTTATTTCATGCAATTTCCCAACCCAAACCCACATAAGAGTTCTCAATCCATCACATTCCATATCTTCAAAATATAGGGGAATGTTAGTAATATTATAAAAAATGAAGCCTAGGCTGACAAACCTATTTCCAAGGTCCACAATCTGATCCCTAAACCCACTAAAATTCATATTAGATAACACATGAATAGAGAGAAGAGGATCAAAAGTAGGTGGGACATGTTGGGCATCAACTATTTCTAAGGAATCTGAAACCAAACTAGGCTGAGGTTTAGATTGATATTGACACCGAGAGGGATAAGGGGTAGAAATATCATTATAAAAGGGATGATAAAATGTGTCTCTATGAAAAGGCTCCATGTTAAAGCATTTAGAAAAGATGCAATTTTATAGAAAACTTGGAAAATCACAAAAGATCAAAAATAATCTTAAACATACTAACACAAAGACTTGAAACCAGTAGATTTGCAATGATAGTCACCATGGTGTTTGATTGAAACTACCTCCAAAGGTTGTTTTCATTGAGAATAAACCCAAATTATCAATTAATATAATTTAGATTGGTACACCATGGATGTTCTTAAACTACTTTAAATATTTGTCCCACGAGACAAGGAAAAAACTATGGTATGACTAGTGGAGGTTCTAAAACTTGATTTGATCTTTGTATGTTTGTCCCAATAGGCATACCAAAAAATTTATTCTTTAAATTTTTCATGCATGATTCAAGTATGTCCCCCAATAAACCTTGTAAAAAATTGAGCCAACCAACCTAGTGTGGGACTTGCACATGTTAGGTTAAATCTCTATAGAAGGTTGACTTCCTTACAAGAAGACTATACCTAAACTACTAACTTTGACGGAAAAGGGAGATAAGGATTATAGAAAGGGAAATGGAGTGATGCACCAGATTGACTATGTTTATTCCCTTCCTATGACTACACATGACACCAACAAAACCTCCTAAATATACACAAGTCTCACTTTGATATACTCTCTAAGGAATTATTTGTAGGTCAAAAATAATGAGGCACTAAAAGGAAGAAGGAATCTTCACAAGACAATAGTCATGTGCACATCACACACAATATACAAAAAAGGAAAATAGAAGAGACACAATCCATACAAGGAAAGAAAATTTACAATATATCAAACTGGGAGAAGAGGTAAAAAATGATTTTTTACTAATGCAAGGAAACAAAAAATTATAGTTGTAGGGAATAGACACTAAAAAAGTATTGAACATGGAAAATAGCTAAGAGGGGTTGAATCGGTTATTCCAAAATAGTTTATATATAAATTTTACTAAACCAATAAGTATAGAAACCAATCAAATAATTGACTGATAAAAGCATGAAAGAACAAGAAAAAACAATACCATAACACTAGATATAATGCGGAACCCCAAATTGGGAAAAACCATAGAGAAGTTAATTATCATGAAAGTAAACACTGGTTAAGGTGATTTTTATAGGGGCTCACTATCAGTTTGTTCACTAGTGCTTGGATCATAGCCAAATACCCTTATATAAAAGATGTTTTACAAAATGTATTATAGAAAAAATGTGAACTGATAGAATTACATCAACTAAGCATGAAATAGTTCTAATTGATAGCGTAATAGACACTGTTAGCAATATATCTCGAATAGATCTTGTGCCAAAATATACCAAACTTAACAAACAAAATATGAAAGATCTTCTCTATATACCACAATAATATTACACTCAAAACCCCTTATTCTTATACACTTTTACTAATCAATATCTTCATTCATTGCCTTAATCCATTCATCATTTTCCATTGCATCTCTAATAGTTTTAGGCTCAAATTAATAGGCTAAAGATGTGGTGTTTCTCAACTTACTTCGAGACATCATTCCTTCTCTTTTATCTCTAATTATTTGATATTATCGATGGTGTATTCTCACATATTTTGCAAATATAGGTTCAACTCTATGTTCTTCAATGTGTTCTCCACTTGGTGCATGATCAACATTATCATCAATAACTTCTTGTTGATGCTCAGTCTATAAAGATTATTGCTTGGTAGCATTATTATGTTTCTTGGTAATTCCAGATTATTGTTCGAGTAGAGTTTCAGGTTCTTCAATATATAAAAATCTACCATAGTCTTCTAGTTCCTTTTTTCTTTCTTCATCATTCTTTTCTACAAAATCATTAACTCTCACATTTGCACTTTCAATCATCTTGTTAGTAGTCTTGTTCAAACATTTTTAAGCCTTTCTTTTAGTAGAATATCCTATAAATATCCCTTCATCACCTTTTGAATCAAATTTTCCATTTCTATCATCGTTTAGAATGTAACATCTACTTCCAAATATTCTAAAAATAACTCACATTAGGTGTGTAACCATACCATAATTCATAAGGTTTCTTGTTTAATTCTTTCTTTAGTTGAACTTGGCTCTGTGTGTAAATAGTAGTACTAACATCTTCTCTCCATTACATTTGTGCAACATCCTTTTCAATCATTAGTGTTATAACACAATCAACAATTGATCTATTCCTCCTTTCAGCAATTCCATTCTGTTGGGGTGTCCTTGATGTAGAAAAATGTCTCTTAATTCCATGCTCATTAAAAAAATTAGTGAACTCATTAGAAATAAATTCCCCACCTCTATATGACCTTAAGAATCTTAGTTCCTTACCACTTTATTTTTCCACTTTATCTTTATACCATTTAAACATTTTGAAAGCTTCTGATTTTTCTTTTAAGAACATGACAGTCATCATCCTAGAGAAATCATCAACAAATAAGACAAAGATTATATCTCCATAATAACTCCAAGTTCTCATAGGACCACACAAGTTAGTATGAACTAAATCCAAAATAGCATTAGATAAGTAATTTTTTCTCTTAAAAATAGACTTTGACATCTTACCCATTTGAAATTGGTTCCACATTACATGGTCATGTTTAGATATTCTTGATAAACCTCTAACTCTCCTTTTCTTACTAATCTTAATCATGTTGTCAAACTTCACATGACATAACCTTTTGTGTCATAACCATACATCTTCATTTTTAGCCAATAAACAAGAAGTTTTAGCATTGTCCAGATAGAATAAGTTACCTTTAGATTGTTCACCAGTATCGACCAACTTTCCAGTCTCATCATAGATTCTCACCTTTCTATTCTCAAATGCAACTCAGTGACTTGTATTATTCAATTGTGCTACTCTCAATAGATTATAATTAAGTCCTTTCACCCAATATTCATGTTGGATATTACTGATGCATGTAAGAATATTGTTGGATGTTGCTGATGTGGAATTAATATTGTTGTCATTTGTGTTTTGTCACTGATGTCAACATAGGTTTCTGAGAAGAAAATAGAATGTTAATTTCAGTGTATGGACATTGTACAGATGTTTCAAAACATGTGAAGTCAGATGAGAGTACTGAAAGATGTTGTGATCTTATATCCAAGATCACATCATGTAATATTATGTATTGGCTAAGTTACAGATATTTTGGTGAATACTAGTTACTGGACAGTGACGGTGAGAAATGATAGAGTTAGTCTCTGAGTTTTGTGTATAGCTTACAGGTGATATGGAATCTGTGTATGCGAACTTAAGAGATGAAAGATAGAGTATTGAAGAATATGAATTGTGCAAGGTATAGAAAGAAGGATGATGTCAGTTGTGGTGTGTGTTCTGGAGGTGATCTATTTGGAAGCTGACTACAGAGATGTAGCATGTATGATCGATGACAAACTTGAATTAAGGATGTCAGTCCTAAATTGTTGTAATATAATCATTGTATACTTGTTTTAGATACTGTGTGTATCTTAGCAAGGGTTTATGTAATTGTTTGTAATTAGGAAATCCTTATGGGCTGACCTGTTCATGAGAATTGTAATATGGTATATATGTAAGGTCTTTTCTTTGGAAAATATATGCAAGTGAAGAAGGTGATATAGAGAGATTGTAAAAGCTGTGAGCTTGTGTTTGTTGTATGTAGAGCAAAGGTTTAGTTGGTGGAATTTATTGGAACTGATCAAGTAAAGACAGTTGCTGCTATAACAGTTCAAAAATATTGTGTATTTATTCATATACACTTGTGTTGTGAATAGTGAGTTTTGAAGGTGGACTTAACCTTCTTTGGGTAGTGAGCCCTCCCTTTTGTTCTTGACTCCTAACAAGGTCTATCCTCTAACAAGGACTATGTACTATATTGTTTCAATAAGATCCTAATAGGGCTATATCTTCCAACAAGGATAACTATACTCTCAATACATCATTTGTGGGTGAAATTCCCACCAAGGTTTTTACCTTTAACAGGGTTTCCCTGAGACCAAAATATTATGTTATTGTGTTGGGATTTATTGTGTTCATTGGATCTAATATTGCTCCTGCTTAAAGTTTAAAGTTTAATAATATTCCATACAACTGATTCACCCCCCCTCTTAGTTGTATTGTGGACTGTTATTCCTAACAATTGGTATCAGAGCTTGTGGTCCTCGAATAGAAAGCTTAACTGCTTGAGGTGATCTTGGAGATGGAATTCTATGGGAAGGATAGTCCAAAACTTGATCCTGAAAATTTTGACAGTTTTGAGAACACAAAAGAAGAGGGTATGTGGAAGATCATGAGGGGCCAAACTATGCCCAAAAGTGGCAATGAAAAATCAGCAAATCAAGGTTAGTCAACTTGACGTGAAAATTTGAACTAGCTATCAACCTATTACCAAAAAGTTGTAAGAATAGAATCTATAGGAAATTGAATGTAGTTTCTAAACTATTAGGCCTTTTCTAAAAAAAAATTAATATAATTGGTGAAAAGTATAGATTTCAATACAGCAGTACAAAAATTTTAGGAAAAAAATAAGAAGTAGGTGTATGTCTGAGCACCTTAATCATGATCAAATGATAATATTTTTTTATAAGATTTAATATATGAGTAGTAGACTCATGCCCAGATGTGATGCATATTTTTTTGTAATTTTATTCCAAAAAATAATTAATTATGAATTTTCTGCTACAACGTTTTCAAAATAAAAAAACTTCCGTGTTTGACCACCTTAACTCATTCAATTTTATTTTTTCCTTATAGTAGGCAAAGCATCAAATGTGACACATTTTTCAGATTTCAAAAATGTTATACTGTTTAAAAGTTATAGTCATTTTTCAATCAGTATATAAATCAGCACTTTAGAGGTAGCTCAATTAGAAAATAACTAATAATTACTTACTAAACTCAAAATTTGACAGCAATTATATCGATAGAAAGCTGATAATATCCTTAAAATACCCTTTTCATTTTATCAAATTGGGGTGAAAAAAAAGTTGTCAGCTACATTGTCGAAGTCTGGAACTCAGAGAAATAGGGGAAAAACACATATTTGAGACATTTCAATAGTTGACCATGTAGGTTTGGTGCACAAGGCAATACTGAGCCTAATCAGGTACTCGAATATGATGACAAAATTTTTAATTTTTACTTTCCCTTCCTTCCACTTTCTCCCTCCCATTTCTCCATCCTTCATATGATATATTATATATAAAAAACTATATATTAGATATATTAAATATTTATAATATCAATTATATATTAAATATTATATAATATACATTTTACATTAAATATTATTTAATATATATTAATATTAAAAACTATATATTAGATTATATATTATATATATTAAATATTATATATAATATACATTTTACATTAAATATTATTTAATTATATATTAATATCAAAACTATATATTAGAATTATATATTATATATAATATTATATAATATACATTTTACATTTTAAATATTATTTAATATATATTAATATTAAATGTTACATTATATATTATATATTATTTTATATGTATAATATATTAAGATGTATTTTACGACTATGTACGAAAGGTTGGAAGATTGTAGAAAAATCATGGATGGCCATTGAAAGAAGCAAAGGAAATTAATTAGCCATTTAAAAAATTCATGGGTGGCCATTTAGGGAGAGGGACAGTGAGAAGGTGGTGGGGGCTAAGAACAGAAGAGAGAGAGTGAGAAGGTGTGTGTGAGAGAGAGAGAGAGAGAGAGAGAGAGAGAGAGAGAGAGAGAGAGTATGAGTATGGGAGGGAGAGAGAGGGAGGACAAAGATAGAGATAGAGGGGGGGAAGGGGAGAGAGTAGGATAGAGAGAGAAGGGGAAGGGGAGAGAGAGAGAGAGAGAGAGAGGTGATGGGGATGGGGAGAGAGTAGGAGAGAGAGAGAAGGGGAAGGATAACCAATTCATTACAATATTAATCAGTAAGGAGCAAGGCAAACTTAAATAATATCACAGCAAGCATTAGAAATTCAAATTCTAATTAGGAGTTTTAAGCAAAGTGAGTAAGGTCCTGGATAGGGACATTACAGATCCACACATTGTTTAGTAGATACCTTCAAGAACCCACATACATAGGAGTAGGTTTGAAGTAAGACTAAGATTGTTTATCAGTTCAAATTTATATTACTATGTTGTACTTTTGATTAACATCCAATGATTGGATGTGAAATTCACAAATTTGATTATATTGCCACTGGTTCTATTTCAAATTCTAGAAAAAATGGATATTTGATATATGTTCATAAATTTCAGTCAACACCATTTTAAAATAGCACATCAGTTTATTTTTACACATTGAGAATATCATCCTTAGGAATTGAACTGAAATTGACATAGGTCATAGGAAATAAATGCCCCAACTATTCGGTGTCTTTTGCATTTTGAGTTTCTTATTACAATCAGGAGAAGAATATTACTCTCCAAATGGTTTTGGATAGTAACATCTATACTTCCTCTTCACAAATATATTTCTTCCTTCATCTTGCTGCCTATTGATACCGACAAAGTGAATCTAGGCATTTATGCCATGTAATGGGAGAAAATTGGTTTCCTAATTTATTGATGTGTCTAAATAACACATGCAAGAACCTTTTCTTTGATATTTCTCACTAACACTTTAGAACTACAAATGTTTACAAAAACTGGCATGTACTTGCATGAGGACATTATATATTATAGGAATCCTGCACAGAAGTAGTTGGCAAGCTGCTCAAAAAGTAGTAACTCATAGCAAGTGGGATAATGCAGATGCTTTAATAAACCACTATCTTCTTTACTCAAGCAACATCTAGTTCATTTGCTCGACTGGGGCATGTTTGGGAACAAACAGCCTCCATTTAAACTCAAGTCTCAGGAAATGCAGTTATATTTGTCAGTGGAGAAGATACACCCATTGGATCTGCAATAACTTTATGCTCACTAGAATTTCCATTTCTCTTCAATTGGGATACTCTTTCCAAAATTGCATCTACCCTTTTACCAATTTGGGAAATCAATGGGTCTATTTATGGACCTTGAATGAGTTGGTCACCTAAACGAGGACCTTGAGATGAATCAGGAACTTCTCTATGAAAGAGATCAGTACCTTGAGAAGCTCTCCATTTGTCATCTGAATTAAAACCTTGGACCATAGATGGCTGCCCTTTGTTGTAAATGAGGAGTGAGACTACCTTGCCAAAGGTGGCAATGAACTTACATTTGAGGGATATTGCCCAACATGAGTAACCTGGTTTCCCAAGTCCTGTAAATTCAAGGTCATTGATGAATAGGCATTTCTAATAGAAATATTTGTGGTGCTAGAATGAAGTGCATGACCAAATTCTTTTCCTACTAATGAACCAATTTGAGGCTTAATTTCACATTGCTCTGTGGATAATTCCACAACACTTGTTACTTCTCTATTTGAATTTTTTTTGTCAGTGTACATGTGCACTGAAGAGCTTCTATCACTACTTGAGCTACTACCAGACAATGAGTACTCATCATCATCATCTGACATAGGCTCACACACATATCTTACTTCTTTCCTTTGCTGCTTCCCCTTCCTAGCTCTTCCTCCTTATCTATAACTTCTATCATGGGTCCAAGAAGCTCTTCCCACTCTTTCCCATTAATATGCAAATATTTTTGTCTGTAATAGTATTTTCTACATTTATTATGATATTGATTTGATTTGATGCACCATCGCTATTTGATCCATACTTCCCTTTCATTTTACTTTCTTTTCTCCTTTTGCATGTCATAGGCCAGGATTTGACAGTGGGTATGACCTTGGTACTACTAGTGTTAATGATATATTTTACCTTTTAGCTATTAATTTTTTGTCATTTTTCCTATATGATGCTTTTCTATACAAATTGTGGATATTCTTTGGGAAACTTTTCATTTTTTCCTATAGGATGTCTATGTATACAAATTTTGGAGAATCTCTATTAAAGAGTAGGTAAGGATGCCTAAGCTGAGTGCAGCGGAGAGGGAGATGACTAAATTGAGAGAGCAGAGGTAGAGAGCAATAATGACAAAAAAAATTAGGGCTTGTGGAAATACATGGAAATTATAATCTTCCTCCCAGAGTAGACATTAATGAAGTTCTTCGTGCCTTACTAGAGGAAGCCGACTGGATTGTTGAAGTTGACGGTACTACATAAAGAAATGCGGTATGTATTTTTGGCCTAATTTTTAATTTTCATTTCTTCTAGGTCTTTAAAGGTAGCTGGCTAAATATTTGTATTAAATGTTAGGGAATGCATGAAGATAATATGATTCTAAGCATGAGCATGAGTCCCTACATGGGCATAGTTGTGCCTTTTACAGGTGTCATAAACCCTAGCTATGCAGAAATGGAGGCTTTGAAGAATAGTTCATTGGAAGTGAATTACAGAAGCAAAGGGAAAGAGAATCACTCTGTTTCCACTGCCTGTGGCTGTGAAATGGTATCTTTCCCTTCTTTTTCAATCGGAATGCTAAATTGAAAAGGTTCTAAAAATAGATTCTGGTTGAACCAGACAATTGTACCACACCTATTGATAATCTGACAGCTCAACAGAGTCATTGGGAGGTTAAACAAGAACATCTGAACAGATCTTTGAACTGGTCAAAGATTATGGAGAGCGGGGAAGGGTTTGGTAAAATGAGAAGTTGTACTGGAAATTATGCAAGCAGCATAGAACCAACCACATTAATAAATTTAAAGAAGAGATTAGTGGCGGCATGACATTATGAGGAAAGCCTTACCATTTTGATGGCACCGCCCTGATATTATGAAGAATGTCTTGCCGCTTCAATGCCCACATCACCTCTGTCTTAGACTTTCACCATTGCTTCTCATCAGTACTCTGAGAAATGGTAGGGATTGTGGGCTTTTTTACAGCATAGTCCATCATAAATTCTCTATAAATCATCATGTGTTATAGTATTCTACGCGTTTCTAAATGACTTACTCAAACAATTTAATTTTCAACATAATTTTGGCTCCATGGATTGTCATTTTGCGCTCAGAGAGAAGCTGCAAATTGCAAGAATTTGATAAATTTGGTTTATCTCATTTTCTTTCTCTACCATTTCTAAGTAATATGATTTTTTTTTTGTCCTACTTAAATGATTTCGCCTGAAGTTAATGATTTCTTTTAGATGATTTTGTCTCAAGTTAATGAAATTTCTTCCATGGATGATAATGAAATCTCTTCCATGAATGCTGATAAGACATTTAAATTTAGAGTTAATAAATTCTATACCTTAAAGTTCTTTGTTGCAGAAGGTTATTTTCATGGTTTTTGATTCATGCAATTCCTTAATAGTTTCATTCTTAATAGAATTCATAACTAGATTTTCCATAGTCAATTTTCTTCTTGATCCTTGCCATATTTTCTCCTCAACTGAACATTTTGTAATCAATTGATATACAATCACATTTTTCTCTTGGCCAATCTTGTGGGCTTGTCATTGAGCCTGTAGATCCACAAAAGGATTGAAATCTAGATCTGGTGGAAGAGTAGTATTAGCAAGAAGTCATTCACTAACATCTCATCTTTATAACAACTAAATATGGATTCACTAGAAGCACTAACGAATCTCGAATGACCCCTTTTGACACATTGGAATTCTCAAGTGTGTCTTAAGGGGTCCTAGGACCCCTTTGGACACACTTGAGCATCCAAATGTGTCAAAAGGGATCATGGGGACTCCCTAGGGGTCCTAGTATGCCTTATCACATGTTAGGACCCCTAGGGAGTCCCCATGACCCATTTTGACACATTTGAATGCTCAAGTGTGTGTTAAGGGGTCTTTGGACCCCTTCGGACACACTTGAGCATTCAAATGTGTCAAAAGGGGTCATGGGGACTCCCTAGGGGTCCTATTATGCCTTATCTTGTGTTAGGACCCCTAGGGAGTCCCCATGACCCCTTTTGACACATTGGAATGCTCAAGTGTGTCTTAAGGGATCTTAGGACCCCTTCAAACACACTTGAGCATTCCAATGTGTCAAAAGGGGTCATGGGGACTCCCTAGGGGTCCTAGTATGCCTTATCATGTGTTAGGACCCCTAAGAAGTCCCCATCACACCATTTGACACATTTTAATGCTCAAGTGTGTCTTAAGGGGTCTTACCACCCCTTTAGACACACTTGAGAATTCAAATGTGTCAAAAGGGGTCATGCAGACTCCCTAGGGGTCCTAACATGTGATAAGGCCTACTAGGACCCCTCGGGAGTCCCCATGACCCCTTTTGACACATTTGAACACTCAAGTGTGTCTGAAGGGGTCCTAAGACCCCTTAAGAAACACTTGAGCATTACAATGTGTCAAAAGGGGTCATGGGGACTCCCTAGTGGTCCTAGTATGCCTTATCACATGTTAGGACCCCTAGGGAGTCCCCATGACCCCTTTTGACACATTTGAATGCTCAAGTGTGTTTGAAGGGGTCTTAGTTTGAATGTTCAAGTGTGTCTAAAGGGGTCTTAGGACACCTTCAGACACACTTGAGCATTCAAATGTGTCAAAAGGGGTAATGGGGACTCCCTAGGGGTCCTAGTATGCCTTATCTTATGTTAGGTCCCCTAGGGAGTCCCCATGACCCCTTTTGACACATTTGAATGCTCAAGTGTGTTTGAATGGGTCCTAAGACCCCTTAAGAGACACTTGAGCATTCCAATGTGTCAAAAGGGGTCATGGGGACTTCTTAGGGGTCCTAACATGGGATAAGGCATACTAGGACACCTAGGGAGTCCCCATAACCCCATTTGACATATTCAAATGCTCAAGTGTGTCTGAAGGGGTCCTAAGACCCCTTAAGACACACTTGAGCATTCCAATGTGTCAAAAGGGGTCATGGGGACTCCCTAGGGGTCCTAGTACACCTTATCACATGTTAGGACCCCTTGGGAGTCCCCATGACCCCTTTTGATACATTGGAACACTTAGGTGTGTCTTAAGGGGTCTTAGGACCCCTTTAGACACACTTGAGAGATTGAATGTGTCAAAAGGGGTCATGGGGACTCCCCAGGGGTCCTAGTGCACCTTATCACGTGTTAGGACCCCTAGGGAGTCCCCATGATCCCTTTTGACACATTTAAATACTCAAGTGTGTCTGAAGGGGTCTTAAGACCCCTTAAGACACATTTGAGCCCATGACCCCTTTTGACACATTTGAATGCTCAAGTGTGTCTAAAGGGGTCTTAAGACCCCTTCAGACACACTTGAGCATTCAAATGTGTCAAAAGGGGTCATGGGGACTCCCCAGGAGTCCTACTACACCTTATCACATGTTACAACCCCTAGGAAGTCCCCATGACCCCTTTTGACACATTTGAATGGTCAAGTGTGTCTTAAGGGGTCTTCGGACCCCTCAAACACACTTGAGTATTGAAATGTGTCAAAATGGGTTATGGGGACTCCCTAGGGGTCCTAGTACACCTTATCAAGTGTTAGGACCCCTAAGGAGTCCCCATGACCCCTTTTGACACATTGGAATGCTTAAGTGTGTCTTAAGGGGTCTTGGGACACCTTTAGACACACTTGAGCATTTGAATGTGTCAAAAGGGGTCATGGGGACTCCCTAGGGGTCCTAGTATGCCTTATTAGGCATACTAGGACCCCTAGGGAGTCCCCATGACCCCTTTTGAAACATTCAAATGCTCAAGTGTGTCTTAAGGGGTCTTAGGACCCCTTCAAACACACTTGAGCATTCAAATGTGTCAAAAGGGGTCATGGGGACTCCCTAGGGGTCCTAGTATGCCTTATCACATGTTAGGACCCCTAGGAAGTCCCCATGACACCTTTTGACACATTATAATGCTCAAGTGTGTCTTAAGGGGTCTTAGGATCACTTCAAACACACTTGTGTATTCAAATATGTAAAAAGGGGTCATGGGGACTCCCTAGGGGTCCTAGTATGCCTTATCATGCATTAGGACCCCTAAGGAGTTCTCATGACCCCTTTTGACACATTTCAACACTCAAGTGTGTCTTAAGGGGTCTTAGGACCCCTTAAGACACACTTGAGCATTCAAATGTTTCAAAAGGGGTCACGGGGAGTCGCTAGGGGTCCTAGTATGCCTTATCATGCGTTAGGACCCCTAGGGAGTCCCCATGACCCCTTTTGATACATTTGAATGTTCAAGTGTGTCTTAAGGGGTCCTAAGACCCCTTAAGACACACTTGAACATTAAAATGTATCAAAAGGGGTCATGGGGACTCCCTAGGGGTCCTAGTACGCCTTATCAAGTGTTAGGACCCTAAGGTGCACTAAGCACAATTGTGCAGCAATATTCTAGGGCTCGTATCTTAGAGTTCATGAGAGATATCAAAAAACCATTAGGGGATATAGACTCATGTTTCCATGGTCTACAATAACCTCTCTTAGTTTTGGGTGATTCAACTTTGTTTGCATTTGGCAGGGCAATCTTAGTTGATGTGAAAACTTGCAGTGAGGGTTAGTTGAAAGTGGCTCAATAGCATATCTTTCAAACCGTCTGACCTGGCATTGAACCGTTTGCTCCATTAGCTCTAATGGGCTGAGTAAACACCAGTGAAAACCTCATTCTACCCATGGAGTCAAGGGAACGCTCGCGACCACGCTTGACCCAAGTGACCCCAAGGTGCACTAAGCAGACTGGGTAGTGATCTTTTAGGGATCATATCTCTAAGCTCATGAGAGGTATCGACAAACTATCAGGGGCTAAAAGATCATGTTTCTAAGGTCTACAATAACCTCTCTCAATTTTGGGTGATTTGACTTCATTTACATTTGGCAAGGTGATCTTATACGATGCCAAAACTTGTAGTGAGGGTCAGTTGAAAGTTGCTCAACAGCATATCTTTCAAACCATATGACCTGGCATCAAACCATCTACTCCATTATCCCCAATTGGCCAGGTAAACACTAGTGCCAACCCCTTTCCATCCATGGAGTCACAAGAACACTCACGATCACGCTCGACCCAAGTGACCCCAAGGTGCACTAAGCATGATTGGGCAGTGATCTTCTGGGGCTTGTATCTTAGAGCTTGTGAGAGGTATAAAAAAATAGTCATGTGCTATAGGATTGTGTTTCCAAGGTCTACAATAACCTCTCTTGGTTTTGGGCAATTCGACTTTGATTGCATTTGGCAATGCGATCTCAGTCGATGCCAAAACTTGTAGTGAGGGTCAGTTGAAAGTGGCTTAGCAGTGTATCTTTCAAACCGTCTAACCTGGCATCAAACCATCTACTCCATCAGCTCTAGTTGGCCAGGTAAACACCAATGACAACCCTATTCCACACATGGATTCATGGGAATGCGCGCGACCACGCTCGACCCAAGTGACCACAAGGTGCACTAAGCACGATTGGGTAGTGATCTTCCATGGCTCGTATCTCAGAGATCGGGAGAGTTATCAACAAACCATAAAGTGTTACAAGATCATGTTTCTTAGATATACAATAACCTCTCTCAGTTTTGAGGGATTCAACTTCATTTGCATTTGGCAAGGCAATCTAAGTCGTTGCCAAAACTTGCAGTGAGGGTTAGTTGAAAGTGGCTCAACAAAATATGTTTCAAACCATCCAACTTGGCATCAAACCATCTACTCCATAGGCTCTAGTTGGCTGGGTAAATTCTAGTGGCAACCCCATTCCACCCATGGAGTCATGGGAAAGCTCACGACCACGCTTGACCCAAGTGACCCCAAGGTGCACTAAGCATGATTGGTCAGCGATCATTCGGGGCTCATATCTCAGAGCTCATGAGAGGTATCAACATACCATTAGGTGCTATGGGATCATGCTTCTGAGGTCTACTACTCTCTCAATTTTGGGTGATTTGACTTCATTTGTATTTGGCAAGGCGATCTCAGTCGATGCCAAAACTTGCAGTGAGGGTCAATTAAAAGTGGCTCAGCAACATATCTTTCAAACCATATAACTTGGCATCAAACTATCTACTCCATTTTCTTTGGTTGGCTAGGTAAATGCCAGTGACAACCTTGTTCTACCCACAGAGTCACGGGAAAGCTTGCGACCACGCTCAACCCAAGTGATCCCAAGGTGCACTAAGCATGATTGGGCAGCGATCTTCTGGGGCTCATATCTTAGAGCTCATAAGAGGTATTGACAAACTATCAGGGGCTATGAGATCATGTTTCTAAGGTCTATAATAACCTCTCTCAGTTTTGGGCAATTTGACCTTGTTTGCATTTGGAAAGGTGATCTCAGTTGATGCCAAAACTTGCAGTGAGGGTCAGTTGAAAGTGGCTCAGCAACATATCTTTCAAACCATCTGACCTGGCATCAAACCATCTACTCCATTGGCTCCAGTTGGCTGGGTAAACACCAGTGACAACCCTATTCCACCCATAGAGTCATGGGAACACTTGCGACCATGCTCAACCCAAGTGACCCCAAGGTGCACTAAGCACAATTGGGTAGCGATCTTCTAGGGCTCATATCTCAGAGCTCATGAGAGGTATCAACAAACCGTAAGGGGCTACAAGATCATGTTTCTAAATTCTACTATAACCTCTCTTAGTTTTGGGCGATTCAAGTTTGTTTGCATTTGGTAAGGTGATCTCAGTCAATGCCAAAACTTGCAGTGAGGGTCAATTGAAAGTGGCTCAGCAACATATCTTTCAAACTGTCTGACTTGACATCAAAGCATCTAATCCATTGATTCGAGTTGGCCAGATAAATTCCAATGAAAACCCCATTCTACCCATGGAGTCACAGGAACGCTCACGACCACGCTCAACCCAAGTGACCCCAAGGTGCACTAAGCACGATTGGGTAGCGATCTTCCATGGCTCATATCTTGGAGCTTGTGAGAGGTAACAACAAACTGTCAAGGGCTAGGGGATTTTTTTTCCAAGGTCTACTATAACCTCTCTCAGTTTTGGGTGATTCAACTTCATTTGCATTTGGCAAGGTGATCTCAGTCGATGCCAAAACTTGCATTGAGGGTTAGTTGAAAGCAGCTCAACAGCATGTCTTTCAAACTGTCCAACTAGGTATTAAACCATCTACTCCATTGGCTCTAGTTGGCTGAGTAAATGCTAGTGACAATGTCATTCCACCCATAGAGTCACAGGAACACTCGTGACCACGCTCGACCCAAGTGACCCCAAGCTGCACTAAGGATGATTGGGCAGTGATCTTCTGTGGCTCATATCTCAGAGCTCATGAGAGGTATCAACAAACCATTAGGGGTTACAAGATTTTGTTTCTAAGGTCTACTATAACCTCTCTCAGTTTTGGGTGATTCGACTTCATTTTCATTTGGCAAGGTGATTTTAGTCAATGCTAAAACTTGTAGTGAGGGTCAGTTGAAAGTGGCTCAACAGCATATCTTTCAAACTGTCTGACCTGACATCAAACCGTCTACTCCATCAACTCTGGTTGGCTAGGTAAACACTAGTGACAACCCCATTTAGCCCATGGAGTCACGGGAATGCTCATGTCCATGCTTGACCCGAGTGACCCCAAGGTGCACTAAGCATGATTGGGTAGTGATCTTTCATGGCTTGTATCTCAAAGCTCGTGAGAGGTATCGACAAACCATCAAGGGCTACAAGATCATGTTTTCAAGGTCTATAATAACCTCTCTCAGTTTTGGGCAATTCAACTTCATTTTCATTTGACAAGATGATCTCAGTCGATGCCAAAACTTGTAGTGAGGGTTAGTTGAAAGTGGCTTAGTAGCATATCTTTCAAACTGTCTGACATTGCATCAAACTATCTGCTCCATCGGCTCCAGTTGGCTGGGTAAATGCTAATGACAACCTCATTTCACCCATTGAGTCACTGGAATACTTGCGACCATGCTTGATCCAAGTGACCCCAAAGTGCACTAAGCACGATTGGGCAACGATCTTCCATGACTCAAGCGACACCATTATGATGAGTTATATACATAGTGAGTATATACATAGTATTCAAACTATTATACACTAAGTTTGCACCCTTGTTTCAAGCTCTCTTGGTCTTGATAACCTAGTATAACATGGGAATCATCTCCAGGTTATGGGACCAATGCTAACTAAGATGAGACCTCCAAGTTCTAGGCTGGTTCCTCTTGGATAATCACCTTAATTTTCTCTTTGATGGGAAAGTAAATTCTTGAGGGGAAAAGGGATAGAAGGAATGCATGAAAGGGAAATAACTGAAAGCAAACTATCCTACTAGGTGATACATCGAAATGATGGTATGAATTATAGTATGGAGGATGAAATCAATGCATAAACTTAGGTCTAGGAGATCACAACTCACTGAATAGGTTTGCATCAATATTTCATAGAAGGGTCTGCAATAGAAAGAGGCTATTCAAGGAAAGAGAGGATTTCACAAACAATAGCATTCCTAAGAATTTAGACATAATCTATGACCTACAAACAAACATTCACCTCTACAACTAGGTATAGGAATGAGATAGATTGTCAGGGGATTGAAGTATACCCACAAGATCATTCAAATCAATTCACCCACAAGAATACACATGAATTGAAAAAAGAAATATGGATCAGGAACCCTAAGATATTATTGAAAACATACATATACTCAATTCATTAAGAGAAAATTTAGATAAGAAGGCATAGGGATAGAAAGAATGTCACAAAGTACCTATTGTGAGGTTTCACATCATCACCCCAAAATTTTGGGGACCCCCATTTTTTATCTTGCCTTGGCTTTTCCCTCTAAATCTTGATGCCTTAATTAGGCCTTTTGAACTTGGATGAAATTATAAAATGGATTTTTGGACTAAAATGTTTTTGATTTGTCAAGAGAATTATAAAGTGAAATTGAATTTTAAATTTGGGGAAATAAAAGCTTAACCAATGTATGAATTTTGGTTTTTATTTCGATAATTGGGCTTTGGCAATTCGAAAATATGAGCCTTCTCCTTTTTGAGATTGTGGGTTTTAGTCTCTAAAATCAATTTGTTTTGGGCATTGGAATTCAAAAAAAGTCTGAGAATAGATTGAGATCTTGGAAAATAAGTTTTAAATTTTGTGCTTGTCTCATTATAATTTTAAAATTTTGGGCATTGGAATTAAAAAAAATCTGAGAGCAAATTGTAAAATCTGGCCTTTTAACAATCAAAATCTGTGTGAAAATTGAAAAATTTGGGCCTGATTTTGAAGAATCCCCTTCCATTATGGCATAAGAATTGAGAAAATAATGAAAGTGGGCCTGCCTTATTGGTGGCGCCACTTTTCCCCTTATTCATTTAAAAAATTCAAAGCTTAAATTGTAATTTTAATGCAAATTTTCGTATATCTCCTGCTAGGTCGGCCCCTTTGTTTGGGTTTTTATTTATTGATTTTTAGTTTTGTGTAACACAAGTCAGCCCTAGAATTGGGAGCCCTAGGTGGGTATATAAGGAGGCACCTCTCCTCACTCATCTCACACTTGACTCAACACAAAAGCAAGTCTGAAAATACTAAAAAGCAGAACTGAAATATCTAAGGAGCAAAGCAGCGATTTCTTAGAAGGTAGTTCAAAATCCACCTTAATGTAGAGATCCAAAATAGTCTAATGAGGGCAGGTCTAATTTTTGTAGGATCAATCCAAAATTGTGAGGAGGAGTAGCGAGCCTGATTTAGAGGGAAGACTCGAATACAAGAGAATGCAGATAAAAAAAAAAAATCAGTCTGGGGCAGACTTCCAAATTTGTTTGAGAGCCTAAAGGGGAGGCCCAAATTTGTTAGATCAAATCCTGGAGGAAGATCAAAATTTATTTGAAGACCAGATCTAAACATTAGGGGGACACCGAATTTGGAAGAAGGAGGAGGGTTTGGCAAGGTGATAAGGGAGCTTGTTGAGGACCACAATTCAAATTTTTGGCAAAGGAGAAGCTTCATATTTTCCCCAGCCATGCCATTTTGAGGACAAATTGGCAAAATTCAGTGAGTAACTTAATTTATCTCTTCAATTGCTATCTTTTCATTGGTGTTGTTTGTTTGGATATCGGAGATAAGTTTCATTTTGAGGGAGAAGGCTAGATCATTAAGCGGATTTCTTGATTGTCTTGATTGGTTTCTTTCCCAAAGGGAATTAATACCAAAATAGGAGACAAGGAAGATATGATGCCCAAGACCACTTTTCTCTAGAAATTGAAGCAAGTCTAAGACACCAACATCAGTACCATTGACATGATACAATTGAGAGATAGGTTGAGAGAGCCCAATCCTCTATGGAAAATAAGATCAGTTTAACTTATTTTCCTAATTGTTATCTTTTCTTTGGTGATTATTTGTTTGGGTGTTGGGGATAAGTTTCAGGATTGAGAGAAGGCTGGCCCATTAAGTGGATTTATCAATTTTCTTGATTGGATTCTTTCCCAAAGGGAATTAATACCAAAATAGGAGACAAGGAAGATATGATGCCCAAGACCACTTTCTTCTTGAAATTGAAGCGAGTCCAAGGCACCAACATCGGTACCATTAACATGATACAATTGAGAGATAGGTTGAAGAAGGCTAGGTTAGCCATGAAGGTTAAAGAAGGCAAGAATAATGAAGGTGGAAAGCAAGAAGATAGGTTGATGGGGTCAAGTTTAATTTCAAGGCGGTGGCCAAGAGCAAGGCTCTCAAATTGCAAAGAGGTTCACATCCAGGCAAGCCACTAAGGGCAAGGCAAGATTACCCCAAGTGCATAGAGACCTCACCCTTTCAAGGTTGGGACATCAAGTACAAGCAAGTTCAAGTGGTGATGAGAAAGTTTCTAAGGATGAGCTCAAGCATCCAAGGCTTCACCTCATCTCAAGGATTAAATAAATTTATAAGATAATGTTGATGAGGTGGCAATTTCATGTGCATGCAATCAAATCATGCCAAGTGTCTTATGTTGTCATTGGTTGATAGATTATTGTAATTTTCTCATTGGCCCACAAAGTTGGTGCCCTCATGTAATTGGTTGAAATATGGTAACCCTAATTAGGGTTTGTAAGGTTTAATCTTGGCCCTTGATTTTGCCCCTTAATCTTGGCCACTCATTGTAATTTTGAGCCTCCTATATAAGGCCATTTTTTCATTTGTAAAGGGAGTTAAGTTGGAGAATTGTTGCCAAAATAATATCAAAATTATTCTTTATTCATTGTTGTGGCTTGCATGGTGGATATACATGATCATTTTGGTGTATTGCATGTTTCTTCTCACCTCTCAAATTAAAGTAGGATTTCATTTCATGTTGTTAGAATAGAAGTAGATGGCTAGTTGTAGGGTGATATTGGTAAATGTTTGATAGGGATCTATATACTAGGCCACTCGCATCTTAGCAGCTTATTCAGGAGCCTTGTGTGGTAATCTAGTATCATTCCCCTTGAATCATTGCATCTATGGAGGTAACACCACTGGTAAGATTTCATTAGGTTGATCCCCGTCCATTTTCCAATCTTTCCATTCTATAGGAGTAGTAGTAAAGAGAGAAGTAGTTTAGCAATTGAACTTTAAAGAGAAAAGTTGGAAGTGATATAAATTGGAAAATCATTGAGTATACAGTGCAAAGCTAGATCTCATCATAGAAAGAATTTGACATCCTTGAATGAACAATGTAAGCCTGCCTAAGTGATTAACCAAAAAATCACATTAATATAACTGAGTTAATATAGACAGGTGTAAGGAACCTTGGAGTTTTCTCATGTTCTTCATGAGTATATACTTTTCAAGAGAGGGTTGAGTGTTTGGTATTCTATATCAAGTATTCAATTGCTATATGTTATGTAGTGGTACAAAAATGACATCAATAATACCTTTACAATATCTAAACATCAATGGAAGGTTACAAGATGTAGAAGCTAGAGGGTAGAAAGAATGCCTCAGATAACTCCTCAGAAAGAAAATCTCTCCTTTTAAAAAAATGTAAAACTCTAAGCTCTAAAACATCCAAAAAATATTATATACATCTCCTTTTGCACATACGCAGGAGCAAAAATCTAACTAGGGTTACATAGATTTTCATAAAATAATCAAACCCTAACTCTATCATGTCTGATCATAAATGTGTCTCTGAAAGTATCATGGCCGATCAGATATCATGAGTGTCCACCTCTACAAGTTGAAAACCTCACACCACAACCATGACCCTTATCTCTGTAATTCAGGCTCATCATGAATGCTCAAAATTTGATCCTTACAGATATTTATATTTTGAAGTACAGAAGGCCACAGGTGGTGCCAACATTAATGCTTTTGTGGCATAAGAACACCTACATGGTACTTGAGAAATTAGCAAATGACAGCCACCAGATCTTCTTCATCATCCTCCCAACTACAACCATCCTGAGAACATAAATTTTGAGCTACCCCTCACCTCACATTCGACCAACAACAATAAACCTGCAAGAAACCTTGTGAAATATATTTGAATTTCAAAACAATAGCTAGTTGGTTCAAGTTTAAAATGTGACCGTCGATATCATTATTTCCCAGTAGATGAATGACCCAGATCACCTTTGTAACAGTTGCAAGCCCCTTCTAAAATGTCAAATGCTACATCACCAATTGGGACCAATGAGAAGGGAACACTTTAGCATGGCTGGCAGCTCACTAGGTAGAAGAATCCTGACTCGACATCGGACAGTGGTCGTATGATTGCATGAGCTCAGAAGATTCCATGTGATTATGTGACAATTGTAGATCTTCATTTTACCTAGGTACTACTTCAGATCCTATCCCTAACTCATTTGGAAAATACATGACTAAGTCCTTCATTTCAGGTTCTCCTTTCCCTTTAGTCGCTGAATCACTTGATCATTTCACTAACTCTAGCTTATTCTGGCGATCATGTGATGAGAACTGATCCCACTTTGATAGTCACCGAATCACTTGAAGTCTTCAAGATATTCTTTTCGATTGAGTGATTGCCCAACTGAGCCCACAAACCTAGGCCCATCCTACCACCTATCATGATATTATTGCTTGACTTACAAACACCTTGGATTATCTAGCATAGGATCCACTCTTCTTTCCTTCATGGCCTAATACCTAATCGATGGTTGTCACATGATCTCATGGCTCAGAAGATTCCTTCAGATCATGCACCAGTTATAGATCTTTCTATTTTACTACCACCTCACTTGAAATAATCAGGTGCATGAAAGATGCCAATTGTATTACTTAGAAACCAATAGAAATTTAGCATGTCAGATGGACCCATCTGACCTTGGCCTAAACACCTTGAAGATCAAACAACCATCTCATAATCGCAAAAGCTCAAAAGATTCCATGCGATTATAAGACCACCATAGATTTTGTACAAGATGGCACCCCTACAGATTCTCTAACAATGGTCCCACTAATGAATCCTTGTCATCATTCAGCCAGCCAATAAAAAATGAGCACATCAGAACACAAGGACCCACCTAATAGATCCTTGGTGATAAAGTAAAATCAATGGTTGGTGTATGATCACATGGGCTAAGAATATTCCATGTGATCATAAGACAACTATTAGATCTTAAGGAAATCCAACTCATTGGGCCTACTCAGATAAGCTTCCACATCATAATCCTTAGACCAATTAGGAGAAAACACCTCAGACTATGTGGCAGTGGACCCACTGGCATAGAAGCACTGCATTGTAAGGGAGATCAATGGTCATCGCATGATCGCAAGGCACAAGATTAAGTCTTTTGAAAATGTGACAACTATTTGATTAAGGAGATTAACTCTCTTAATCAGAAACACTTAGGACTTTAATAAACTAGGCCCATCTGACATGTGTCACTCCTTCATTTTTTATTTCTGCCTCCTCAGCACTGAGACCGCCAAACAAAATGTTAACCACTCACCAGATCGTAGGATGCTAAGGACTTAACTGTCAGGAATAGGAGATCTTGTGAACATAGTCGCTCAGTCACTGAAAGGATTGGTAACTTTGGATTATATTAAGTGATTACCTAACTGAAGGGACCATCACCAAGTCACGAAATGAAAATTAAAAATACCTTATGATTGGGAGATCTTGCGAACAAAGGGTAGTCATGAGATCGAGAGATTTAAAAGAATATTCTACAGGGTCTTAGAGATCTTGCGACTAGCCTGCGCTTAAATCACATGTGAAGAAATGAACCCTTAAGTGACCGAAAAAGGTAACGACAAATTAGAATAGGCCATAGGGTTTTGAGGGTTTTTGCTATAACGGTCACTTTTTCAAATAAAAGGGCTTCAAACCAGATTGTTGAATGTTTGCAGAGACTAGAAGATAGGACACAAGGCCATAAAAATTTCTCAGACGTTCAACAGGGTTAAAATGTAGACCCTTGGATGGAGTTCAGTCTATAGCCAAATTTGTATGGAATAGGAAAAATTGGGTAACATTTTGGCGATTTCTACTGGATGTTAGCCTGCTAGACATTGATCAGTGGCCTTAAGATGATCCATTAGGCATAGGAGTCATTAATTTGAACACAAAACATTCCTCAACAGAGAGAAAAACCTATAACCAAAGGGACAAAACTGTGCATGGGAACTTCTTGGAAAACAAGGAAAACTAACCTAGAAAGTAGGGAAAGAAAGTAGGAAAACATATTCATAGAGATTTACAAGGAAGGATTGACCTCAAACCAAGGCTTCAAGTGGAATCCATTAATTGATATGGGCAAGGCATCTCCTCCAAGAGTTGATAGCTGAAAAGCATTAGGCCCCTTGCATTCTGTAATAACAAATGGTCCACCCCAAAAGGAATCAAACTTTGTATGTCTACTAGGCTTTGATCTGACTTCATCCCACTTGAGGACTATATCCCCAATCTTGAAGTCTCTAACCTTGGCTCTTCTATCAAAACTTTTCTTTGTCTAAACCTAATGGAACTCCATATCTTTCATAGATTTACCTCTGAGTTTCTCCAACTCTATGAGCTGAGCATACCTAATTTGTAAGGGATCTCCTTCCTCAAATAGGACATATTGAGTGGCCAAGTCCAAAGCCGGCAATTCAATTGAAATGGACAACTTAGCCTCTCTACCATATACTAACACATAAGGAGAATTCCCAATAATCTTTTTTGGGGTAATCCTATCTAACCATAAGGCAAACTTCAACTTAGTATGCCAATCCCTTTGGTTATCCTGCAGAGTCTTCTTGATTATCCTAATCAAGTTCTTGTTAGTTGATTCTACCAAACCATTGCCTTGAGGGTAGTAATTTGAACTTGTATTCAGATAAATGCCATTTCTAATTGCCCATTCTGAGACTTTAAGGCCTATGAATGTCAATGCATTATCTAATATTATGGAGTCTGGAGTGTCAAATCTATGAATTATATCATCATAAAAACTTAAGACATCACTCTCATTTGATTCTTTCAGGGCAACTTCCTCTATCCATCTGGTGAAATAATCAATTGTAGTGATTATCCACTTGTGTCCTATACTAGATGGAGGATTAATCATGCTAATAAAGTCTATGCCCCATCTCATGAATGGTTGCTTTGTTCTGATTGGCTGAAGGGGTAGAGCTGCAAGCCTTTCTTTTCCTACAAACATAGCACATTTGATGCATTTTCTCACATACTCATGACTATCCTTGAAGATAGATGGCCAATAATATCTGGCCCTCATGATTTTAAAAGTAGTAGTCCTATGAGAAAAGTGACCTCCAGAAGGTCCATCATGAAATTCAAATAGGACATCAGCTATCTTTTCTGAATCAATACATCTCAAAAGGACACCATTGTGATCCTTTCTAAAAAGAACCTCATCTATCAGCACAAAGGGAATAGATTGTAATCTATAATATCTTCTCTTTGCTAAATCTAGGCCTGTAGGACATTGTCTTGTCTTTAAGTAATGAATCATGTTTGGCAACAAACCTGATGCCTTGGCATGTTCTTTTGTAGAATGCACAACTAGAGATGCATTTGTTTTCTCTATTTTCTTTAAACTTTCATCCCCTGCCAAATGCTCACAAAGACCTCTTCCTCTAACCAGCTTGGTGGTTTGGATATCAATGTCATACTCCATCACTTTGGTAATCTAACTAGCTCTTTTTTCATTTAGGTCCTTAGAAAGCAAAAATTCTTTGACACTTGGATGAGTAACCTTCAAGTGTATCTTGTTATGGGTTAATAAATATCTAAACTTTTAAAGGCTTTTTACCACAACAAGTACATGTTTCTCTACAAAAGAGTATCTTTATTCATACTCTTCTAAACCTTTGCTAAAGAAAATAATAGGCTACTCCAACCCATCTAAATTTTCTTGAGTCAACATAGCAGTATAGAATCATGACCTCCATAAGCATAAAGGATAAAATCCTTACTAAAGTTTGGGTTTAATAGGGCAGGAGCTTCTATCAAGGCTTCCTTGATGGCTTGCAAATTGGCTTTTCCTTCTTTAGTCCAGTTGAAGGCTGAACTCTTCTTTAACATGGCTATCAAAGGCTTCAGTAAATTTGCAATATTAGGCAAGAAATGCCTAACAAAATTAATCTTTCCTATGAAAGATTGAAGGCTTTTCTTATGATGTGGCAATGGTAGCTCTAGGATGGCTGCAATCCTCTTAGGGTCTACTATAATTTCTTTCTTGGATACTATATATCCTAGCAATTTTCCTTCATGAACTGCAAACACACATTTCTTGGGATTAAGAGATATCCCAAACTCTCTACATCTTTCAAAGTTATTCCTTAGATGTTTGATATGATCTGCTACATGTTTAGAATAGACAGTTATGTCATCTAGGTAGACTAGTACAAATTTGTACATGAGGCTTTTAAAGGCCATATCCATTGCCTTTTGAAAAGTAGCACCTACATTTGACAAACCAAAGAGCATCTTTTGATAAGCCATGGTTCCCCACTTGGTTGTAAATGCAGTCTTATATTGATCCTCCTCATTAACTAGGATCTGATTATATCCTAAATAGCCATCCAATAATGAAAATCTCTCGGATCCAGAGACACATTGTAAGATTTGTTCCATAGAGGGTAATGGATGGTGGTCTTTTAAAGAGGCCCTGTTAAGATCCCTGAAGTCAACACATAACCTCAACTCCCCATTTTTCTTCCTTACAGGAACAAGGTTTCAAACCCAAATAGTATGCTTGATGGGGTAGATGATACCACCTTCTATTAATTTGAGCACCTCTTTATGCATAAGTGGCTCAAGCTTGGGATTAATAGGCCTTTGTTTTTTCCTTACTGGCTTGGCATTAGGTTCTAGTTCAATAGTGTGCTGAGCAATGGCTCGATTAAAACCTTTAAGGTCTTCATATTTCCATGAAAATACATCACTAAATTCCTTAAATAATTGGGTGTAAGCTTGATTTTCTAAATTAGTGTTCACCTTTCCAAATTGTAAACTTTTACCTGGTTCCAACTCTAATTCAACACAATGTTCTTGTTGAACTACTAGGCCAACTTTGTTCTTCTTGACTTGATCATCCCTGTTGAAGATAGTCTCTAAGGTAACAAGACCTCTAGGCATCTTATTAGACTTAAGTTGTATTACTTGGTCACCATAGTTTTGCAATAGTCTATCTTGGTTATGATTTGAGAAGACATCCTCTTCAAATAGGAATTGTAGGATCTACTCATCATTGTCAAACACTTGCCAATTAGTATCATTATCAGGGATAGAAGGTCTGACAATTACTTTGATATGCTATTGGGTCTCCTCCTTTGAAACACTATTAGGAATGTCCTGCTGAGATCCAATAGCATCTAATCTATCTACATTTTGATTTAGCTTCCTAGGGATGGAAACAATATTGAAAGCATAAAAGTATTCAATTACATCCCAAACTGTATGTTTGTATGCTCTCAAGGTGTCATTTTTGGTTTCACTTATCCCTCTCACTTGGTTGAATACTAACTCATTGTCACCATAGACTTTTAAGGCTTTGAGCCCTCTTTTTCTAGCCCACTCTAGTCCATTCACTAGACTTTCATACTCTACAGTGTTGCTAGTGTAGGAGAAACTGAATCTGAAAGCTGTATAGTATCTTTCTCCTTTTGGGGACACTAGCATAGCACCACCACCAGAGCCATGTCTACTTCTAGCTCCATCAAAAAATAATTCCCAAACCTGATTTCTTTGACCCTCTGAATCAGTGTCCTCTTTGAGAAGATTTGGCTCTATAGATTCACCTTCTTGTATCAAATAACTCCCCAAACCAGCACCCCAAATAACACTTTCTTGGGCTTCAAAAACCTTTTTTGATTCTAGTTCATCTAATAAAATATCAGGGATATTTTCTATCTTAGTGCTTGCTTCTCTGATAGTTGGGAAACCATTGTCATCAAATACAGGGCAGTTTGTATTGATCGTATTGGACACATATGGCTCTATATGGTGTGCTGCTAATGATTTAGATTTAATGGTAACCTTGGTACCATATCTTGTGTGAAAAAGCATGTGGGACCAGTCAGAAGAAAGGTAGCTTCCTATTTTGACTGTAAACTTCCTTGACAAACAGATGCCAAATAAGGCAGGGAGATCTATGATATAAATATCAAGTAGGATAGAGAAATTAGGACTAGCATGAAGGATTAGACTAGTATCCTTAGCTACACCTATAGTGTTAACTAAGGATCCATCAATTTGTGTAACCTTCTTTTGGAGGGGTTCATATTTAAGTCCTAATTGGTTAGCCACCTTTTTGGGCATTATAGTACTGGTGGCTCCACTATCTACCATACAATTATGTACTAAGGATTTTCTAATAATTAAAGATACATAAAAGGGAGGTGGTTTCAAGTTCCTACCTTGCATGGTATTGGCCTTGGAGTTGCAACTTGGAGCTTCCTTTTATTGATCAGTGCTGACCAACACTGGCTTTGTAATCTCTTTTGTAGGCTGAGGAGTTGTCATTTTAGTTATGGCTTTCTTCAAGATCTCAGGTTGTCCTGGAATAGCCAAAGAATCCCACATAGACATAGTAATATTCACCTTCTTCATGTTGTCTACAATGTTGAAAGGTGTCATAGTGTGTACTCTTTATTGTGCTTTTACTATGATGGGCTCCACCTCCTTGAGAGTATGGCCTTCTTTGCTTGTAATGACATGAGCTTTCTTAAATATGATGGGAGTAGCTTGTTGTACTAGTTCTGTATATGTAGTAGCTTTAATCCTAGAGTCTGCTCACTCCATGTCTTGAGCTCTTCTCTTTGACCTTGTGTTGGCAGCAATGGAAGGTTCACCAATGACTCCATTGAAGTCTTGCTACTCCCAATTGAAAAGAGTAGTCTCATTATCTTGTGGTTCTTGTTGAGGAATTGATCCACTCGAAGAAGCCTCTGATTGAGCTTGTGAGGAATTTTGAACCATTAGTGCTTGATTCATCCATCCGTTTGAACATGTAGCCTGATTATGAGGCTGATTACAAGGGAAACACCATTCATTGTCCATAACCATATTATTTTGACTAGGGACCATGTCCCTAATTGGATTCATAAAATTAAGAGGTGGAGGGTTGTATGGTTGGAAAGGTCTTTGATTAAAATTTTGCCTTTGTCCTTGATAACCTCCTTGGTATGGTGGCCTATTTTGTTGATAAGGTTGTCCCTAATTCTAATATTGTTGATTGAGACTTTGGCCTTGTGGCTGAAAGGGTGGTCTGATTCCTTGCCCTTGCCTTTTAAGGTTTGTGACCTCTTTAGTCAAAGTTTGTAGCAAATTTGTCATTTCTTGCTGACTAGTTTGTTGACTATTCTTCATTTCTTGTAGCTCTTGACAAAAACTTGCCTTTAGCTCCTCACTGCTAGTACTGGTCTAAGGTGCTAATATGGTGGGAATAGGAGTAAATGGAGGTACTTGTAAAGGGGCAATGGGCTGAAGGCTAGGAAAGATGGGCATGGGTGGCCTTCTAGCTATCATACCTTCTTGGATTAAACAATTTTCGGCCTTGACAACTATGTCAAAAGCTTGGGGTAAAGAGGTACCACCCATGGATTGAATCATGACGGAAATCTAACCATTCAAACTTTGCAAGAAGTATAAGAAAGGATGGTCAGCTGATGGCCTCACTGAGACTAGAATTCTATTCCATGTCTTGAGGAATCTATTGTTATAATTTGTCATTTGTTCTTGAGGGTCTCTTTTAATGGTTGTCAACTGTTCAACCAAAGACAAGTTGTCTGATTTATCCTCAAAATGTTTACTCAATGCATCTCCTAATCCATCCCATGAAGTAATGGAACCAACAGTTAATGTTCTAAACCATTCAAGAGTCTTACCTTTGAGAGAGGTTGCTAATAACTTGGTGGGCACATCCTCTTGAGTTATATTATGTATGCTGCAGATAGTGGTCACATCTCTTATATGCTCAAAAGCTGTAGTTTGTCCTTCACCTATGAAATTAGGTAGACTCTTTAGTCCCACCAAGGGCACATCATGATGTTGAGCAAAGTTAAATGGGCTCCCTTGGTTGAAAGGTGAAAAAGAATATTGTCTAGCCATTGTAGGAGCTGAAATCTACTGAGTAGCAATTGTGTGAGTTGTATTGGATGTTGGATTTGAATCTTCTTCTAGATCTCTGGTTAGAGATCTTCCTCTTCTTCTGAGATGAAAGGGAAAAAGTCTCCTTTTTGAAGTATCAGGTGGTGTAGACTATATTCTCCTTGCAGGGGATGTTCTCTAGGTTGATCTACCTTTGTAGCCTCTTTTTAAGGGCAACTCTAAAAATTTAGTAGGCTGTGAGCTCCTAGTCTCAATCTTTCTCATAAACTTTGAACAAGTCTAGCCTAGATCTATGAAATCAGTGGAGTCACCAGATATACTTGATAGAAAAATTCTAGAAAGTATGTATTATGCAATCAGTATATCAGAGATAACATAATATTCAAACATAAACTTCTTTTGTTGTTGTCAAAAATGTTATGCCCAAGGTGAGGTATCTTTGAATCTGAATCCTTAGACCTATAGTAGCACCTTTAAACATAAATCTGATCTTAGTCCCACCGAGCGTGCCAAAATTATTATACACTAAGTTTTCACCCTTGTTTCAAGCTCTCTTGGTTTTGATAACCTAGTATAACATGGGAATCATCTCCAAGTTGTGGGACCTATGCTAACTAAGATGAGACCTCTAGGTTCTAGGCTGGTTCCTCTTGGATAATCACCTTAATTTTCTCTTTGATAGGAAAGTAAATTCTTGAGGGGAAAAGGGATAGAAGGAATGCATGAAAGGGAAATAACTGAAAGCAAACTATCCTACTAGGTGATACATCAAAATGATGGTATGAATTATAGTATGGAGGATGAAATCAGTGCATAAACTTAGGTCTAGGAGATCACAACTCACTAAATAGGTTTGCATCAATATTTCATAAAAGGGTCTACAATAGAAAGAGGCTATTCAGGGAAAACAATAGCATTCCTAAGAATTTAGACACAATCTATGACCTGTAAACAAACATTCACCTCTGCAACTAGGTATACGAATGAGACAAATTGTCAGGGGGTTGAAGTACACCCACAAGATCATTCAAATCAAATCACCCACAAGAATACACATGAATTGCAGAAAGAAAGAGGGATCAGGAACCCTAAGATATTACTAAAAACATACATATACTTAATTCATTAAGAGAAAATTTAGATAAGAAGGCATAGGGATAGAAAGAATGTCACAAAGTACCTTTGCAATATCTAAACATCAATGGAAGCTTACAAGATGCAGAAGCTAGAGGGCAGATAGAATGCCTTAGATAACTCCTCAGAAAGAAAATCTCTCCTTTTTACAAAATGTAAAACTCTGAGCTCTAAAAGCTCCAAAAAACATTATATACATCTCCTTTTGCACATAGGCATGTGCAAAAATCTAACTAGGGTTACATAGATTTTCATAAAATAATCAAACCCTAACTCTCTCATGTCTGATGATAAATGTGTCTCTAAAAGTATCATGGCCAATCAGATATCATGCATGTCCACCTCTTCAAGTAGAAAACCTCATGCCACAACAATGACCCTTATCTCTATAAGTCAGGCTCATCATGAATGCTCAAAATATGATCTGTACAGATATTTATATTTTGAAGTATAGAAGGCCACAGGTGGTGCCAACCTTAATGCTTTTGTAGTGTAAGAACACCTACATGGTACCTAAGAAATTAGCAAACAATGGCCACCAGATCTTCTTCATCATCCTCCCAACTGCAACCATCTTGAGAACATAAATTTTGAGCTACCCCTAACCTCACAATTGACCAACAACAATAAACCAGCAAGAAACCTTGTGAAATATATTTGAATTTCAAAACAACGGCTAGTTGGTTCAAGTTTAAAATGTGACCGTCGATATCATCATTTCCCAATAGATGAACAACCCAGATCACCTTTGTAATAATCGCAAGCCCCTTTTGAAAAGTCAAATGCCACATCACCGATTGGGACCAATGAGAAGCGAACACTTCAGCATGGTTGGCACCTCACTAGGTAGAAGAATCCTGACTTTGCATCAGATGGTGGTCGCATGATTGCATGAGCTCAGAAGATTCCATGCGATTATACGACAACAATAGATCTTCATTTTACCTGGGTACCACTTTGGATCCTATCCCTTACTCATCTGGCAAATACGTGACTAAGGCCTTCATTTCAGGTTCTCCTTTCCCTTTAGTAATTGAATCACCCAATTATTTCACTAACTTTGGCTTATTCTGGCAATCACACGATGAGCACTGATCCCACTTTTATAGTCCCTGAATCACTTGAAGTCTTTAGGATATTCTTTCTTAATGAGCGATTGCCCAACTAAGCCCACAAACCTAGGCCCATCCTACCACATGTCATGATATTATTGCTTGACTTATAGAAACCTTGGATTATCTGGCATAGGACCCACTCTGCTTTCCTTCATGGCCTAATACCTAATTGATGGTTGTCGCATGATCTCATGGCTCAGAAGATTCCTTCAGATCATGCGCACTCGTAGATCTTTCTATTTTACTGCCACCTCACTTGAAATAATAGGTCCCATGATAGATGCCAACTGTATTACCTAGCAACCAATAGAAATTTAGCATGTCAGATGGACCCATATGACCTTAGCCTGAACACCTAGAAGATCAAATGATCATCTCATAATTGTAAAAGCTCAGAAGATTCCATGTGATTATAAGACCACCATAGATTTTCTACAAGATGGTGCCCCTATAGATTCTTTGACAATGGTCCCATTGATGAATCCTTGTCATCATTCAGCCAACCAATAAAAAATGAGCACATCAAAACAAGAGGACCCACCTGATAGATCCTTGGCAATAAAGTAAAATCAACAGCTAGCGTATGATCGCATGGGCTAAGAATATTCCATCCAATCATAAGATAGCCATTAGATCTTAAGGAAAGCCAACTCATTAGGCCTGCTTAGATAAGCTTCCACATCATAATCCTTAGACCAATCAGGAGCAAACACCTCAAACTATGTGGCAGTGGAGCCACTGGCACAAAAGAGTTGCATTGTAAGGGAGATCAATAGTCATTGCATGATCGCAAGGCACAAGATTGAGTCTTACGAACATGCGATGACCATCCAATTAAGGAGATTAACTCTCTTAATCAGAAATGCTTAGGACTTTAATAAACTGGGCCTAGTCAACATGTGTCACTCCTTCATTTGATGTTTCTACCTCCTCAGCACTGAGACCACCAAATAAAACTTTAACCACTCCCCAGATCACAAGATGCTAAGGACTTAACCGCTGGGAATAGGAGATCTTGCGAACACAGTCGCTGAAAGGATTGGTAACTTCAGGTTATATTAAGTGATTACCTAACTGAAGAGACCATTGCCAAGTCACCGAATGAAAATGAAAAATGCCTTTTGACTGGGAGATCTTGTGAACAAAGGGTAGTCATGGGATCAAGAGATATAAAAGAATATTATGCGGGGTCTTAGAGATCTTGTGGCTAGCCTGAGCTTAAAGTGTACATGAAGAAATGAACCCTTAAGTGACTGAAAAAGGTAACAGCAAATTAGAACAGGCCATAGGGTTTTGAGGGTTTTTGCTATAACGTTCATTTTTTCAAATAAAAGGGCTTCAAACCAGATTGTTGAGTGTTTACAGAGACCAGAAGACAAGATGCAAGGCCATGAAAATTTCTCAGAGGTTCAACGGGGTTAAAATTTAGACCCTTGGATGGAGTTCAGTCTATGGCCAAATTTGTATGGAACACAAACAATGTAGTACTTGTGTGTGTGAAAATTGTACCTAATCTGTAGACACAACACTCAGTAAAACATTAGAGGTTAGTGATAATCAAAATCATGCAAAATTGAAATCTAATCTAACCAAGTGATTTACTACCTTCTAGTAGGTGCGAGATTTATGTTCTCAGATTGTAATCGAGATTAGTGACCTAGACGACACCTAAATGAAGGATTTGAATGCAAAAGATGGATATGAAATTGAATGCAATTAATCTATATTTTTGATATTTTCTATGCAATAATAATGATAAATTGATATGCTATGGATGCTAAATGATCTAACAATGAAGATTCTAACAATGATATGAAAACTATGAAATTCTATGCTAAGATATAAAAACTATGCAATTGAAATTGATCTCACAAAGCTTTGAATTTGCAAGTTGATTCCTCAGCCTCCAATTCTCCAGCGTGATTGTGCAAAAATATGAGATGCTTGGATGCAAATTTGAGAGATGATTGAGAGATGAATTATGAAGAGCTAAAGCCTTAATTTATAGAAATCTAGGGCTTTGGAGGTGCATGAGAAAAAGCCATAAATCACTCAAATAACTCAGGTTGATTTTTGAGTTATTTTATAATAAAGATAATTTAATTCACAAAAACATGCAAAAGCTAAGTTTTAACTCAAAATAGAGTTTAGCTTTAATTGATAATTGATAGTTGTCTTCTTTTATGATTGTGCATGTTTTATTTATGAATTAATAAATAAATAAAGTGATTTATGCTCAACTTAACTGATTTTTAAAAATAAAACAATTGATTTATGGGTTAATCAACTATTTTACCAAACTTTTATTAAAAATTATGTTATTAAATAATGACAACATGCTTTAATTAATTAAATAAGAATTTAATCAATTAAAGATAGGAATTTTGATTTATTGTCAAAATTTAAATAATATAATTAATAATAGATAAAATTTAATTTAATTAAACAATTAAGTGGCAAAATATTAAATCTAATTAATTAAATATGAAAATATTCAATTAATCAAACTTTAGGATAAATGTGATTTATTGCCAAATAATTATAAAATTAAAGATAATTATGATAATTAGGAATATTACTAGGAATATTCTCCGATGCAGAATTTAAGATAATCAATTAGGATTTGATGATGTGTAGATGTGCCTTAGATTAGGACTTCGATGTTGATTTCATTCGATATGAAGATGTAGGAGATTAATGAACTTATAGCCCATTTTTGGGGTATTACATTTTGCCCCTCTTTGAATTATTGTGTGAAGCGCAGTGGTTCAAAGATAGTCTGTGTTTGATAAAGATATGAAACTAATTCAAAAGATAAACCAATCTCAAGATAGAAACTGATTGAAAGATATTGAGATAGGAGGTCCTGAATGACCAGAGATAATGTTTACTATAACAGCAAATGAACCTATGATTGTGAAAAAGTGTCAAAATGCTTGATTCCAAGCCTTAGGATTGCAAAGAAGTGAGTGACCTGTTCTAGACTCGATTGTCTTAGCAGAACTAGCAGGTATCACATCCAAACCCTTTAGTTGCCGAAGAACCAAGGAAAGAACACTATGATCTGATGGTTGTAAAAACTGATACAGTTTACAAGATTAGGAGAATACCAGATTGATATGGATCTTGATGAATCTAATATGCCCCAAGTGATGATAGATTTGCCCCGAGTGATGAGGTCTTTTAATGAATCAGCGACTAGACGTGATCGTTGTCTTGATCACTGATGAAAGATATTGATAGATTTGATCGATAGAATTTGATTTACAGACTTTGAATGATGTGCAATACCATGCCCCCTTCAGGATTAAAATTGAAATCTGATAAGAAAAAGTCAGCGTTGATAGTTCAGAAGCATGCTAATTGATTTGAAAAGTGGTTATACACGTCTGAGAATGCATTCTACATCGTTTGGAGGTCCTAAAGACCAAGTTTGACTAGGTTAAACCATGAGTTGACCAAGGTTGACCAAGTTGAAATTTTGATAGTTTGATGTAAGATAATTAGTTAAGTTGAATACTATATTTCTGTGATGATTGAAGGTTGATTATGCAAGCAATTAATAATATGAATGATCTCAGATTTGAATTTTGATCCCGAAAAAGGATTCTATTTGCTATTTCATTGGAGGAACCTTCATGTGAGATTCAGTTCTGGTTAGACTTGAAGATGCGATTTGAAGAATCATTTAAGCATTGAAGTTCATTTAATCATTGTGAGATCATGCAAACATGCAAAATGCAAAGAAGCATGCAATATGAAATGCAACCTAAGACCTAGGACCTAGTCACTGATCATATGTCGATTTGTTATCATCATTGAACTTTTTGGTAACCGGATAAATCAATACAATGCCCACTAGCCATGAAACCATAGACATATGAATATCGATTTGTATGTGCAAGAATCAATACAACACCCACTGGACAACAACCATGGATATATGAATATTGACTTTATTTTTAGAATGTCGGATTAGATATAAGCATCAAGGCATAAACGCCAGGATGACCTGAATATCATGTCCATTTTGATATAGCAATTTGTACAAGCATCAAAACATACACGTCATGATGACCTAGGTATGCCTTGCATTGCAAACACATCAAACAATCAAGAGATCATTCTAAATCCAATGTGAATTACCTGTAGTGACCCTTTATCATTCACATCCTTAGGCAAGATCGCGTTCCACAGTAGGAGAAAGAACTTACTCAAAAAGACAATAGTTAGATAAAACTTCCTTGAATTGTCTGGGTATCAATGGTCGAGGTATGCATGGCCATCCAATTCGAGATAGAGGCTCTTATAGCCGGACACCATTTCAATCCAGAATTTCCAAAGTTGTTAGATTTTCACATACAAGCAAAAGACAAAGAAAAGATTATGCCCCCAGTCATCACTCTCTAAATCCTATAAAGGACATCATCGAAGAGCTCGAAGGGACACAATATGAAAAAATCTCAATGCGAATTAGTAAGCATACAAGGAGATAAAAGCATGTAAAAAGCATAGATTATTTTTAGTTGAATTTTGATGTTTGATTGCGTTGTTGTAGATGCAAAATCCTTTCTGGAGACAAGACTGACTGACTGACGCACATGAAGCTTCAAATGACTCTGACTAGATAGGATACATCTAAGATACATTGGAGACCATAAGATATGACATTGATTGCCCCCAAGTGTTAAACATTGATAGGATATAGACGCTTGAGCTGGTTGGTGTACAGACCTACTTATTGAAAACTGGAAATGCAAAAAATAAACCGGGAGATATGTACAAACTAAAGCAAGACTAAAAGCTAGGAAAGACCATGATTGCACTGATAGATGGAGCATTTTGAACAAGTGGCACCCGTTTGCCAGGCTTTCACCATCTTGGTAGAGATTCTATTTTTGCTACCAAGGCGCCTGTTTCCAAGTTTTTACCAAGGCACTTTTTCTTCTTTTTCATTTTTTTGTATTTTTCATTTTTTCAATTTTTTTTTGAATTTTTGGATATTTTTAATTTTTTTGCGAATCATCAAGGCACCTATTGCTATGTTTTCACCAAGATGTTCATTTTTTTTAGGATGTTTTCCAATTTTTAGGATTTTTTAAGGATATTTAACCATAGACTGAATGCCTTAGGCATAGAATTTCGTCAGATGGAGAACATTGATTGCTTCTCGGAGCTGTTCTCCTTCAGTCATTGAGATTTGATAGGCACCAAAGCCAAAAGTAGCAGTGATAACAAAGGGACCCAGCCAATTGGGTTTGAACTTCCCCTTGCATTCTCGATGTGATTGATTTTTAGGATTTTCTCTCAAGACTAGATCACCAACCTGAAATTCTCTGTGTTGGACTTTCTTGTTGTAGCCTCTAGACATTCTTTTCTGATACACTCTGAGATGATCATACGCTGCTTGCCTGTGCTCATCTAGTAATTCTAGTTCTTGTAACCTAGACACTCTGTAGTCTTCATTAGTGACAAGTCCATGTATTCTGATTCTAAGTGATGGGATTTCAACCTCAATAGGCAGTACCGCTTCAAACCCATAAACTAAAGTGAAAGGTGTAGCCCCTGTAGGCATTCTGATACTAGTTCTGTATGCCCAAAGAGCTGGATTGATCATGAGATGCTAGTCTCTTCCTATTTTATTCACTGTTCTGTGCAAGATCTTCAGGAATTTTTGTTTGAAGCCTCAGCCTGTCCATTCCCTTGAGGATAGTAAATAGAAGACCAATGTTGTGTAATCTTGAATTTAGCACATAAGTCATCTAGATCCTTGTTTTTGAATTGTCCCCCGTTATTTGTGATTATAGAGTGAGGGATCTCATATCTGCAAATGATGTAGTTTAGGATGAACATAGAGATCTATTTCCCCATTGCTTGTGTTAGAGGAACTTCTTCTACCCATTTTGTAAAATAATCTATGGCTATGATTATATGGGTATGTCCATTAGAAGAGTGTGAATGGATAGCACCTATGAGATCAAATGCCCATTGTTGAAAAGGCCATTGTGTAGTAAAGGGAATCAAATCTCTCCCTGGAGCATGAATCAAGTTGCCATGTACTTGACACTGTTGACAATTTTTAGCAAATTTAATAGCTTCTTTCTCCATTTCAGGCCAATAGTACCCAGCCCAAATAATTTTTCAAGCTAACATTAAACCATTCGAGTGTGACCCAAATATACCCTCGTGGACTTCCTCTAATGCACGTTGAGACTCTTCCCATTCTAAACATCTAAGTAGTGTACCATCTAGACCTCGTTTGTATAGATCATTACCAATGATGACATATCGGGATGCGGATCGGATAAGGTTTCATTTCTTAAAATGGTTAAAGGACTTAGGGATGATTTGATCATGGAGATAGGAGAACAGATTTTTGTAGCGAGATGAGTCATAACCTACAACAGTGCAGATCATGTGGGTTTCAGGGGAGTCATATGTAGGATAGGATAGGGCTTCCACCAGGAACTCATAGCGTAGTTAATGTTCGGGCTGTTGTAAGAGAGTAGATAATGTCGCCATTGCATCGGCAGCCTTGTTCTGCATTCTGGGTATTTGCTCAAATGTGATAGAGATGAAGTATTTCTTTAAATCATCTACCATTCTCTTGTAAGGAATGAGCATTTCATCTTTGGTTTGGTACACATCATTGACTTGATGGATAACTAGTTGTGAGTCTCCATGGACGTGCATCTCTGTAACTCTCCACTGTATTGCCATTTTCATACCATTGAGAAGTGCCTCATATTCAACAATATTGTTTGTGCAAGGAAACTTTAGTCGAAATGCTTTGGGTATCGAGTATCCTTGAGGAGTGATGAACAATATGCCTGCTCCAGATCCATTTTGTGTGTAGGAGCCATCAAAGAATAACTGCCATTCTCTAGAAGAGAAGTGCATGATAGAGGAATCAGGAAATTCCATTTGCATGGGTGTATCATCAAACAGTGGTGCTTTAGCTAATTGATCAGAAATGACCTATCCTTTGATAGCTTTTCTTTCAACATATTCAATGTCAAATTCACTCAAGAGCATGACCCATTTAGCTAGTCTACCTATGAGGGCAGCTTTTCTTAGTAGGTACTTCAGTGGATCAATCTTAGCTACCAAATGAGTGGTATGAGCTAACATGTAATGTCTCAGTTTCTATGATGCAAAGATCACAGTGAGACAAGCTTTCTCAATCATAGAATAGTTCTTTTCATACGCCACCAATGTTCTGCTTATATAGTAGATGGCTCTTTCCTTTTTGTTCTCATCATGCTGTGCTAGCAATGCCCCCAGTGATGTATCTGTTGCAGAGACATATAATATTAATGGCTTCCTATGAATAGGAGGCATTAAGATACGAGGATTCGAGGGATAATTATTGATATGATCAAAATTATTTGCACAGTCTTCATTCCATGCAAAGGTCACACCTTTATGTAATGTCTTTGTGAAAGGTTGTGATATGTTAGCTAACTGTGATATGAATCTTCTGATGGACTGTACTCTCCCTTGCAAAGTTTGCATTTGACTGATATTCTTGGGAGGTTGCATCTCTATGATAGCTTTCACCTTAGCTAGATCGACCTCAATGCCTTTCTTTGAAACTATGTATCCTAAGAGCTTTCCAGAAGTGACACCAAAAGCACACTTCTTAGGATTTAGTTGGAGACTAAACTGTTCCATTCTATCTAGGATCATGCTCAAGTCTGTTAGATGTTCAGTTCTAATCATGGATTTTGCCAAGGTATCATCCACGTAATCCTCCATTGTTTTATGCATCATATCATGAAAAATAGATGTCATTGCTCTTTGATATGTAGCTCCATCATTTTTTGAGTCCGAATGGCATAACATTCCAACAGAAGGTTCCCCACACACATGTGAATGCAGTTTTCTCTTGGTCTTCTGGAGCAATTTTGATTTGGTTGTATCCAGAAAAACCATCCATAAGGGAATACATTTCATTGCCCGCAGTCATGTCCACTATCATATCAATGTTAGGTAGTGGAAAGTCATCCTTAGGGCATGCTCTATTCACATCTCTAAAGTCCATGCACACTCTGATTGAACCATCTAGTTTTGAAATAGGTACAATGTTAGAGATCCACTCAGCATAGTCTATGACACAGATGAATCTATCTTTTAGGAGTTTTCTAGTTCTACTTTGACTAAGAGTACAACATGAGGATGCATCTTTCTCAATTTTTGTTTGATTGGTTTTACTCCAGGAGCAATGGATAGATGGTGCATAATGAGATTGGGATCCAATCCTGGCATATCTAAATATTTCCATGCAAAGTTGATCTTTTTGTCTGATAAGAATGTAGTGAATTTCTATTTCTCTTCTTCTAATAGAGATTGTGCTACATGTACCAATTGTGGTTCTTCTGTTGTACCCAAATTGATGGATTGAGTTGGCTCAATCAGAACTGGAGATCTATCCTATAAATGACTCGGAAGGACATCAAATATCTCATCCTTAGGCACCTCAGAGAGGTTTTCACCTTCAGATACATCTTTTCTTTTTACTTTTGTCATTTTTGAGACTGCCACAAAGTGGTTTTCACCCTCAGAACTCTTTTTCTTTTTCTTTTTATTCTTTTGACTAAGATATTTGATATTCGACTCGGTCATGCTGACGCTCGGTTCACTGATGGGAGTCCTCATAGGCTCAACTGCATTGAGGTAACAAGCAAGGGAATAGTCACTTGGAAAGGTGTAGATACCATGGCTCAGGTTTGTGGAAGTTCATTCAATAAGATTAGGGCGTTGGATAGTTAAAGTAGGAAAGGGTTGGGATATGGTGTTCACAGATGTGGATATGTCATCATTGGCCATAATCCGATGCTCAAGTTCAAAGGTGATATTACAGCTCAAAATGTTCAATTCATGAATAGGCTCAACATCATCATGGGTGTCCTCTTCAGCCATAGGTGGATTAGACATGTTAAGTTCATTGTTTCGCTCTAGACCTACATTGGGTTGAGATACATATTGGTGAATAACATCAATATATTTCTCTTTTATAAGCTCATCTTCTTCTGGAATGGCACCCCATTCATAGTCATTTGACTTAGCTTCTGATTCAGGATCTCTAGGAAATCTTAGAAAATGTGTGAAATCAAGATGAATACCCCAAGAAGGATTACCCTCAGTCTCTGACTTGAATTCATATTCATGGGAATCAGTGTCAGAATAACTACCCCCTTCTTCTTGATCAGTTTGATTGCCTTCGAGATTAGCTGGTTCTTGTGGTGCAGCCATCTCTTGCGCTATAGTAGGTTCTTGTGTTTCTACTACATTAATTCTTTTTATAGGATCATCTGTATCATCAAGAAGATCTTTGATCTCTTTAGACAATTTTTCATAGGGGATAAGCTCAGAGCTATTTGAATCATCATCAGAGGGTTCTGTTTCTTCTTTCTTAAGAAGGGGTTCTCCTGGTGCAATTTGTTCTATGACATGAGAATAACCACCTTTGAGATGATAGGGTTTCTTCTTAAAGCCTAAGCCACCCGTATCTTTGTTGGCTCTACCAATATGTGAAATGGGTGTCACAAGACCCTTTCCTCTAATTCCTAGAGGTCCTTGACCGGAATATCCCATCTTGCCTATCAATTTGTTCCCTAGACCATATGAATTAGAAGGGATTGTAGGTGCTACAAATTCACTAGTTTGAACAATTTGGGATTTAGAATCATCTTTGTATAGCCATGCAAGCATAGCTTCATCCTCCTCAAATTCTTGTTTGGATACTTGCTCCGCCACAAAATTTCTTTTGTATGCTTCCATAGGTTCCTTAGGTTCTGATTTAGACTACTTCAAGGATTGTCCATATGACTTAGGTGAGATTGGGAGAGATGTCAGAGACAAGACTAGCTCTATAGTGTATTCTCCCATCCCATTTTCTTTGATATTGATCTCTTTAGCAATGTCTTCCATCTTGGATGTGGAAGCCACATTTTGTTGCTTGATGGAAGATTCTCTGTTATTGGGAACAAGCTTATCGACACTTTCCTTCAATGTATTGTAAGTTGTACTCAGATCTACTGGGATAGTAACCTCCACTCCTTCATAGGGAAATTTCAAGCATTAATGGTACGTAGAAGGAATAGCTTGCATTTCATGTATCCAGGGTCTCCCTAGAAGGATATTGTAAGCCAATGGTAGATCAAGCACCTGACATGTGGTATCTTTGATGACCAGACCCACTCGGATGGGTAAGACAATGGTGCCTTTAGAAGCTCTTTCTTGTTCGTCATAGGCTTTTATGGTGATCTTCTTTCGAGGATCAATAGCCATCTCTAAGAATCCCAACTGTGTGATTAAGTTGTAAGAACAAATGTTGAGGCCTGCACCCCCATCTATCAACACACGTTTGACTCGACAGTTCTGGATCAAGACTTCTATGTGGAAGGGCTGATTATGTGGGTGACTTAGGGAGTTGTCATCTTCTTCTGAAAAGGAGATATATTGCGGAGATGTTAGATGACCAACCATAGTCTGAAACCTATCTAGATCTAGATCATCAGGAACATTAGAGCTGAGCAAAGCTTTGTCTAGGATATCTCTGTGAGCTAGAGATATTTGAAGTAACTCAAACATAGAGATTTTGGCATTGGTATGCTAGAGTTGTTGGACGATGTTGTAAGATGTAGGTCTTGTATCCTTTGGATTGGAAGATTTCAAGGCAACCTTCTATTTAGAAGCAGATGTGACATTGAAAGGTATCTTAGGGACATTAGATGAACTTGGTGTTTGTCCTTTTAGATGAGCCTGAGTTTGTGATCTGGTAACCACATTAGCTAAGGAATGATTTCTATCTCTTCGTACAATCATGATGACATTGCAGCTCTCAGAGAGACATGGTTCAACCATATTGATGACAGCATTGTTTCCAGGGTAGGCATAGTTGACTTTCACCCCCATGTTAGGCTGAGAAGTGGAAACTCCCTTGCCATGTTGTGGAAATGATTCTATAAATGCTGTGTGATCATTATTGCTAGTAGGATTATCGATCGTGATGTCCCCTTGATCTATCAAGTCTTGAATGGTATGCTTCAAGTGGAAGCATCCATTAGTTCTGTGGCCTTTAGTCTGATGGAAAGCACAGTATTTATTATCTTTCCACCAATATGGTTTTGGATCCAGATCAGGGTTTTGGATTGGTGGTAAAGAGATCATGTTATCAGCTATCAAGGTTGTCAGGGTAGATTCCAAAGATTCTCCCAGGGGAGTAAACTTTCATTTATTATCCCATCATTTGAATGGCTTCTTTGGAGATGGTTCAGCAGATTTTTTCTCTGAAGCTTCAATGGCTTTGGTGCCAAGGGTGAGATTGTAGGCCGGTGCCTTTGATGGGGTGCGGATAGTGTCAACAACACCATCAGAGATGATACCTTTGTTTCTATTCCAACTCTTGTTTTTATCTTTTGAGCTAGATCCAGATTCAGACTTGTCCTTTTGAAGTGTGATTTCTCCTTTCTTGACAATTACTTTCTCAATCTTGATTGCATTATCCAACATTTTATCAAAAGATACATGATCTTGCATTTGTAATGGATAGTTGAGCTCTGGAACAAGGTTATTGATAAAGATTTCAAGTTTCTCCATTTCGGGAATTGGTCTAGCATATAGAGAAAACTTCTTTCGCCACCTTTTGAGAAAAGTTAGGAATGACTCCCTTGGATATTGCTTGAGGTTACAGATATTGATCATGGTAATCGGATGTTGAATATTGTAGGAATATTATTGATAAAACAATTTAATCAATTCCTCAAAAGTTTTGATCGTAGAAGGTAATCTTGAAAACCACTGAATGGATGCTCCTCCCAAGGATCTAGGAAAAAGATGCATCGGATAAGTTGGTTCATGCATGAATTCCATGGATTGCGTACAGAACTCTCTGACATGATCTTGAGGATCAGAGTGTTTGTCATATTTGTCATACTTTGGAATCTCCACTCTTTTTACGAATGGTGGCATATACAAGTTTTTATCGAACGGGAAATGACATAGGGCCTCCATGGAGAACTCCTTGGGTTCCTTCTCCTTCTTAAGATTGTTAAATTTGACTTGTATAGCATGCATCTATTTTGTCATAGCTATGAGTGGAGTTTCTTCCTCCTGTGTGATTATATCATCAATGTTAAAGTTGGGAGAAAGCTTAGCCCCTTCCTGGGCTAATTGTAAAAAGTATGCCTCTCTATCCACTTTCAAGAAATGCCTCATCATTCTCTTGAATTCATCATCATTCTGACATCGATGGATTTCAGAGGAGGTAGGTTCTTGGTCGGCATGATGTTGAGAATGGTGTCCTTGGGACCCTCCTCCTAGAGAACCATGGTTTGTCCCTGCTTGAGACATGATAGGATTTTTTGGGCTCCCTAGAATAGATTGAGGAGGAGTTTTCTGATTACCTCTGTGAGTTGATAAAGGAGGTATGTAACCAGTTTTCAATCGAAAGTTACCAAGACCGTCATCTTCATAGATACCTGACTTGATGAGTTGTTCAAGAGTTGGACCCGAGGTATTGGTCAAAAGTAAGTTATGAGATGTTTCTTCTGATTTCTTTTGTGAAGAAGCTCTGGTCTCCACCATTAACTTTGAATGAAATAGAAGAAAAGGACGAAGATAACTGAAGAACAATTTGATTCGAGAAAATTAGATGATGCAACCTTGTCAAGATTATGATAGTTGTGAAGATCTGATGAGATGTGGGTGAAGGAAACTGTGCCCTAGATGTATGGGATAGATCGCCCAAAAGATAGCGGACACAAGTTCTCAACACTTAGTCTATTTTTGAAGATTGATTGAAGATTGATAGTTATGACAAGGTTTTGACACGAGATAAAAAGGACTCAAATTGATCAAATAGAAGACTAGATCGGATTCAAAAGATCAAACTTGGAAAATGGTAGAATGCTCAATAGCTACTGCTCTGTTCCTACCACAATGATATTTTTGATAGATTCTGGAACTAGGCTAGAAACATTGGATATCTTGCAATTTGACAATTTCTGACAACTCTCTCAAATTTTTCCAAATGACACTCTACAGACTTGTATGACACTGGGTAGTCTATGAAATGACAGTTGCTAAACTTGTACGACAGTTGGGTAGCAATGAAACGACAGTTGACAAAACTCATATGACACTGGGTTCTCAATCATAGGACAGATGGGCAATACTGAAATGACACTTGACAAAACTCGTACGACTGTCTGACTTCCTGAAATGACTTTTGACTCCAGAAAAGATTTTACGTCAATTTTTGCAAAATTTAAGGTCTTCAGCTTTGGATTGTTTGCAAATTGTACTGTCCAGATTTTGAAGGTTATACTAGATTTGATCATTTTTAATAGCCAAGTAGATAAACAAACACGCAAAATAGCAAGCAAGTGATTCCAAGCACGTCTGAAAATAATGAAAAAGGGAAAAAGCAACCTTGCGCATGAACAATCAAGTGACCAAATTGTGCTAATCCTTGAGAGTACTAATTGTGTATGTTCTGAAAAGTTTTGCAATAACACACATATACCTGAAAGTGAAAAATTGGCCTCTCTAGTGTTTTTAGTAATGGCTTGACTCTACAACTTTTATGATTCAAAGGGGTGAACTCCAATCCCGGTGCACTAGGGTTTCGACACAGTCTGAGAACTTAATCTTCAAGAGCTGCTAGGGAGATCTGACAACCCAACAATGAACCATACCCGTGGAGATTTCTTCCACAAGGATATTTATATAGCGGCCGTCACTACCATGGTGAAAATGGCTATTACCGCTTGAGGTTCCGTCAATGCAATTTTCCCTGTGAAGGGATTGTCCACTATGGTTAACCCTCTCTAAAGGTGACTCACAATAGTATACCACAAGGGGACTTGGCTCCAGATCCAAGGTTTTTGACACCTTTTCACTTTTAACCCAAACAAAGCAAGCAGATTAATCCGACACGCTAAGACAAAGTTTTGTTCCACCAAGGTCTGTGATATCAACTCCATGTGATCTATCAACCTCTCCAGGGAGAGAATGTATCAATCAATAAGAGAAGATGCACTAACCAATTTTGATTCACCAAAGCTCGTGATATCAACCCCACGTGATCTATCAACCTCTCCTGGGAGAGAATGTATTGATCAATAAGAGAAGACACACTAACCAAGTTGAATGTGAAATGCACTAAGTATCCTCCCTACTTACAAGGATTCTATCATCAAGAAAGATTTTTCTAGGAATCCAATCTCTCAAGAATCATGAATAGTGTTCATGGGGCCTAATTACTATGTGAGAACAAATATATTCCTGAAAGAAAATCTACCAAAAGTACCCAAAAAGTAGAAAGAGGAACACTTAACACTTAAAGAGAATATGAGATGAGTCCATAAGGTGGAACACTTAACACCTCACACAAGCTGAAAACAAGTCCCCAACTTAGAAAACAAGTGAGTTCCTAAAAGCACAAAAGGGTTGCCAAGTGGAACACTTAACGCTTTTGTCCTGTTGACCCCTCCCCTTTATGGCCCTGAGATTGCAACCACGGGGCAAAAATGAGGGGCCAGCGGATTAGCAAGTCTAATAACCCAAGATAGAAATCAAGATCAATCACAAGTATTCTAAGACTACTTAATGAATCCTTAAGGGGTCACAACCTAGTATCAATTATGCAAGTGTGTATAAATAGATCAAAAGCATGAAAAGATGCACACAAGCTTGACACACGAGAGATTTATTTTAAGTCCCAAATAGAAATGTTATTAGATGAAGGAGAATACCTAGGATCCTTGCAACGTGCTTAGTAGATTTTACCTGATTTTTAGCAATTTTCGTTGAGCTTTACTATGCAAGCAAGCTACAAACTCTCCAACAAGCCAACAAGCAAACAAGATATGCAAGGTATATTCAACTTATGAAAACCCTAGGGTTAGATCTAAAAATCAATTGTTAGGAGCAATAATAACCAGAAATTAATCCAAATGACAACTCATATCATGCATTGAATCATATGAAAAATAAGTGCATACCCATCACAAAATTTTCATTATTTTGCACTGCATTTGACCTAGTCAACAAGATCTAATTTTTTTGATATGATTTTGGACAAAAAAATAGAAATTCAGAATAGAGAACCTTGCTAAAAAATAGAGAGCGTTCAAAAAATGCAAAAATTTTAGAAAAATCTCTTCATTTGTGCCCTAGAGACCTGTTTTATCAAAATAGACCAGTTTTTGCAAATTGACTATTTGAGCTATTAAATTGCATCCAAATTTAAAATACAAATAATAGACCCCCTATATAATTTGAAGATCTTTCTGAAAATGTAAAAATTTCCAAAAAATATTCTGATTTGCGCCAAAAATTAATTTTTTATGAAAAATTGAAAAAAAAATTATTAAAAATTCAAAAAAATTTAGAAAATTCTGAATTTTTTATCAAAGCTTTTCTAATATGTCGCCAACATGAAAAAAAAAATTTAGACTAAAATTTGAAGTCGTTTGGGAGATAAAATTAAATCTTTGAAAATTTGGGGTTTTAGCTCCCAAAAAAAATCAAAACCAGCATGCAAAGGTGGGTTGCCCCATGGTGGGTGCCAGAAATGCGTCTGTGAAAATTGTACCTGATCTATAGACACAACACTCAGTAAAACATTAGAGGTTAGTGATAATCAAAATCATGCAAAATTGAAATCTAATCTAACCAAGTGATTTACTACCTTCTAGTAGGTGCGAGATTAATGTTCTCAGATTGTAATCGAGATCCGTGACCTAGATGACACCTAAATGAAAGATTTGAATGCAAAAGATGGATATGAAATTGAATGCAATTAATCTATATTTTGATATTTTCTATGCAATAATAATGTTAAATTGATATGCTATGGATGCTAAATGATCTAACAATGAAGATTCTAACAATGATATGAAAACTATGAAATTCTATGCTAAGATATAAAAACTATGCAATTGAAATTGATCTCAAAAAGCTTTGAATTTGCAAGTTGATTCCTCAGCCTCCAATTCTCCAGTGTGATTGTGCAAAAATATGAGATGCTTGGATGCAAATTTGAGAGATGATTGAGAGATGAATTATGAAGAGCTGAAGCCTTAATTTATAGAAATCTAGGGCTTTGGAGGTGCATGAGAAAAAGTCATAAATCACTCAAATAACTCAGGTTGATCTTTGAGTTATTTTATAATAAAGATAATTTAATTCACAAAAACATGCAAAAGCTAAGTTTTAACTCAAAATAGAGTTTAACTTTAATTGATAATTGATAGTTGTCTGCTTTTATGATTGTGCATGTTTTATTTATGAATAAATAAATAAATAAAGTGATTTATGCTCAACTTAACTGATTTTTAAAAATAAAACAATTGATTTATGGGTTAATCAACTATTTTACCAAACATTTATTAAAAATTATGTTATTAAATAATGACAACATGCTTTAATTAATTAAATAAGAATTTAATCAATTAAAGATAGGAATTTTGATTTATTGTCAAAATTTAAATAATATAATTAATAATAGATAAAATTAAATTTAATTAAACAATTAAGTGGCAAAATATTAAATCTAATTAATTAAATATGAAAATATTCAATTAATCAAACTTTAGGATAAATGTGATTTATTGTCAAATAATTATAAAATTAAAGATAATTATGATAATTAGGAATATTACTAGGAATATTCTCCGATGCAGAATTTAAGATAATCAATTAGGATTTGATGATGTGCAGATGTGCCTTAGATTAGGACTTCGATGTTGATTTCGTTTGATATGAAGATGTAGGAGATTAATGAACTTATAGCCCATTTTTGGGGTATTACAGTACTAAGTGGCTCAAGTGAGTATATATAATGGTATGAAACATAAGAACATAGGAAATCTATAGAATTTAAACCTCAAACATAATAAGCTCCATGAACAGGGTATTACAGAGTAAAGAAAAACAAATGTAACTTCAACAAGATATAATTTCAATCATAATGATAATCATAGTCAAGATATAACTTCACCATTCAATTCCATAAACATGAATAATAAATATGTATATACAAAAGATGATGCAAATATAACATATAAATGAACATGTTCTATATATACAAAGTATCAAATGTATCAAAAGTATCTCCATATACAAATATGGCACATGCAATTTCAAATTTTCTACAAAATTAATGTTTTAAGGTGTACAATGTGGCATATATGCCATCTCAAAATGTGCCAAGTGGCATCTCTAAATGAGCAAAAAACTAAAACTACATCCTATGTCATAGGGGGATCATCAAAATGTAGCCTCTTTGAAGATGTGTTGGGCTCTGATTGATCGTGCATAAAAAATGAGTTCAAACCCAAGTTAGATTGCTTATTTTATATGATTTGTATATATATATATATATATAGTTCATAATTCAAACACTAATTTAATTAAAATTATAATTGAATACAAATATCTATACCTGGTCTCTCGGTCTCCTACCACGATCAGGTGTCCCAGCATAAGTCCTAGGTAGCGAAGGGACCATGCCAACAATACCAACTATGACCTATAAATATATATTTTCAATAATGAGATTAGTAGAGTGGTGCAACATAGAGTAATAAATATACAAAATAGGATGATAGCATAATAAAATTACAAATTTATTGAACTAAAATTAAAACTTACATCTAATGATCCCTCCTCTAGAATGGTGGGTTGGGTCAACAAAGATACGAAAGATTCTCATGGTCCCTCCCTCACACTCGGAGTAACCTATGAGAGTAAAAAGATTGTCAATTATATATAAATGTACTTCATCATAGAAACCTTAGTTACAAAATACAAATAACAATATGTAAAAGTCTACGTACAATCAGGCTATCACTCCGAATCAAGATGCCTGTAACCCTACACTACAGAACAGCTGTCGGGACATCATCAATAGCCACACCCTATATAATAAAGTGCAAGTAAAATATTTATTACTACACACAAGTGGCATACATGTGCATGCATAATTAATCTTAAACAATTAACTACCTTTCCTTTGTCGACACCTAATGAAGGAACCCCCTCGTGCTCCCCACTGACATCGACTCTACCCCACAAGAACACAATCAGATGACAATATATAAGTAAATGTATGAATTTTATTGCTCTAATTGATAGAGATTTAAGCATGTACACCAAATGATATAAAAAATAACTGATGGGTACATAATTTATAATATACCATCTAGTCATCAAGGCCAAATGAAATGGCCGAAAGTGTGGACTCATCCACCTGTCTCACCTCCTCCTGTGTCATCGACTGAACATAAATGGAAAAAAATTATATACATAAGTGCATGCAATCATTAAAACTAATCTAAATAAATAAATTATTTTTAAATTAAATAAGTCATGTGACAAATTTATTTATAATTTTTTTCTCTTACCATATCAACAGGATTCAATGGCTCTACGTACACCTCCTGAGCACTCTCATGAGATGTAGATGCTCCATGGGGTGTTGCAGCCTTTTTAGTTGCGTCTCCTATATCCTCCTCAACAATAACATGTACTGATATATACCAACATTAGTAAGTGGTCTGAGGCACATATTCTTGCATATAATGCAAATATGGGGCTCGTATACATGTGAATTCTGATGAGATGTTGATGCACTAGCATCATCCACACTAGGAGGCAACACTAACCTGGTCTGCATGATCAACTGATCACTCAGTAAATGAATGGCCCTAATAGTCTATGAGGTAGCCTCTACAATGATATCAAGATGTTGCACTCAAGGAGGGGGTGTGACATCAGTGGGGGGGCCAAAAGTAGTGGCCTTTTTGTGTTGGGCAAATGGCCTAGTCTGAGGAGCTCTCCGCCTACGCCCATGTTGGGCATCATACTCCAATAATCAACATGGTGACCAAGCACAAACTCAACATACAATTTTTTTATGAAATAAAATGGGACCTCCAAATTTCTATGATGTTGTTTATGAAAAACCATCGACTGGCGATCCCAAAAGTTTGTGTGCATTGCTTCATTTGTGCTCCATTTTATTGATAATTTGGGCTTTTTGGGGTCAACTGGTATTCCGGTTTTAGGATTGACAAAAAGGGTGGCTATATCATCCTTGGTTATATTAAGGGCCACAATCCCATCATGGTCAAGCTTGTCATCAAATTGGGCATGCATATCATCACACCAATGAAGAGTAGCATTATGTTGCTGTGTGAGTGTGTCAATATTTTCAGCAATTATATTTAGTGTGGGAAGCATGGGACCTAATGTAGGTATATTTTGATATGTGTTTTGAAAACCTCGTATTGTGTTCAAATTATCTTGTATCAAATCTTCTAAAGATAGAGGGTTTTGACACGGGGGATTATTTTTGGGATTGTTATTTGGTGCGGGAGGGTTATTTTTTTCATTGTTGTCAGCCATGCCTGATTAAATAATTAAATTAAAAAAAAATCTAAATTTCAATCTAATTTCATATAGTATTACAAATATAAATAGAAAACCCTATTTCAACAAAAAAAAATGACATTTGGCATGAAAATTAAATAAAATAATCAAAATAAATAGAAAATCTACTTATCGAATATATTGGGAGTCAAATTTGTTGTTTCCCAAATTAGATACCTGGAAATATATCAGGTATATGATATATCAAGCTATTTTAACAAGGAAAAATGTGGAAAGAAATGAAGAAAAGGGCTCACGGGTTTAAGATTTATGCCACAGTTATCGGGTACCCAATTAGACCCGTGCTTTGGTGTCAAGTTTTCCCAAGTGTACTGACACCTAGGCCTACTCAAAAGTCAACAAGCATTTTCATGCACTTTTGGACGAGTGAAAAGTGAATACTTTTCACATCGCCACTTTTTTGCCCCTCATGATCTTGCACATACCCAAGAGCTTGGTGAGTATGCTGAGGAATGGGAACAGATAATGGTACAAGAAAGAAAGATGGATGAACTTGTTGCACTGATCACTAGAAGAGAAGACAAAGGTAAGGGTAAAATTGAAGGAAAGTTACCTTTCAAATGTTTTTCATGCAATAAGGTTGGTCATTTTGCATCCAGATGTCCTACAAGAGTTTTTAAGTACAAATCTAAGTAGTCAGAGGATAAGGAATGTTATTATGCTAGTGAAGGTATTTCTGATGATGATGATTTATATTATGAGGAGATTGAACCAGTATGTGAGGAAAAATATTTAGTATCACATGTTGATATGAAATATGAATGGGTTATAGATAGTATGACTGGAGACAAAAATAAGTATGATGGTGATGTTATGAGATTTGGAGACAATGATCTTAAACCTATCATAGGAGTAGGATCTATTGTTTTGGATGGAGAGACTAATACTGACAATGTACTGCTTGTTGATGAACTTAAGCATAACTTTTTGAGTGTTGGACAACTGATGGACAATGATTATAAACTAAAATTCATTGATGGAAAATGTAAGATGGGAAACTTGATTGCACCCGGTACTAAATCTAGATGTAATATATTTGAGATAAATACATCTTGAGGTTCTTTTTTTGTTTGCAAGGTAGATGACTATTGGTTATGGGACAAAAGATTTTGTCTTTTTAATTCTGATAATATTATGAAGGAAAGCTTGGCTAATGCAGTGGAAGACCTACCTAAAATTGTAGAATCATCTAAAACTATGTGTAGAGAGTCTGTTATGGGAAAGAAGACTAGAAGCAGCTACAAAAGTAAAACATATAAAGAAAAAGTAAGGTTGTATATGATACATTCAAACTTGTGTGAACCTATAGATCATACTATGGTGAAAGGTATGTTATAAATTTGTTGATAATATTATTTATGATAACAATGATAAGATGTGTAAATAGTTTTCACAAAGAAGTAGAAGATGAATCAGGCTTAGAGATAAAAGGTTTGAAATCAGACAGAGTTAGAGAGTTCAATTCATATTGTGAAGAGCATGGAATATATAGACATACATCTACTCCTTGGACTCCATAGCAGAATTGGATAGCAGAGAAAAGGAATAGAACAATGTTTCTTGAAGGAAATGTATTTCATATGCATTGGAGAGAAGCTATTGGGACAACGGTGTACACTTTGAATGAAATTCAAATAAGAGAAGGTACAAAAGAAGAAGAACTTGTTGAGACTGAATGTGAAGATGCAGCCATGGTATGAAAATTGAAGAAGGCATTGTATGGGATGAAGCAAGCTACAAGGGCTTGGTATGCAAGGTTAATCAAGTACTTACTTTAGCTTGGTTTTAGTAATGCTGACAGTAATTTTTATTTAAGAACTGGTGAAGATGGACTTGTGATAATAGAAGTTCTTGTTGATGATATTATCTTTGGAGGAAATGATGATGAGACAAAGTATGTTTTTCAAACCAAGTATAGATCAATGGTTGGTGGATTACAATATTTGACTCACACCAGACCAAATATTGCTATTACTATTGGAATTGTGGCTAGATATCAGATAGAACCTAAAGAGACACACCTAGCTACTGTGAAAAAGATATTTAGATATTTGAAAGGATCAATAGAATATGGTTTAAGGTATGGTAGAAATGATGACTTTGAACTTCATGATTATACTAATGATGATTGGGTAGGGAACATTGATGATAGGTAGAGTACTAATGAAGGAGAATTGTTGGAAGTATTGGATGTTGCTGCTGCAATTTATTTCACTTAGATTGTTTGGATGGAACAAATGTTGAAAGATTCCTTTGAGTATCTTAGAGGTATTCTTGGGGTGCAAGCCCCTCCTTGTGAGAATTAAATGATGTAGGGATGCATCGGTCCAGAGGCATTCAAGGCTCTATCTTATTCTGGACTTGATGTGTGGATCTACTCCTCAGGGGGAGTGATTGTTGAAGGCTTACATAATACATGTGGGTGACTTAGCACCTAGTTGATCAAGACAGTTGGCTGACTAGTATTATGTATGGGGAGATTGTATGGATATTTCTAATGCATGTAAGAAGATTGTTGGATGTTGCTAATGTGGAATTAATATTGTTGTCATTCATGATTTGTCACTGATGTCAACATATGTTTCTAAGAGGAAAATAGACTAGAAATTATACTGTATGGACACTGTATGGATGTTTCAAAATATGCGAAGTCAAATGAGAGTACTAGAAGATGTTGTGATCTTATATCCAAGATTGCATCATCTAATATTGTGTATTGGCTAAGTTACAAATATTTTGGTGAAGACTGGTTACTAGACAGTGACAGTGAGAAATGACAGAGTTAGTCTCTGAGTTTTGTCTATAGCTTATAGGTGATAAGGAATCTATGTATGTGAACTGAAGAGATGAAAGACAGAGTATTGAAGAATATTCTATGAACTGTGCAAGGTACAAAAAGTAGGATGATGTCAGTTGTGGTGTGTGCTCTAGAGGTGATCTATTTGAAAGTCAACTACATAGATGTAGCGTGTATGATGGATGATGAGCTTGAATTAAGGATTTCGGTCCTAAATTGTTGTAATGTAATCATTGTATACTTGTTTTAGATACCGTGTATATCTTAGCAAGGGTTTATGTAATTGTTTGTAATTAGGAAAGCCTTATGGGCCGACCTGTTCATGAGAATTGTAATAGGTTATATATGTAAGGTCTTTTCTTCAGAAAATATATGAAAGTGAAGAAGGTGATATAGAGAGATTGTAAAATCTATGAGCTTGTGTCTGCTATATGTAGAGTAGAGGTTTAGTTGGTGGACTTCATTGGAACTGATCAAGCAAAGATAGTTTACTCTATAATAGTTCAAAAATATTGTGTATTTCTTCATATACACTTGTGTTGCGAACAATGAGTTCTGAAGGTGTACTTAACCTTGTTTGGGTAGTGAGCCTTGGGCAATGAGCCCTCCCTTTTGTTCTTGACTCCTAACAGGGTCTGTCCTCTAACAAGGACTATGTAGTGTAATGTTTCAATAAGCTCCTAACAGGGCTATATCTTTTAACAAGGATAACTATACTCTCAGTACATCATTTGTGGGTGCTAATTCCCACTGGGGTTATTACCTTTAATAGGGTTTCCCTAAGACCAAAATATTTTTTTATTGTGTTGGGATTTATTGTGTTCATTGGATCTGATATTGTTGTTGCTTAAAGTTTAAAGTTTAGTAATCTTCCATACAACTGATTCACCCCCCCCTCTCAGTTGTATTGTGGACTATTATTGCTAACAAGTAATTCTCACATATGATCTTATTATTCAATAATATAGATCCTTTTCCTTTCACTAGATTAGGTGTATCATTTCCTATTTTCATAGATCCACCATTATAATGTTCAAGGTATTCAATTTTTTCTTCATCACCAATCATATGATGTGTGCAACTACTATCAATAATCCAAGTATCATTCTTTCTAACTTTAGAAATAAGTGTTGTTTCAACATACCTCTCTTCTTCTTCAAAGTCTTCTTTCAATGCCACAAATACCACTTCTATGTCTTCATTAGTTTCATTCCCAGTGCCATCATCTTCATCTTCAATTAGGTAACATATCTTATTTCATTTATCTTTGTATTCTTAGTTATCTTTGTTGCCATATTGTTAGTTTCCTCTATGATCTCGGTAATCTCTTAGGTCATTCTTCCTTTCATTTGATCTTTCATTTTTTTCTCATCTTATTTCCTATTAGGACATCTTGCAACAATATAAACAATCTCTTTAAATTTAAAACATACCAAGGGTAGTTTACCTCTATATCTTCCTTTGCCTTTGTGTAGTCTTCTAGCCATTAATGCTTCAAGTTCATCAAGTTCATCTTCTTCACTTTCACTTTCACTTTCAATTTCATTTCTTATCTTATCTCTACTAATTGATCTTCCAATTTTTAGAAATGACATAAATGCATATTATACCTTAGGTAACATATTGTTGTCATAATTATTAATCTCAAATGCAACCAATCTACCGATCAAGCTATCAAGTGAAATATTATTACCAGGAATTGCTCTCATTTCATGAATTGTAGAGACTCTAATAGAATAGGCAAGTAACAATTTTCTAAGAATTTTACTTACCATAGTGTCTTCATAAATGGTTCCTCCTTCTTTCATCTTCATGTCATCAAACTTTCCTCTTATACTTTCAGCTTTTTCCCTTAGCACATTCACATCTCCTCCATGAACTAGTGTAAGTTTGTCCCACATATGCTTTTTAGTTGTACATGTCTAAATGTTTTCAAATTTGGCATGTAATAAAGAAGAAGCAATCTCAATCATCATAGCATTGTGTTCTTTTCTTTTTTTCATTTGTGTGATAGTCAAAGGATCGGTGGGAGATATAAACTTATTTTCCAAATAGTATGTTACAGAATCACCAATTCCTAATAGATATAACTTCATCCTACTTTTACATGTTGAGAAGTTGTCTTTTTCACCTTTGTCACCTCTCTCTTATACATCTTTGTGATCTTCAACTTAAATCCTTCAAACTTATTTCTTCAAGTAGTCTCACTCTGATACCAATTGTTAGATAACTGAGAGGTGGGTGAATTAGTTAAGTCCAGTTATCCTATAATCCCAAATACTCCCTAATGTATAAAAAAAAACTTTCAAATCAATTAAACAACCCTGTAAAACTTTGTCTATTCCTTTTTGTTCATTAACCGAATACCCATAAATTAACTCGTGTTTATATATACTGATCAAACCAGTAATTGTTTTGTAAAGTAAAATAGAAAATCATCACATCCATACATATATAACACTTATTTTTAACATGGAAACCCTGTTAGGGGAAAAACCACTTGGGATTGGTACCCGAAATAATTTCACTCTTCTGAAGTGAGCTCGGTTAAGAGTGTTGGATATTGCTAATGCATGGGGTGGTGATTGATAAATTTAATATGTTTAATCACTATGTTACTGAATGGGCATTCATACTATTATCATTTGTGGTTTGTCATTGATATTAGCATATGTTTCCATGAAGAGTATTGGCTGATTAGACAATGTATGGACACCATACAGATGATTCAAAATGTGCAAAGATAGATGAGAGAATAGGAAGATGTTGAGATCTTATATCCAAGTTTGCATCATGTAAAGTTTCATATTGAATGAGCTACAGATGTTTTGGTGAGGACTGGTTCCTAGACAGTGACAGTGGAAGTTGACAGAGTGAGGCTCTATGTTTTTGGTATATCTTATAGATGATATGGAGTAAGTGTATGCGAGATCAGGAGATGAAAGACAAGGCACTGAAGGATGTTAATTGATCAGCGCAGGGTACATAATGTTGGATGATGTTAGTTGTGGCATGTGATCTAGAGAAGACTTATTTGGGAGCCGACTTCAGAGGTGTAGTGTAGATTTTGTTATGGAAAATGTAAATTAAGGATGTTGGTCCTTAATTTTTGTAATAGAATCATTATATACTTGTTTTAGGTATTGTGTGTATCTTAGCAAGAGTTTATGTAATTAGGATAGCCTAATGGGCTGACCTAATCATGTAGAATCTAATAGGGTATATATGGAAGATCTTTTCTTTGGAAAAGATGTGGAGAGAATATATGTGATGTGAAAGGAATTAGAAGAGTTGTGAGCTTGTATCTATTGGATGTAGAGTAGAGGATTACTGGTGAACTTCATTGGAACTGATCAAGAAAAGATAGTTGTTGTCAGACAGTTCAAAAGATTGTGTATTTCTTCATATACACTTGTTGCAAACAATGAGCTCTCAAGGTGGATTTAACCTTCTTTAGGAAATGAGCCTTGAAAATGAGCCCACCCTTCTTTATTGAATCCTAACAAGGTCTGTCCTCTAACAAGGACTTTGTACTGTAATGTTTCAATAAGCTCCTAATAGGGCTAAATCTTCTAATAAGGATACTATACTCTCAACACATCATGTGTGGGTGCTAATTCCCACTGGGGTTTTTACCTTTAACAGGGTTTTCCCGAGACCAAAATATTGTGTTGGTGTGTTGGCATTCATTGTATTCATTAGATCTGATATTGCTGCTACTCAAAGTTTAAAGTTTAATAATCTTTCATACAACTGATTCAACCCCCCTCTTAGTTGTATTATGGACTGTTATTCCTAACAATTGGTATTAGAGCTATTGGTCCTTAGAGAGAAATATTAATAGCTTGAGGTGATCTTGGAGATGTTTTTCTATAGGAAGGATAGTTCAAAATTTGATCTTGAGAACTTTGACAGTTGGAAAAACAAGATGCGTACTCATTTTTTCTGTTTAGGCATTGACTACTAGTTGATCACAAAGAATAAGGTAGCTATAAAGTCAGATAATTTATTACCATCACCTACTTAACATGAGAATAAAATATTTTCACTTAACATGATTGCAAGGAAAGCATTGATTAGTGCACTCTCTGAAGGAGAATTTACTAAAGTTAAAGACTTGGATTTGGCATACCAGATTTGGGAAAGATTAGAAGCACTATATGAAGGAGACAAGTATACCAAGCAAGAGAAGTTACAAAACTAGATAAAAAAGATGGAGAAGTTACAAATGAATGAGGATGAAAGCATCAGAGCTTATGTTCAAAGGGTTACAAAAGTTGTAGTTGGAATCAAAAACTGTGGAGGCACTTATGATGAAGAAGAAGATGTTGCAAAGATCCTTAGATCATTGACACCTGCTCACAAGTTTAAGGCTATGTCTATTCAAGAGACTATAACTCTGACTCTGAACATTAGCAGAGAAATGTTGATTGCAAAGCTAACTACCTTTGGAGCTGTTGAATTGGGAGATTTTGTACCTAAAGTTGAATCTGCATTTAAAGCATCTGCACACAAGAAGATAATGTATGCACTTTCAAGCACCTGTAGTGAGAACCTAAAAGAAGAACTTAGTGAATATGATGAGGAAGGGGAATAGATACAGGTAGAGGAAAGAAAGATGGATGAAATTGTTGCACTGATTGCTAGAAGAGAAAAGAGAGGTAAAGGTAAATGTCAAGGAAAATTACCTTTGAAATGTTTTTCATGAAATAAGATAGGTTATTTTTCATCTAGATGTCCTACAAGAGTTCCTAATTACAAGCCTAAGTTTTTAAAATATAAGGATTCAAAGGATAAGGAATGTTATTATGCTAGTGAAGGAATTTCTAATGATGATGATTTAGATTATGAGGAGATTGGATTTGTTTCTATTAGAGATGAACCGGTACATGAGGAAAAAGCTTTAGTATCTCATGTTGATAAGAAATTTTGAATGGATCATAAATAGTGGTTGTTCACATCATATGACTGGAGATAAAAAAATTTTTTGTTAAATTAGTAAAGTATGATGGTGGTGTTGTGAGGTTTGGAGATAATCTTTCTAAACCTATCATAGGAGTGGGATCTATTACTATGGATGGAAAAACTAATACTGATAATGTACTACTTGTTGGTGGTCTCAAGCATAACTTATTGAGTGTTGGACAGTTGATGGACAAAGAGTTTCAGTTACAATTCAATGATGGTAAATTTTTTATTAGAAGTAAGGTAGGAAAGTTTATTGCAATCGGTACTAAATCTAGAGGTAATGTATTTGAATTAAATACATATGGAGCCTCTTGTTTTGTTGCAAAATTAGATGACAGTTGGTTATGGAATAGAAAGTTTTGTCATGTTAACTTTGACACTATTGTGAAGGAAAGTTTGACTAAAGCAGTAAGAGATCTACCAAAGATTGTGAAACCATATAACATTGTATGGAGAGAATGTGTTATGGGAAAATAGACTAGAAGTAGTTACAAAAGCACAACATATACATCAAAAGAAAAGTTGGAGCTAGTATATATAGACCTATGTGGACCTACAACGGAAAAATTATACTATGGTAAAAGGTATTTCATACTTTTTGTTGATGACTTTTCTAGAATGATGTGGGTTGCTTACTTAAAAGAAAAATTAGAAGCATTTGATAAATTCAAGATATTCAAGGAAAAAGTAGAAAATGAATCAATCTTAAAGAAAAAATGTTTAAGATTAGAAAGAGGTGGAGAGTTTACTTCAAACTTAACAAATTCATACTACGAAGAGCATGGAATACAAAGACATACATCTGCTCCTAGGACTCCACAACAGAATGGGATAACTAAGTGAATAAACATGACTATACTTGATGCTGCTAGGAAAATGTTGCTTCAAGGAAACATATCTCATGTGCATTAGAGAGAGGTTGTTGGGACAACGGTGTACACATTGAAAAGAGTTCAAATTAGAGAAGGTACAAATAAGACCCCTTATGAATTATGGTTTAAGCATACTCCTACTGTAAAATATTTCATAATATTTGGTAGTAAGCACTATATCAAGAGAGATGGTGAGATATGGAAGTTTGATGCTAGAAGTGATGAATGAATTTTCCTTAGTTACTCTACTAAGAGAAAGGATTACAAATGTTTCAATTTGAGATTTTAAAAAATGATTAAAAGTAACAATGTGAAGATAGATGAAAGGTTTTAGATACAAGAGAGAATGTATGATTGTAATCAGGTTACATAAATCAAAGAAGTTGTTGTTGTAGAAGAAGATGAAATTGTTGAGACTAAATGCAAAAAAGAGACTTGGGATAATGACATAGATGAGGCTACTGAGGTTCCTAAAACTATGAGGTATGTAAAGAGAAATCATCCTAAAAATTAAATTATTGGCAATACTAATCAAGGAGTATTAACTAGATCAAAGGTTAGAGAAGAAATCTGTTTGATTTCTCAAGTTGAACCAAAGAATGTAGATGAAGCTTACAGAGATGAATCTTGGATAAATGCTATGAAAGAATAGTTAGATCAGATAAAGAAGAATAACACTTTGGAATTGGTTCCTAGACCTAAGAACAAAAATTTGATAGGAACTAAATGGGTTTTCAGAAATAAAATGAATGAAGGAGTTGTAGTAAGAAACAAAGAAAGACTAGTATGTAAAGGCTACTCACAACAAGAAGGTATAGACTTTGAAGAAAGATTTTCTCTTGTTGCTAGAATATAAGATGTGAGATTATTTTTGGCCTATGCTACACACAAAAAATTCAAAGTGTATCAGATGGATGTGAAATATGCATTCTTGAATGGGGATCTTGAAGAAGAACTATCTATAGAACAACCTGATGGATTTCCTTTATGCAAACATGGAGACATGGTATGCAAGTTGATGAAAGCACTATATAGGATGAAGAAAGCTCCAAGGGATTGGTATGAAAGGTTAGACAAATACCTACTTCGGCTTGGATTCAGAAAAGGTAATGCTAACAATAATTTGTATTTAAGAACTAGTGAATATGGAGTTTTGATAATAGAAGTCTTTAGTGATGATATTATATTTGGAGGAAATAATGATCTATGTGAGAAATTTTCTAAACAAATGGAAAATAAATTTGAGATGTCCATGATTGGAGAAATTAAATTCTTTCTTGGACTACAAATAAATCAGAGAAAAGATGGCATCTTTATTTATCAAAGTAAATATCTTAAAGAAATGTTGAAAAAGTTTGGAATGGAGGACTGTAAACCAGTTGGTACTCCCATGGTAACTAGTAATAAGCTGACAGTTGATGATGAGTCAAAGTGTGTTTTTCAAACCAAGTACAAATTAATGGTTGGAGGATTACAATATCTGACTCACACTAGACCAGATATTGCTAATGTTGTTGGAATTGTTGCTAGATATTAGGAAGAACCCAAAGAAATACACCTAGCTATAGTGAAAAGGATACTGAGATATCTGAAAGGAACAATAGACTATGGATTATGGTATGATAGAAATGATATCTTTGAAATTCATCCTTATACTAATGCTAATTGGGAAGGAAACATTGATGACCAAAAAAGTACTAGCGGTGGTGCATTTTTCCTTGGGAAAAAGTTGGTTTCATGACTAAGAAAGAAGCAAGATTGTATAGCTCAATCTACTACAGAATCAGAGTATGTTTTTGCTACTATAAATTGTACTCAAATTGTTTGGATGAAACAAATGCTAATAGACATTGAAATAAATTTTGATGAGCCTATAGTTATGCATTGTGATAACACCAATACAGTGAATATGTCAAAAAATCCAATGATACACTCTAAAACTAAACATATTTCTATCAAGTATCACTTGTTGAGAGACAAGGTGGCAGAGAAGGAAATAAAATTAGAGTATATCAATAAAATGGAGCAAATTGTAGATATCTTTACAAAACCATTTCCAAAAGATAGCTTTGAATATCTCAAAGGTATGCTTGGGGTTCAAGCCCCTCCCAGTCATAATTAAATGATGCAGGGATGCATCAGTCTAGAGGTTTTTAGAGCCTTATCATATTCTAGACTAGATGTAGGGATCTACTCCTCATGGGGAGTGGTCGTAGAAGCAAGGTGTTAAAGAACAGTTGGTGACTCATGGCACCCTTTTTCCATTTTTTTCAAAGGGGGAGTGTTGCTATGATAAAATCCCTATGGTATGGCGAGATTGTATGTAGTATTATTTTGTTGCAGAGCTTTGGATTGATATTGTAGACACCTAAAAATCCTTTGGTAAATAAAAGTATTTTTATTTTTCAAAAACCCCTGACGACATCATCATTTGTTAATTAATTAATTATTTAATTAATTAATTAATTTTTATGCCATTAAATCCCTTTATCTTAATTTAAAATATTTAATTAAGGAATCCCCTCCCAAAATGTTTAAATCTCATTTAAACGTCATTCCCCCCAAAATTTATTAATTATTTAATAAATTGACCAAAAATCTTTTAAATAAATAAAATATTTATTTAAATCCTAAAACCTTAGAAATGTTCTAGAAATCCCTAACCTCTTCTAGAATTTCCTAAGCTCACCCTAAACCTAATTAAAGGGTGATTCCTACCCTTTTTAGCCTAACCCTTCAAACTTTGACTTTGGGTCAAAACCCCTCATAAATACTTCTTACATCCTCATTAATGACTCTTACAAGCCATTAATGAAGCCCATGTCTCAAATTTCCTCTTGGTATCCCTTGCAAACTTCCCTAGTGTGGCTCACAGTGTGTGAGCAACCTTGACCAAGGTTAATCTAACCTTACCCCTAACCACACGCCAAACTCTACCCCAAACCTTACCTCTGACCCTAACTCTCCTTCCTAACCCAAGCCCTTCCTCAAATCTTATAAATAGTCTCTCTTCCAAGATAAAATTAATTAGCTTATTTTTTATCTTCATGCATTGTTATCATGCTAAATTCATTCTAGATGCTAACTTTTTGATAATATTATTAGATTTCATGCTTTCTAACACATCCTAGAATAGCTTAATGGATTGAATCTATTTTTTTGTTAAGATTTTCTAATCATTTTAGCATCATATCACATCTTCATTTAGTTAAAATCATTTTTATCATACATTGGGGATCTTATCCATGTGATTCGAGAGAACACCCACATCTCTCCTATCAGAGCAAATCAAACAGTGCTTGAATGCATTTGTTTTGGCTCAATCTAAGGTTGCTTGGTTTTATGTTTGTGTTTTGAACTAATATGCATGTTAGATTAATCTAATATTTTCCTTGTTTACAGCTATTCTAAACTGATACAAATCAAAACTGTAGTCTACATTTTGGCATGCCTGATGGGACCCACTTCACGGGTTCTTTACTAACATTGTAATGTGGTTTGGAGTGTTTTTCTAATTTTTCAAGCTTGTAGGTTGAGGGGGAATTTTAAATTATTCTTCCTCTTCTTATTCTTATTCTTCTTATATTCTTTCTATTTCCTCTTCTTCTTGCGAGATCTTTAGCCTATTTTCTAGAAAAATCCATAAAGAGGCTCATTTTCACAAAATCCTTTACAAATTTGGCGTACAAACTTAGTTTCTGCCATGTTTCACTTAGTCAAAGATCACATACAGAAAGAAATCTTGCACCCCATATTTTCAAGATCGCATCCAAGATTTCTTGGGTCACATCTGGTCCTATATCGCACTCATTCAAATTTAGGATCACATCTAGGATCTATTCAGGATTCACAATCGCATCTGGGGTATCATCTAGTAAAGTATCACATCTATTTAAATGTAGGATCACATCTAGGGTTTCCTAGATGGCATCTAGGGTTACAGATCATCATTTCAATTTGGGCTTAAAATTGAACAAGCAAAATCTTACACTTTGTCTAAATGGTTAAAATGAACCTCAAAATCACTCTAGAATGCATAAAAAGCTAAAAAATTTGTAAGTCTTTCCTAAAGGTTTCCTAATCAATCCTAATCAACTCAAATCATTCCTAATTGGTCCTAAAATGCTCAAACACACTTCTAATGTCCTTCTTTTGGCTAAAAAGAACATCAAAATTGTAAATCTAAGGGTTTCAGGTCCATTCATGCAAACTAGGAATCTCTTTTTGGGTCTAAAAATTGAACCATAAAACAAACACAAATCTTGACTGTCCTAAAGATTAGAAATCAAAGCATTCCATTTCATTTCAAAATTTAATTTAGGATCCTACAAAATCCAAGCTCGAATGCATAAAGTTAACTTTGGAGCGTTTTTGGGTCCATCTTCCTTTTAGGACTATTGAATTTTGTGTCTAGATAATTGGATTATCTTTCCAATGGTGTAAACAATGCATATTTTTTAGTTGTGAGAAAAAAGTTATGCCTTCTGCAAGGGGGGTAAAAATTTCAAATTAGTTTTCTTCATCAGCCAGTTTTCTGTGCTAATCAAATTGGGCTCCAAAAAACATCAAATCTTGAGTGAAAAGCTAAAAAAAACTTGCAAAATCTCTTTTCAAAGCTTTCTTGTTTTCAAATCAACAAACCAAATCCTAGACACATCTATTTGGAAGATTTCAATTCAATCACTTAATCAATTTGGGAAAGAACCATTGTTTGTTGTGCTTTCTAGGAGTCTTCAATTATGCAAATCCTTGTTAATCTAAGTGATGTAAAACACTTGAACTCAGACAAGTTCATTTTTATTACTTCTAGCGAAGCTTGTCTAAACAAAAAAGCACTTCCTCTTTGGAGAATGACTTCAAACTGGTACTTCCCCGATCGGTATAGAAATAAAGTGTTGAGAAAACTCTTGCTTCATCCCCTCAAGCTTATGTGATGCATGTTGATGGTAGCCCAAGGTAGGTGAATATCCCTACTATTTTAGCATGGTCAACTAGGCTCTTAAGTGAGTCACGCACATACAAACTGATTGGGAGGACACCACAAACCAAACTAGACACTTTAAATCAGAGGCTTCCTGATCTACTCCTAAAGGTATCAAAATATTTGTGCAAGGATCGATCCAAGTGGTTTCTTGGATCACCTTAAGACACTCACCATCTGTATTCCTTTTTGGGATATCAAGCTATGGGAAAAGATTTTTATACTAGCCAATCTTTTAGGTAGTTCATGCTTGATGTGTTTTCAAATTTTTAGACTCAATGCAAAATATATGTTGAAACACACACAAACAAAGATTTCTACACATATTTTTCCATGTCAGTCCCAAATCCTCCAAAATCTAGTATTCATCCAAGCTTTCAGAAACCTATCATCCTAGTCTAACCTTGTCAGTCATCCCAAATCCAAGCCTTAGTCTTCCAATCCATCTTCATCCTTCATCCCCATCGACCTCATTTGCAATTCAGTATGTCTCAAATCTATTATGATGAGTCTTGTTATTTTTTCTCTTCTCATTTTCCACTCTATCTCAATGATGATGGAAGCCCTGACAATCAGGATGAGTACCTTGAAAACCTTAGCAATTATGATGATGAGGATCTTGTAGATCACGATGCATACTTTGAGAACCTTAGCAATCATGATGATGATAATCTTGTGGACCATGATGAATACTTTGAAAATCTTAGCAAGCTTGGTCCAAACACTTTCCAACATCCAATCATTCCTCCAAAGTATCTTATCATGCCTTCATGCATATCCACTACCACTCCCTATCATGCCTTTGACAAGGGAAATCCATTATCCTATCCATCCACACCTTCTTCCTATCTTGAGTCTACATATCCTATATGTTCATCCTTCATACCTCCATCTCCTTCTATGGTCATATCCCAAACACCATCCCTTCATAAAAACACTACTACCTACATCCCTTATCCAAATCCTCCATCATGTCCTTATCCTCCAAATCCTTTCCAAGTGTAAAATCCTAGTCTTCCAATCCATTACCCTAATCCTCCATCCTATCTTGATCCACCATCCACTATATCCTATCTAAATCTTGCATCTTCCATTCTTACTTACATTGCCACAAATCTCATTTCACAAGAAGAATGTATCCCTCAATCCACTTCATATCTCATATCTCAACCCATCTCCCCTAGCTCACCAGATAGTCAATAAAGTTCACAAGCTTCCTCAAAACCTACCTATGTGAACTATCTAGTCATGCCATCCTCTAACTCCTCATCTACACCATCATCCCCTCAAGAAAGTTCACAATATTCCACCCCATCTTCATATGAGGACTATCCTAGCTCTTTGTCTCCTCCACATTCCAATCCTTCACTTCAATCTACATCAAGAAAGTCTCCAAGGAGTTTTACAAGGAAGACAAAAAAAAAATATCACTCTTAAATCTAAAGATTCATGCCATCTCAAAAATTCAAGTGAAGCCATCATTGATGAGCCCCATCAGTCTCTCCCATCAGTTATATATCTTCCATATAGCCCACTTATTGATCCTCTTCCATCTCCTAGCTTCATAGAGTTCCTTCCATCTGTTGACTCCATCCAAATCCCATCAACATCTCATCCTCCTATCATTATCCAAAGAACATCTAATGAGCCTCATGAGTTCACCCTTTTCCCTACCATCACATTTCTAGAATCTCCCATCCTTCCAATTGCTCTATCTGAAGAGTCCATCCATACATCCCCCAACACTTTATCCACACAAATCTTATCATGTCAAGGTCTTGTCCAAAAGCATGTTGAAACACCCATAGATTAAAATTAAGATCCAATCCCTTCACTTCCTCTATTGCATGTTCTATTACTTCCATCACCCCCAATCCAATATCCTAGCATTCCAATTCCTCAAATCCAAGATCCCATCATCCTGATTCCTCCAATCCAAGATCCTACCATCTCAATCCCTACATCTCAAGATCTATCACCATCTCCTAATCCCAGTCAAGATCCCATCATCCCATCCTCTCCACTTGATGATCCTCTAAAACTCATCCAACTACCATCACACTATCCTCTTGGTCCACTTATATTTTTCAATGGCAACCCACTTGAAGTAGAAGAAATCAGTTTCATGTCTTCCATTACAACACCTGATGCTGAATTTTTATCTTATTCCCCAAGTCTGAAATATCCTTACTTGGATAAAATGCTTAAGAAATAAAATTATCAAGGCAAAGGATTGGGCACCCATGAACTAGTAAATCTAGAGCCCATTCAACACAAGAAACATCCAAAATCATGTGCCATTTGTCACACATATGAAGAAGGCACTTTCTCTAGAAATGTTGGTACAGCTAAAGATAAATTCAAGCACACATCCAAACCCATCATTGCATCTTCCCATCATCCCTCCAGACCATACAAATCTATTCCTCCTCCTCCATCATTACAACCAAAGGAAACCTATTAGATTCCTCATTCATCCTCCAAATCCATTTTGGTTCCCTATTTCCAAAATCTACTAGCACATATCCTACACATACCAAATCCATTTCGGGGCCTTACACTCCAAAATATCATCTGTAATCTTATCCTACTCAATCCTTCTTCCAAAATCCAAACATCCCTAGTTAGGATCAACAAAGACACATTTCCATATCTCCCATCTACCAATCTCCTTCCATCTCTCCATCCATATTTCCTCCATCCCACACATATCCTCATATTCCTTCCAATACTCCTCACAATTTGGATGCCAACTCAAGAGTCCATACAAGGAACTATCAGAAAAAATCCAAAGATTTCCATGTCCCCTCTAAAAGACATGCTCAAGTAAAGAAAAATTCAATCAAGCAATCCACAACATCTCCATGGCCACAAAGGCCCATCAAAGAAAAAGAAACATCTGAAACATCCCTATGGCCACAAAGGCCCATCAAAGAAAAAGAAAATTCCAATGCATCCTAGTGCCCACAAAGGCCCATCAAAGAAAATGAAAAATCTACTACATGGCCACAAAGGCCCATTAAAGAAAAATAAAATCTACTACATGGCCATAAAGGCCCATCAAAGAAAAATAAAAATCTACTACATGGCCATAAAGGCCCACCAAAGCAAAAGAAAAGACTATGTGGATCCTAAAGCAAAAAGATGTAGTGCATCTAAGAGAAACATCCATAATGGCATCCAAATTTTCTAATCCCCTAGCTATTCATTCCCCCTCTCTAAAATTTATTTTGGGTCCTTATGTCCCAAGATCTCCTAGCACAAATCCTCCATCCTATTCGTAGCTATCTTCCAAATCCCATCCACTTCATCCACCATCTTTACAACATGTGCCAATGTTGGTCCTAACAACATCCCCCTATCATAATAAATTCCCATCCTTCCATCCAAACACTTTCTACCAACATATCTCCCATCTCCCCAATCTGAAACATGCCTTTGCATAATCCATCCATCCTAACAAAGTTGTACAAACATCCAAACAGATCAGAAGTCAGCAACAAATCAAAAAGATCAGTAGCAAGTTAGAAAAAAATTAGAAAGATCAATGAAAATTCAACAACAAATCAAAATCAGCAAAAAGTCAACAAAAAATCAAAGTCAGCAGAAGATCAGTGAAAAAGTCAACAGCAAATCATAAAATCCATAAAAATTGGAAAAATCAGAGAAAAATATCAAAAAAGAAAAGAAAAGAGAAAAACATTCATCCAATTGTGAAAACTTGGCAATGTGGCAAATAGGAAAACATGTGTCATATGTAGGTCCCCCTAGTTCCTCTCTACAATTGGGGGCCATTCCCTTCTACCACATCTTATCCAACATTTCCTCTATTCCATATGTCTCTCACCTCCTTTATCCTCCTTTGGATCTTGATGATAAAATAGAGACCACCAGGTATACATGCTTTTGGGCACCTTTTTGGAATCCATCATGCCTTTCAGCCACCTATCTTCTATCCAATCCATTCTTCCTAGCTTCCATCTACCTTCCTCATCCTCTTGTCAACATATCTTCCATCTAATCATACCCCATCCTAAAGCCTCTAAATACATGAACTATCCTAAGCAAGGGGCATCATTTTCCTTGGTGACATATTCTTTGGAGACCTATCCAAAACCTTATCTTCAATCTCCCAATCCAAATCCTCCTCCAATCCAAAACTCCTAGCACATCCATCCTCCTAATCTCCCAGCAAATCCTCTATCCAATCCCTTAGAAATATTCTATCCAAATCCTTAGAAGTCCTCTATCCAAATCCAAATCTTCCTTCAATCCAATCCTTCAGTATTCCTCTATCCTAATCTGCTAATAGTTCCTCTATCCAAATCCCAATCATTCATCCTCAAATCCACTCATTCAACAATCCTCAATATAATCCCTCAGCATTCCTCTATGTTGACATCACTTGATATCTTCCCTTGTCATTGGTATCTAGATATAGGCTACCCCCATTCAATCCAATGCCATTCATCCATATCTTAAATGCTCCCAACAATCTTCCCAACATTTGCAAATCTTATCCACATCCTCTAGCTATCCAACATCCAAGATCAAGTCAAACTATCCAATCCCATTGTTAGTCTTGTCCCTAGTCCTATGTTCAAGCCTTGATCTCAATCCAATCATCATTATTAGGATGCATCCTTCCCAAATCTGTGTTATTTCAGGACACATCATCCATCATCAACCTATCTACCATTAATTCATCTTGGCCTTTTAGTCCAATTGGGGCATCATCTTGCATATCTTTTTAGCTTTAGCTTCATTCCTAGATTCCTTGTACATCATATCCTGAGTCTTGTACCCTAGAATCACTTGTGTCTACACCTAAGCTCATTTGTACATATGTTTCTTTAGGTCCCATCCTTTGTGTCAATCAACCCTTGATTCATTGTGACCAATCCAGCTAAGCACTTCAACAATCATCCCTTGGTCCTTTTTTAGGTTCAAGAATCTTACCTATATATTGTCATAGGAATGCTTATCCAATTACCCATCATCCACTTTGTGTTAATCCTTTGAGTTGCTCAATCCTTATCTTAAATCAGAATCAATCCTAGTGCTACCCTTTGACATAAAATTTTTCTAGGGAATCTTATACTTGTCTTTGTAGGCGTCATCATCTTGAGTAAGAGATTGGCATACACTAGAAAGGATCTCATCATTCTGAAGATCAACAGTCTATCTTAGGTTGACAAATCCAATCCTATCCTATCTGATCCTACATCAAGAAGCAGCAACTCATCCCTAACACTTGGTAATCCTCCACCATCCTCCACCATCAATCCTTGGAAAATCAATCATTCTCATCTATCAACCTACCTATGGCAAAAAAAATTTGTGATATACTTGTTATTACATTTATTCCTTTGGATCTTTGTTTATCTTTTGGGCTCTCTTGTACATATGGTCACATCCTATTGTACATATTTGTGCATCTTTTTGTACATATTATTGTTAGTCTTGCAACAACATTTGATTAGATATCTTGTCCCGCCTAGCCTTGCAATTGAGTAACATCAATTTTTGACTATTCTTGATCATTGCAATTATCTTTGAACTTCATCATTTTCTAGGGAACAACAACACTCACTCTTCCACCAATCACACTAGGTTTGTGATGATGTATCCTTCCTCATGTTCAGACCAATCTTCCCACCATCAATCAATCAAATCAATCTCTATCCTTGGAAAAGGATGTCTTTTGGAGTTATCATTTTGATCTTGGATTTTGTCCTTTGGATCTTGTTAATCTTTTATGGCTTCTCATTGTTCCTCTCCTCAAAGTCACCATGATCCTTTATAATATGGTGTGCTATGAATGAGGAAAATATGGTGCATGGTCTTTTAATTTCTTGCTTCTATCTATGAGTCAGTCAGACATGACCCTTGCACAGTTCACATGTGATCTTCTGGGTTACATGGTGTACTTGGGAAATGTCATTTTTTTGTGGTTTCTCCAGCATCATTTCTAACATGCTTCCTCTTGGGTTCATGCATGATGTTGGGGCAACCCTACATGTCTTTTTTGCATCATTCCTCTGCAATGCTAGTGAAAAGGACTCATGATCCCAGTATCCTTGGTACATCTCTACTATTGCTATATCAAACTAGATTGTGCTCTCAAAAGTATCCAAAGCATGGAGCTCCCTAAATCCCCCATCCTACATCATATAGATTAAATCTCGCATCTTGCATCTTGCATCCTTCATATAGCTCCATCCTACATCTCACATTATATTGTATTCATACATCTTTTCTCTTGGAAGTTTGGTTATTTAACACACCTTCTTCCCTTCCCGCTTGTGTTCTTTTTGAGAAAATTCCACAAAGTTTCCTCATTGCGTTATTTTCTCAAGGGGGCACAACCCCTTATCCTCTGAATTCTAGCCTGGGGCATCTTATTTTATTATCTTTGATGCCACGCCACTTGTGGCATTGCATCAAAGAGGGGAATCATGTAGACACCTAAAAATCCTTTGGTAAATAAAAGTATTTTTATTTTATGAAAACCCCTGATGACATCATCATTTATTAATTAATTAATTATTTTATTTATTTATTTATTTTAATGCCATTAAATCCCTTTATCTGAATTAAAAATATTTAATTAAGGAATCCCCTCCCAAAATGTTTAAATCTCATTTAAGCATCATTCCCTCCAAAATTTATTAATTATTTAATAAATTGACCAAAAATTCTTTAAATAAATAAAATATTTATTTAAATCCTAAAACCTTAGAAATGTTCTAGAAATCTCTAACCTCTTCTAGAATTTCCTAAGCTCACGCTAAACCTAATTAAAGGGTGATTCCTACCCTTTTTAGCCTAACCCTTCAAACTTTGACTTTGGGTCAAAACCCCTCATAAATACTTATTACATCCTCATTAATGACTCTTACAATCCATTAATGAAGCCCATGTCTCCTCTTTCCTCTTGGTCTCCCTTTCACACTTCCCTAGTGTGGCTCACAATGTGTGAGCAACCTTGACCAAGGTTAATCTAACCTTACCCCTAACCACACCCCAAACTCTACCCCAAACCTTACCTCTGACCCTAACTCTCCTTCCTAACCCAAGCCCTTCCTCAAATCCTATAAATAGTCTCTCTTCCAAGAGAAAATCAATTAGCTTAGTTTTTATCTTCATGCTAAATTCATTCTAGATCTTAGCTTTTTGATAATATTGTTAAATTTCATGCTTTCTAACACATCCTAGAATAGCTTAATGGATTGAATCTAGTTCTTTGTTAAGCTTTTCTAATCATTTCAGCATCATATCACATCTTCATTTAGTTAAAATCATTTTTAGCATGCATTGGGGATCTTATCCATGTGATTCAAGAGCACACACACATCCCTCCTATCAGAGAAAATCAAATAGTGCTTGAATGCATCTATTTTTGCTCAATCTGAGGGGGCTTGGTTTTATGTTTGTGTTCTGAACTGATATGCATGTTAGATTAATCTAATGCTTTCCTTGTTTACGCCTATTCTAAATAGATACAGATCAAAACTAATGTCTATAGATATAACTTTGGGATGATGGATTTTCCCATATGTTGACATCAATGCCAACGGGGGAGATTATTGGATATTGCTAATGAATGGGGTGGTGATTGATACATTTAATATGTTTAATCACTATGTTACTAAATTGGAATTCATAGTGTTGTCATTTTTGGTTTGTCACTGATGTCAACATATGTTTCTATGAAGAGTACTAACTGATTATGATAGTGTATGGCCATAATACAGATGATTTAGAACATGTGAAGACAAATGAGAGAATATGAAGATGTTGTGATCTTATATCCAAGATTGAATCATGTAATGTTTCATATTGAATGAGTTACAGATGTTTTGGTGAGGACTCATTCCTGGACAGTGACAGTGGAGGCTGATAGAGTGAGTCTTTTTTGTTTTTGGTATATCTTATAGATGATATGGAGTAAGTGTATGTGACATTCAGAGATGAAAGAAAAGGTACTGAAGGATGTTAATGGATTAGCACAAGGTATGGAATACTAGATGATGTCAGCTATTGCATGTGCTCTAGAGAATCATTGTATACTTGTTTTGGCAAATGTAAATTAAGGATGTCGATCCTTAATTATTGTAATAGAATCATTGTATACTTGTTTTAGGTACCAAGTGTATCTTAGCAAGAGCTTATGCAATTAGGAAAGCCTAATGGGATGACCTGATCATGTAGAATTTAATAGGGTATATATATAAGATCTTTTCTTTGGAAAAGACTTGGAGAGAATATATGTGATGTGAAAGGAATTAGAAGAGTTGTGAGCTTGTGTTTTCTTGATGTAGAGCAGAGGATTATTAGTGAACTTCATTGGAATTGATCAAGCAAAGATAGTTGATGTTAGATAGTTCAAAAGATTGTGTATTTCTTCGTATACACTTGTTCTGAACAATAAGTTCTAAAGGTGGATTTAACCTTCTTTGCACAGTGAGCCTAGGCAGTGAGACCACCCTTCTTTATTGACTCCTAACAAGGTCTATCCTCTAACAAAGACTATGTATTGTAATGTTTCAATAATCTCCTAATAGGACTAAATCTTCTAACAAGGATACTATACTCTCAGTACATAATTTGTGGGTGCTAATTCCCATCGGGGTTTTTACCTTTAACAAGGTTACCCTGAGACCAAAATATTGTGTTGTTGTGTTGGCAATCATTGTGTTCATTAGATCTTATATTGCTGCTACTCAAAGTTTAAAGTTTAAGAATCTTTCATACAACTGATTCACCACCCCCCCCCCCCCCTCTCAGTTGTATTGTGGACTATTATTCCTAATTGATGTAGGAGAATCTTGGGTCCTTGGAAATCCTATGTCACCAAAAGGATTTTGAAGTTTGTTTGTGTTCTTGATTCCTGCTTTGGATGAGTTGGATCGGTAGTTGGTCAATTTCCTTCAATTACTGAGTGTGGTCAGTTATCTCCTAGGTGGTTGGTTTTTTCATTGGCACTCAATGATGCTTGTCTGCTACTCAGTCATCCTTGCTTACCGAGTAGTTTATTTTGAGTTTCTGTTGAGGTCGACTTGTGTATTGATTATGGGCTACAGATTTAATGTTGGTATCCATCATTGGGAAGTGTGTGGTCCCATATCTGACCATTTCTTCCATTGATTATGGATCTAAAGGCTGACTTAGTTCAGTAGCCTCTTGTATAAGTATAGTTGTTTGGTTAGAGTTTAGGGAGTCATTTTTAGAACATAGAAGATAGAGGAGAGTAGAATTAAGATTGTTGGCAGATCCTCGCATGTTTGAGGAATTTTGTAATTCATTATAATATTTGGCAATATCTGGAAAGGCCTTACAACCCAACATGTATGAATCAATTTGAATGAATGATAATATATGAATGATCATGCTTTCTCTCTCTCACTGTTCTTGTTGTTTTTTTTTTTGAGTGTTGTTGAGTAGGCTAGATCATTAGGGTGTGCCACTATTTGGCCCCTTTGGTCTCTACCCTTGCATCAGGTGGTATCAAAGCAAGGTGAGATCTGGATCTAGGTCTATGGATCTAGGTTTTTAGGTTCCTTCTTGTGAAGCCCTAGTTGAATTATTGTGGGGTGGTAGATTGTGATCTAACCTGCAATTGTAGAGGGTTTTCAAAATGGTTTGTGGGAGGTGAGAAGTGGATCCAGGATTGGCAGGCATGTTGAGACAACTTAATGCTAGACTGGAAGATGTTGAAACAGCCCAAAGAAGAGGCAGACATCTTGAAGATGTTAGTGATGATGAAATTGAAGTGGAACAAGGTGAAGCACAACCTGCACCTATGATGGATCAGGGTGAGGAAATATTCTTGAAGGATTTGACAAGTTTAAAGTCAACACAACATTTCAATCCTCCTGAGTATAGTGGAAAATTGGATTCTAATGAATTGATAGAATGGATCACCGAGATAGAAAAGTTTTTTGAGTATGAAAATGTTTCTAAGGAGAAGAAGGTGAAGATTGCAGGCACAAAGTTGAAAGTCATGCATCCTTATGGTGGGAGCATCTGCAATTGGATCGAAAAAAGATAGGCAAAGACAAAATCAAGGTATGGAATAAAATGGTGAATAAATCAAAAGGAAATTTCTTACCTTGTGATTATCAGATTAACCTAGTTAGGTGAATGTAAAGTCTATCTGCACATGATGAGGATGATGTGGAAAGAATTGCTAGATACCTGAATGGTTTGAGAGTTTCCATCCAAGAGGAAATTAGTTTGGTCAAATTAGAAAACATTGAAGAGGCTTATCAATTTGTATTGAAAGCTTAGGAGAAATTGAACAAGGGATATGAGAAGAGAAAAAGAGGAAGAGGTAGATCTTATGGTGAAAATGGCAGATCTGAACCTAAAAAGACAACTCTGGATAAAGGAAAGACCAAGTGGAAAGGTGAAATTTCATGTAGGGGCAAAGGCAGTAACTACTAAGGTGGTTATAGCAGAGGTAATTTCCAAGGAACTTGTTACAATTGTGGAGAAGAATGACATAGATATTTTCAATGTGCACATGCTAGTAAGAAGGCTGGTAGCAGTAGAAATGATTTGGTGCAAGAAGAGTCACCGAATGAACCTGAGAAGGAAAATAACTTGATGGTAAGGAGAGCATTGTGGAATGAAAGCAAAAAGGAAGATCTGGTAAGGAAAAGTTTGTTCAAGACCAGATGTAGAGTTTCTAACAAAGTTTGGAAGGTAATCATTGATAGTGGTAGCTCGAAGAATCTAGCATCTAAAGAGATGATCACAAAGTTGTAGTTGAAAAGGTTGAAACATCTGAGACCCTATCAGATTTCATGGATCAAAGATGAGCATACACTCTTGGTAAGTGAACAATGTTATGTGAATTTGAAAATTGGAAATTATTATCATAAGGTGTTGTGTGATATCATGCCTATGGATTTTTGTCATATTTTGTTGGGTAGACCTTGGCAACATGATAGACATGCTATATATGATGGGAGATTGCATAAGTATACTATTGTGGCTGATGGAAAATAAACAAATCTTGTTACCTTTGATGGAAGAACCTATTAGTAATGTTTGCATATCTGTGAAATTTTGTTTGATGGAAAGAAGAAAATTTGTTAAGGATTTGAAGAAGAATGATGTGTGTTTTTTTGTGATTCCTAACAAACTAAGTAAGAAAATAGAGGATAGTGTCCTTGAGGAGATTGATAAGTTACTCACTGAGTACAGTGATATCATTTCTGATAATGTACCTAATGGTTTTCCACTAAAGAGAAGGATTGATCATTGTATGGATCTAATCCCTAGACCTAGTTTACTGAACAAGGCACCTCATCGGTTGACACCTATCAAGAATTAGGAATTGAACTGACAGATTCAAGAGTTGCTGGAGAAAGGTTTGATCAAAGAAAGTTTGAGTCCTTATGTAGTACCTATGGTATTCACACCTAAGAAGAATGGAGAATGGAAAATGTGTACTGATTCCAAAGAAATCAATAAATAATAGTGAAGTATAGGTTTCCTATACTGAGAATGGATTACATAATGGATAGTTTGACTAGAGAAAATTATTTCACAAAGATTGATTTGAAAAGTGGGTATCATCATATCAGAATTAGAGAAGGTGATGAATGGAAGACTTCTTTCAAGACAAATGAAGGTTTGTATGAGTGGTTGGTTATGCCTTTTGGTTTAACTAATGCACTGAGTACTTTTATGAGGTTGATGAATGAAGTTTTTAAGAAATTCTTGGGAAATTTTGTGATTGTATATCTTGATGATATTTTGATATTCAGTAAGACTAGAGAAGAAAATTTGTTGCATGTTAAACAAGTTTTGCAAAGATTGAAAGAAGAAAAGTTGTTGATAAATCTAAAAAAGTGTTCTTTCATGAAAGAGGAGATTGTGTATTTGGGATTTTTAATTTCAGCTGATGGTTTAAAGATGGACCCTAAAAATGTTGAAGCTATTTTGAATTGGCCTACACTTGTGAAAGCTAGTGAGGTAAGATCATTTCATGGTTTGGAAAGTTTTTACCAAAATTTCATAAGGAATTTTAGTTTAATTTGTAATGCTATGACTAAGACTATGAGAGGAGATAAAAGAGAATTCAAGTTGACACGTGGAGTTGATAAGAGTTTTGAGACCCTGAAGCAGAAAGTTTCTCAATTGCCTATTTTGGAATTACCTGATTTTAGTAAGGTATTTCAAGTGGAATGTGATGCAAATGGTAGTGCAATTGGAGCTATGTTGAGTCAAGAAGGTAAACTTGTTGCTTTCTTTAGTGAAAAATTGAATGATGCTAGAAGGAAATATTTTGTGTATGATCAAGAATTCTATGCTATTGTTCAAGCACTAAAGAAATGGAGACATTATTTGATACCGAGTGAATTTGTGTTGTATACCAATCATAAGGCTTTATAATACTTGGGTAGTTAGAATAAATTGAATCAGAGACATACAAAATGGGTTGAGTATTTGCAGAGTTATACATTTGTGATCAAACATAAAAGTGGAGTCACTAACCGAGTTGTTGATGCATTGAGTAGAAGGAGGTCTTTGATGACCAAGATGAAAATTGAAGTTCTTGGGTTTGATGAGATGAGAGATTTGTATGAAACTGATCCTGATTTTTTTGAGCCATGGAGAAAGTGCAGAGCACCTATTCAAGATCAACCAAGTACAAAATGGGAAGAATATTTCATTCAAGAAGGTATGTTGTTTAAAGGTATTCAGTTATGTATACCAAGAAAACAAATGAGAACTAATTTGATAAAGGAGAAACATAGTAGTGGTTTGGCTAGACATTTTGGTATTGATAAAACTTTGAATTTTCTTAAGGAGAAATACTTTTGGCCACAGTTGTATAAAGATGTTCAGAAATTTGTGAAAATTGGTGGAATTTCTCAAGTTACAAAAGGAGTAAGTCAGAATACTGGATTGTATACACTTATTGTTGTACTTGAGAAACCTTGGACTGACATCAGTATGGATTTTGTTCTTGGCTAACTGAAGATAGTAAGAGGTAATGATTCTATATTTGTTGTGGTAGATAGATTTTCTAAGATGGCACATTTTATACCTTGTAGAAAGACATCAGGTGTAGTACATGTAGCAGATCTTTTCTTTAAGCAAATTTTTAGATTGCATGGATTACCGAGGAGTATTATCTCTGACCGAGACAACAAATTTGTGGGATACTTTTGGAAGACCCTTTGGAGAAAGTTTGGCACTGAGTTGAAATATAGTTCTACATTTCACCCACAAACCAATGGATAAACAGAAGTTGTAAATAGAAGTTTGGGAAATCTTTTGAGATGTTTAGTTGGAGACACACCTAGTAATTGGGATTCTTTGTTGGCACAAGAAGAGTTTGCATACAATAATTCAATGAATAGGAGTACTGGAAAAACACCATTTGAGATTCTGAATGGCATACAACTGAGAGGTATATCTAATTTGAGAGATGTTGCTAATGAGAGTAAGAGAAGTGCTAAAGGAGTGAAATTTTTTGAGTACATGAAGATATTACATGAAGATGTGAAAATCAACTTGGAAGAGAGTAATCATAAATACAAAGACAAAGCTGATAGATCAAGTAGACATAAGACTTTTGATGTCGGTGATGAAGTGATGGTTCATTTGAAGAAAGGTCAATTTCCTGTTGGAATGTATGGGAAGCTGAAGATGAAGAAATTTGGACCTTGTAAGATTTAGAAGAAATTTGATAGTGGAACTGCATATGACATTGAGTTACCTGATGACATGGACATATCACTGATTTTCAACATTGCTGATTTGTATGAGTATCATGAACCTAATGAGGACATGATAGCACCAATGGAATATCCTAAGAAGTAGAATGAAGAATTTGAATAGATTTTGGAGCAAAGAGTTAGCAAAATAACAAGAGGTAAACAATACATTGAATATTTGGTAAAGTGGAAGAATAGACCAATTGAAGATAGTTCATGGATCTCATAGTCTAAGTTGGATGTAGCTCAAATCATACCTACTAAATGATTCAAAGAATCATTTATAAATAACCCTAGTTGTTTGATGTAGGAGCATCTTGAGTCCTTGGCAATCCTATGTCACCAAAAAGATTTTGAAGTTTTTCTGTGTTTCTCAGTTCCTTCTTTGGCCAAGTTTTCTGAGTAGTTTGTTGGTTTCCTTTGGTTACTGAGTGTGGTTGGTTATCTCCTAGGTGGTTGGTTGTTTCACTAACGCTCAACAATGTTTGTCTATTACTCAGTCATCCTTGCTTACCGAGCAGTTTATTTTGAGTTTCTGTTGAGGCCAACTTGTGCATTGATGATGGGTCATGGATTTAATGCTGGTATCCATCATTGGGAAGCATGTGGTCCTAGATCTGACTATTTCTCTCATTGATTATGGATCTGAAGGATGACTTAGTTTAGTAGCCTCTTGTATAAGTATAGTTGTTTGGTTAGAGTTTAGGGAGTCAGTTTTAGAAGATATAAGATAGAGGAGAGTAGAATCAAGATTGTTGGTAGATCCTTGCATGTTTGAGGACTTCTATAATTCATTGTAATATCTAGCCATAATTGGGAAGGCCTTATAGCCTGACATGTATGAATCAATTTGAATGAATGATAATATTTGAATGATCCTACTTTCTCTCTCTCACTATTCTTATTGTTTTTGCTTCCACGTGTTGTTGAGTAGGCTGGATCATTAGGGTGTGCCACTATTTGGCCCCTTTGATCTCTTCCCTTGCATCACTAATAAAGATATTTATCTGTAGTAATGGTTAGAATGCAACAATAAATGATGTGATTCAAATACAACTTTCTTTGCATATTTTTAGATCTATGATAAGCTCAAAATACCTCTAGCCATCATAATTAATTCAATTTCCTTGTATCTTCCAACTATGTTAAGCTTGGTTAATTCCTTTCTTTGACGCTCAGTGTAGTATGCAGAATTGCTCAATTTTTTCTGCAACTTGTCTAACTATCTTGGCATGAATGCAATCTTCTCACATGCATTCCATAATTAATTATGAATCTCTTGTCTCCTTTTATAGAAATGATTAACCTTTTTCTTCTTAGCCATATATTTTGCCTCTTAATCTTCACCATTGATTTTGTCGCTTAAACCTTCTTGAGAACTTGCATCTCTAACACATTTCATTCTCCATCATCCGATCATTCTTGAATTTTCTAAGTCATTTTATCATCATAAAAAACTTTATCTTTCAACTTGATGTATACTAAGTTACTCATTTATCGACTACATAACCTTATTCATTCTTGATCTTAAATTCATAACATAATTATTTAATACAATCAAATCACTAACATAATTTCATAGACTCATCAATAAGTTACTCAATGAATACCATATACATATCTTTATCATACATCTCATCTTCATGCTAATATCTCATTCCTTCATCATTATTTCCTTCTTCAGATGTTTGTAACTATCATGATAAGTACAATCAAAACTAGTTGAAATCAATGACAATATAATAACTTATTTATTGTGTCACATATACCTTTGTAGCTAAGTGATCATCAATCTCTCCCTTGAAATAGTTAATCAGTTTTAGTATAACAAGAGTATCATATCTTGTAAAGAAAGTACTAATCATATAAATGTCCATAGTATCAGATTTGAACATAATTATAGACACCTAAAAATTCATTGGTACATAAAAGTATTTTTATTTTCCAAAAACCCCTAATGACATCATCATTTATTAATTAATTAATTATTTCATTAATTAATTTATTATTATGCCATTAGATCCCCCCATCTTAATTAAAAGCATTTAATTAAGGAATCCCCTCCAAAAATGTTTAAATCCAATTTAAGCATCATTCCCTCCAAAATTTATTAATTATTTAATAAATTGTTTCCAAAATCCTTTAAATAAATAAAATATTTATTTAAATCCTAAATCCTAGATATCTTCTAGAAAACCCTAGAACCTCTAGGCTCTTCTAGAAAACCCTAAACCCTTATCCTAACTTTGACCTTTGAGCCTAACTCAACCTTGGTCCATTCAACCCATGAAAGTCAATCCTTATCTCTTTGACTCAACCCCTAACCAAACCCCTAACTTTGACCCTCCTTCCTAACCCAAGCCCTTGGCTTGAATCCTATAAATAGTCTCTCTTCCAAGAGAAAATCATTAGCTTAGTTTTCATCTTCATTCATTGTTATAATGGTAAAATACATCTAGATCATCATAGCCTTTTGCATAAATTATTAGATTAACTCTATTTTGTGCTTTCATAGATCATTATATAATAGCTTAATGGATTGAATCTAGTTATTTTTTAATATTTTATAATCATTTTTGCATCATATCATGTTTCATTTGGATTAAAATCAACTCTAGTTTAAGCATTCTTGCATCAATTTGCATTTCAGCATCATTAGGCTCCTTGAGGCTCTAGGTGAAAATCAGGTGTTCTATACTTGATTATGTTTCACTATGGGGTTATCCTAGTCCCTAATCCATCTCAAAGCTTCCTAATCTTCATTAGGTACAAGCTCCATGTGTTTTGAGAGTACACCCACATCCCTAAATCAAGAACAAATCAAACGGTGACAAGGTGCTCTCGTTTAAGTTCTATCTGAATGACTTAGCAAATAGTTCTTACTATATGTTAGGAATATTCTCTTATAATAATTTTTTAATGTCTACACTTGATCTGAATAGGTTATGTTTTCTTTGATCGCATTTTGGCATGCTCGGTGGGACTCCACAAGCCTTCAAAATTGCCTTTTTAGGGTTTTTTGGTCAAAAACTCACTTTTCACGCCTCTCAAATGAATTTTTCTGTAGTTTCATATGAAAATTGATCAATTTAAGACAATTTCATATGGTTAGTTCCCATATGTCATACAAAAATTGACCACAATCATGCAATTGTCATATGGGCCAGTTTTGCTTGTATTTTAAGCCATTTTTTACCTTCTGGCTCAATTGTCATTTGGGAAAATATGAATTGTCATATGGGCATGCATGGAGTTTCATACAACATTCTAATCTAAATAATTCCTACCCCCAAATTTCATATGGGAGGCAGGGATCTTGTTTGAGGCCCTAGACTTAGTTTTTATTAGTTTTTTGGGCCTGTTTGGGGATCCTAGTAACCCTAGGCTTCAACCTTATAATTTCTGACATTATACTCTTGCAAGTACTTCATGGAGGCCAATTTATCACCAAATCACTAAGGCCTTAATGCTCATGAACTTTCTTAAGTGACTAGGAACCAAAAACACTTTATTTTTAGGCTTAAAATGAACTTCTAGCCATTTTTGAGTGCCCTTAAGGGACAAATATGAAAGTCTTTCCTAATTTGTTCCTAAACAATCCTAAACATTCCTATTTGGTCCTAAAAAAAAAACACTTCTAAAGTCTTTCATTTGGCTAAAAAGAACCCCAATCATGCAAATCTAAAGTTTTAAGGTTCATTCATGCAAGCTAGGAACACTTCAAGTTTTGGAAGCTTAAAAAGAACTACAAATTTGCATTGGCATTCCTATTTTGTTCCTATGTAAATCTTGAAACATTTCTCTTAGCTAAAGTGGACTTCATTTTCATTATCTTAAGTGTCTTTCGAATCTCATACAAAGTACAAACAAAACCTGCAAATCTTTCCTAAAAGTTCCTAATTCAATCCTAAAGCTTTGTTCTTGATAAAAAAAAAATGTCTTGTTGCAAAATCTTAAAATTTTTCCAAGTTTTCATGCATAAAATCAATCTAGGAACTTCTCTTTTGGTCTAAAACTGAATTCTAGAAAATCAAATCTTGAGTGAAATTAAAGAAATGAACCAAAGTGCAAAAAAACATTTCCTTTAAATTCTAAAAGCAAGCACAAATCATTCTTGAATGCATTAAAGTGAAAAAAAAGCATTTTAATTCAAAATCAATAGCAAAACACCATCTTGACTGAAAAGGTAAAATGAAATTTTCAATCTCTTTCAAAGCTTTTGTGTCTTCAAGGAATGAACAAATCAAACTCATCAACACATGTGTCTTCACAAGCCTTCATTTTCAAAACACTAAAATGGAATTCACAATGAACCCTTTCTTGATGTGCTTTCTAGAAGTCTTCAAATTTTGCAAATTCTTGTTGTCTAAGTGACATAAAAAAAGGTTGAACTTGGACGTGTTCACCTATTTTTACTTCTAGAGAAGCCTTTCCAGAGAGAACAACACTTCCTCTTTGGAGAATAACTTCAAATCGGTACTTCCCCGGCCGGTATAAAAAAAAAGCATTGAGAAAACTTTCGCTTCATCCCTCAAGATCAGGTGATGCATGCTAATGGTAGCCTAATGTAGGTGAATGTACCTACTATTTCAGCATGTTCAAATAGGATCTTAAGTGAGTCACGTGCGTAGAAACTGATTGGGAGGACACCACAGACCAAATTAGATACCTATTAATTAGAGGCTTCCCGATCTACTCTCAAAGGTATCAAAATCTTTGTGCAAGGACTGATCCAAGTGGTTTCTAGGATCACCTTAAGATACTCACCATCTATATTCCTTTTTGGGATATCAAGATGTGGGAAAATATTTTGAAACTAGCTTGTCTTCTAGGTAGTTCTTGCTTGATGTGTTTTTTGAAGTTTAAGACTTAGTGCAAAACATCTATTGAAACATACACAAAGGAATATTTCTAGACACAAATCCTTTTTCCATGTCAGTCAAAATCCTCCAAAATCCAAAAATCATCCAAGCTTTCATAATCTAGTCATCCTAGTCTCCTAATCATGGCCTTCTAGTCATCTCCATCCAATCTTGTCCTCCTATCCTAGATTAGAAGAGTCATCTTGGTCATCCCCCATCCCTTGTTTGTCTTCCTATGGAGTCGAGCATTCCTCCTATCTTGAGCCAAATCTAATCCCATTCTGAGCTTCTCAGTCATCCTAATCCAAATCCCAAGCCTTAGTCTTCCAATCCATCTTCATCCTTCATCCCTATCCAACTCATCCACAAGTCATCTTGTCTCAAAACTATTATGATGAGTGTTGTTATTATGTCCCTTCTCTTATTCCATCCTATCTTGATGATGATGAAAGTCTTTTTGATCATGATGAGCACATTGAAAACCTTAGAAGTATTTCTCCAAACATCCTCTAGAATCCAATCTTTCCTCCATCCTATCCTGATGATGATGAAATTCTTGTTGATCATCATCAGTATTTTGAAAACCTTAGCAAGATTTCTCCAAGCATCCCCTAGAATCCAATCATTCCTCCAAACTATCATGTCATGACTTCATGCATATCCACTAGTTTTCCTTGTCCTACCTTTGACAAAGGCAATCCTCTATCTTATTCATCCACACCTTCTTCCTATCTTGAGCCTGCATATCCTCTATATGAATCCTTCATACCCTGATCTACTTCTATGGTCATATGCCAAACACCATCCTTTCATAGAAACACTACTAGCTACATCCCTTATCCAAATCTACCATCTCCTTATCCTCCAAGTCATTTTCAAATCTAAAATCCTAGCCTTCCAATCCATTATCCAATATGTCCTATCTCAATCCAACATCTTCCATTCTTGCCTACATTGCCACAAATCCCCTTTCACAAGAAGAATGCATCCCTCAATCCGCTTCATATCCCATATCTCAACCCATCACCCCTACCTCACCAAATATTCAATCAATTTCACAAGCTTCCTTTAAACCGACCTATGTGAACTATCTAGTCATGCCATGCTCCAACTCCTCATCTGCACCATCATCCCCTCAAGAAAGTTTAGATTCTTCCACCCCACCTTCATGTGAGGACTGTCATAGCTCTCCATCTTCTACACATTCTAATCCTTCACCTTAACCTCCATCATGAATGTCTCCAAGGAGTTTCACAAGGAAGCCAACAAAAAAGCCCACTCCTAAAGCTGAAGAGTCATGCCATCTTATTCCTTCAAGCGAAGCCATCATTGATGAGGCCCATCAAACTCTCTCATATGTTATCCTTCTTCCATAAATCCAACTTATTGATCCTCTTCCATCTCTTAGCATCATTGATTCCCTTCCATCTATTGACTCCATCCAATCTCCATCCATATCTTCTCCTCCCAACATTATCCAAGGCACATCTAATGAGTCTCAAGAGTTCACCCTTCTTCATTCCATCACAATCATAGAATCTCCCAGCCTTCCATCCACTCCATCTGAAGAATCCATCCATACATCCCCAATCACTCTATCCACACCAATCCAATTGAGTCTAGATCTTGACCAAAAGCATGTTGAAATATCCAATGACCTAGATTAAGATCCTATCCTTTCACTTCCTCTATTGCATGTTATATTGCTTCCATGTCCCCCAATCCAACATCCTACAATCCCAGTTTCTCCATCTCAAGATCCATCACCATCCCCCAATCCCAATCTAAATCCCATCATCCCATCATCTCCACTTGATGTTCCTCTAACAACTATCCCAATTCCATCACTTTATCCTCTTGGTCCACTTACATTTGTCAATGGCAGTCCACTCCAAGTGGAAGAAATCAGTTTCATATCTTCCACTGCAGAACCTCAAAATGGATGTTTATCTTATTCCCCAAGTTAGAAATATCCTTGTTTGGATAAAATTCTCAAGAATTGGAATTATCAAGTAAAAGGCCTAAGCACCCAAGAACAAGGATATATGGAGCCCATTCAAGACAAGAAACATCCAAAATCATGTGGTATTGGTCACACATCTAAAGAAGGCACTTCCTCCAGAAATATTGGTAAAGATAAAGCCAAATTCAAGCATCCAATTAGACCCACCATCACACCTTCCCATCATCCCTTCAAATCATATAATGCCATTCCTCCTCCTCCATCATTGCAACCAAAAACAACCTATCACATTCCTCCTTCATCCTCCAAATCCATTTTGGGTCCCTATGTCCCAAAATCTACCATTGCATATCCTTCAAGTACCGAATCCATTTTGGGGTCTTACATCCCAAAATATCACCCCCCATCTTATCCTACTCAATCCTTCACCCATCACAAAAATCCAATTCCTAGTCAGGATCAACAAAGGCACATTCACACATCTTCTATCTACCCCTCTCCTTCCATCTCTCTATCTATATCTCCTCCATCCCACACACCTCCTCATATTCCTTATAATGCTCCTTGGTATTTGGATGCCATGTCAAAAATGCATAAAGGGAAATATCCACAAAGATCCAAATATTCCCATGTCCACTCAAAAAGACATGCTCAAGCAAAGAAAAATCTAATGCATCCCAATGGCCACAAAGGCCCATAAAAAAAAGTGAAATCCAATGCATCCCAATGGCCACAAAGGCACATCAAAGAAAAATAAAAATCCAATACATCCAAAAGGACACAAAGGCCCACCAAATTTAAAGAAAAAATTATGTGGATCCCAAAGAAAAAAGATGCAATGCATCTCAATGAAAAACCCATAATGGCATCCAAAGTTGCAAATCCACCAGCTATTAATTTCCCTCCTCCATCTCATAAGTATATTTTGGGTCTATATGTCCCAAAATCTCCTAGCACAGATCCTCCATCACATCCACCTCTATCTTCCATGTCCCATCCACTTCATCCACCTTCCTCACAACATGTGCCAATGTTGGTCCTGACAAAATCTCCCTATCATGATCACTTTCCATCTTTCCATCCAAACACTTTCTACCATCATATCTCCCATCTCCCCCATCCTATCCATGCATTTTCATAATCCATCCATCACAATAAGGTTGTACCAACATCCAAACAAATCAAAAAGTCAGCAATAAATTAGAAAGTCAGCAAAAGATCATCAAAAAGTCAGTAGAAAATTAGAAAATCCATAAAAATTGGAAAAATATCAAAAAAGAAAAGAAAAGAGAAAACATTCATCCAATGGTGAGAACTTGGCAATTCAAGCATCTTCGACAAGTACCATGATGAAAACTTGGCAAATAGGCTGTTACAAGTAGTAGTTATCGTTGCACCAAAATATCAACCTGTTAATGCCTGATACAACCACTAGACTTATAGAAGACACAGGAGGCTATTAAACTATGTCATGAATCCCGAGGGGAGCACTGAACATTTTTCCAACAATCTCCCCCTCAGTGTTACCCAAGGGGATTTGAACCTGTGACCAAGCTCTGATACCAATTGTTAGAAAGTAAAGATCCCCAAGATAACTGAGAGGGGGGGGGGGGTGAATCAATTATTTGATAATTTATCCATTCAACAGCTTTAAACAATATAAGTAATGTACTGATCAACCATAGAAAGATAATCATAATCAATTGCACATTAAAACAAGATATGTTAACTAGGGAACCTCTTGAAAAGAGTAAACCCCGGTGGGAATGATGCCCACAAAATGATGCACTAATATGAATGTTCCTTGTTAGAGGATGGACCCTGTTAGGAGTCTTATGAAATACATTTAGTACATATAAATCCCTATTAGGAGATTTTGAATCCCTGTTAAAAGATTCTAACCCGGTTAAGAGTTTATGGAAGACAGAAGGACCCACTGCCCAAATAGCTTCAAGGAAAGATCTTTGAACCCACTATCCAGAAGATCTTAGAATTATTCAATATAATAATATGAAATATATTACCTCCTTCACACTATGCCAAAACTGCACTCTCTGCTACACAAGATCACAATTCCAGATCTCTGTACTCACAAGTCTTCCTTCATCACTGAATTAGCTCTTTTCTTCACTTCATGCATATATTTGCATCTCAATATTCATAGTACACATTACAATAAGGAAAAAATTCCTTCTTATATACCAAACTCAAATAATTACAAATGAGTCGGTCCTCAATTAAAAAATAATAAATTCTACACGCTACACACAGAATTCACATAAAACTATTGGCTTCCAATTACTGTAACTTTCTCCAAACATATCCTCAAAGTTTGCATTGTGAACCATGTCATCATTAATGAGTCTCCAACATCCCTTTCACTGTGCAAAATCAGATTCCATCCCAGCTAAGAGATATCCTCCGATTTCTGAACATCGCTACATAGAAACACTGTCTAAACACTGCTTTCACCAAAATGCTCATAACTCTTACAAATGAATGAATTTCTTTTTGTGCTATTAACCATAGGTTAATAACACACCAAAGAACATACCATCAACTATGAAAAATCCAATCTACAATACAACATGTGCGCAAAACAAAATTGTACCTACTTTCCTGCTAATATCCAGAATATCACTGTGTTGACATCAATGACAATCCAAGTCATGAATGCAACAACAACTACTATAGAATGAGTGCCAAAACACTTTGCATTCATTCCTAACAATCTCCCCCATTGGTATTAATGGCAACATAGATGAAAAACATCCAATGTTCCAAAAATCCAATACTGCAACATCACTGCAAAATATCAAATTAAATCTTGCTTTGTTTTCCTATTTAGCTCTCTCATACAATCCACAATGTTTTTCATGTATATCTCTCCCCCATGGACATCAATGATAGAAATTCTATCACTAAGTCAACAACTTAATGTCAAAAGACACTTTTCAGAAGAATACAATAACAAGAGTCCTCATGACTCAGCTCATAAACTCCCCCATAGAGGAAGTTCCAACATCCAATCTAGAAGAAAGATAGGGCTCATATACCACTAGACGGATGCAATCATCTGCTTCAATTCTCAAAAATAGGTTGGGGCATAACCCCAAGCATACCTCTTAGATACACAAATGTATCCTTAGGTAAAGGCTTTGTAAATATATCTGCTATCTTCTCCTTTGTACTTATGTACTCCAATCTTACTTCTTTTTCTACAATTTTCTCTCTTACAACATGATACTTGATCTCAATATGTTTAGTCTTAGAATGTAAAATAGGATTTTTTGACATACTCACTGTACTGGTGTTATCACAATGTATAACAACAGGCTCATCAAACTTTATTCCAATATCTTTCAACATCTACTTCATCCAAATAATCTGATTACAATTATTTGCTGCTACAACATATTCTGCTTATGCTGTGCTTTGTGAAGTACAATTCTACTTCTTACTTAGCCAAGAGACCAATTTTCCTCCAAGAAAAAAGGCTCCACCATTGGTGCTTTTCTTTTCATCAACGCTACCTCCCCAATCTGCATCAGTATAGGCACATAAAGTAAAATCATCAGAATTCTCATACCATAATCCATAATCCATTGTTCCTTTCAGATATCTCAGTATCCTCTTTACTACTACATAATGTGATTCTCTAGGTTCTACTTGAAATCTTGCTACAATCCCCACTAAATGTGCTATATTAGGTCTTGTATGTGTCAAGTATTGCAATCCTCCAATCATAATTCTGTACTTTTTCTGCTCAATTGCTGGTGTCTCATCTTTGCTAGATAACTTATGTCCGGTTACAATAGGTGTTCCAACAGGTTTAGAATCTTCCATTCCAAATATTTTCAATAATTCATTTAAATACTTAGTCTGACTTACAAATATACCTTCCTTGCTTTGTGTTATCTATAATCCCAAAAAATATTTCATTTCTCCAATCATGCTCATCTCAAATTCAGTCTTCATTTCATCTGCAAATTTGTCACTAGCTTCATCTTCTCCTCCAAAGATAATATCATCAACAAATATAACTATAACCAACAAAACATTCTCAATTTTCTTTTGTGTATAAGTTACTATCTGTTTTTCCTTTTATAAATCCCAATTTCAATAAATACTTATCCAATCTTCCATACCAGGTTCTAGGTGCTTGTTTTAATCCATATAAAGCTTTCTTTAACTTACATACTATATCTCCCTCTTGTGTCAAATGAAAACCTTCAAGCTGCTCAATGTAGACTTCTTCTTCCAATTCACCATTCAAAAATGCTGACTTCACATCCATCTGATACACTCTGAATTTCTCATAAGTTGCATATGCCAGAAACATTCTCACTGCTTCAAGTCTAGCCACAAGTGCAAAAGTTTCTTCATAGTCAATTCCTTCTTGTTGTGAATATCCTTTACATACCAATCTTGCTTTGTTTCTTATCACTTCTCCTTGTTCATTCATCTTGTTTCTGAATACCCACTTTGTTCCAATCACATTCTTGTCTTCAGGTCTAGGGATCATTCCCATGTCTTGTTTTTTTTAATCTACTCTAGTTCTTCTTTCATAGCATTGATCCAATGTTCATCTTCACAAGCTTCATTAGTAGTCTTAGGTTCAATTTGAGAAATCAAACATAAATGTACCTTATTTCGAGTCCAACCTCCTCTATCTAAACTTCCAATAACTTGCTCAATAGGGTGATGTCTTGAAGTATACCTGTTAGGTGTCATAGTTACTGATCTTGTTCTGACTGTAGATTCTTCTCTGCTTTCTTCTCTATTTTCTTCTCTGTTTTCTTCTCTATCTTCTTCAATATGAATTTCATTCAGCAAATCACTGTTAGTTTCAAAAAATAATTCTGCATTTTCAATGTTAGGCTGAGGTTGTGCTTCTCCATTAGATTCATAATCAAGCATTCTTTCCTAAATTTTAAACTTCTCATCAACTTTTACATTTGCACTTTCAACAATAGTCTTAGTTCTTTTGTTATAACATCTATATGCTTTTCTTTTTAAAGAATATCCAAGAAATATTCCTTCATCACTTCTAGGATCAAACTTTCCTATATCATCATCTCTCTTTATATAACATTTACTTCCAAAAATTCTAAAATACTTAACTGAGGGTGTATGTCCAAACCATAATTCATAAGGTGTCTTGTTTGTATCTGCTCTGATTTGTACTATGTTCATAGTGTATACTGCTATGTTCACTGCTTCTCTCCAAAAAAATTTAGCCAAATCATTTTCAAACAACATAGCTCTTGCTGCTTCAGTTATTGACCTGTTTCTTCTTTCTACAATACCATTTTGTTCTGGTGTTCTAGGGGCTGAAAGTTGTCTCTTAATGCCATTCATTTCACAAAAAGTGTTAAACTCTCTAGATGTAAATTCACCACTTCTATCAGATCTTAGACACTTAATCTTCATTCCAGATTCATTCTCAATTTTTCTTTTCATGATCTTAAATTTATAACATGCTTCAGATTTTTCTTTCAAAAATGCAATCCACATCATTCTTGTAAAATCATCAACAAGAATCATAAAATACCTTTCACCATAGAATCCTCTAGTCCTAGTAGGACCACTCAAGTGTGTATGAACAATCTCCAACTTCTCTACCAATGTGAATTTCTTGTTGGGAAATGAACTCCTTTTCTACTTTGCCATCATACATTCTTTGCAAATCATGTTAGTAGATTTCATAATTCTAGGTAAATCTCTTACCGCATGTGTAGTGCTCACCTTGATAATATTATAAAAGTTTATATGACAAAACCTTTTATGCCATAACCAACTATCATCAATCCTAGTTATCAAACATGTCATCTTAGTAGGATTCAACTGAAATACATTACCTTTGGTTCTAGATCCTTTTCCAATCAAATTTCCATCTTTATCTTTTATCACACAAGTTTTCTCAGAAAACCAAACTTGATAACCCTTATCAGCCAATTGTCCAACGCTTAGTAGATTATGTCTTAGTCCATCAACAAAGTAAACATCATCAGTGTTAGTCTTTCCATCAAGAGTAATAGATCCTATACCCTTAATCAAACAAGGTGCATTGTTACCAACCCTAACAATTCCTCCATCATAATTATCTAACTTAACAAACTTTCTTTTATCTCCAGTCATATGATGTGAACAACCACTATCTATAATCCAATCAGATTTCTTTTCAACTTGTGAAACTAATGCTTTTTCTTCGCTTTTATCAGATTCAGAACTTTCTTCTTTAATTGCTACAAATCCTATTTCCTCAAAGTTATCATTATCACTGTCACTTAAATGTTTTTCAATTCCTACTTCAAAATCTTCATCATTTGCATAATAACATTCTTTAGATCTCCTGGGTTAAGTTGCTTCTATACTTCTTAACTCTTTTAGGACATTTAGATGCAAAATGACCATATTCTTGACAAGTCCAACATTTAAAAATTTTCTTACCATCTGGTTCTCTTTTTACAAGTAATGCAATACCTTCTTCAATCTTCTTATCTTCCTCAGATCTGCTGCTGCTGGCATAATCTCCATTCACACTAGTACTTCTTGTAGGTCTAATGCTAAGAGCACTGAATGCTGTTTCCATTCTAGGTAGCTCTCCTGATAATCTCAAGTTCATCTCTGTTGTTTCTAATCTTCCAAGAAGAGTCTCTCTTGAAAATTTTGATGTACAAGGTATCACTTATTCAATCATCTACGTTGTCTACTTGAATACTGGTGTCAAAGTTCTTAGAATTTTCCATATCACTTCATTCTCTATCTTATCACCTCCACAAGACTTTATTCCTGTCACAATCTCAGACATCCTACCAATATAACTTCTAATAGATTCATCTTCCATCATTTTGATATCTTCAAATGCACAAATCCAATTATGTAATCTAGCCTTCTTTGCATGTTCATCACCTTCAAAAGTAGAATGTAAAGCTTTCCAAATTGCATGAGATGTTGTCAAACATCTTACCTAACTATATTCATTCTCTGGTAGTGCTGATAAAAGTGCTTATCTTGCAAGTATGTTACACATGAATAGATCTAGTTCATCTTTAGTTCCTACCTCCGGATTTTCTTCCTCAATGATAGTCTTCTCATTCTTTGTAATCAACCAATAACTTGGTCCTAAACACAATAGATGTGTCTTCATCTTTTCTTTCCAGCTGTAAAAATTTACTCCATCAAACTTAGGGCTTTCTTTTCTAAAATTTGCCATGGATTTCCTTAAGTTGTTAAACTTTTCTTTCAAGGACCTACTACTCTGATACCAATTGTTACAAGTAGTAGTTGTCGTTGCACCAAAAGATCAACCTGTTAATGCCTGATACAACCACTAGACTTATAGAAGACACAGGAGGCTATTAAACCATGTCATGAATCCTGAGGGGAGCAGTGAACATTTTTCCAACATAGGCATCATCCATAATCCCCCCAGTTCCTCTTTGAAATTGGGGGCCATTCCCTTCTATCACATCTTATCTAACATCTCCTCCATCCTATTTGTCTCTCACCTCCTTCATCCTCTGGATCTTGATAAAAAAATAGAGACCACTAGGTACACATGCTTTTGGGCACATTTTTGGCATCCATCACACTTTTCAACCACCTATCTTCTATCCAAATCCATTCTTCCTAGCTTCCATCTACCTTCCTCATCCTCTTATCATCTTATCTTCCATCCAATCATACCCCCCATCAAATGCCTTTGAATGCATGAACTATCCTATGCAGGGGCATCTTATTCCTTGGTGACACATTCCTTGGAGACCTTCTATCCAAATCTTCCTCCATCCAAATATATAGCTTCCTCCATCCAAATCCTAAGAAATTCCTCTAAACAACAATCCAACATTCCTCTATCCAAAATCTCCTAAAAATTCCTCCAAATAGCCAAATCTCAGCATTTACTCTATCCAAATCCCCAAGCATCCAAATCCCTCAATATTTCCTCCATCTTCCCATAAACTAGTATCATCCCTTGTGATTGGTATCTAGCTATAGGATACCCCCATGCAATCCAATGCCATTCATCCATATCTTAATTCTCCTAGCAATCTCACAACATCTACAAATCCTATCCACTTCCTCTATGTATCCAAAGTCCAACATCCAAGATCAAGCCAAGCAATCCAATCCTTCACCTTGTTCCTAGTCTTGTGGCAAGCCTTGATCTCAATCCAATCATCATCATTGGGATCTATCCTTCCCAAATCCATGTCATTTCAGGACACATCATCTATCATCACCCTATCCACCATCAACCATCTTGGCTTTCCAGCCCAATTGGGGCATCATCTTGCATATCTTTTCAGCTTTGGCTTCATCCTTGGATCCCTTGTACATCCTATCCTAAGTCTTGTACCATAGCATCAGTTGTGTCTTTAGGTCCCATCCACTATGTCAGTTAGCCCTTGGGTCATCATGATCTATCCAGCTCAGCACTTCAACAATCATCCCTTGATCCTTTTGAGGTTTGAGTGTCTTACCTATCTCTTGTCATAGGAATCCTTATCCATTTATCCCACCATCCTCTTTGTGTCATATCCCTTGATTTTCTCAATCATTATCCTAAATCAAAATCATCCTAGCACTACCTTTTGACTAAGCATTGTCTAGGGAATCTTGTACTTGTCTTTGTAGGCCTCATCATCTCAAGCAAGAGATTGGCATACACTAGCAAGAATCCCATCTTCTGAAGATCAACAGTCTATCTTAGGTTTACAAATCCAATCCTATCCTATCTGATCCTACATAAGGAAGCAACAATTCATCATTAACACTTGGAAATCCTCCACTATCCTCCACCATCAATCCTCAACTAATCAATCATCCTCCGTAATCCTACCTATGGAAAAAGGTGCATGAGATACTTGTTATTTCATTAGTTCCTTTGAATCTTTTCTTATCTTTTGATCTCTAATGTAAATATCTCCCCATCCATTGTACATATCTTTGTGTCTTGTTGTAGATATCCTCATCAATCCTGTAGCAACATTTGATCAGATAAATTATCCCACCCAGCCTTGTACTTCACCAATATCTTTTGTTGACTATCCTTGATCCATCATTTGCCAATCAACAAAAAATCATTCTCCTCATCAAATTAGGTCCGCACAGATGTATCATTCTATATTGTCTGACCTAAGAATTCAAATTGGGTCCATGATGATGTATCCTTCACCATGTTTAGACCTAATCTCCCCCCATCAATCAACAATCAATCTCTCTCCTTGGCAAAGGATGTCTTTTGGAGTTATCATTTTGACAATGGATTTTGTCCTTTAGGTCTTGTTAATCTTTTACAGCTTCTCATTGTTCCTCTCCCTAAATTTGTAATGATCATTTATATCATGGTGTGTCACAAATGAGGACAATCTTGGGCAAGGTCTTTTGATCTTTTGCTTCTGCCTATGAGTCAGTCATGTTTTTGTGGTTTCTCAAGCATCATTTCCACCATGCCTCCTCCAGGTTTCATGTGTGATGTTGGGGAAACCCTTTGCATTCTTGTTTTTTGTGTCATTCCTATGCAACGCTGGTGACAAGGTGTTGAGTTCCCAGTAACCTTGGAAGGTCTCTAGCATTGTTGTACCAAACTAGGTTGTACTCTCAAAAATATCCAATGCATGGAGCTCCCTAAATCCCCCATCTCACATCATATAGATTAACCTTTCATCTTGCATCCTTCATAAAGCTTCATCCTACATCTCTCATCATATTTCATTCATGCATCTTTTCTCTTGGAAGGGCGTCTATTTATCCACCCTTCCTATCTTCCTTCATCCTTTCATTTCCCTTCTATGTTCTTTTCAAGAAAATTACCCAATTTTTCCTCTTTGCATTATTTTATTGAGGGGGCAACACCCCTTATCCTCTATTCTAGCCTAGCACATCTTATTTTCTTGTCTTTGATGCCACGCCACTTGCGACATTGCATCAAAGAGGGGTAAAATGTAGACACCTAAAAATTCATTGGTAAATAAAAGTATTTTTATTTTCCAAAAACCCTTGATGACATCATCATTTATTAATTAATTAATTTATTATTATGTCATTAAATCCACCATCTTAATTAAAAACATTTAATTAAGGAATCCCCTCCAAAAATGTTTAAATCCAATTTAAGCATCATTCCCTCCAAAATTTATTAATTATTTAATAAATTATCTCCAAAATCCTTTAAATAAATAAAATATTTATTTAAATCCTAAATCCTAGATATCTTCTAGAAATTCCTAGAAGCTCTAGAATCTTCTAGAAAACCCTAAACCCTTATCCTAACTTTAACCTTTGAGCCTAACTCAACCTTGGTCTATTCAACCCATGAAAGTCAATCCTTATCCTTTTGACTCAACCTCTAACCAAACCCCTAACTCTGACCCTCCTTCATAACCGAAGCCCTTGGATTGAATCCTATAAATAGTCTCTCTTCCAAGAGAAAATCATTAGCTTAGTTTTCATCTTCATGCATTGTTATAATGGTAAAATACATCTAGATCATCATAGACTTTTTCATAAATTATTAGATTAACTCTACTTTATGATTTCATAGATCATCTTAGAATAGCTTAATGGATTGAATCTAGTTCTTTGTTAGGATTTTCTAATAATTTATCCATCATATCATCTTTCATTTGGATTAAAATAAAGTCTAGCTTAAGCATTCTTTCATCAATCTGCATTTTAGTATCATTAGGCTCCTTGAGGATCTAGGGGAAAATCAGGTGTTCTATACCTAATTCTATGCCACTATGGGGTCCTCCTAATCCCTAATCCATCCCAAAGCTTCCTAATCTTCATTAGGGACAAGCTCCATGTTTTTTGAGAGCACACCCACATCCCTAAATCAAGAACAAATCAAACGGTGATAGGGTGCTCCCGTTTAAGTTCTATCTAAATGACTTAGCAAATAGGTTTTACTATATGTTAGGAATATGCTCTTAGACTAATGTTTGAATGTCTACACTTGTTCTGAATAGGTTAGGTTTTCTCTGATCATAATAATAAATAGTATCTCTAGAGGAGGCACTACACTTAGCATACAAGATTATGAAGAAATGTTTCAAAGTTGACCTAGATAAGATACTTTTGAAGAAACTAGAAGATAACATGCATACTATCTAAGTCGCCAAGACCAATACTCTGAAATATGAATCATTATTGGTATGCATTTTCTTCTACTTGTAAAATTTCTTTCCTAAAATTAGTGATGTGAACTGGAATACAAATAGGCCTGTTATTTATTAGATTAGTGATTATATCAATGGTCTGGGAGAGAATTTTGATAAAGTAACAAGTGAATATTTTGAGCAATTTAAGGATAGAATGCATCAAATATATATGATTCTCTCATATCTTGTTGAGAACTAAAAACACACAATTTGTTTCCTAGTTGATACAGACACGTGTCTAATTAAAGCTATAGAACCAAAAACTTCATGGCTAAAACCAAAGCATTAAGAGATTGATATTGACCAAGCTACATTGGCCATTGAAAATTTGCTGGAAAAAACATTAGAAAAGACAACAAAATGATTTGGAACATTTGAAGAAGCTAAGAAGAGGATAAGGCTTGAAATCCTAGGTCCCAAAAATAAATAAATAAATCAAGGAAAATGTTAAGTACATTAGAAGAACAATTCAGTGAAGAAAAGGATAAGTCAGTTGATGAAGAAACTGAGGGAGATGAAGTTGAGGAAGAATAAATTGAGGTAGATATGTCTAAACCAAAGAGGGGTAGGAAGGCCCTAGTAGAGGAAAATGTTAGTCTGAAGGCTACTAGGTGAAGGACTAAAGCTGCATCAACCCCCACACCACCTATAAAAAGAGGTAGAGGTAAAATTGGTATACTTGAGGAGAATCAACCTAAAACAAAGACATATTAGAAGAGGAAGTACACACAAAAGTTAGCACCCAAAAGAATGATGATAGTGAAAGGACAAAATTAGATAACAAAGATCAATTCAAAGTTATCAAGAATTTTATACTAAAAACACTTTATGGGCATGCTGAAACTCTAAGAGAAAATGGACATTTTGGTTCTATGCACATATTAAAATTTCATAAGTTAAATGATGAGGACAAGTTGAAAATTAAAGAAGAAACTATTCATGCAATGTACAGATTCAGAATTGTACCTATGGAACTTGTAGGGAAAATACCTAAGGAATTATATGACAAAATAAGTGCAAGATGGAGATATCTAATAGACAATGAAATAAAAATAATGGAGAGATCACTCATCGTACCATCTCCAACATTATTAATGAAATAAATTGATGAAGCCCTAATAAATTACAAGAAAATATTCATGATTAAAAATTGATCATTGAGCATCTTAACAGGTAGGATACAAGAAGTGGAAGAAGTAAGCCAAACAAAATGAGAGAAAATATTTCAAATAGATGAACCTAAAAAGGTAGATATATCTAATATCGAGCTTCCTACTGATGCACAAGGAGAAAATCTAGAAGAAGACCCCAAGGACACTATAAATAAAGTAATTGATAATATTCTTCACACTATCAATAATACAGAAGACAAAAGTTGTAATAGAATACAGCACTGAAAAGGATCCCCATGAAACTATAAATAAGGATCAAGATGTCATGGACACTATTGAGGAACCCCTTGAAGATACATTAGTTACCAAACCTTCTATAGGAAAAATAATGAAGGATGCAACTATCTTGGAACAAGTGCGTGATTATAGAACTCCTACATGTACTGAGGCAACAATTTATAAAAATTTAACAATTGACACAAATGTTTCTAAAGATACAGAGGAAATAATTAAGGAACCTCAAAAGAAAAAGGAAACAGATAAGGGTGATGAACCCATAGCCACTGAGAAAGATAAAGAGACTACTACTACAAAGATAGTAGATACTTCTGCTATAGGCATGAAAATAGATGCACAAGAATAGGGAGAAGGAAAAGATACTAAAAATGAAGGAGAGAAAGAAAAGGTGAAAGAACCCACTAAGCAGCACACCAAGGTGCCTTTGCCTCCAAATATTTCATCTTGTGGAAGTGTGCTTAGTTCCCATTATAAGAAGAATAAGAAAACTAGAAAGGATAAGATATCCCTGGATGAAGATATAGTAATCCCCATTTGTCATCCAACAAAAATGAATCGTAATGAAATGATGAAATATGGTGAATTCTTGAAGAGAAAAGAAACACAAGATAACCTAAAACAAGAAAGGAAACAATAACTAGTATTATCAGATGTGAAAGACATCTTATTAAAAATTGAACAAGAGACTCAAATTAAGGAGAATGCACCTATTATTGATCAGTTAGTCTCACTTGTAAGTCAAGTCAATGAATTAGATATTGATGCTGAAGAGAGAATGTTGAAGATAGCTGAGCAAAAGGATGAACAAAAGTTAGTTGAAGAACTTATGCATAATATTGTTGAACAAAAGGTTTCACTTTCTATCATTACTACTGAGTTGGAGGACACTATCAAGGTAATAATCAAATTACTCCAAAAGCTATGTAATGTTTTCCATTTTAGGCAACATGTCGTAGATAAGTTGAAGAAGATATATGAAGAGCTAAATAACAATGCAGATATGTTAACTGATGACATTCAAACATTCTAAGCTTATTATTCAAAGATTAAGTATCTTATGGGATTACAACTAGATTTAAAGTAGGAAGAGGAGAAAATTAGAGAAGAAATAATTAAATTCCAAGCATGAATCATTCCTCATTTGGAGGTCATTCAGGTAAATGTAAAGAAATCCAAGGAACTAATTGCCACACCTTAAATGTCAATCATGGATCATATTGAAGATATTTCATCACATCTCCAAGCACAACGTTCATCACTTGATGCACTAAAGGAAACATCAAAAACTACCTATGACAGTGCTAAGTTATCTTATAAAGAATTGTTTGATAAACTATGAGTATTTATTGTACTTTACATTTTTATTTTTGGCATTATTGCCAAAAAAGGGGGAAAGTGGATTATACAAACATGGGATAGTAAATATGTGGATAGTAGATGCAAATACAGGGGTAGTGAAGATAGTATTGTTAATTGTTAACTATGTGTGTATGTATATATATATATATATATATATATATATATATATATATATATATATATATATATATATGTATGTATGTATGTATGTATATATGTATGTATAGGAGAAATAAGGGAGAAAGGAGAAGTATATGTTGAGGGGGAGTTATCACTGAGTTATTATTTATTGGAGATATAAAATTAAAAAAAAATTCACTAATGCTAAAGGGGGAGAATGTTACTTCTAAATTTATTAAGTGTTTTCATTAGTGAATAACAATTTAGATAGTAAAGACAAGGTAGAACAATTACTGAGAACAAAGAAAAGTATTTAGCTAATAGTCTATAACGAGCAATCAGAAGTTTTCCAAGTAGAACAAACACCAAACAATAGTTACCAATAAAAGGAAGAGTACCGAGTAAGTATGTTAAGTTTAACTCAGGAAGGGAATTACCGAGTAAGAAAAACATGATAACTAAGAAGATTAGGAAAGGCTACCGAGAGACACATGATGAACATAAAATTTTAATTAGATTCTATCGAGAAAGAAAATGGTTTACGAAGATCGAGGTAAATGTTAGGTAAGATTTATTGGGAATGAAACATGATTGTAAATGATCCCAAGGAAAGGATTGAACCAATGTAAATAAATCAGATATTTAATGGAAAGAGGAAATGAATATGGATCATTGATCTATTTGTCTAAGCTTTCTAGAAGGATCCAAACCCTAATTAAGTCAAGTAATTAGGAAGCTACATGATTATTATAAGAGGATAATTCAGAAAAGATGCAAAGAGAGAAGAGAGTGAAGTAGAAAGAACAGAGCATAGATAGAGAAGTTAAGGCTATTGAGAAGAGGAAGTGGATGATTTTGGTGAAATCTGTCAGAGAAAGGTGATAAGACTACAAAGAGCACAAAGGATCTGACCTAGTATATAGGTAGATGCATTATTATTCATTAGTTATTTCAGGAATACATTGTTTTTTTTGTATTCTCAAATCCCACATATTGGGTAGGCATTAACAAGATTTTTATATTATAAATTTCTTAACAAAGTGCACACATAATGAGTGTTAAAAAATCCTTTAACTAGGTAGACTTTAGCAGGTCTTGTTTTTGTATTACTCTTAACAAGGTAAACCACCAGAAGTGATACATTTTTATGCTCTAATCGAGAAAACTTTATGCTGCAGTAGTGAAGGATTGTGGGTGTCATCCCCACTGTAGGTTTTCCCTCTAAAAAAGAGTTTATATGTGACCAAAATCATGTTTTCATGTGTGTTATGTGTTTAGGCTTGAAAAAGTTTACTTTACTTTACTTTCATTCAATAATAAGTTGTTAAGTTTATGCATACAATGCAAGATTTAGGATTCAAAGGTAAAACAATTATTGAGGGTTAAAGATTCACAAGGTTCTGATTCACCCCCCCTCTTAGCACCTTCAACAATGATATTTCTCAACACATATAATCCAACAATGATATTTCTCAACACCAACCAACCCAACAATGGTGTTTTTCAACACCACTTAATCAAACAAAGGTATTTCTTAGTACCACCCAAATAGATGAATTATTCCACAAATAGTGATCAAACAACAGTAACATACATGGGTAAAAAAAATTTGGTTTTGATGATCATGTCTTTTGAGTGACTTTAGGATGTCTATGGGATAGAGAAACAAGGAAGGGGACATGACATTTTTTTTCTATTTTCTATTGATATTAATTTTTGTTTTTCATGTCTTCTGAGTGACTCAAGGATGTCCACAGCCTACAAGAGAAAGGATAGGGAGCATGATATTTTTCTTAAATTACTGATTATGGGTATTGTTCCAATGATCTTTGATCCTCATATATTATGGGGTGTCTGTGATAAGAGCCACCACATTTTTGGTATGAAACACATACATTGACTCCAAATATTTGTACTCCAAAGTAACGTTGGAACTCTTTTCTTTTCTATTTTATCAAGTGAATCCTTAGTATTGTGTGATTGTTAAAAATTTGTTCAAGGATATGAATAATAAATGCTCATTGGTGGCATATATCGAGGTTACTCCAAGAATATTAACGAATGGGTCATTATTGATCACATATTCATTCTACAAGAATAGAAGGAACCCTTGTTGTTTATGCAAGAAACACTCAGTTCATCTTGGTTCTACATACCTTGATGCTTGTGTCAACTTACAACACAAAATAGAAGTGACACTCAGGTCATCTTGATTATATATGCCCCGATGCTTTTTTTCACTTGCAACATTACAATCGATAAAAGAAACATTCATATCCTCATGGTTTAAATATAACTAGTGAGGGTTGTAATAGCTTCAGTGTCCAAAAATCTCAATGATGAAAAATAGCATAACAAAAGATCAAAAGAATATAAATCATGAACATGGATAGTACATTGCATTCATTCACATTGATCAAAAAAGGGCTAAACAAGATTATCATTGTGAGGGAAAACAAAATGAGTTGACATCATCATAAAAACCCAATCTAGTGATATCATCAAGAAATCTCTGGCATGGCCAAGTATCTCAAGCACTAACATCAAAATGATACCTGTATCACATGTTAGTGGCATTTTGATGTAGGAGAATCCTGGGTGTAAGAGAAATCTTGCATCACCCAAAAATATTTCCTTTTTTGCATTCAATAAGGGCTATCTTGTGCAGAGCTGCTATTTATGGAAACTTGCTTTTTTTAGTAAGTTGGTCATATGATCTTAGAATGTTCTAATTTTACATGTGGAGTTTCATCTTAGTCATATCGGCCTACTAGTAAAGTTTCATGACTAGATTAGGTCTAGTTTTGAAGATATTGAAGATCTTCGGTATTGGCAGCAGGGTACAAAAACTTTGAACTCAATTTTGAAGGCTTTAGAGAAGCTGGATGAGGTCAAAAATTTGGCTGACAAGCACTTGCATGAGTCAAGCCTGTAGAGCGCTTCATGGCCTTTCTAAAATGGGGTTATAACAGTCAATCGGGTCAACTAGCGATGACTTATGGTCTTCAGAAGTTGGGTCACCTGTAATGGTAGAAAATGCCTATATAAAGAAGGCTCGTAGTGTTGTCTAGGGCAGTTCTGGGTAGTAGATCTAGATATTGATTCGAGGCTTTGTCCTACTAAATATTGTAAGGGAATTCCCATGTGGCTTTGCATATTGTAATTCTGAAAGTTTGTAATTCCACATTTGTGGAGATAATAAGAAGCCAATTTTATGTTGTTACATATTGTTTTTGTTTCTCTATTTCTGTTATGTGTTTGTGGTGTTAAGGGAAGCACCCTTCATCAAGTGGTATCAGAGCAAGAGTTCCTGAATGTGTAAAGAGATCACCGACTATGAGGCAGTTTGCACCAGGACCACGGTTAGGGTTTTAGTTTGCATCGTGAAAATACCTCCGCGAAGGGAACGTGGTGGAAGAGCTGGTGTTGTAACAGTTGAGGTTAGAGCACTCCAAAGACAAGTGTGAGCATTCCAAGAAGAGATTTGTAGAGGAATGAATCTTAATGTTAGAGATGAAAGTGAGGATGAATCTAAAGAAGGAAATGATGATCAAGAAGAAGAATGTGAAATTTTGAATCAAGAAGAAGAAAGGGTTTTTTGGGCCATTTCCAAGATCGAGGAAAGACCTAAGATCGAGGTTCGTACATTTTAAGGAAATCTTAACCTAGAAGAATTGATCAACTAGATCAATGAATGTGAAGAATATTTTGAGTATGAAGATATTGAGGATCTTGAGAGGGTCAAATTCGCAAAGGTCAGACTGAAAGGTCATGCGAAGATCTAGTGGCAAGAGATTCAATTGGAGTGAAATAGAAGAGGGAAAGAGAAAATCACAAGATGGGATCAGATGGTGGATAAATTGAAGAGAGAGTTCATCCCTATTGATTATGAGCTTGACCTACTAAAGAAAATGCAAAGTTTGAAGCAAGCGGGATGATCTGTTCAAGAGTATATAGAGGAGTTCTATCAAATCCTCATCAGAATAGGCCATGCAGAAGCTGATAAGGAGAAAGTTGCTTGTTACCTTAATAGGTTGAGGCCAAGCATTCAGGAGGAGCTGAATCTGGTTTGAATGAAAAGTATTGAAGAGGCATACCAATTTTCCCTAAAAGTAGAGGAAAAATTCAATAAGTTTGAGAGCAGAAAAAATGGAAAAGGTTTCGATGGACAATCTGGTAGATGGTCTTATGGAGGCCGAAATGAAGATCTGAAAAAGAAGGATGAGGCTAGTAGCAGTCAAAATTAGAGAGGAAACAATTCCAATCCTTTCCAAGATTAAAACAATAGAGATCAGAGAGGAAGAGGAAGAGGACAAGGTTTAGGAAGAGGAGGCTTTCGTGGAACATGTTTTCACTGTGGAGAAGAAGGTCATAGGGCATTTGAATTTCCTTAATGCCAAGGAAGGATAGATAGGAGGAACAAAGGCCAGGCCAGAGTTGCACATGTAGATGAAGATGTTAGATCATGATATTTTGAAGATGTTGGAATAGGAGAAACATTGATTAACAGAAGAGTCATGCTGAGTGGTGAGACTGAACCTAAACAATGGAGGAGCATATTTTGCACTAGATGCAAGTGTGAGGGTAAATGTTTTGATGTGATTATTGATAGTGGAAGCACTGACAATTTGGTGTCAAAAGATATGGTGACAAAGTTGAAGCTCAAGAGATAGAAACACCCACATCCTTATCAGATTACCTGGGTGCAGGATGACCACAAGGTCATGGTCAGTGAAGATTTCCTAGTAAAGTTCAAGATTGGCAGGTACCATGATGAGGTAATATGTGATATCATACCTATGGATGCATGTCACATGTTGTTGGGTAGGCCATGGTAGTTTGATAGATGTGTTGTACACGATGGTCATACAAATACCTATTCCTTGACAAAGGATGGAGCGTGACATAAGCTAAATCCATTGAAGCAAACCGAAGAAAAGGTATGTGGTAATGCGAGAATAACTTTTGTTGATGGAAGAAAATTCCTAGATGGTATGAGACATGAGCATCTGTGTTTTGCTTTAATTTGAAAAGCTAGTAAAGAGGAAGTAGAGGATGTACCTGTAGAGATTTCATTTTTGTTCAATGAGTTTTAGGTTATTGTATCTAATAATGTACCTAATGGATTACCACCAATAATGAAGATCAGTCATTAGATGCATTTGATTCCAAGAGCTAGTTTTCCAAACAAGACAGCACATAGAATGACACCAGCAGAAAGTGAAGAGTTGAACAGATAAGTACATGAGTTGTTACAAAAGGAATTAATTTAGGAGAGCTTGAGTCCATGTGCTGTACTAGCAGTATTAGCACCAAAGAAGAATGGAGAATGGAGGATGTGTATATATTCCAGAGCAATAAACAAGATCACAATCAAGTATAGGTTTCCATTGCCACGAATGGATGATATTATAGATTGTTTGAGTGGAACTGTGTATTTCTCAAAGATAGATCTGAAGAGTGGATATCACTAGATTTGGATCAGAGAAGGAGATGAATGGAAGACTACCTTCAAGATAAAATAAGGACTATATGAGTGGTTATTCATGTCTTTGGGGCTAACCAATGCACTAAGCACTTTCATGCGGCTCATGAATGAGGTTTTGAAAGAATTTCTGGGTAAGTTTTTCATTGTGTACCTAGATGATATTTTAATCTTTAGTAAGACATTGGAAGAGCATATGATGCATATTTGTATGGTGTTTGAGAATTTAAGAGATGAGAAATTGTTGATTAATTTGAATAAGTGCAATTTTGTGAAGAAAGAGTTAGTGTATTTAAGATTTTTAGTTTCAACAGAAGGTCTAAAAATTGACCCAAAGAAGGTACAGGATATCCTTGAATGGCCTAATCCAAGGAGTGCTAATGAGGTAAGGTCTTTTCATGGTTTGGCTAGCTTTTATAGAAAGTTTATCAAAAATTTTAGCAATATTTGTGGTCCCTTGACTAAAATAATGAGAGAGGATGGAAAAGAGTTCAAGTGGACTAATGGGGTAGATAAGAGTTTTAAACTATTGAAACAAAAGGTTACAGAACAACCTATTTTAGCACTTCCTGATTTAAATAAGGTGTTTCAAGTAGATTGTGATGCTAGTGTTACTACAATAGGATCTGTTATGAGCCAAGAAGGTAAACCTATTGCTTATTTTAGTGAGAAGTTAAATGATGCCAAGAGAAAATATTCTATTTATGATCAAGAATTTTATGCTATAGTTCAGGCATTGAAGAAGTGGAGACACTATCTACTTCCCAATGAGTTTCTTTTGTATACTAATCATCAAGCTTTGCAATATTTGAATAGTCAAGGAAAGTTGAATCAAAGGCACTTGAAATGGGTTGAGTTTTTGCAGAGTTATATATTTGTTTTGAAACACAGAAGTAGAAAGTCTACCAGGGTTGCAAATGTGCTTAGTAGAAGGCAACTATTGCTGATAGAGATGTAGATTGAGGTGGTTGGGTTCAAGGAACTCAAGAATTTATAATCAGAGGATCCTGATTTTGGTGAAGCTTGGAAAGCTTGTAAAGAACCTATTACTCTAGACAGAATGAAGTGGCTAGATTTTATCATTCAGGATGATATGTTATTCAGAGGAAGTCAGTTGTGCATTTCAAGAAGTTCTATGAGGGAGAATCTCATCAAGGAGAAGCATAGCGGATGATTGGCTGGACATTTTGGTCATGATAAAACCCTTGCTTTAGTTAGTGAGAATTATTATTGGCCACAGTTGCATCAAGATGTTAAGAATTTTGTAAAAAGTTGTAGAGTATGTCAAATGGCGAAAGGAGTGAAGAAGAATACAGGGGTATACCATCCATTACCTATACCAGAGAAGCCTTGGGAGGATATCAGTATGGACATTGGTCTTGGATTTCAGAGGACTCAGCGGGGACACGATTCAATTTTTGTGGTGGTTGATAGATTTTCGAAGATGGCACATTTCATTAACTACAAGAAGACTAATGATGTTGTTCATATAGCAGAATTATTTTTTAGAGATGTGGTGAGACTACATGGTTTTCCAAAGACCATAGTTTCAGATCAAGACACCAAGTTTGTAGACTATTTCTAGCATACATTGTGGAAGAAGTTGAAAATAGAGTTGAGTTCAGTTCATCACATCATCCACAGACTGATGGACAGACAAAGGTGGTGAATAGCAATTTGTGAAATTTGCTGAGATTTTTGGTTGGAGATAAGCCAACAAGATGGGATTTGATTTTACCATAGGCAGAATTTGCATACAATAATTCTGTCAATAGGAGTACTGGTAAATCACCATTTTGGATTGTATATGGAAATAGTCCTAGAAATTCATCTGAGTTGAGGAAGATATATAAAGGAGAAATAAGTAGTGTTGAAGCTAAGGATTTTGTAGAACATTTAAAGAACATTCATGAGCAGGTGAGGAAGCACATTACCAAGATGAATGCATAGTATAAGGCTAAGGCAGATGAGAAAAGGAGGTATAAGAAATTTCAAGTTGGAGATGAAGTCATAGTTCATTTGCAGAAGGAGCAATTTCTAGTTGGTACATATAAAAAATTAAAAATGAAGAAGTTTGGGCCATGTAAGATACTGAAGAAGCATGATTCAGGAAATGCATATGAGGTACAATTGCCTACTGAGCTGAATATTTCACCAGTGTTTAACATTTCAGATTTGACAGAGTATCATGAAGGAGGTGTTGAAGATGAGGTTACAGCAGCACATTGGAGTATTCTAGCAACTAGTTCAGATATCAAAGAGATTGAAGATATATTGGATAGTCATGTTAGCAGAAGGACAAGGAATAGGACATATGAAGAGTATTTGGTCAAATAGAAAGGATGACATGCTGAAGATTCATCATGGCTAACAAAGGAGGAGGTTAACCATCTTGGTTTTCCTCTGCACATCTGAGTCATTATAGAGTCACTTCTCAAATTACCCTAGGTGTCTAATGTAGGAGCATCTTAGGTGTAAGAGCAATCTTGCATCACCCAAAAATATTTCTATTTTTGTATTCAATAAGGGCTATCTTGTGTAGAGATGCTATTTATGGAAACTTGTTGTTTTTAGTAAGTTGGTCATACAATCTCGAAATGTTCTAATTTTACATGTGGAGGTTCATCTCAGTCATATCAGCCTACCAGTAAAGTTTCATGGCTAGATCAGGTCTAGTTTTGAAGATATTGAAGATCTTCGGTATTGGCAGCAGGGTACAGAAACTTTGAACTTCATTTTGAAGGCTTTAGAGGCCCTGGATGAGGTTGAAAATTTGGGTGACAAGTTCTCGTGTGAGTCAAGCTTGTAGAGCACTTCGTGGCCTTTTCAAAATGGGGTTATAATAGTCAATTGGGTCAACTGGCAATGACTTATGGTCTTCAGAAGTTGGGTCACCTGTAATGGCGGAAAATGATTTTCCTTCAAAATTTATGTTCGGGTTTCAAAAGTTATTTTGAGCTGACTTTGATGTAATAAATTCAAAAATAAAATAATTCTAAGTTTGGTTGGCTCTAAGGGCTAAATTTCTGGAACCTTCTCAGGCAGTGGAAAATGCCTATATAAAGAAGGCCAGTAGTGTTGTCTAGGGCAGTTTTAGGTAGTAGATCTGGCTATTGATTTGAGGCTTTGTCCTATAGAATATTGTAAGGGAATGCCCATGTGGCCTTGCATATTGTAATTCTCAAAGTTTGTAATTCCACATTTTTGGAGATAATAAGAATCCAATTTTTTGTTCTTGCATATTTTTGTTGTTTCTTTGTTTTTGTTATGTGTTTGTGGTATTAAAGGGAGAAACCTTCATCAAGTGGTATCAGAGCAAGAATTCCTAAGTGTGTAAATAGATTTCTGACTCTGAGGTAGTTTGCACCATGACCATGGTTAGGGTTTCAATTCGCATCATGAAAATGCCTTCACGAAGGGAATGTGGCGGAAGAGTTAGTGTTGTAACACCTAAGGTTAGAGCACTCTAGAGACAAGTTTGAGCATTGCAAGAATAGATTCGTAGAGGAATAAATCTTGATGTTAGAGATGAAAGTGAGGATGACGCCGAAGAAGGAAATCATGATCAAGAAGTGTGTGTGTGAAAATTATACCTGATCTGTAAACACAACACTCAGTAAAACATTAGAGGTTAGTGATAATCAAAATCATGCAAAATTGAAAGCTATCTAACCAAGCGATTTACTGCCTTCTAATAGGTGCGAGATTAATGTTCTCAGATTGTAATCGAGATCAGTGACCTAGACGACACCTAAATGAAGGATTTGAATGCAAAAGATGGATATGAAATTGAATGCAATTAAGCTATATTTTTGATATTTTCTATGCAATAAGAATGATAAAAACTGATATGATATGAATGCTATTGAAAACTGATATGCTATGAATCTAACAATGATATGTAATATGAATGCAAAAATAAGATTGATCTCACAAAGATGTCGATTCGCAAGAGCTTTGATTCTTCAATTCCAATTCTCCAGCGTGATTGTGCAAAATATGAGATGATTTGTGAAGAGCTGAGCCTTTAATTTATAGAAATCCAGGGCTTTGGAGGTGCATGGGAAAAAGCCATAAATCACTCAAATAACTCAACTTGATTTTTGAGTTATTTTTAAATAAAAGATAATTAACTCACAAAAACATGCAAAAGCTAAGTTTTAACTCAAAATAGAGTTTAGCTTTAATTGATAATTGATAGTTGTTTGCTTTTATGATTGTGCATGTTTTATTTATGAATTAATTTAATAATAAAGTGATTTATTTCCAACTTAACTGCTTTTTTAAAAATAAAACAATTGATTTATGGGTTAATCAATTATTTAATCAAACTTTTATTAAAAATTATATTATTAAATAATGACAACATGCTTTAATTAATTAAATAAGAATTTAATCAATTAAAGATAGGAATTTTGATTTATTGTCAAAATTAAATAATACAATTAATAATAGATAGAATTAAATTTAATTACATAATTAAGTGGCAAATATTAAATCTAATTAATTAAATATGAAAATATTCAATTAATCAAATTTTAGGATAAATGTGATTTATTGCCAAATAATTATAAAATTAAAGATAATTAAGATAATTAGGAATATTACTAGGAATATTCCCCGATGCAAAATTTAAGATAATCAATTATGATTCGATGATGTTTAGATGTGCCTTAGATTAGGACTTTGATGTCGATTTCGTTCGAATTTGTCGATGTAGGAGGTTAATGAACTTATAGCCCATTTTTGGGGTATTACATTTTGCCCCTCTTTGAATTACTGTGTGAAGCGCAGTGGTTCAAAGATAGTCTGTGTTTGATAGAGATATGAAACTGATGTTTGAGATTGATAATTGATATGAGATAGAAGCTGATTGATATTGAATTGAGATGGAGATAATAGGTCTTGAATGACCAAAGATAATGTTCACTGTAGAAGCAAATGAACCTATGATTGCGAAAAAGTGTCAAAACACCTGATTCTAAACCTTAGGATTGATAAGAAGTGAGTGATCCGTTCTAGACTCGATTGTCTTAGCAGAACTAGCAAGTATCACATCTGAATCCTTCAGTTGCCGAAGAACCAAGGAAAGAACACTATGATCTGATGGTTGCAAAAACTGATACAGTTTACAAGATTAAGAGAATACCAGATTGATATGGATCGATGAATCTGATATGCCTCAAGTGATGATAGATTTGCCCCGAGCGATGAGGTCTTTTTTTTTGATGAATCAGTAACTAGACATGATTGTTTGTCTTGATCACTGATGAAAGATATTGATAGACTTGATCGATAGAATTTGATTTACAGACTTTGAATGATGTGCAATACCATGCCCCCTTCGGGATTAAAATTGAAATCTGACAAGAAAAGTCAGCGTTATAGTTTAGAAGCATGTTAATTGATTTGAGAAGTGGTTATACACGTCCGAGAACGCATTCTGCATCGTTTGGAGGTCCTAAAAGACCAAGTTTGACTAGGTTTGACCATGAGTTGACCATGGTTGACCAAGTTGAAATTTTGATAGTTTGATGTAAGATAATCAGTTAAGTTGAATACTAGATTTCTGTGATGATTGAAGGTCGAATATGCAAGTAGTTAATAATATGAATGATCTCAGATTTGAATTTTGATCCCGAAAAAGGATTCTACTTGCTATTTCATTGGAGGAACCTTCATGTGAGATTTAGCTCTTGTTAGATTTGAAGATGCGATTTGAAGAATCATTTAAGTATTGAAGTTCGTTTAATCATTGTGAGATCATGCAAACATGCAAAATGCCCAGAGACATGCAAAATGAAATGCAACCTAAGACCTAGGACTTAGTCACTGATCATATGTCGATTTGTTATCATCATTGAACTTTTAGGTAACCGGATAAATCAATACAATGCCCACTAGCCATGAAACCATAGACATATGAATATCGATTTGTATGCGCAAGAATCAATACAACACCCACTGGTCAAACAACCATGGATATATGAATATTGATTTTGTTTTCGAAATGTCGGATTAAATATAAGCATCAAGGCACAAACGCCAGGATGACCTAAATATCATGTCCATTTTGATATAGCAATTTGTACAAGCATCAAAACATAAATGTTGTGATGACCTGAGTACGCCTTGCATTACAAACACATCAAACAGTCAAGAGATCATTCTAAATCCAATGTGAATTACCCGTAGTGACCCTTTATCGTTCACATCCTTAGGCAAGATTGCGTTCACAGTAGGAGAAAGAACTTACTCAAAAAGACAATAGTTAGATCAAACTTCCTTGAATTGTCTTGGTATCAATGGTCGAGGTACGCATGGCCATCCAATTCGAGATAGAGGCTCTTACAGTCGGACACCATTTCAATCCAAAATTTCCAAAGTTGTTAGATTTTCACATACAAGCAGAAGACAAAGAAAAGATTATGCCCCCAGTCATCACTCTCTAAATCCTGTAAAGGACATCATTGAAGAGCTCAAAGGGACACAATATGCAAAAATCTCAATGCGAATCAGTAAGCCTACAAGGAGATAAAAGCATGAAAAGCACAGATTGTTTTCAGTTGAGTTTTGATGTTTGATTGTTGTTGATGCAAAATCCTTTCTGGAGATGAGACAGACTGACTAACTCAACTTGAAGCTTCAAAGGACTCTGAGTGGATATGACACGTCTAAGATACATGGGAGACCATAGGATATGACATTGATTGCCCCCAAGTGTGAACATTGATAGGATGCAAACGCTTGAGCTGGTTGGTGTACAGGCCGACTTATTAAAAACTGGAAATGCAGGAACAAACCGGGAGATATGTACAAACTAAAGCAAGACTGAAAGCTGGGAAAGACCAAGATTGTGCTGATAGATGGAGCATTTTGGAACAAGTGGTGCCCGTTTGCCGAGTTTTCACCATCTTGGTAGAGATTCTATTTTTTCTACCGAGGTGCCTGTTTCCAGGTTTTCACCAAGGCACTTTTTTTTCTTTTTTTCTTTTTTTCTTTTTTTCATTTTTTTGTATTTTTCATTTTTTCAATTTTTTTGTACTTTTGATATTTTTTGATTTTTTTGTGAATCATCAAGGCGCCTATTGCTAGGTTTTCACCAAGATGTTCATTTTTTCAGGACTTTTTCCGATTTTTAAGATTTTTTTCAGGACATTTTACCAAGCACTAAATGCCTTAGGCGTAGAATTTCTTCAGATGGAGAACGTTGATTGGTTCTCGGAGCTGTTCTCCTTCAGTCGTTGAGAGTTGATAGGCACCAGAGCCAAAAGTAGCAGTGATAACAAAGGGACCTAACCAATTGGGTTCGAACTTCCCCTTGCGTTCTTGATGTGATTGATTTTTAGGATTTTCTCTCAACACTAGATCACCAACCTGAAATTCTCTATGTCTGACTTTCTTGTTGTAGCCTCTAGACATTCTTTTCTGATACACTCTGAGATGATCATACGCTGCTTGCCTGCGTTCATCTAGTAATTCAAGTTCTTGTAACCTAGACACTCTGTAGTCTTCATCAGTGACAAGTCCATGCATTCTGATCCTGAGTGATGGGATTTCAACCTCAATAGGCAGTACCGCTTCAGACCCATAAACTAAAGCGAAAGGTGTAGCCCCTGTAGGCATTCTGATACTAGTTCTGTAGGCCCATTCTAATACTTGTTCTGATACTAATTCTGATACTGATTCTGATAATTGTTCTGATACTGGTTCTGATGCTGATTCTAATAATGGTTCTGATACTAGTTCTGATACTTGTTCTGATAATTGTTCTGATACTTGGTATACTTGATAGCATCTTTTTCCATTTGCAAACTCCCAAGCAAGATCATATCATGCAGTCCCAATGTCTAGCAAGGTGGAGAACAAGAGGGATTGGCAAGCTAGTGGAAGAGATGGAAGACAAGAGAATGAAAGCTAATGAAGGGAATAAATCCTCAAGGGAAAACTCCTCAAGAATACTCAAGCTAGGGAAAAATTGTCATGTAAAGCGCATTTGGACAAGCAATGAAAGGCTAGCATAGGATAAGCACAAAATCATAATGCAAGAGCAGGAAAAGATGCAATCCAAAGGAGTAGACATGTCAAGAGGCTTCATAGCACTGTGTTTTACTCTTTCTTTCTTAGATCAAGACCAAAGGGGAAAAGGATAGTGACAGGTGAAAATGAATGGAGGAAGATGGATATGAAGGCTAAACATGGAAGGAATGAAAGCAAGATCACCGTAAGATAGCTCACAAAATAGTCAAATGTTCGTGTATAGATCAACTTTGTCAAGATCAAAGAGAGAAGGTGGAATGGATGAAATATGTAGAAGAACTACGCATGATGCCTGATTGCCAAGTTTTCATCATGGTACTTATCCCAAGGTGCCACAAGGGAGTGGTTTTCACCTTAGGATGAAATTTTTTTTCTCTTTACTTTTGCTACCAAGGCGCCTGTTTCCAGGTTTTCACCAGGGCACATTTTCAATTTTTTTTTTTTTCATTTCCTTTTGGAAGAAGGCAAGCTTGCTAGATAATGCTCCTTGAAAGGATAAACCATGATATGCCAAGGATTCAAATGATACGCTCAAAGATGCTGATAGGGAAAGGGAGATGGAAGAGAAAAATGGAGGATAAGGTTTTATGTAAAGCGAGTGAGGTTGGAAGATAGGAGGAATAGGCAAATGAGGAAAAATGATAGAAGGTAGAAGGTTAATGCATGGAAGGATTGTAAAAGGGTAGGTGGAAAGGAAGGCAAGATCAACGTCAACACATACCTTGAAGGGTGGTGAGAGGATGGAGGAATCGTGAATGAAGGAATACGTGAAGGAATATGGAAAATGGATAGCAGAGGTTGAGGTTTGGGCGCATGAAATGGAAAAATATTTTTGGAAGGAGATGTAGTGGAAGCCTTTGGAAGCTTGAATGTCAATTTCACTTTTTGTTCAACACCAGACTCTTTCAAGAGAGACTTTGGAATCCATATATTCGTAGGCTTTTTATTTCCTTTTGATGATTTAGAGATAATATCTTCAATGATGGATTTTGGAACCCATACTTGTCTTGTAGTTTTTTTCTTAGATATCTCTTTTGACTTTATGCTTCCATGTCTATTAGAGGAGACATGGTGATCTTTTTTTTATGGATTCTTGTATTGCTTCTTTTTCTTGTATTGAACATTCAAGTTACTTCCAAAAGACTTGGGACTTGTGAAAGAAGGAGGATATGATTGGTTTAGATGGGTGGGTGGATGAAAAGGATTCAAGGGTATGCATCTATGTTGATCTTGAGGAAAGATAGGAGATGGAGGTATGTAAGGACCCAAGATGGATGGCAAATTAGGAGAATTAGGAGGGGAAAGTGAAGGGACATAAGGACCCAAGATGGAAGGAAGGCATGAAGATCTTTGTAGTGGTGGAAGAGGTCCAAGGATGGAAGTGGAAGATGCAAAAGGATAATCAATAAGTTCATCAGCATCTATATGACAACCAAGGATATCAGCATCTTTAGAGTGAGCATTAGAATTTTCAATAGAATCATGGATATCTTGAATAAGAACATTTTCTTTGATAGGATCATTCAAAGCTTGCGAAGACTTAGGAAGAGTAGAAAGCAGAAGTGAACATGGAATGGTAGAATAAGAAGATGGAAGACTTTGATCTTGACAATGATCTTTGGATAGCATAAGCGCATAATTTGTCTCTTGATTTTCAATAGGCTTAACATTGGAAGTAACAACACTATTTTTACCAACCTTAATGGAAGTATCATCTTTGGAAAGTGCAAGTGTAGTAAGGTTATTTTGATTGTCAATAATCTCATTAGTGTAAGTAGTAGTCTGATCTTGCTTAAGAGAAGACTTAAGACATGGTGGAATGCATGAAAAAGGGTGTATAGGATCAAAAGAACCATGAAGCAGATAAGAGACATCAGAAAAAGGAGTGGATGACATGGAGGCTTCTTGATCTTGATCTTTCTTTATGTTCTTTTCTTCATTATTTTTAGAGTCCTCTTGACATGGAGCCACTTCTAAGGACAAGGAAGCATGTTGGGATTGTATGGATGACTTTGGAAGAGATGGTGGAGGACTAGCTGAAGTAGGGATTATAGCATATGAAGGCTTAGGCTCTTTAGGTTTATCATTATTGGAAGTCTTTGCAGCCAAGTGAAGGTTAGCTTGAGTTTCTTTAAGAGGTAGCCCTGGGGGATAACTATAGGGAACCACATGAAAAGTATCAAGGCTTGTGTCGGATGAAGGTTCTGTGAAAGATTTGAAAGACTCAGAAGCTTTAGGAAATGTATGGGTATTGGAGGAAGTAGGGGATGGAAGGGAACCATCACCAGACAAAGGTTCAACATTAACATGATCTTGCTTGAGAGTGTAATCTTTATTTTCAGCTGGAGATTTCTGAGAGGAGAGATCCTTATAGTATTGATGTTTCAACCTAGCACGATGTATTTTATAGTCCTCAGCAGTAGTAGATAGATCATCATCAAGGTATTGTCCACAAAAGCCATCAAAATCTCTTTCAAAATCAGGATCATATGGATCACCATCACGATCTATCCAATGTGACGGCCCCTTTGTAGTAAGTAGGAATGGACGATGAGGAGGACTCTTAGGAACAGAGGTGTCATAGGTATCATTACATTGTCTGTCGTCATAGTCATCATAGTCTTCAAAGCTAGATGTGTCACTCTCCGTGGAAGAGGTATCATATTGCTCAATTTTTTTTCGGGGGCATGGTGACATGTACAAGTCTTTATCAAATGGAAAAGAGTATAGAGATTCCATGGAGAACTTTTTAGATTCCTTCTCTTTCTCAAGTTTGTCAAGCTGGACTTGCATAGCATGTATCTGTTTCATTATAGCGGCGATCAGAATTTCTTCCTCATGTGTACTGATTCTTTGAGACATGTGTACTAATTCTCAATAGCTACTGATCTGTTCTTGACACAATGATATTTTTGACAGATTCTAGAACTAGGCTGGAAACATGGGATATCTTGCAATTTGACAATTTCTGACAACTTTCTCAAATTTTTCCAAATGACACTCTGCAGACTCGTACGACAGTTGGGTAGATATGAAACGACAGTTGACAAAACTCATACGATAGTTGCTAACAATTTTTGGCTTCTTGAATTTTGCTGGTTTGAAAACTCGTACGACACTGGGTTCTCAATCATACGACATATGGGCTTTACTGAAATGACATTTGACAAAAAGTCATATGACTTTTGACTTCTTGAAATGACTTTTGACTCCAGAAAGAACTTTACGTCAATTTTTGCAAAAATTTAAGGTTTTCAGTTCTGGATTGTTTGCAAATTGTACTATCCAGATTTTGAAGGTTATACCAGATTTGATCATTTTTAATAGCCAAGTAGATAAATAAGCATGCAGAACAGCAAGCAAGTGATTCCAAGAACGTCTGAAAACAATAAACAAGGGCAAAAGCAACCTTGCGCATGAACAATCAAGTGACCAAATTGTGCTAATCCCTGAGAGTACCAATTGTGTATGTTCTAAAAAGTTTTGCAATAATGCACATATACCTGAAAGTGAAAAATTGGCCTCTCTAGGGTTTTTAGTAATGGTTTGACTCTGCAACTTTTATGATTCAAAAGGGTGAACTCCAATCCCGGCGCACCAGGGTTTTGACACAGTCTGAGAACTTAATCTTCAAGAGCTACTAGGGAGATCTGACAACCCAACAATGAACCATACCCGTGGAGATTTCTTCCACAAGGACATTTATATAGCGGCTGTCACTACCATGGCAAAAATGGCTATTACCGCTTGAGGTTCCGTCAACGCAGTTTGCCCTGTGAAGGGATTGTCTGCTACGGTTAACCCTCTCTAAAGATGACTCACAATAGCATACCACAAGGGGACTTGGCTCCAGATTCAAGGTTTTGACACCTCTTCACTTTTAACCCAAACAAAACAAGCAGATTAATCCGACACGCTAAGACAAAGTTTTGTTCCACCAAGGTCTGTGATATCAACTCCACGTGATCTATCAACCTCTCCGGGGAGAGAATGTATCAATCAATAAGAGAAGACACACTAACCAATTTTGATTCACCAAAGCTCGTGATATCAACCCTACGTGATCTATCAACCTCTCCGGAGAGAGAATGTGTCGATCAATAAGAGAGGATGCACTAACCAAGTTGAATATGAAACGCACTAAGTATCCTCCCTACCTACAAGGATTCTATCGTCAAGAAGAATTTTGCAGGGAATCCAATCTTTCAAGAATCACGAATAGTGTTCATAGGGCCTAATTACTATGTGAGCACAGATATATTCCCGAAAGTAAATCTACCAAAAGTACCCAAAAAGTAGAAAGAGGAACACTTAACGCTTAAAGTGAATATGAGATGAGTCCACAAGGTGGAACACTTAACACCTCACACAAGCTAAAAATGAGTCCCCAACTTAGAAAACAAGTGAGTTCCTAAAAGCACAAAAGGGTTGCCAAGTGGAACATTTAACGCTTCTGTCCTGTTGACCCCTCCCCTTTATGGCGCTGAGATTGCAACCACGGGGCGAAAATGAGGGGCCGGCGGATTAGCGAGTCCAATAACCCAAGATAGCAATCAAGATCAATCACAAGTATTCTAAGACTACTTAATGAATCCTTAAGGGTTCACAACCTAGTATCAATTATGCAAGTGTGTAGAAATAGATCAAAAGCATGAAAAGATGCACACAAGCTTGACACATAAGAGATTTATTTTAAGTCCCAAATCAAAATATTATTAGATGAAGGAGAATACCTGAGATCCTCGCAACGCGCTTAGTAGATTTTACTTGATTTTTAGCAATTTTTGTTGAGCTTTTCCATGCAAGCAAGTGACAAACTCTCCAACAAGCAAACAAGCAAACAAGATATGCAAAATATATTCAACTTATGAAAACCATAGGGTTAGCTCTAAAAATAAATTATTATCAGTAATAATAACCAGCAATCAACCCAAATGACAACTCATATCATTCATTGAACCATGTAAAAAAAATAAGTGCATACCCATCACAAAACTTTATTTTTTTTTTTGCATTTGACCTAGTCAACAAGATCTAATTTTTTTGATATGATTTTGGCTACAAATAGAGAAATTCAGAATAGAGACCCCTACTAAAAAACAGAGAGATTTCCAAAAATGCAAAAATTTTAGAAAAATCTCTTCATTTGTGCCCTAGAGACCCATTTTATCAAAATAGACTAGTTTTTGTAAATTGACTATTTGAGCTATGATATCATGTCAAAATTTAAAACATAAAGAATAGACCCCCTATAGAATTTAAAGATCTTTCCGAAAATATAAAAATTTTCAAAAAATATGCTAATTTGCGTCAGATATTAATTTTTTCTGGAATTTCAAGAAACAATTATTAAAAATTCAAAACATTTTAGAAAATTCTAAATTGTTTACTGTAGCTTCCCTGACATGTCACCAACCTCCATAAAAAATTTCAGACCAAAATTCCAAGCCGTTTGGGAGATAAAATTAAATCTTTGAAACTTTGGGGTTTTAGCTCCCAAAAAAAATCAAAACCAGCATGCAAAGGTGGGTTGCCCCACGGTGGGCGCCAGAAATGTGTGTGTGAAAATTATACCTGATCTGTAAACACAACACTCAGTAAAATATTAGAGGTTAGTGATAATCAAAATCGTGCAAAATTGAAAGCTATCTAACCAAGCGATTTACTGCCTTCTAATAGGTGCGAGATTAATGTTCTCAGATTGTAATCGAGATCAGTGACCTAGATGACACCTAAATGAAGGATTTGAATGCAAAAGATGGATATGAAATTGAATGCAATTAAGCTATATTTTTGATATTTTCTATGCAATAAGAATGATAAAAACTGATATGATATGAATGCTATTGAAAACTGATATGCTATGAATCTAACAATGATATGTAATATGAATGCAAAAATAAGATTGATCTCACAAAGATGTCGATTCGCAAGAGCTTTGATTCTTCAATTCCAATTCTCCAGCGTGATTGTGCAAAATATGAGATGATTTGTGAAGAGCTGAGCCTTTAATTTATAGAAATCCAGGGCTTTGGAGGTGCATGGGAAAAAGCCATAAATCACTCAAATAACTCAACTTGATTTTTGAGTTATTTTTAAATAAAAGATAATTAACTCACAAAAACATGCAAAAGCTAAGTTTTAACTCAAAATAGAGTTTAGCTTTAATTGATAATTGATAGTTGTTTGCTTTTATGATTGTGCATGTTTTATTTATGAATTAATTTAATAATAAAGTGATTTATTTCCAACTTAACTGCTTTTTTAAAAATAAAACAATTGATTTATGGGTTAATCAATTATTTAATCAAACTTTTATTAAAAATTATATTATTAAATAATGACAACATGCTTTAATTAATTAAATAAGAATTTAATCAATTAAAGATAGGAATTTTGATTTATTGTCAAAATTAAATAATATAATTAATAATAGATAGAATTAAATTTAATTACATAATTAAGTGGCAAATATTAAATCTAATTAATTAAATATGAAAATATTCAATTAATCAAATTTTAGGATAAATGTGATTTATTGCCAAATAATTATAAAATTAAAGATAATTAAGATAATTAGGAATATTACTAGGAATATTCCCCGATGCAAAATTTAAGATAATCAATTATGATTCGATGATGTTTAGATGTGCCTTAGATTAGGACTTTGATGTCGATTTCGTTCGAATTTGTCGATGTAGGAGGTTAATGAACTTATAGCCCATTTTTGGGGTATTACAAGAAGAAGAAGGTAAAATTTTGAATGAAGAAGAAGAAAGGCTTTTTCAAGCCATTTCCAAGATCGGGAAAAGATCTAAGATAGAGGTTCTTGAATTTTCAAGAAATCTTAACCTAGAAGAATTGATCGACTGGATCAATGAATGTGACAAATATTTTTAGTATGAAGATATTGAGGATCCTAATAGGGTCAAATTTGCAAAGGCCAGACTACAATGTCATGCGAAGATCTGGTGGCAAGAGATTCAATTAGAGCGAAATAGAAGAGGGAAAGATACATTCACATGATGGGATCTGATGGTGGATAAATCAAAGTGATAGTTCATCATTGTTGATTATGAGCTTGACCTACTAAAGAAAATTCAAAGTTTGAAGCAAGTGGGATGATTTGTTCAGGAGTATACAGAGGAGTTTTATCGAATCCTCATCAGAACAGGCCATGCAAAATCTGATAATGAGAAAGTTTCTCATTACCTTAATGGGTTGAGGCCAAGCATTGAGGAGGAGTTGAATCTAGTTTGAATGAATAGTATTGAAGAGGCATGCTAGTTTGCCCTAAAAGTAGAGGAAAATTTGAACAAGAAGTTTGAGAGTAGACAAAATGGAAGAGGTCACGGTGGATGATTTGGTGGATGGTCTTATGAAGGCCGAAATGAAGATCCAAAAAAGAAGGATGAGGCTAGTAGCAGTCAAAATCAGAGAAGAAACAATTCCAATCATTTCAAATACCAGGACAATAGAGATCAAAGAGGAAGAGGAAGAGGACAAGGTTCAAGAAGAGGAGGCTTCCATGGAACATGTTTTCACTATGGACAAGAAGGTCATAGGGCATTTGAGTGTCTTTAATGCCAAGGAAGGACAGATAGGAGGAACGAAGGCTAGGCTAGAGTTGCACATGTAGATGAAGATGCCAGATCATCAAATTCTAAAGATGCTAAAAGAGGAGAAATGTTGATTAACAGAAGAGTCCTACTAAGTGGTGAGACTGAACCTGAACAATGGAGGATCCTATTTCACACTAGATGCAAGTGTGAGGGTAAATGTTGTGATGTGATTATTGATAGTAGAAGCACTGAAAATTTGGTGTTAAAAAATATGGTGACAAAGTTCAAGCTCAAAAGATAGAAACACCCACATCCATATCAGATTGCCTGGGTGCAGGATGACCACAAGGTCATGGTAAGTGAACAGTGCCTAGTAAAGTTCAAGATTGGCGGGTACCATGATGAGGTGCTATGTGATATCATACATATGGATGCATGTCACATGTTGTTGGGTAGGTCGTGGTAGTTTGGAGGATGTATTGTACATGATGGTCATGTGAATACCCATTCCCTCACAAAGGATGGAGTGTGACATAACTTAATTCCATTGAAGGAGACCGAAGAAAAGGTATGTGGTAATGAAAGAATAACTTTTGTTGATGGAAGAAAATTCCTAGATGGTATGAGACATGAGCATGTGTGTTTTTCTTTAATTCTAAAAGATGGTAAAGAAGAAGTAGAGAATGTACATGTAGAGATTGTAGATTTGTTGAATGAGTTTCAGGATATTATATCTGATAATGTACCTAAAGGATTACCACTAGTAAGGAAGATCAGTCATCAGATGGATCTGATTCCAAGAGCAAATTTTCCAAACAAGGTAGAACATAGAATGACACCAGCAGAAAGTGAAGAGTTGAACAAATAAGTACATGAGTTGTTACAGAAGGGATTGATTCAAGAAAGCCTAAGTCCATGTGTTGTACTAGTAGTATTAGTACCAAATAAGAATGTAAAATGGAGGATGTGTATAGATTCTAGAGCAATAAACAAGATCACAATCAAGTATAGGTTTTCATTGCCATGAATGGATGATATTATGGATTGTTTGAGTGGAGCTTTGTATTTCTCAAAGATAGATCTAAAGAGTGGATATCACCAGATTTGAATCAAAGAAGGAGATGAATGAAAGACTACCTTCAAGACAAAGGCAGGACTGTATGAGTGGTTAGTCATGCCTTTTGGGCTAACCAATGCACTGAGCACTTTCATGCGGCTTATGAACAAGGTTCTAAAAGAATTTATGGGTAAGTTTGTCATTGTGTACCTAGATGATATTTTGATCTTTAGTAAGACATTGAAAGAGCATATGATGCATATTCATATGGTTTTTGAGAAGTTAAGAGATGAGAAATTGTTGATTAATTTGAAGAAGTGCAGTTTCATGAAGAAACAGTTAGTGTATTTTGGATTTTTAGTTTCAGCAGAAGGTCTAAAAATGGACCCAGAGAAGGTACAGGCTATCCTTGAATGGCCTACTCCAAGGAGTGCTACTGAGGTAAGGTCTTTTCATGGTTTGGCTAGATTTACAGAAATTTTATCAAAAAATTTAGCAGTATTTGTGGACCCCTGACTGAAACAATGAGAACAGATAGAAAAGAGTTCAAGTGGACTAATGGGGTAGATAAGATTTTTAAACAGTTGAAACAAAAGGTTACAGAACAACCTATTTTAGCACTTCCTAATTTTAATAAGGTGTTTCAAGTATATTGTGATGCTAGTGGTACTGTAATAGGAGCTGTTATGAGCCAAGAAGGTAAACCTATTACTTATTTTAGTGAGAAGTTAAATGATGCCAAAAGAAAATATTTTGTTTATGATCAGGAATTTTATGCTATAGTTCAAGCATTGAAGAAGTGGATACACTATCTACTTCCCAAGGAGTTTTTTTTGTATACTGATCATCAATCTTTACAATATTTGAATAGTCAAGGAAAGTTGAATCAAAGGCATTTGAAATGGGTTGAGTTTTTGTAGAGTTATACATTTGTTTTGAAACACTGAAGTGGAAAGTCTAACAGGGTTGTAGATGTGCTTAGTAGAAGGCAACTATTGCTAACAGAGATGCAGATTGAGGTGGTTGGGTTCAAGGAACTCAAGAATTTGTAATCAGAGGATCCTAATTTTGGTGAAGCTTGGAAAGCTTGTAAAGAACCTATTACTCTAGACAGAATGAAGTGGCTGAATTTTATCATTCAGGATGATATGCTATTCAGAGGGAGTCAGTTGTGCATTCCAAGAAGTTCTATGAGGGAGAATCTCATCAAGGAGAAGCATAGCGGAGGATTGGATGGACATTTTGGCTGTGATAAAACCCTTGCTTTGGTTAGTGAGAATTATTATTGGCCACATTTACATCAAGATGTCAACAATTTTATATAGAGTTTCAGAGTATGTCAAATGGTGAAAGGAGTGAAGCAGAATACGGGGTTATACCAGCCATTACCTGTACCAGAGAAGCCTTGGGAGGATATCAGTATGGACTTTGTTCTTGCATTACCAAGGACTCAGCGGGGACATGATTCAATTTTTGTGGTGCTTGACAGATTTTCAAAGATGGCACATTTCATTCCCTGCAAGAAGACTAATGATGTTGTTCATATAGTAGAATTATTTTTTAGAGAAGTCGTGAGACTACATGTTTTTCCAAAGACCATAGTTTCAGATCCAGACACCAAGTTTGTAGGCTATTTTTGGCATACATTGTGGAAGAAGTTGAAAATAGATTTGAAGTACAGTTCATCACATCATCCATAGATTGATGGATAGACAAAGGTGGTGAATAGGAGTTTGGGAAATTTGCTGAGATGTTTGGTTGGAGATAAGCCAATAGGATGGGATTTGATTTTACCATAGGCAAAATTTGCATACAATAATTCTATCAATAGGAGTACTAGTAAATCACCATTCCAGATTGTATATGAAAATAGTCCCAGAAATGCATCTAAGTTGAGGAAGATAGATAAAGGAGAAATAAGTAGTGTTGAAGCTAAGGATTTTGTAGAACATTTGAAGAATATCCATGAGGAGGTGAGGAACAACATTACCAAGATGAATGCACAGTATAAGGCTAAGGCAGATGAGGAAAGGAGGCATAAGGAATTTCAAGTTGGAGATGAATTTATGGTTCATTTCTGGAAGGAGCAATTTCTATTTGGTACATATAACAAATTGAAAATGAAGAAGTTTGGACCATGTAAGATACTGAAGAAGCATGATTCAGGAAATGCATATGAGGTACAATTGCCTACTGAGCTGAATATTTCACCAGTGTTTAACATTTTAGATTTGATAGAGTATCATGAAGGAGGTGTTAAAGATGAGGTTACAATAGCACAATGGAGTAATCTAGGAACTAGTTCAGATATCAAAGAGATTGAAGACATACTAGATAGTCATGTTGGCAGAAGCATAAGGAACATGACATATGAAGAGTATTCAGTCAAATGGAAAGGATGACCTATTGAAGATTCATCATAGCTAATGAAGGAGGAGGTTAACCATCTTGGTTTTCCTCTGCACACCTGAGTCGTGACAGGGTCACTTCTCAAATTACCCCGGGTGTCTGATGCAAGAGCATCTTGGGTATAAGAGCAATCTTGCATCACCCAAAAATATTTTTGTTTTTGTATTCAATAAGGGCTATCTTATGCAAAGCTGCTATTTATGGAAACTTGATGTTTTTAATAAGTTGGTCATATGATCTCATAATGTTCTAATTTTACATGTGGAGGTTCATCTCAGTCATATCAGCTTGCCAGTAAAGTTTCATGGCTAGATCAAGTCTAGTTTTGAATATATTGAAGATATTAGTATTGGCAGCAAGGTACAAAAACTTTGAACTCAATTTTGAAGGATTTAGAGGCCCCAAATGAGTTCAAAAATTTGGGTGATGGGTGCTTGCATGAGTCAAACCTATAGAGCGCTTCGTGGCCTTTCTGAAATGGGGTTATAATAGTCAATCAGGTCAACTGGTGATGAATTATGGTCTTTGAAAGTTGGGTCACTTGTAATGGCGGAAAATGATTTTCCTTCAAAATTTATGTTTGGGTTTCAAAAGTTATTTTGAGCCGACTTTGATGTAATAAATTGAAAAATAAAATAATTCTAAGTTTGGTCGGTCCTAGGGGCTAAATTTTTGGAACCTTCTCGGGTGGTGGAAAATGCCTATATAAAGAAGGCCCTTTGTGTTGTCTAGGGCAGTTCTGGGTAGTAGATCTGGGTATTGATTCAAGGCTTTGTCCTACAGAATATTGTAAGGGAATGCCCATGTGGCTTTGCATATTGTAATTCCACATTTGTGGAGATAATAAGAAGCCAATTTTTTGTTCTTGCATATTGTTGTTATTTCTCTATTTCTCTTATGTGTTTGTGGTATTAAGGGGAGCACCCTTCATCACATTTATCATTTTTTTGATCATAAGTTCATTACATTAACCACATTTTTCATTCATTATAAGCATACACATAACATCATTACATAATGTCATTTGCATCAGCATTTTTACCAAGTAAACATTTGCATCACATATCCAATAGAAAAGAACAAAAAAATAGATTTCATTAAATATCATTTGTATTATTATGTAATGCCAAATTAAAATGCATACATCATAAAAGACATCATAGATTTATCCACAACATAAATAAAATAAAGAACATTGCATTCATCATGTACACATGAGTATCACATAAGGATCATATAAGTCTAACAACTACATCTAATATAAGGATCAGATTGTATATCACCAAAATATTAGTATATCATTAGTACATCATTATTATCATCCATAACATTAGTATGTCATTTGTACATAAAAAGGGTATCATGATACAATAAATCCTCACTACATGCATCTGGATGAGGAGGATCTGGTAGGGGAGTATATGATCTTGTAGGCACTGAAACCACACCCTAAAACTATGTTTCTAACTGAGAGTGTGAAGGAATCCTAAAAACCAAATCTAGAACCAATAAAAAGTATTTCACATGGTAGTATGCTACTTGGATATGCTAATATGTTTCATATCTCAAATCTCTATCCTACTCTACAGTCAACTCTTTGAAAGATATCTCCCCCTCTGACCTCTACATGGTCACCTTAGCCTCTAACACTTCCACTTGTATGTATAGTTGAACTTTCTCCTATCTCAATCTAGACAAAATACTTTGATCACCTCCCTAGGCCTCAACTTCTCTAGGTGGTGGTGTTAGAGGATCATGTGCAGCATCAATGGGACATTCTACTATGTCTCATCTAACCAATTGACCTCAATCAACCACTAGTGGGACCACTCACACCCTAACTCTCCTATTGTCACCTCCATTTCCTCCACCATCACCACCATCATCATCTCTACTACCATAATCTTCCCTAAAAACTTTAATAGCTCCCAATATCCCACCCTCATCTCTCCTCTGGCATCTCCCTCATCTATCATGACCACCATCTCTAACAAGACCTCTTCTAGGACCTCTCTATCCTAATCCTTCTCCATGGCCCCTAACACCATCATCATTATCTAGCTTATCAATCATCGGATCTATCTCATATGGTGAAGTAAGCCATGGGAAGGGATGTTGTTGTGATACTATTTATACTCATCTATCACACCAACATTGGATAGATCATCTAGATAATCCCATGCAACTAATTCTAGTAGCTAGTACTCATGTACAATAATATCATATGAGATACACATTCCCCACTATACCTCATCCTCTTGTATCCTTGTGTAGATGGCCATATCATGTGTTATATCATGGGGGTGACTGGACTATTGTATCTTATAGGTATAAATGAACCTCTCAACAAAAAAATGTGTGTGACCAATTAAGTATCTACTCATTAAAACATAAGTAATATCTCACCTATCATCTGGCCACTCCTCATAGTCCAAGTAAGGCCTCTAAATCAAAATTATGTAGTCATCCAAAAAACACCACCATTACTCTAACTTCCCCACTTGGGGATGCATAGAGTAACCACTATACATATCAACATAAGGGTGTAAAAAATGCATGTCTCTCTTGATCATAGGCCTCATCACTGGTATGTGCTCCCAAGCTCAAATCTACAATATTAAAATATTGGTCGATACACTCTTGGTATATTGGTACACCACCTCATGAATCTCTCGATATAGACGGTCAAGGATACAACTACCCCATGAAAAGCATCAAGTCCTAGCTAGAATTTCCTCAAGTATCCTATCCCAAAAAAATAAGAAACCATAGGCATTGCAATATGACATGATAATTCCCCCTATCAAACCAGCCATGACTAAAGGTAATGGATCCTAGGCTCTCTCCATGTGCTCTGATGTAATAAATCTCTTGTTAATGATGTAATCAAAAAATACCCTCCTCAGTATTGCAATACTGGCATCCACTAATTTTACATCATAATAGACAAGGTTTCCAACCTCCAGTATATGTAAGATCATGTAAACATCCTTAGGAGTAACAATAATCTCTCCTATGGGCATATGGAAGGTGTTGTGCTCCAAGTGACACCTCTCATCCAAAGTGATTAACAACCCCATATTTAACCAAATATTGGGTATATCAAGTAACCATCTCAAACCAAAAAGTTTGATGACTCCCCTATCATCATCTATAAGATCCAACATCATGCTCAGTACCCTAGGATACTGTCCATCGAAGGTAATGACACCAAAATTTTCCTGCATCAAGAATCAAACATCAAGATATCAGTATCACATGGTAAATACATCATCAGATCAATAAATTGCAAGGTAACATCATTAAATATCATTTGTAATAAAACATGAGCTTTAAACAAATAGAATCGAAAGAGAAATCAAGTGAAGAAGTTAAATTCTTCACCATGCAATCCAAGGCATCTAATCAAATGATTGAAAGCACATAATACAATCTAGAACATAGGTACATACAATGCAATAAATGTATATGACCTAGAAATAGAGACAATATGACTAAAAAACTACATATGATCTAGGAATGGAGAGGATACAACTCAAGAACCCTATACGACTTGAAACACAATGGTATATGATGAAAGGGGTGCATTTCATACAACTTAGGATCATACCCTTTATGACTCAGCATTCAGATAGACAAGAGGATATGACTCAAGAAGGGTGTCCATACAATCAAAGAATGCAACATATGATCAAATATAAATAGATATGAAAAACTATTAAATCATATCAAAAAAATCATCAAATTTGAAAAAACAAATAGATCAATTAGTCAACTTACCAGAGGTAGATAATGTGTGAGTCATCAATGTCGGTGAACGAGCTCAAATTGGTGCTTCTCCACAGGAGCGGACATGTAGTACCTTGCTCCTAGTCTGATTTTATAAATGTTATGATTATTTTAGGAAGATATATAATATGTTAGGAAATCATTGATGCTTATGATTTTACTGATCTCATACTTGCATGTGTATGGTTGGTGTGTTTTTTTTATATTCTATTTGACGTGCTTGATGTGGTTGAGGGACAAAGTCGTAGTTGCTTGTGAGATCCACATGATCGGTCGATCCCCACCATTGTCTGTTATATATTTATATATTTTTATACATGTAGGTGTTGTATGCAGGTTCACAGGTATTGGGCATCGTCTTCTCTGAATTGTCAGGATGAGCATGCCCTATCGCAATATCTCAAATGGTAAGAGAGGGGAGATAACACGGATCTAAAACCCTAACTTAAGCCCATTTTCCCTAGGTTTCGACAAGAATCAGTCTGACTACCCTACTCAAACTCGTCTAGGTGACAGGAGTTCATGGATCCCCTTCTAGTGTTGCTTGGTTTTATGTTGTTTGATTTTATCCTATTTGGTTTCAATTCATTTGTGGTTATGTGGGTGATTATTAATTTGTGATTATAGTTGATTTATGTTTATATAGGTTGATATTATATGATTATTAATGTTAGGTGCATAGTTGAATTTTATGATTAAATATGCTCCTATGATTAATTGAGCAAATTAAATTAAAGTTGATTATTTGAGTATTTGGAAATTAATATTGATTATTTAGATTTAATTGATTATTTTATTAATAATTGAATTTTATTATGTTTGTGAGTACTATTAAATAATTAAATATTTAATTGCATATTTTAGGATGCATTAAGTATTTTATTTATTTAATATGTGTTTTAAATTATTAATATGTGCATAATTGAAAAGTGAGTTGTCAAAAAGTGAACAACTAGTTTTTAAAAGTCAAGTTGTGTTGTGCTTTTAAAAGATATTTTAATTAATTAATTAATTAGATTTTCTTTCAATTTTGGAGTTGGAGTTTGATCACGAGTTGTCTGTTGAGTCATCTATGGAATTTGCATGAAAGGGGGAATTGAATCCCTATTAGGGGAAAATTGCTTTTCATTTGGAGATTAGACAGTTTTTGGAGAAGATTTTTGGGGAAAGCTTTTGTGCTTGGAATTTTGGAGATTTGTGGATTGTTGTGGTTGCTTGTTGATTTGGGGCTCGATTGTGCATCTGGATCTGGTTCCTACTTTCATCATAGTTTTCAGATTTGCAGAAATGATTGGATTTGGAAGAAATCTCACTCTCAAATCTATAACAGGGGTTTCATTACAATTTCTAGCATTGGATCTAAAGTAGGGTCTAGAATTCTTATTGTGTGCCTTCTGTTATTTTGTTTGATAAAATTCTGTGTCTGAATAGATCTGGATTCTTTTCATTAGATTTGTATGTATTTTTTTGTTCTAGGTATTAGAGAAGCCCTTAGATTTGATATTATAGGTTTTTATTGAATTTAATATTGTACCGTTATGCTGTCAAAATTTTTGTTAAAAGGTTGCTCATAGTTTTCTTTTAAAACAAAAAATCAATCTGAGACTATAGTTAAACTATATGGCTGAGGGAAAAATTAATCCCCTTTGGAAAGAAAAACAATTGGTTTGAAAAACCCACTTTTGGTAGAAAATATCACACTGGTAATTTAAAATTACTTCCTGGAAAATGAAAACAGTCAAAAATTATTTTACATCAGTAAAGTAAATTTCAACCTAATGAAGATCAAAAAGTTGATTCAATTATTGTAAGTTAGAAATTGGGGAAAATCTTGTTACCTATTCTGGAAGATTATTTTATCCTGGTTTTATAAAAATACTTACAGCCCTATAAATTGGACAATCATATTAAAAGAGGCCAATAAGATAAAAAAAAATAATATATATTCCAATCTAGACTATCTATATAATATACCCTGTGAATTTATTAAATTTCAGAAATTATTTTCTTAAAAAAAATTATATATATTCAAAAAAATTAAATACCTTATCAAACTGCATTGGATTGTTTTTAAAATAATTTTTTTTTGAAAAAAAGTTTCTAAGGTACTAAGTACCTATGTAGGGTACTTGTGCATGCAGGTACACTATGCATGTAGGTAAACTGCCATGCACAGGCCGCACCTGCGCTTGGGAAGAGGGAAGTTAACAGGGGGACGGGTGGGGCCGCCATGTCCCCCAAAGTTAAAAGGTTTTTTTTTAATTTTAGATAAGTTTGTTAATTAAATTGTTTTGTTATTATTTTAATTTTAATTTTAATGTAATATGTAATTTATTTAATTTTATAAATGATTTGTTATGTAATTTACTTTGTAAATCAATCTATTTGTAAATTAATTTAATTTATAAATAAAATTTAGATTGTTATGTATATATATTTAAACCTGTTATTTAACTTGGTTTAAATAATTTGTTTATTGCATTAAATTAAATTTGTAAGTAATTAAGTTAAACTAATTTTTATTTAGTTATTAACTTAATCAAGTAGGAAATTTTGGTCCCATACTTATATGAGAGTTATTTATTTAAGTTAATAGATAGTTTTATATGGAAACTTATTAATGATTAAAGTATGATTAAACTCCCGATTCTCATTTTTGTGGAAAGAGCTTATTTGATTAGAAGTATAATTCTTATATATGAGAATAGGTTTAAATTATGTGTTTGAAATCTCTCAGTGGTTTATGCCATTAATTCTTCAATTTCTTTATCTTTGGAACATGTAGTTAAATATATGTTTACATTAGGATATACTTCTCTCATAGTACATTTAAATTCTAACTGACCATTCATTGGGAATTGAGCCACATCTACTGAAATTGGGTCTTTTGTTCTGTTAAATCCATAAGATGACATATAGGAATATTCTTTATTTATGACATTGTTTTAATGTTTATGTTATGTTTCTCTTAGCGGATTTATGTGTTCCTACTTTTGGATTCATTTTTTATGAATATGGAAATTAAATACTTATAGATCAATTTCAGTTCTTTATGGCATGAGTGTTATATTCTTCGTTCCTGCAGTGTCTTCTTTTACATTATGTGATATCAGGTACTAGAAGACCTAGGGGGAAATAGAGGGCCAGGATATGTGTCAGATGGTTATATTTTTAGTTATGTTTCGATGTATGTGTATATTCCAATTATCATCCCTGTTTTGACCATTTGGGATCATGTTGTATTGATTTTTTCTTCATATTCTATAGAGGAGAATATGGTATTGATTTTTTATGTCTGATCCATGGGATCATGTGTATATTATTTTGTGAACACTTTGAGAGTGTTTTGTGATATCATGGTTATGTGAGAACCGTGTGTTCCTGTTATTTTGTGGAGCGGTCCTGAGGGACATTATTATCATCTTGTGATCTATGTGAGATCTATGAGCCTAGGGTAGTTTACCTAGATATGTAGTAGGAGGTGGCTTGCAATAAGCAGCAGGGCCCACAAGTACTGCCAAGATCATTTATTGTTAAGTATCTTAATCAAGTGATAACTAAATATAACATTGAGAGATTTAAAAATGAACCTAATAAGATATGGTTTCCTCACCTTGGCTTAGTGCTAGTACAGACTAAGGTGGGAATGGAGAAGATGACTAGCCCCCTTTTAAGGGATGAGTTGGCATAGTCTATGGCTTCATCAGTATGAGAAGACATTGAGACCGTGTATGGTTACTTGGGTGCCAGGATCGAGAGAGATTACCAGGATGAGACTCAAGGGTTAGATGTACATGATGACACCTTGCTATGGATAGTCTAGTTATCCTACATGTGTCGGTTGCCTCTAGATTAGTGAGTCTTTCATGGAATTATTACTTTTTCACCTTGAGTTAGAGAGCTTTCAGGATACTTTCCTTTGCTTGTTTGGTTTTTTTTTTATCCGAGTGAGATTTGTTGTTATCTCCTTAGCACGGTGGGAGTGGACCATTTAGGTTCACGAGGTCAGGTGGTAGTGATTCTTTTACCATTTAAGATTCTAATGTTCATGTACCAATGCTGGATGATCCTTGTGGAAGTTGTTCTTTCCTGATCTTCTTTGATGGATTTGTACTCTCTTCTTCCTCTTCTTCTTCTTTGTGTTTCATTGTATCAGTGTTTCAGAGATATCATGTTGTACTCTTCTCATTTGTTGTATTACATACCTTGCGACATGTGCAGTGGATGTAGATTTATGGATAACTTCTGGTGCCAGTTATATTTATGTCATCTTCTATGTGATGTTGTTTTATCCTTCATTTGTTTATATGGGTTTTGTAATTGTACCTAATCTAAATTAATTAATTAATATTAAAGTAATATTCATCAAGGAACCCTTGAGAGTGGTAACTTGTGTTGGTTATTGTATTAATGTGAGTAAATGGTAATTGCTTCCGCATTGATGTATATCTTGTATGTTAACTTTTAAAAAAAAAATTATTCTGCAAACTTAGATGCATGTTTAGGTTAAGTTCTCCTGGGTTCCTTGGTGGGGCATTACACTTGGTATCAAAGCACTGGGTTCTACATTGGGAACTCTGGGAAGTTGTGTGCCCATTAGATGTCTAAACTGTTAAACTTGAAAACAAACATAGACATATAACTCTTTTGTGTTTTGATAACCATTAAACTAGATCTAAAATATTTATGCTTTGCTTTCTCTTTAATGTCTATGAGATATCACCTTGCCTAGTGATTGTCATAGGCGGTGGACTGTATATTGTGCATGGTTACCATTTCTAATGCATCTGGGGTGAAATAACTTTGGATGTCATGAAGCAATTACTCCCTTGAGTGTGGATACTACTAGTCACCTTGTTATGTGGATGTTTTATGATTCATGATTTATTTTGGTTGATTGATGAATTGTTTGTGTTGTGTATGGGCTAGCATTGAAATTTTGAACTTTCTTATGATTGGATTAGTCACCTAACTCTTTTTTTGTTATCTATTTTGTGACTCTAGTCACACTTAATTTATTGTTGAAAATTGAGCGCTCTTATGATTTAATGTTGAACTTGTGATTCCCCCACTTGGGTTTTACCTATTGATTTTTGTGGTGGCTATTCCGAATGTTTGTTATTGTTGGCCCTATTATGTGATAAATATTGTTTCTATCATGTTCATCATGAACCCCTGATAGTATGTATAACAGAGGACATCACGGAGATGTTACTATGTTTCTATGGGATATTAAAATCATTGTGTTACCCATATGCTCGCATGAGTGTTGCATTAACTAGATCTATATGAACCCTTTAAACTGATTATTTGATGTAAATTTGAAGTGGTCTTTATGCAATTGATTGCTAGATGTTTTCTATATTGAGGAATGAGTAAAGGTTTAGATTTATTTTTTGAATTGTAAATGAATGATTGATCAATGTGAGTTTTATCTTGTTCTTAAACTAGATATTATATTGTTCTTAATGACTGTATATCATGTTCTTATTTGATGGCTTGTTTTCATATGTTATGTTTTGTTTTTAGTAAATGATTTGTATTTGGGGGGGGGAGATATATATCCTCAGCTGTTTGTAGGCTTCTAGGAGTAAGCCTAATCCTAGGGGGAGTGGATGTAGTACCTCGCCCCTAGTCCGATTTTATAAATGTTATGATTATTTTAGGAAGATAGATTATATATTAGGAAATCATTGATGCTTATGATTTTACTCTTCCATGTGTATGGTTGGTGTGTTTGTTTTATATTCTTTTTGACGTGCCTGATGTGGTTGAGGGACGGAGTCGTAGTTACTTGCTTGCGAGATCCACACAATCAGCCAATCGCCACCATTGTTTGTTACATATTTATATATGTTTGTACATGCAGGTGTTGTATGTAGGTTGATAGGTACCAGGCATCATCTTCCTTGAATTGTCAGGATGAGTGTGCCCTATCACAATATCTCAAATGGTAAGAGAGGGGAGATAACACGGATCCAAAACCCGAACTTAAGCTCATTTGTCCTAGGTTTAGACAAGAATAAGTCTGACTACCCTACTCGAATTCATCTAGGAGACAGGAGTTCATGGATCCCCTTTTGGTGTTGCTTGGTTTTATGTTGTTTGATTTTATCCTGTTTGGTTTCAGTTGATTTGTGGTTATGTGGGTGATTATTAATTTGTGATTATAGTTGATTTATGTTTATATAGGTTGATATTATATGATTATTAATGTTAGGTGCATAGTTGAATTTTATGATTAAATATGCTCCTATGATTAATTGAGGAAATTAAATTAAAGTTGATTATTTGAGTATTTGGAAATTAATATTGATTATGTCCTAAGTTTATTTTAATGAAATTTAATTAAAATCAAATAATTGATTATTTGGATTTAATTGATTATTTTATTAATAATTAAATTTTATTATGTTTGTGAGTACTATTAAATAATTAAATATTAAATTGCATATTTTAGGATGCATTAAGTATTTTATTTATTTAATATGTTTTTTAAATTATTAACATGTGCATAATTGAAAAGTGAGTTGTTGTCAAAAAGTGAACAACTATTTTTCAAAAGTCAAGTTATGTTGTGCTTTTAAAAGATATTTTAATTAATTAATTAATTAGATTTTCTTTCAATTTTGGAGTTGGAGTTTGATCATGAGTTGTCTATTGAGTCATCTCTGGGATTTGCATGAAAGGGGGAATTGAATCCCTATTAGGGGAAAATTGCTTTTCTTTTGGAGATTAGACAGGTTTTGGAGAAGATTTTTGGAGAAAGCTTGTGTGCTTAGAATTTTGGGGATTTGTGGATTGTTGTGGTTGCTTGTTGATTTGGGGCTTGATTGTGCATCTGGATCTGGTTCCTACTTTCATCATAGTTTTCAGATCTGCAGACATGATTGGATTTGGAAGAAATTTCACTCTCAGATCTACAACAGGAATTTCATTATAGTTTCTAGCATTGGATCTAAGGTAGGGTCTGGAATTCTTGTTGTGTGCCTTTTGTTATTTTGTTTGGTAAAATTCTATGTTTGAATAGATTTGGATTCTTTTCATTAGATCTGTATGTATTTCTTTGTTCTAGGTATTAGAGAAGCCCTTAGATTTGATATTATAGGTTTTTATTGAATTTAATATTGTACCATTATGTTGTCAAAATTTTTGTTAAAAGGTTGCTCATAGTTTTCCTTTCAAATGAAAAAATCAATCTGAGACTATAGTTAAACTATATGGTTGAGGGAAAAATTAATCCCCTTTGGAAAGAAAAACAATTGGTTTGAAAAAACCACTTTTGGTAGAAAATATCACATTGGTAATTTAAAATTACTTCCTAAAAAATGAAAAAAGTCAAAAATTATTTTACATCAGTAAAGTAAATTTCAAACCCAATGAAGATCAAAAAGTTGATTCAATTATTGTAACTTAGAAATTGGGGAAAATCTTGTTACCTATTCTGGAAGATTATTTTATCGTGGTTTTAAAAAAATACTTACAGTCCTATAAATTGGACAGTCATATTAAAAGAGGCCAATAAGACAAAAAAAATTATATATATTCCAATCTAGACTATGTGTATAATATATCCTATGAATTTATTAAATTCTGAAAATTATTTTCTTAAAAAAAATTTATATATATTCAAAAAAATTAAATACCTTATCAAACTGCATTGGATTGTTTTAAAAATAAATTTTTTTTGAAAAAAGTTTTTAAGGTACTAAGAACTTGCGCAGGGTACCTGTGCATGCAGGTAGCCTGCCATGCGCAGGTCGTACCTGCACTTGGGAAGAGGGAAGGTAAGGGAGGGGCGGGGGCCGCCATGTCCCCCAAAGTTAAAAGGGTTTTTTATTTATTTTAGATAAGTTTGTTAATTAAATTGTTTTGTTATTATTTTTATTTTTATTTTTATGTAATATGTAATTTATTTAATTTTATAAATGATTTGTTACGTAATTTACTTTGTAAATCAATCTATTTGTAAATTAATTTAATTTATAAATAAAACTTAGAGTGTTATGTATATAGATTTAAACCTATTATTTAACTTGGTTTAAATAATTTGTTTATTGGATTAAATTAAATTTGTAAGTAATTATGTTAAACTAATTTTTATTTAGTTATTACCTTAATCAAGTAGGAAATTTTGGTCCCATACTTATATGAGAGTTATTTATTTAAGTTAATAGATAGTTTTATATGGAAACTTATTAATGATTAAAGTATGATTAAACTCCAGATTTTCATTTTTGCGGAAAGAGCTTATTTGATTAGAAGTATAATTCTTATATATGAGAATAGGTTTAAATTATGTGTTTGAAATCTCTCAATGGTTTATGTCATTAATTCTTCAGTTTCTTTATCTTTGGAACATGTAGTTAAATATATGTTTACATTAGGATATGCTTCTCTCATAGTACGTTTAAATTCTAATTGACCATTCATTGGTAATTGAGGCGCATCTACTGAAATTGGGTCTTTTGTTCTATTAAATACATAAGATGACATATCGAAATATTCTTTATTTATGACATTGTTTTAATGTTTATGTTATGTTTCTCTTAGCGGATTTATGTGTTCCTACTTTTGGATTCATTTTTTATGAATATGGAAATTAAATACTTATAGATCAATTTCAGTTCTTTATGGCGTGAGTGTTGTATTCTTCGTTCCTGCAGTGTCTTCTTTTACATTATGTGATATCGGGTACTAGAAGACCTAGGGGAAAATAGAGGTCGGGATATGTGTCAGATGGTTATATTTTTAGTTATGTTTCGATGTATGTGTATATTCTGATTATCATCCCTGTTTTGACCATTTGGGCTCACGTTGTATTAGGTTTTTCTTCATATTCTATAGAGGAAAATATGGTATTGATTATTTGTCTAATCCATAGGATCATGTGTATATTCTTTTCTAAACACTTTGAGAGTGTTTTGTGATATCATGGTTATGTGAGAACTAGTGTGTTCCTATTATTTTGTGGAGTAGTCCTTAGGGACATTATTATCATCTTGTAATCTATGTGAGATCTGTGAGCCTAGGTTAGTTTACCTAGATATGTAGTAGGAGGTGGCTTGCAATAAGCAGCAGGGCCCACAAGTGGCTGCCAAGATCACTTATTGTTAAGTATCTTAATCAAGTGATAACTAAATATAACATTGAGAGATTTAAAAATGAACCTAATAAGATATGGTTTCCTCACCTTGGCTTAGTGCTAGTACAGACTAAGGTGGGAATGGATAAGATGACTAGCTCCCTTTTAAGGGATGAGTTGGCATAGTCCATGGCTTCGTCAATATGAGAAGTCATTGACACCGTGTATGGTCACTTGGGTGTTGGGATCCAAAGAGATTACCAAGATGAGACTCAAGGGTTAGATGTACATGATGACACCTTCCTATGCATAGTCTAGTTATCCTACATGTGTCGGTTGCCTCTAGATTAGTGAGTCTTTCATGGCATGATTACTTTTTCACCTTGAGTTAGAGAGCTTTCAGGATCCTTTCCTTTGCTTGTTCTATTTTTTTTGTTATCCGAGTGGGATCTATTGTTATCTCCTCAGCATGGTGGGAGTGGACCATTTAGGTTCATGAGGTCAGGTGGTAGTGATTCTTTTACCATTTGAGATTCTGACGTTCGTGTGCTAGTGCTGGATGATCCCTATGGAAGTTGTTCCTTCCTAATCTTCTTTGATGGAGTTGTACTCTCTTCTTCTTCTTCTTCTTTGTGTTTCATTGTATCAGTGTTTTAGAGATATTATGTTGTACTCTTCTCAGTTATTGTATTACATACCCCACGACATGTGTAGTGGATGTAGATTTATGGATACCTTATGGTACCAGTTATATTTATGTCATCTTCTATGTGATGTTGTTTTATCCTTCATTTGTTTATATGGGTTTTGTAATTGTACCTAATATAAATAAATTAGTTAATGTTAAAGTAATATTCATCAAGGAACCCTTGAGAGTTTTAACTTGTGTTGGTTATTATATTAATGTGAGTAAATGGTAATTGCTTCTGCATTGATGTATATCTTGTATGTTAACTTTTAAAAAAAAATTATTTTGCAAACTTAGATGCATGTTTAGGTTAAGTTCTCCTGGGTTCCCTAGTGGGGCATTACAGGACATCAAAATCATCAGAGAGCTCTTAAAACCACCAAGTAGTAAAAAGTCAAAGTTAATAGTAAAAAATGGTTTTTACCTGTTTTAAACCACTTTTAGGGTATTTAATCATATTTTCACCCTATTTTTCATCTCGATTAATCAAACAAGCTCAATATTCATTAAGATCTTAATGAAATGAATGTCCACATCGAAATGAAAATCAAAACTTAGCACTGCATCAAGTCAAATCTAGTCAAACTTTAGTCAACTAGAGTCAAAGTTAGTCAAACCAAGTGTAGAATCAAATCAAAATCCTTGAGGATCAGTTCTACATCATTTAATCAAGTCAACCTTGGTTAAAATAAGTCAACCCAAGTAAAATTTTGTCAATATTAGTAGAAATTGAGCTCAAAGTATCTGAAATTACTTTCACATCATCTGAAATCAAGTTGTAATCAATCACATCATTCAAAATCAATATGGACTCATCATTATATTTTGATTTCTCTCTCGAGGGGGCATAATCAACATATCTTGAATCAAAAAGCACATCTTGTAATTAAGAAATTTTTCAAAATCTAAACCTCAAATAAATTTAAAGTATCAAATTTTTGTCATATCATCAATTTCCAAAATCTAAACATCGAATCAACCCAAAGTATCAATTTTTTTTCATTAAATCAAAATCAATCAAATTTTTTAAATCATGAAATCATCAATCGAATTTCATCAAATCTTCTTCATCAATCAAGTCATTAGTAATCAAACTAAATCCTATTGTCAATTGATCATAAATCAAATCAAGTATCACATCAAATCAAACTAAATCACATCACTAGGGGCACCACAACTTCATTAAAATCCATATCAAGTTGGTGGTCTCCAATAAATTTCAGTGAACAAGTAATTTCATCAAAATCCATATCAAATTACTCAATTGCATCAGTCTTTCCATCATCATTAAATCAATAGGGAAATCAATTTCATTAGGAAGCATATCAAATTTATAGTGTCTACATCATAAAATCAGAAGGTAATGGACTTCATTAGGAACCATATCAAGTTAATTATCTCAATCATTAATTTTTTTCTTGATGGTAATCAATTTCATCAGGATCCATATCAAATTGGTTATTCATTATCATCGACATTGGTCTTATCACTCCTTCAAATAGTTGATCAATTTTATTAGAATTCATATCAAATATATTATACTTGCTAAATAAATCAATCTCATCATCATATTGAGAGAAGTTTCATCAAGATCCATATCAAACTATTTTCTCAACCCAACATCAATCACATCAAGGTTTTCAATTCAATTGACTTATCAAATTTTTATCTCATATCAAACATTAGTGATCTATCATCGCATCATCTTCATGATCAAGGAAAACATATGACATTCTTCTAATCAATGTGCTACCCCCACATCAATTAAAAGAGGGGAAAATGTAATCACCTAAAAATGGTCTAGGTAAATCAAAAGGCATAAATCATAATCAATTGACCTAAATCATAATTAGGTGATCAAAAATATAATCAAAGTCATTAAATCAAGTCAATCCTAAGCATAATTATGTAATTGAATTAGATAAATTTAATTACATAGTTCATCAATAATCAAACAACAATGATCATTAGTAAATGACTATTTATTAATTAATTATTATATCTAATTAATTAAATCAAATCTCAAAAATCTCATGGCTAGAGATATTAATTAAATGTCCTAATATTCAATCAACTCATAAAAGGACAAACAACTTGGTTCAAACCAATGAGATTGAAGCACAAGGACCACTCGAAGGTTATTTTCAATCTCAACCATTCAATTCAAATTGGAGAATCTTGGCCCTTCAATTCAAATTCAATCAATTTCCCTCCAAGGAAAATCTATAAAAGCAATCAAAAGAAAGGCATTTCATAATCTAGATCATTTGCGCACCTAGGGTGTGCTAGCTTGAGGTTTGAGATCATTTGACATTGTGAGAGTTCATTTTAGTAATAATTCATCCTTGTACATCATTTATTATAGAAATTCATATCTGAATTCATCATGTAGCAGAATAATTTAGTCTAGTTAGCTTTATATTATGCTTAATTATATTAGATTGTAGTATTAATTTCATCACATAGCTTCACCCTGATCATCAAATATGCATTCATGTAGATGAATTTCAATGAAATCTTTCATTTCATGAGTGGCATTCATTGATCTAATATTTATGATTGTGAGAGAACTCATAATTAGATTATAACCATCATAACTAGGAAGTGTTGTGTTGCAGAATACAGATACACAATTTTACACACACAAGTGTACATGTGAACTAAAGAGCTTATGTCACTGCTTGAGCTACTAGTAGATGGAAAGTATTCACCATCATCATCATTCGATATAGGCTCAGACACGTATCTTACTTCATATGATTTTATGCACTTAGGACACGCAAGGTACATTATTGGTAGGGTGTTCCACTGAACATTCCAGTGTGCTGAGATGAAAAATGGAACCATGACTAGGTAAAACCACCCAAACAGTTGTGATCATGGTGTCTTTTTGTTCCCACAATGAAAAGAACATGATTTATGATACTTGGAAACTTTTCATTGAATGCATCTAACAATTTTTGCATCTATAGAAAAATTGCTTCCCTACAAAAATGACTCTGAGTATTAAAAATTAGGTAGTTTATTGTAGAGGAGCCTAACATGACCCTATAGGTCCAAACAGATCATGTGTAGGTGCCACAATTTACAAGAAACAATTTTCCAAAGTTTGAAACTTTTATGCACTTCGGGCACATGAGGGACATCACTGATATGCCATTTTGTTGAGAATTATAGCAAGTTGAGAGGAAAAATTGGAAAATTCCTAGGGAAAACCCACCCAACCAGATGTTATTTTAGCTTTAATTAGTTCCCATGATGAATAGAAAGCAATATAGACTACTTGGAAACTTTGCACTATGTGCATATGATAATTTTTTCTTGAACAGAAAAATTGATGCCCTATAATAATGACTCTAAGTCTTCAAAATATAAGGAAATTTATTATAGAGGATCCAAACACAACTCTATAGGCTCAAACAGATTGTGTGAAGGTGCCACAATTTACAAGAAATAGTCTATGAAAGTTTTTTTATTTTATGTACTTAGGGCACAAGAGACATCACTGGTAGGGTATGTCACTGATCATTTTGGCATGTCAAGAGGAAAAATGGGACCCTATCTAGGATAAAACAACCCAACTAGATTCAATCATGGTGTAATTTCATACCCATGAAAAATAGAACTTGACATAGGCTACTTGGCAAATTTGCACTGAGTGCATCTGACAATTTTTGCATGAACAAGAAAATATTATGCCCTACAAAAATGGCTCTAAGTCTTCAAAAACTAACACAATTTATTGTAGAGGGGTCTAATATGACCCTATAGGTTCAAATGGAGTGTGTGTAGGTTCCATGATTTGTAACAAATAGTTTATCAAAGTTTGATGGATCTATGCAATTAGGGCACACAAGGGACATCATTAGTAGGGTATGTCGCTAAGTGTTATGGCATGTCAAGAGGAAAAATGGAACCCTACCCAAGGTAAAACCACCCAAATGGATGTCATTGTGGTGTCTATTTGTACCCATGATGAATAGAATGTGATATAGGCTACTTGGAAACTTTGCACTAAGTGCATCTGACAATTTCAGCATGAACAAAAAATTGATGCCCAATAAAAATGACCCTGAGTCTTGAAACTTTGAGATAGGTTATTGTAGAGGGGCCTCCAATGTCCCTATAGGTCTAAAAATATTATGTTTAGGTGCAATATTTTTAATAAATAGTCTATGAAAGTTTGATGATTTTATGCACTTAGGGCACACAAGGGACGCCATTGGTAGGGTATGTGACTAGAAGCATCCCGATGTGTCGAGAGGTAAAATGAGACCATGCATAGGGTAAAACCACCCAACCATACATGATCATGATGTTGGTTTGTCCCCGTGATGAAAAAACATGATAGAGGCTACTTGGAAACTTTGCACTAAGTGCATCTAACAATTTTCATATGAACAAAAAAATTGTTGGCCTACAAAAATGACTTCGAGTCTTCAAAAAATAAAATAGTTTATTAAAGAGGGTCCTAAAATGGCCATATAGGTCCAAATAGATCATGTTTAGCTGCCACATTTTACAAGAAATGATATGTGAAAGTTTGACAATTTTATGCACTTAGGGCACACAAGGGACATCACTCATAGGGTATGTTGTTGAGTGTTCTGGCATGTCAAGAGGAAAATGGGACCATGCGTAGGGTAAACCCACATAATCAGATGTGATCATAGGTCAGTTTGTGGCCCCAAAAATAGAACATGATATATGATGCTTGGAAACTTTACACTGAGTGCACATCTGAAAATTTTGTATGAATAGAAAAATCGTTGCCCTAGAAAAATGACTCTGAGTCTTCAAACAAATCATGCACAGGCAATTTTCAATAAATAGTCCATCAAATTTTGATGGTTTTATGCACTTAAGGAAGACAAGGGACATCCCTAGTAGGTTATGTCTCTAAGCATTCCGACATGTTGAGAGGCAAAATCAGACCATGCAAAAGGTAAACCCACTCAACCAAATGTGATCATGGTGTCGATTTCCTCCCATGGTGAACAAAATGTGATATAGACTTCCTTCACAATGAGGTTTTGTTCCTAGTAGCCCTCAAAAATGATTTTTTGGTTCAGAACATCTAACACGTTCACCTATGATATAAAAAATTGATCTTTTTAGATACCAATTTTGGAGACACCTAGCATATATCAAACTTGACATGTCATTTTTTGCAACAAAATGGCCAAACATTTTTTATTTTAGTTATTTAAGGGCCAATTAGGCTTGTTTGACAAAGTACCTACCCTTTAAACACTCTCCCAAACCAAAACCTTTACTCCAATAGCCTAGGAAATGTTCAAATAGAAAAAATTAACATTTTTTGTCACTAGGAAAAACTAATTTTCAAATCCTTATGACCATTGGGTTCCCTCTTTTGCACTTGTTTTGCAATTTTATCTAATGCCAACTTTCCATACTTTCTGACAACTTAGTAATTTTACTAAACACTTGCACAAATGACCATATATTTTGAAAATGGCCTTCTTAGGCCTTATTACATCAAAATGAGTACTTTCAACACCAAAGTAGACACTTATGACCATTAATGGGAAATTGGTTGTAAGAAAAGTTGCTTAACAACTTTTCCTACAACTTGTCAACTTTTACAAAAAATGACAATATGACTCCAATAATAAACATGTTTGCATTCTATTATAATAAATAATCATTTAAAAGTATACACCATCTAACTTGCATGGAATGAATAAATTGAATCACATTTCAATTGTAAATATTTATGTTTTAAAATATCAAGACATGCACACAATGAAAAAATTGGATCACATTTCAATTGCAAATAATTAAGTTTTGAAGTACAAGGATATGCGCACAATGAACAAATTCGATCGAATATCAACTTTTAGATAATAAAAATGAACAATTATTATGTACATATACAAAAATGGCATAAATGCCAAGTCAATAATAGAGTTATAAAAATGTGCCATGTGCCATGTCAAGGTTGATATATACAACAAAAATATTGAATATATATATAAATTGATCCTTCAATGACCACAACTAGAAATATATGTCTCTGTCAATTTCTATGACTATGGTGGATCATCAAAATTGATCCTCTTCAAAGAAATATGTGGCTTTGTAGATGGATGCACAACAACATAAATTCAAATACCAAATCAAATATCTTTTGTCAAAAAATAGATTAGAGCTCTCAAAATAACTAAATATTGAACTGTAATTTATTTGAAATTGAATTATTGATTACCTCATGTATTTTTCCTACTCTTGTGCTATTTAGTAAAGATAATGGACCCCTTCTTGGATGATCAGGACTCCTCAAAAAATAGAAAGGTAGAGGATCAATGGGAAGTCATGAAGGGGGCTGTAACAGGTAAAAATAAATTAATACAAGTTAATAACATATATGTCAAGAAACACTAAAAAACTAAAAATACATGGACTAAAAAACAAATGTGTACCAAATCCTCAAATGGTTCTCCTATACTCATAGGAGAATAGTCACTGATGATCTATCTACAATCATTTCCTCTATGGTAAATGATAAGAAATGTTATAGTCATAGAGCAAGGAATTAGGTCTTTCAAATAAACAAAAATGCAATCCAACAAGAGTTGAGAAGAGGTTTTCAACTAAGAAGACATATATACAAATTCCCTCTATTGCGTTGGACCCCTTCTTTGACAATCAGGGCTCCTAACAAAATAGAATGGTAGAGGATCTATGGGAAGTCGTGGAGGGGGTTGTATTATGTAAAAGGTAAATAATACAAGTTAATAACCCAAAGTTGTTGAGAAACACTAAAAAACTAAAAATGCATGTACTTATATCTAAACACATATATTTAACATATATAGAATAAATGTGTATCAAAGCCTCAAATGGTTCTCCTATACTCCTAGAAGCATCATTGTTGGTGAAGAAACCGTGATCATTTCCTATATGAAAAATTATAACAAATTTTATAGTCATAAAGGAAGGATTTAGAGATTTCAAACAAACAAGAATGAAATCCAAAAGGAGTTCAGAAGAGGGTTTCAACTAAGAATAGGAGATGAAAGTGAAGATGAAAATGTTACCTCTTCCCTCTCTTGAACCTTGGCGACATCAAGTGCATTCATCAATTCTATAAACCCCAATTTTTTAATATATAGAATAAACAAAAAAGAATTTAAATCAATCTACATTTACATGTTTAATCATAATACATTTCAATAAATAAATTTAAATGGTGATAAATTACATTTTGTCATTTAGGTGCCTAAGAGGAATCAAGATTTCTTTTTCTATTTTAGTGTGCTAGAAGATGTCTTTCACACACAAGATGTCCTAGATCCGAGTGGGGTAAACTAAGAGAAAAAAAAATAACATAAGATATATATATATATATATATATATATATATATATATATATATATATATATATATATATATATATATATATATATATATATATATATATATATATATATATATATATATATATATATATATATATATATATATATATATATATATATATATATATATATATATATATATATATATATATATATATATATATATAATATTAAACATAAGTCAAAAAAAATCTAAATCTAAATGACTCACACAAGTTCAATTAAAATTGTAAATAAGAGTTGTGCAAAATATGATACCGCAAAGCATTCTAGGCCAAAGTCAATGGGCTAAAGTGTGAGATAATCAACTTGGGACATATGAGCCCCTGACAAACCCTATGAAACACCAAATAAATATACATTACAAAGTTAGTAAATATTAACAAAATATATTTTTAAATCAAGGTATTATTCTATTTTTAACATATTAAAAATCTTTACCTTCTGTGTTGAAGCTACATGTGTGGATAGAGTGGAATGAATGTGACATGGTGTACTCACACCATTTGTTGTACCCTAAAATGTATATTATTCATATATCATTTTAAATAGTTCTATAAATAAAAAGTTATTTACATTTATAAGATTTAAGTGATTAATAAATAACATGTTATAAACACAAATAAACACACATGTATATGCTCTCAACTAGAAAATACTATGGTCATCAAGGCATTAATGAGGGCCACATCCTCTGCATTGGAAGAATGTCATCTACTCTCATAATGTGTACACAAATGGGATGTAGAACCATCCCCATTCACATCAGTATCTACCCCAGAACATATATTTTGTAAGCTAGCACATTTATGATCAAGGGGTTGGGCTGAGCCAAACTGTGCATTCGATGATGAGGAAAGTGGCATACATGTTAATCCATCATCTTTTCTAAGAGGCTGCACTAACTATGTGCCATAATAAGTAATGACATATGTCAATGATGTATCCACCTAAAGAGTTTGTAACTCCATAGACTCCTTCGGGCCTATAGGGACCGTGATGTGAGACATGGGTTAAGTAGCTATAGAAATTGTATGTTGGGGGTCTACCACCCTCTAAGCCCCTAGTCTATCCTACATAGAGCCTCTCCCTCTACCCTCAAACTTCCACATGTCAAATTAGTTTAGCTTCGAGCCAAGGATAAACTCACAATATAACTTTCTAAAAAAATATAGAGGTGCCTCATAATATATACCAATGATCCCAAAAAGTATTTTTAATCCCAGTGTGGTTACACCAATGTATAGGAAACCTCTTGGTATCATGATCTTTTTATTTTATGAGTTGTAATTAGTGTCACACATTTAGTCAGTAAAGGAAGAAAATAGGCTAGTCAGTCAACACACTAAGTATAGTGACCGAGCAGAGCTCAAGGTAGAATAACATAGTAATCAAGCATAGTCTTGACCAAGCACATACATTGATGTAGATGATTACTAAGCACCAAGTATAGTTATAACTGAGTATTTAGATTTAATGAGCATTAGTATTTTACCAAGTTATGAATGTAGTATATACCGAGTAATACATGAATGATATAGTAGTATGTAATGGCACATAAAATGAGGAAAATAGTTTATACCGAGCTAGAAAATGGTTTACATATATCAAGGTGAATATTAAATTTAGATGTAATCATTAAATGATTAATGATCCCTATGTAATATTCTTTTAGTTTATTCATTTGGATCATAGATCTTAGGTTTTTTAGATGATACCATAACCCTAATTAGGTCAAAATATCTTGATATAAGAATTCTCAAGATGTCATTTTTACAAACATAAGACATATGAAGTAGTCACCTATAGGAGACATCTAAAGATTAGACATGGTTTTTAAGTTAAGGTTTTGACATAGAATTCAAGGATTATATTTAGAAGAACATCAGAGGCTACCGAGCAGAATTTAGAGAAGAAATCTATCCCAACAAGGTGATATCAGTTAAGTAATTATTAGATCTAAAATCAGGAAAAGTAATTTTCTACATACAAGTCAAATCTATTGTTACTTTCTAACAATTGTGGAAAACAAAATCTCTTAACAGAACAGACCTAACAAGTATTTTTATAAATCTCTTAACCAAGTGCACACTTAACAGTATTTCTTAAATCCTCTAACCAGGTAGATCCTAATAGGTCTTTATTGTTACTCCTAATAGGGTAAGATCATCATAAGTGATCAATATTGTAGCCTTAACTAGAAAAATTTATTACTACTGTTAGTGAAGCTTTGTGGTTTTCATCCCCACCACAGTGTTTACCTTCAAACAAGGGTTTCTACGATACCAAAATACTTGTGTATTGTGTATGAAGTTTCATGGATGTTTACATGTTAGATTAGAAATAATTTCTTATTTTCTATAATGTTATGAATGGATGGAAATGTTAACATGATAGTCAATTAATGAAATACATTGTCTTAAGGATTCAGCTCAAAAAAAATTAGGGTTGTTGATTCACCCCTCCTCTCTCAGTAACTCACCTTTCCATAATCCCAACAATTCGTATTAGAGCTAGTTCTCTTGTTGAAGAGGTTTAATCACTGAAGAGGAAAGATCTTAAAGATGGAAAGGTATAAGCTTGATAAGACAATTGAAAATGAGAAATTGGAGATGAAAATTCTCATGGAACATCTTAAGGACATCAAAGAAAAACTAAGACAATCACTAATCAAAAGAAAGGAATTATCAATTCGGCATGATGAGACTAAGTATCAGGAAGAAGAGATAGAGGAATTATTTAAAGGATATGGAAGTATATGATGCATCTAAAGGAACTATCTCAGATCTATCTAAAAATAATCAACACCTCACCAAAAAAGTGAAAGCACTGTAAATTGAACAAGAGACTCAAATGGTAAGAATGATTGAAGTCATGAAGAACACAAGACAAGTTGAACAAGAAAGTAATATGGCTATTGAAGATAGAAGACAAATGATTGAAAAGTTGGAAGAGAAAGAATCTAAAATACTAAGGTTGATCAAGCATCACTTTGAAATTTCCAATCAGATGGTTGTCATAAGTCAATAAGTCAACTGAGTAAATAATGAACTTTTTAGGAAATTGGAAGATATTGGTGATTTAACGGAAGAGAATGAAAGACTAAAAAATGAAGTGAAGATGTAACAACATAATGAGATGATAAAGAAAACTAAGGAAAGTACCAAAAGGATGGATGAATTCCTAAATAATCAAAGGATACTCGACAACACCACTGGATTAAGTTATATTGAGAAGGGAGAGTCATCAAAACATGCAGAACAAAATAATTCCTATGCAAATCCAAGGCCAAAGAATCTCTCATGCTATCATTGTGGAAAACCAGGTCACACAAAAAATGTCTACAGAAGAAAAGATAAAGGTATTCCTAACTCCACTCCTAAATTTGATGGTTATTGTTATAATTGAAATAAGTATGGACATCAAGAATATGAATGTAGATCAAAGATAAACAAGTCACCTAAGAGGAAATATATGGAAAAGCATTGTCGCACTTGCAACAAGCATGGTCATATATCACAGGAATGCAGGACAAAGACAAAACAACACCTATCAACTAAGAAGGAAACACAATTCTTACACTTGGGATTACAATATTTGGGTTAATTGTATAGCATGTGGTAGATATGGTCATATTGCAGAAAATTGTATAAGATTACATTAGAGAGGAAAATCTAGAAACTAGAAAAATTATGGAATGGCATGTCTGCCCTATCACAAGGTCGGTTACTTACGTAAAGATTGTAGAGACTGAGTACTAGAACCAAATGTTGATATGAATGAAAATACCATTGATGGAATCAGAAGGAAATTGAGTCAAATGTGGATATGATCAAATGAAGATAATGCAAGAACAAGCACAACAGTCAGTGACACCTCATCCTTTGGGTTAGGTGATTTCACTACCTCCATCTAAGTAAATCAAGTAAGTGTGGGAACTAAATTTTAATCAGTTATATCTTAAAACAGTTCCTTATATGTATTCTATGTATACCCAGCATGAAATAAGAGGCACTAGGTTGTTATATGTTTTGAACTTGGAATGAGTATCATCGGTAAAAACATGACCGAGTGAAATTTTTTTAGTCGGTGAAAGTGTTAAGGTTAATGGAGTTGAATAGTCAACCTAGAGTTAGTAGTGTTAACCATGTTGATCTATCAAAAGGAGATAACCAAATTTGTATCATTAACTAAGTTATGGTTGATGAAGAGTTTAATGCAAAAAATTTAAGCAGGAAAGCTTTTTGGGTATAAATATACATCGTGCCAACTCATTTTTCACATTGCAAAACTAGAGTGAAACCAGAGCGAGAAGAGTGATATTTGATCAACGAGGTTCTAAGCTATCTACTATGATTTGAGAATCTCACAAACTTTTTGGAAGCAAATCAAGTAAGTGTGAAGCAAACCGAGCTATTTGAATATAGTTTTCACGAAGCTCTAAATTATTATCAACGATGACATCCTCATCGAAGACCACTCAATCAAAGGATGATAAGGAGAAGAAGGTCACATTGATCAACACTGCAACATATGAAGAACCAAACTATAAGTTACACCCTGAGGTCTCATCATAGGTCAATGAGAAAGGAATGTTCTCATGTATACCACCCAGGGTTTTTTTTGTAAAGCACATCCGGTCCTACATTCACTGTAAGATTAGTGAAATTGGCAATTTTGAGTTGCAATCCACTTACCTAGAGTTATTAAAGGATGATAAATTAAAGGATGAGCATACACATCTATAGATTAAGGTTTAACCAATTCCCTTCACTTCCCAAAGGTATTTAAAATAGAGTGGATCAAGATAGTACTAAGTCAAGTACATGAGGGGAAAATGTGGCCAGATGAACTGGTAAAAATCTCAAAGGACATCATTCACATGGTCATTGATTATCCTATGTGTGATAAAGCTAAATCACTAAGGCACCCACTGAGGAGTGAGATTGAAAAGTTGACTGGAGTCGAATGGGATGGTAGAGGTATGCAAATTAACACAATTAATGACCATGAGACTAGATTTGGAATATATGTGGTCGCTTACAAGGTATTCCAATCTAACATACCAAATAGTGTTCCTTGCGGTGTTGTTGACATTGCATATAAAATTGTAAAGAAAGGATTACAACTAGACCTAGCCAAGTTGATATTGAGGCAACTTGAAGAAAACATGAGGAAAATCTGAGTTTCTAAGTCCAACACTTGAAATTTCAGATCTCTACTAGTATGTATATTTTTCTACTTGAAAAATTCATTTCCATTTTTTGGTGATGTGAAATGAGATGTCAACAAACTAGTTATCATGCAAATCATTGATTTCATAAAAATTTTAGGTCAGAATTTTCAACCTTTCATGGATGATTATTTCAGAAAATTCAAGGAAAGAATGTAGAAGAGAAGCGGAATACATGCACAGTTGGTAGAAAAGTATAAGGATGAAATATTTTTCTAGTAGACACCAATTCCACTTTCATTAAGGAAGTTAAACCAAGGAATGCATGGTTTCCACCAATGGGATATGAACTTGACATTGAATGATGATGCAGGAGCATCTCGGGTCCTTACCAATCCTGTGTCACCAAAAACAATTTGGATTTTGTCTATGTTGCTTAGTTCCTACTTTGACCAAGTTGGTTGGTAGTTGGTTAGTTTCCTTTGGTTACCAAGTGTGGTCAGTTATCTCTTGGGCAGTCAGTTGTTTCATTGGCACTCGGCGTTGCTTGTCTGCTGCTCGGTTATCTTGCTCACCAATGGGTTTAGTTTTGGTTTTTGTTATGGTTGACTTATGCATTTATATTGGATCATGGATTTAATGTTGGAATCAATCATTGGGAAGTGTGTTGTCCTAGATCTGACCATTCCTTCCATTGATTATGGATCTGAAGGCCGATTCAGTTCAATAGCTTCTTGTATAAATGTAGTTGTTGGTTTAGAATTTAAAGGAAATTTTTAGGAGAAGATAGAAGATAGATAGAATTATAGATTTTGATAGATCCTCGCATGTTTGAGGACTTCTATATTTTATTGTAATATCTGGCCCTAACTAGGAAGGCCTTACAACCCAGCATGTATGGTTCTAATTGATGAAAATATATGAAAGATCTGGCATTCTCTCTCTCACTGTTGTGTTTGTTTGCTTCACATGTGTTGAGCAGGCTTGGATCAAAAGGGTGCACCATTTTTTGGCCCCTCTTTCTCCTTTCCCTTGAGTTAGGTAGTATCAAAGAAAGGTGAGATCTTGATCTAGGTCTACGGATCTAGGTTTGTAGGTTCCTCTTGAAGCCCTAGTTAATTGTTGTGGGGTAGCAGATTGCAATCTAAGCTACAATTGTAGAGGGTTGTCAAGATGGTTCATGGGAGATGAGATGAAGATCTAGGATTGGAATATATGCTAAGGAAGATTTTTGCTAGGTTAGAAGCTATTGAAACAGCCCAAAGAAGAGGTAGACATCTTGAAGATGTTAGTGATGATGAAGTTGAGGAAGAACAGGCGAATGCAAAACCTGCACCTATTATGGATCAAGGTGAAGAAAGATTTTTTAAGGCTTTGACAAGTCTAAAGTGAGAACCATATTTCAATCCTCCTAAGTATGGTGGAAAGCTAGATTCTGATGAATTGGTGGACTGGATCACCGAGATGGAAAAGTATTTTGAGTATGAAAACATTCCTGAGGATAAGAAGGTGAAGATTGCAAGCACAAAGTTGAAAAGTCATGCATCCTTATGGTGGGAACATCTGTAGTTGGATAGGAAGAGGAAGGAAAAATACAAAATAAAGGTATGGAATAAAATGGTGAACAAATTGAAAGGAAAGTTATTACCTTGTGATTATCAGATTAACCTAGTTCAGCAAATGAAAAGTTTGAGGTAGAAAGATAGCCTGGTAAAAGAGTATACTGAGGAATTCTATAGATTAGATATCAAATCTGGACATGATGAAGATGATGTGGAAAGAATTGGTAGATACCTGAATGGTTTGAGAGTTTCCATCCAAGAGGAAATTAGTATGGTCAAGTTGGAGAACATTGAAGAGGCTTATCAATTTGCATTGAAGGATGAAGAGAAATTGAACAAAAGACATGAGAAAAGGCAAAGAGGTTGAGGTGGTAGATTCCCTAGAGGAAGAGGTAGATCTAATGGTGAAAATGGTAGACCTGAACTAGAAAAGACAAATCTAGACAAAGGCAAGACCAAGTGGAAAGGTGAAAGTTCATCTAGAGGTAGAGGTAGTAACTACCAATGTAGTTATGGCAGAGGAAGTTTCCAAGGAACTTGTTACAATTGTGGAGAAGGACATAGATATTTTGAATTTACACATGCAAGTAAGAACATTGGTAGCAGTAGAAATTCTTTAGTGCAATAAGAGTAACTGAATGAACCTGAAAAAGAAAATAACTTGATGGTAAGGAAAGCACTATGGAATGAAAGCAAAAAGGAAGATCTAATAAGGAAAATTTTGTTCAAGACTAGATGTAGAGTTTCTAATAAAGTTTGGAAGGTAATCATTGACAGTGGTAGCTCGAAGAATCTAGCATCTGAAGAGATGGTCACAAAATTTTGCAGTTGGAAAGGTTGGTACATCCAAAGCCCTATCAAATTTCATGGATCAAAGATGAGCATACACTCCTGGTAAGTGAACAATGTTATGTGAATTTGAAGATTGGAAAGTACTATGATAAGGTGTTATGTGATATCATGCCTATGGATTGTTGTCATATTTTGTTGGGTAGACCTTGGCAATATGATAGACATGCGCTATATGATGGGAGATTACATAAGTATACTATTGTGGATGATGGAAAGAAACAAATCTTGTCACCATTGATGGAAGAACCTATTAGTAATTTTTGCACATCTGTGAAAGTTTTTTTGATGGAGGGAAGAAATTTTGTTAACTCTTTGAAGAAGAATTATGTATTTTTTGTTGTGCTCCCTAAGAAACCAAGTAAGAAAATAGAGGATAATGTCCCTGAGGAGATTGATAAGTTACTCACCAAGTATAGTGACATAATTTCTAATAATGTACCTGATGGTTTTCCATTGAAAAGAAGCATTGATCATTGTATGGATCTAATCCCTAGAGCTAGTTTACTAAATAAGGCACCTCATCAGTTGACACCTACTGAGAATCAAGAATTGAACTGATAGATTCAAGAGTTGCTAGAGAAAGGTTTGATCAGAGAAAGATTGAGTCCTTGTGCAGTACCTTTAGTATTGGCACCTAAGAAGAATGGAGAATGGAGAATGTGTACTGATTCCTGAGCAATCAATAAGATAAGAGTGAAGTATAGATTTCCTATACCAAGAATGGATGACATAATAGACAATTTGATTGGAGAAAAGTATTTCACCAAAATTGATTTGAAAAGTGGGTATCATTAGATCAGAATCAAAGAAGGTGATGAATGGAAGACTGCTTTCAAGACAAAAGAAGATTTGTATGAGTGGTTGGTTATGCCTTTTGGTTTAACTAATGCATTGAGTACTTTTATGAGGCTAATGAATAAAGTTTTGAAGAAATTATTGGGTAATTTTGTGATTGTATATCTTGATGACATTCTGATATTCAGTAAGACTAGAGAAGAACATTTGTTGCATGTTAGACAAGTTTTGCAGAGATTGAAAGAGGAAAAGTTGTTGATAAATCTGAAAAGTGTTCATTCATGAAAGAGGAGATTGTGTATTTGGGATTCATTATTTTAGCTGATGGTTTGAAGATGGATCCTAAAAAGGTTGAAGCTATTTTGAATTGGCCTACAGCTGTGAATGCTAGTGAGGTAGGATCATTTCATGGTTTTGCAAGTTTTTACCGAAAGTTCATAAGGAATTCTAGTTCAATTTGTAATTCTATGACTAAGACTATGAGAGGAGACAAAAGATAATTCAAATGGACACATGGAGCTAAAAAAAGTTTTGAGACTCTGAAGTAGAAGGTTGTTGAATTACCTATTTTGGCATTACCTGAATTTAGTAAGTTATTTCAAGTGGAATGTGATGCAAGTGGAAGTGCAATTGGACTTGTGTTGAGTCAAGAAGGTAAACCTATTGCTTTCTTTAGTGAAAAGTTGAATGAGGCTAGAAGTAAATATTTTGTGTATGATCAAGAATCCTATGCTATTGTTCAAGCACTGAAGAAATGGAGACATTATTTGATACTGAGTGAGTTTGTGTTGTATACTAGTCATAATGCTTTACAGTATTTGGGTAGTCAGAATAAGTTGAATCAGGGACATATGAAATGGGTTGAGTATTTGTAGAGATATACATTTGTGATAAAGCATAAGAGTGGAGTCACTAACCGAGTTATTGATGCATTGAGTAGAAGAATATCTTTGATGAACGAGATGAAAATTAAAGTTCTTGGTTTTGATGAGATGATAGATTCTTATGAGTTTGACCATGATTTTTTTGAGCCATGGAGAAAGTGCAAAGCACCTATTCAAGATCAGCAAGATACTAAATGGGATGAATATTTTATTTAGGAAGGTATTTTGTTTAAAGGTATTCAATTGTGTATACCGAGAGGAGTAATGAGATCTAATTTGATAAAGGAGAAACATAGTAGTGGTTTGGCTGGACATTTTGGTATTGATAAATCATGGAATTTTCTTAAGGAGAAGTACTATTGGCCACAGTTGTATAGAGATGTTCACAAATTTATGAAAATTTGTGGAATTTGTCAAGTTTCAAAAGGAGTAAGTCAAAATATTGGATTGTATACACCAATTGTTGTTCTTGAGAAACCTTGGACTGACATCAGTATGGATTTTGTTCTTGGCTTACCAAAGACAGTAAGAGGTAATGATTCTATATTTGTTGTTGTGGATAGATTTTCAAAGATGGCACATTTTATACCTTGTAGAAAGACATCAGATGGAGTACATTTAGTAGATCTTTTCTTTAAGGAAATTATCAGATTGCATGGATTACCGAGGAGTATTATCTCTGACTGAGACAGTAAATTTGTTGGATACTTTTGGAAAACCCTTTGGAAGAAATTTGGCACTGAGTTGAAATATAGTTCTACATTTCACCCATAAACTGATGGATAGACTAAACTTGTGAATAGAAGTTTGGGAAATCTTTTGAGATGCTTAGTTGGAGACACACCGAGTAATTAGGATTTTGTGTTGGTAGAAGCAGAGTTTGCATACAATAATTCAATGAATAGGAGTATTGGAAAGACACCATTTGAGATTGTGAATGGAACACAACCAAGAGGAACATCTAATTTGAGAGACATTGCTGATGAGAATAAGAAAAGTATTGAAGGAGTAAAATTTGTTGAGTACATGAAGACATTGCACGAAGATGTGAAGCTAAAGCTAGAAGACAGTAATCAAAAATACAAAGATACAGTTGATAGATCAAGGAGACATAATACTTTTGATGTTGGTGATGAAGTGATGGTTCATTTGAAGAAAGGCTGATTTCCTGTTGGAACATATGGGAAGCTGAAGATGAAGAAGTTTGGACCTTGCAAGATTTTGAGAAAATTTGATAATGGAGATGCATATCAAATTGAGTTACCTGATGACATGGACATATCACCTATTTTCAACATTTTTTATTTGTATGAATATCATGAATCTGATGAAGAAGTGATAGTACCAACAGAATATCCTAAGAAGTAGAATGAAGAAATTGAAAAAAAATTTAAGGAAAGAGTTAGTAAGAGTACATGAGGAAAATAGTATATGGAATATCTGGTAAAGTGGAAGAATAGATCGATGGAAGACAGTTCATAGATTTTACAGTCTAAGTTGGATGCAACTTGGACCAGACCTACCAAATGATTTGGAGAATCATTTCAAAATAACCCTAGGTGTCTGATGCAGGAGCATCTCAGATCCTTAGCAATCCTGTGTCACCAAAAATAATTTGGAGTTTGTCTGTGTTGCTTGGTTCCTACTTTGACTGAGTTGGTCAGTTTCCTTTGGTTACTGAGTGTGATCAATTATCTCCTAGGTGATCAAGTTTTTCACTAGCACTCGACGTTGCTTGTCTACTGCTCGGTTATCTTGCTCACCGACGGGTTTAGTTTTAGTTTTTGTTATGGCCGACTTATGCATTTATATTGGATCATAGATTTAATGTTGGAACCCATCATTGGGAAGCATTTGGTCCCAAATCTAACTGTTCCTTTTGTTGATTGTAGATCTGAAGGCCAACTCAGTTTGGTAGCTTCTTGTATAAATGTAGTTGTTGGTTTAGAGTTTAAAGGTAGTTTTTAGGAGAAGATAGAAGATCAATAGAATTAGAGATTTTGACAGATCCTTGCATGTATCAGGACTTATGTATTTCATTGTAATATCTGGCCCTAACTGAGAAGGCCTTACAGCCCGGCATGTATGGTTCTAATTGATGAAAATATATGAAAGATCTGGCATTCTCTCTCTCACTATTATGTTTGTTTTCTTCCACATGTTGAGCAGGCTTGGATCATTAGGGTGCACCATTGTTTATCCCCTCTTGCTCCTTACCCTTGCATTAACCAAGCAACTAGGTCAATAAAAGCATTATTGGAAAAGCCTAAAGATAAGAATGCAATGATATTTGGCACCTACAAGGAAGAAAAAAAAAGAATCAAAATGGATTTACTTGGAGTAAAAGTAGGAAGAAAATCAAAGAAAATGATGGAAATATTGGATAAACAATTTGGTGAAGAAGAAGAAGAGAATTTGGTTGAAAAGGCAATCGAGGAATGATTGTTGATTAGTAATAGTGAACATGATGAATAGACCAAGTCAAACAAGGAGATATAAGAAGAATAGATGAAGGAAACTAAAGGAAAGAGGAGACATGTAGAAAGTCCCACACAAGAAAGGAAAAGATCCTCTACAAGTGTTTCCCCACCTTTGAAATGTGGAGTTACAAAAATTACAAGGCCAACAACAACCAAAACATATCAGAAGAAAAGAGGTACTCAAGCCTCTACCGAGATACCTAAGAAAAGAAGGAAGTTAATAAGAAATAAGGATGATATAGTTTTAGATGAGGATGATACCAGAAAATTCAAGGTATATGTTAATAAATCTCAATCAATTAATGAAATTGTAAAGAAAATAAAAGAAAAAGGAGGACTTTGTCACCCTAAAATAAATAGGTATGTACATATGTCTACTAAGGATTAGGACAAACTAAAGGAAGAAATCATCAACATGATGATTAAATTTAAAATGTTACCAATTGAATTTGAAAACTATATTCCAAATGAGTTATATGATAAGGTATCAGCAAGATGGACATATGCCTTGCATACCAAGAAGAAAATGAGGGAAATATCATTGATTTTGGCAATGTCAAATTTATCTATTACAAAGACTGATCAAATGATGAAAGAATATGCAAAACAATTTTTGATGGAAGGGAGAGCAATGAATATCCTACAAGAAAAACTCCAAGAAGCTAATGAGGAGAGAAATGAAAAAATGGACTAAAATTCTCAAGTCTAAAGGTGAAGCAGGGAAAATTGCACTTGTTGTTATTCCCGACAAAGGTGTCATAGGAAGAGGAAAAGGTGTACATTCCGATGATGTTGATATTACTGCACAAATTCTAATTGAAGAGCCTATTCATATATCAAACATTGAGAAGCTAGAGGATGACACATATGCAGAATATTTTTATCCTATTGGCTACATTGAAAAAGAGGATACACTAGAAAAGTTACTAATAACCAGGAATGAAGAAGTACTGATTGAAGACATCACTAAAGGCGATACCGATGATGAGGAAAATGAAGATGAAGATGTCACTACTACTACTACCAAGATCATAGAGGAAGAACATACTACTGAGGTAGCCATAGTACAAATACCAAGTAACTTACCAATTTTGGTACAAGCCATAGATATTGCTACCACAGAGAAACCTGAGGACTGAAACCTCAAGAAACCGATGAATATTATAGGAGAGAAGGGTGAACAAGGAGAAAAAGAGAACATCGAGCCTACAACCAAAGAGGTAGATGACAAAGGAGCTGAAACTAAAACAAATGTAGATAATTCTACTACCGACACAAGGCCAGAAGCCCAAGGACCTCACACCGAGGGAATAATAAAGGAGGCAAGAAAAAGAGGAAAGTGTCTCCACCAAGACACCAAAGTCAAATCCAAAGAAGAAGGCTCTAGTTCCTTAAGGAAATCCCCTACTTCTAGAAAATATGAAAAGAAAAATAAGAAGAAACATGGAAAAGGTTTGGTCACCCTAGATGAAGTAACATAAATACCTTCATATCACCCTAGAACCTTGGACCCCAAAGCTCTCAAAAGGTATGGATAATTATACACTAGAAAATCAGCTCATGAGAGGCTGAGGCAGGAGAGTAAACATAAACAAGTGCTTGAGGATGTGAGAAAAATCATAATGCAAGTTGTATCTGATGTCAATGTTGATGAGGCCACTCTCATCATTGACCAACTTCTAACACTTACCAAGCACATCGATTCTCCCAATACTGATGTTGAAAAGAAGATATAAGAGAGAGAAGAATCAAAGATTCAATTCAAAATAACTCAACCAAGTCATGGAAATTCATAAGGTGATCCTATCTGAGACTATAAGTGATATTGAAAATCTTATTCAGTAGATACTCACAATTTTGAAAAAGCTTTTCACTATAGACTCATTCACTGTACAAATAAAAGAAAAACGTAAGAAACTAGATGATGATCTATAGAAGAGTGCACAAAGCTTGATTATAGAACCCTATGCATTTAAATTACATTATGCAAAACTCAAGCATATACATGCGTTAAGAAATGAATTAAGGAGAGGAAGATAAGATCAAGGATCAAACAACCGAGCTATAGGTAGAGTTGTTACCCCACATTGAGGTGATGAAACAATATGTGATGAAAGAAAAGGATCTCGTAGCAACTCATGAGCTATCAATGGTAGATCACATTCTTGACATGCATGCCCAAGTTGGTTTGGAGAAGATTGCATTACAAAGTTTGTGTATATGATGAAAATCCACCTGTTAAGAACAAGTTCAAACATGCAAATGTTAATGATAAAGAGCATATTCAAATCTATTTTAGCATGTTCATAAACTTGTAAAAAACACTAGTTTTCACCACAACCTTTGATGAGCAATAAGAAAGTGCACCCAAGACTTGCTTGATTTTATCTCTTAAAGATATTTGTGGGTGTGCTCTCCCAACACAAGTATAGATCCCACTAAAATGCAAGTATGATGAGGATTTGAGATACTCAAGAAGAAGCTATCGAAGCAACTCTCAAGAACTCAAATGCAAGAGGCCAAAGAAGCTCAAAGAGGAGCTATGAAAGAAATCCTCAAGCTCAATTGCATGCAAGTAACAAGAACTCATGAAACTAAATCTACAATGAAAATCTAACAACTACCAAATGGTTAGCAAAAAACTCTAAAAATCTAAGCATACACTAGCATAATAACTCTAATGCAAAAAGGAAATGTATTTTGCTTGAGAGGGTCCTATTTATAGGATTTTGGAGGGCTGGGGTGAGGTGGAATCTATGTGGAATCCACATAGGTGCCACCAAGGAGACACATAAGCCATGCAAAGTCCAAGACTTTCTCACACATGTGTGAGCAACTTGGGATGTGAAAGGTCAAAGTGTACTTCAAGTACATGTGTAAGTGTGTGTAAGAGATGTATAAGTGAAAAAGTCCATTTTCACCATTTTAGAAAGTGTAAGTGTCATAAAAAATGTAAGAAGCCTTGTTTGTGCAATCTTAAAAAAATTTGAAAAGGTCATTTTTAGAAATTTGTTCACACATGTGTGAGCAAATAATTAGGACTAATAGATGTAGGAATCCAAAAATTAACCTAATTAACCTCAGTTAATTAGTGAATAGGTTTATTACATAGAAAGTGATGTGTGTAGGATAGCATCTAGGTTGGATTTAGGATTAAATTAAATAAAATTTAATTTAATCATGGCTTAGTAGAAATAAACAATCTGAGGGAATTAAATAAATTAAAAATTTATTTAAAAGGGGAATATGGAGGAACATGTATTAAATTAAATTTAATACATTATGAAAGGTAGTATTTAAATTTAATTCAAATACTGTAATTGGTGAATTTATTTAATTAAATAAATTTAATTAAATAAATAGATGAATTTAACAAATATAATTAATTAAAAAATTAACTATAATGTTATTTGGGGTCATTAATTAAATTAAAATTTAATTAATGTGAAAAGGATGAATTTAGGTGTCTACATTTTGCTCCTCTTTGAGGCGATGTCAGAAATGACATCTCGTCAAAGAAAAGAAAATATAGATGCCCCAGAGGAAAAAAGAGACCTAAGAGGTGCACAGAGGAAAAGTCAGTAGGAGGGTGTGCCCCCTCGGGAAAATAGGCTAAAAAAAATAAAAAATTTGGTCAATTTTCATGAAAGGAGGGAAAAGGACTTTGCATGACTTTGACAGAAAGGAAGAGTCGACCTACGGGCAATAGACGGGAGTGATCTAGTGAGTTCAAAAAATCCACCGTCATTGTGGCTCCAGTTCGTTGTGTTGGGGGGCCTGGCAAGAGAAAAAGGGAGAAGGGGGCATATGATAGAATGGACGTCACCACTTGGTGAAGGGAAACATCCAATGGTGGAGGAGCCATCGATGATAGACAAGAATGGATGGGTGATGAACAAGGGGAGAGCCAGCCATTTAGAGACGGGGTCCCTCCTCAAGGCAGAGCCATCGGATAGGCATCTCCGCCTGGGGTGGAGCCGCCCATCTATCGATGAGTGTCTCCACCTATGGATAGGAATCTTGGATACAAAATTCATTACTAATCTCACCCAACTTATCAAATTGGATTCTAATCACCACCATTGCAATCATGGTTTCTTGACGTTACAAAAAACATATTATATGCCCATATTCGGGCAAAAATGGAGCATTAGACAACATTTTTCACCGATGGGTGTCTCTTCCCTCATCGAGCCACCCATCCCCACATGGGCATCTCCACCAAAGCGGAGCCCTCTATCCCCTAATGGGCATCTTTGCCAAGGCAGAGCCATCGAAGCTCCACCAAATCGGAGCTGCCGATCCCCATATGGGCATCTCTGCCAAGGTGAAGCCACCCATCCCTAGATAGGCATCTCCACCTAGGGAGAGGGAGGAAAGGGGGGAGAGAGAGAGAGAGAGAGAGAGAGAGAGAGAGCCTCCCATTGCCAGATAGTTGTCTCCGCCTGCCAAAAGAAATGAGGGTGAGGATAAGCAATCTACTTGCCAAGGGGGAGTTGTCTAGGAACAAGATTTTTAGGGATGAAGGAAATGAGGAAAAATGGGAGGTTTGCATTGGATGAAAAAAGGGGAAGGGAAGGGTGAATAAGTAGAACCCTTGGCTCAAACAAAAATGTAGAAAAATGAACTAACTAAAATGCAACCTAGCTACATGATTTAGTGGGATCACTTGTGTTCATGTTGGAGAGCACACCTAAGTTTGATATTGCAATAGGAAGTATGCATCTTGTGTTATAAAAGCACAGATGACATTGTTCCATTGCATGGACTAGACTCTCAGATAGTTGTCGAAATAGAGATGTAGATTTCTCGACTATGATAGAACCTATGACATATACTTATTGGAGAGGTCTGGGCACACTTAGGTCTTGTAAGGGACATATGTATGCTAACCCATTTCCCCCATTATGATACACATAATGATAACTAAGAAACCAACAAAACATTCCTAAAGTATCCACACACAGATCATACCATAATCAACACTTGCATCAAATTTCACTAGTCACAATATACCAAGATATGGAAGATTGAGATAATCATGAGTAGGATCTACTGATACAAAAAGATAAAATCAACAAAGAAGGCCTCTTGACCAAGTGGCCATTCAGTGCACAATTCTTTCCATAAACGGGATAAGATTGATGAGATTAATTCGAGCCGACTAAGGAAGGACACATCCTATAGGGAAAAGATTGATTGTTTGAAATGGATATTTGCTGACAATAGATGTGAAAGGAAAAATAACTCAGAGATTTCATTTCGATGTTGATTTTGATAAGCACTTTGCGAATACTGTGTCTGGGAAAATCTCAGTGTCATGGGGTTAAGCTTAGCTTGCTGGGAATTGCGGGTGGATCCTTATGGCTATGCGGGAAGCAATGACTAAAAATTGGGACTAAGATGATGATGGATATGTACAGTAGATGGGGAGACAATGGATCCAAATCTATGATCATGGTGCCTAAGACAGGTTTTCACCATAATACTTGCCCAGAGTGCTTGTTTGCCAAGTTTTCACTTTTGGACGAATGCTTTTTTTCTTTTTTTGTAAGGTGCCTATTTACCAGGTGTGTACCAAACAATGATTTTTTTAGGAACATTATCTTCTTTTTAGGATTTTCTACTTTTTTGATATTTAGGATTTTTTCAAGATCTCTTTCTGATTTTTAGGATTTTTTGTTGAATAACATTGTACAGGAACTGAATGCTAAGTTACGCATAAAAGTGCTTCAAATGTAGGATATTTACAAGATCAGGGAGTGGACCTCACTTAGGTGTTGCAATTTGATATGCCCCAAAATCAAATCTAGCAGTAATAACAAATGGGCCCAACCAATTGGGTTCAAACTTCTCTTTCTTTTCTCAGTTTTGGAGATTCTTCATGTTATGTTGCAAGACCAAATCACCTACATCAAACTCATGGGATTTGATCTTCTTGTTGAAATGTAAGCGCAAGAAATTTTGATACACATAGAGGTGGTTGAGGGCATTTAGGCATCTCTCATCGAGGAGTTGCAACTCTTGCAAGCGAGCAACCCTATATTCTTCTTTAGACATCATGTTCTTGAGAGAAATTCTGAGGGAAGGGATCTCAATTTCAATGGGTAAAATAGCCACAAAACCATAGACAAGGGAGAATGGAGTGGTGCCAGTCAGAGCATAGATGGAGGTACATTAAGCCTAGAGGTAAGGATTGAGTTGCAGGTGCCAATCACGGCCAGTGTCATTGATGATCTTTTTGAGGATTTTTAAGATGGTTTTATTCGTAGCCTCAACTTAACTATTGCCCTACGGGAAATACTTAGAGGAACAATGCTAGGTAATGCCAAATTTCATACAAAGGATAGAGACATCCTAATTTTTGAAGGGTTTTCCATTATCAGTATGGAGATCTTTGGGGATGCCATAGAGGCAAATGATATAATTTAGGATAAACTTGGAAATTTTCTTACTGGTTGTATAGGTGAGGGGGATTGCTCCAACCCATTTGGTAAAGTATTCAGTGGTGGCTAGGATATACTTGTGACCACCTATAGAGTTTGGAAATATCTAGCCTACAAGGTCAAAACCCCAGTGGGAGAAAGGCCAAGGTGTGATAGTGGGTTGGAGGGATTGAGTGGGAACGTGTATCAAATCGCCATGCTGCTAACAAGGAACACAATTTTTCACATAATGATAGGCATCATGTTCCATTATCGTCCAATAGTATCCAGTGCGGAGCAATTTCTTTGCTAAAGTGAGACCACTAGAATGGGCTCCATAGATTCCTTGATGCACCTCTTCCAATGCTATGTGTGCTTCCTCTGAATTCAGACATCAAAGAAGAGTTCCCTCAAAGTGTTTACGAAAAAGAGTGTCTCCAAGGATTGTGTAACGAGAAGTGCGGTGAACAAAGGTTTTTTGTTGATTAGGCATAAGCATGAGGGGAATGGTTTTATCATGAAGATAGGCAAGGATTTCCTGATACCAAGGTGATTCAGGACCAATAATTTCACACACCATCTCCGAACCTAGTTGGTCATAGGCAAGGACCATAAGATTCTCGACAAGAAATTCACATCGTGTGCTTGTTTCTAGCATAGATATTAGTGAAGCAATGGTATCCATGGTATCTACTACTTTATTGTTTGCTCTTGGGATTTCCTGGAAAATGAGGCTTGTAAAATATTATTTGAGATCTTCAACCATGCATTGGTAAGGGAGAAACTTGTCATCCTTGGTGTGAAATTCATCATTGACTTGTTTGATAACTAATTGGGAGTCACCAAAAATAAGAAAACTTGTGATCTTCCATCTGATAGCTTGGCAAAGCCCTGTGACCAAGGCCTCATATTCTGATATGTTGTTTGTGCAAGAAAATGTAAGTTTATAGGATTTAGGGATAAGATCCCCTTGTGGTGTCATAAATAGAATTCCTACCTCTGATCCTTTCTGGGTAAAAGATCCATCAAAATAAAGTTTCCATTGAATGCTAGGAGTGACAGTCATGATAGTTTCATTAGGAAAGTCTGTGACAATAGGATGATCTCCAGGAATGGGAGCCTCTGCAAGTTGATCTACTATTCCTTTCCCTTTGATGGCTTTGCATTTTTTGTACACAATATCATATTCACTAAGGATCATGACCCATTTTTTCATGCGACCTGTCAAGGTAGCTTTAGATAACAAGTACTCAAGTGGGTCAATCTTTGCTATCAACTATACTTTGTGATTAAGCATATAATGGTGGAGCTTCTGCATACAAAAGACCACAACCAAGAAAGCTCTTTCAATAGTGGTATAGTTGAGCTCATAACCCACTAAAGTCCTGCTAAGATAATATATGGCACATTCTTTTCCATTGTCATCTAACTGTGCTAGGAGAGTACCTAGTGCTACTATAGTTGTAGAGATGTAGAGAATCAAAGGTCTACCTGGAACAGGCAGGACCAACACTAGTGGATTAGCTAGATATACCTTGAGTTTTTCAATATCCTTTTGACACAAGTAGTCCCAAATGAATTTAATATCCTATCTTAGTAGGTGAGAGAAAGGATGCACCTTGTCTGCTAGTTGTGACACAAATCTTCAGATGGATTGAAGTCTTCCTTGTAAGCTCCTTAATTGTTTCAAAGTTTTAGGAGGTGGCATCTCCAAAATGGCTTCCACCTTCTTAGGATCCACTTCTATTCCTCTGTGAGACACAATGTAGCCTAAGAGCTTACCTAATTGCACACCAAAGACAGTTTTTGGGATTCAATCGAACCTTATACTTTTCCAGACTATCAAAGATTGTAGTGAGCATATCAATGTGTGATTCTCTTGTCTTGGATTTTCCTAAGATATCATCCACATAATCTTCTATGATCACATGAAGGAGGTCATGAAATATGGTCATCATGGCTCTTTGGTATGTGGTACCTGCATTCTTGAGACCAAAGGGCATGACCTGATAACAAAATGTACTCCATGGGGTTGTGAATGTAGTTTTATGTTGGTCTTCCACTGCTATACGAATCTGATTATATCCATAAAAACCATCCATGAGGGACAACATCTCATGCCTAGCAGTCAAATCCACTATGATGTCAATGCTTGGAAGTGGAAAATCATCCTTAGGGAAGGTGAGATTAAGATCTCTTAAATTAGTACAAATCTAGATGCCCCCAGAGGGTTTACCTGCTAGTACAATGTTTGAGACCCATTCCAGATAGTCTATTTTTATGATGAACTCTGCATCTAGCATCTTTTGCAATTCAACTTTGAACAAGAGTGCTACTTGTGGATGCATCTTGCGTATTTTTTTCTTGATAGGTTTGATTTTAGCATCCACAACAAGATGATGTACAACCAAGTTAGTGTCAAGTCCAGGCATATCCTTATATGTCCATGCAAAGTTAATGTAGGCTTTCTTAAGGAGTGCAGTCTTGGACTCTTGTTCTATCTCATCTAGAGAGGCTACAATGTAGGTGATCTTAGGATCTACTTCTGTGCCCAAGTTAACTGCAATTGTTTCTTCTATGAGGATAGAAGATTTTTCTAATGGTAATGACATGAAGGTCAAGTCAATTTCCCCCTCCTCTAGCACCTCAAAGAGGTTTTCACTAGAGGATGCATCCTTTATTTTGTCTTTTTCTCCATCCAAAGGTGCCTCAGAAATGTTTTCACCCAAGGATGTTTTATCATTTTTTTTATTTTCTTTTTCTTCATTTTTGTGACTAAGGGAATTGACTTGGCTACCGAAGTAGGCTTTCTCACTATAGTGAATCTAGTGTTCATTATCTTGGAGATTTCTTAGTCTAGAAAGTGCTAGAACTACCTCATCTAAATCATATATGTCTAAGAGAGATGGTGAATCTTATTGGTCCCAATCGATCAGTTTAGGATTGGTAAGGGGAAGTTCGGGTGAGGAAAGGTCATATTGGGTGATATGGAGGAAATGGGTATCAAGGTCATTTTCAATATATTGGAAAGGGACTTCAAAGAACTCTTCCTCAGTGTTTGAATCATATTCAATCAAACAATAGTCATTGGAAAAGGTTTTCTTAGTTTCTATGGAACCCAGTCCTCATCCTTGAGGGTATCCAATTGCTTTTATGAGAGTTTTTATTCATGTTTCATTTTCTCCAAGGCTAGTGCCATGATATCCCATACTTTCAACAATGGGTGTGGCCTTTATATTCTTCCCTTTAGGAATGTCTACAAGTTTGTCTTCTTCTTCATCAAAAAGCTAGGAAAGAACATTATGTTCCATATGCTCGTTTGAGAGAGACCCCCAATGTTCAAATGTAGTCTCTTTACATTTCATAGTTTCTTTATTTTCCTTGGGAAAAAGTTGTGAAGATTTTCCATAAGACCTGGGAGAGAGAGGGAGTTGATTAATGCATAGGGAATTTTCAAACTTGTATTCCCCCGGGCCTTGATTGGTGAGCCTAACTTTCTTTTTGGACTCGGTACTCTTTTCTTGGGTAACCTTTTCTTTTCCCTTAGCTTGCTTAGACAACTATTCTTCAGAGAAAGTGTGTTGAACATGAATCTCTTGTGAAAGTGGGAAAACACATTCATTCAATGGGAAATAGTTTGATTGTTTTCCTTCCAACCTTTTGCAATATTGGAAGGGTTCATGATTGCCAGGAATGGTTATTTTAGCTCCATGATGTGGAAATTTTAAACATTGGTGAAATGTGGATGGGACACCTGAGATAGCATGTATCCATGGCCTACCCAAAAGAATATTGTAGGGTAGATCCAAGTCAAGCACTTGATAAGTAGTTTCAATAAGAGTTGGGCCCACTGGTAAGGGGAGTACAATGAGACCTTTAATCACCCTTTCTCTATCATCATATTCTTTTATTGTTATTCTCTTATTTACATCAATGAGGTCCTCCGAAAGACCAATATTGTGAATTGTGCTTAAAGTACAAAGATTCAAACCAGATCCATTATCTATAAGGACTCTTTTGATTCAAGTGTTATAGATGGTGACTTGGATATACAGGGGTTTATTATGATGAGGGTCATGACCTCAGAAATCCTTGTCAGTGAACACCAGATGTTATTGGGCAGCCAAATTTCTGATCATTGCTTGGAATTGAGAGGCATTGATATTTTTTGGGATGCGAGACTCAATTAGGGAATTCTCAAGGACCTCTTTGTGAATGGGGGATGTATGAAAAATCTCTAGTATGGATACCTACACAGGGGTCTTCTTTAGTTGGGAAAGCAAGTCATAACGTGATGCAGGTTCTATCAAGGTAGATGGTGCAGCAAGTGGATCCACAATAGGTGGATTGATAGTAGCTTGTACATTTACATGAGGGCAGTGGGTAGTAACATTGCAATCTACACTCTTTAAATTCAATGTGTTTACATGAGTGTCAGATTGGTCAATATGGCCACACAGTGAGTCAAAACCACAAACATCACTTTCAGCTAATTTTCCACAAGTGCATTCATCCCCTGAGATTTTTTTTATTGAATAATGGTAAGAAAATCCCTTGGATGTGCATGCATTGTTTTGATTATGTTCTAGAAAAGGTTTAGAATACATTTTTAACTAGGTGTTAGAAGTAGAGGCATTTTCCCCTTCTACTTCAATTTTACCATCATTGATCAAGTCTTGCACAAAATGATGAAACTTCATGCATTTTTTGAACTCATGCCCTTTTATGCGATGATAATCATAGTATTCATTATCCTTATACCAGTTGGGTTTAGGTTGATTTTCATCAAAAGGCCCAGTGTTAGGATAAACCATCATCCTTTGGTCAACTAAACATCAGAAGATCACGTCAAGGGAATCTGCCAGCTATGTAAATTATTGTCATGGTTATTGTTGATTGTTGTTGTTGTTATTTCCATTATATCATGAGAATAGATAGCCATCATAACTAGATCCTTGATTTTGATTATGGTTATTTGAACTGTTCTGATTGTTTTGGTTATTCAAATTGGTTTGATTATTGTTGCGATTGTTCTGATCATTGTTATTGTGATTTCCTTGGTTACTATCATTGGATGCTTGAACATTTTGGACATGTTTAGCATATGTCACTCCATCATTAACAACACCTTTTTTCTTAGACCAGAACTTGGTTTTATCACTAGTATTGTTAGATAAATTAGGGGTGTAGTGTTTAATTGCTCCTTTCATCAAAAGTGCATCTTCAATAGACTTCCCCTTTTTAATGAGTGCCTTGAAGGAATCTGGGGAAGCCATCTTCATCTGAAATGACATTTCCATAACCAAATTCTTAGTAAAGATGTCAACAAGATGTGAATCTGGGATTTTGCAAGGCATGCGATTTGCAAGATGTCACCATCTTTGGGGAAAATTGGCAAAGGTTTCTCCATTTCTTTATTTCGTGTTACACAAATCACTGAGGGATGCTTGATGTTCCATGTTATAAGAATATTATGTAACAAATTTTTCTGCAAGATCATGGAATGTGGAGATGGAACCTAGAGGAAAGTTCAATAGCCACTCTTAGGCTAGTCCTCCAAGACTTCTAGTAAAAAGTCTTAGGAGAAGATGATCATTGTGGGAAACTTCTTGTGCCGCTACATAGAATTCCTTGATATGTTGTGCAGGGCATGAGTCTCCCTTGTATTTGTCAAACTTTGGCATTTCAAAATTGGCAGGGAATGGCTGGGGAGTGATTGATTTTCCAAAAGGATAAGGACATATTTTTGCAAAAGAAAATTCCTTCTTCTCACCTTTTTGCATAGCCAACATCATGCCTTTGAGCTCATCAATTTGTTGGACTAATTCAAGAGAATTAGTGGTGATCGTATGGGCTTGAATTGTTCCTCCTCCTAATGATGCATTATTTCCCTCTGGAGGGGGAAGATTGGTGTTATGTCTCTGGTTGGTGTTATTTGCTTGTGCAGAATTTTGATTTTGTAGGACTCCACTAGGCTTCGAGAAAATAGAAGCAAAGTGTCGTCCTGAGGACCCTAGTTGTGTTTCAGGTACATGACCCATATTTGAACCATTTTTACTCACCCCTTTATTTGATTTAGGCTTGTTTAGGAGTTTTCAAATTAACTCAAGCATATCAAGGGGAGGTTGAGTTGTGTTATCAGATGTTGATGGCACTACTTTGCTTTTGTTGGTTCGAATCAACTTATTCTCAAGCAAAGTTTCATCAAAATTATCAGGGAGGATAACACCACTCTTTGGACAAGATTCATGAAGATATTGACAAAATTGGCTTGGATTAGGTCTTCCACTAAGCTTAAGTTATTAGGATCCTCAAAAAATCATTTATCTCATGGATTAGCATTGACACTTTCAGGTATTCCTGTGTCTGATTTCGTGTGAGGTTCTTCTCCATCATTAAAGTCTTGTTGATAGACAGTTTCTTGATCATTATCCATAAGTAGAGATTATTGTCTTAGCTTTGCTTATGATCGACTAAGTACCATGCACGAGTGACCTTAGGATGGTTGAATTGAAGAAGGGAGAATAGTTGATGAGGTATGGAAAGAAAAGGATTTGGTGATCTAGGAGCAACTTGGACTAATGATTAAGTCTTGATGATTGATTGGATTGATTGAATTGGATTGATTAATTTGATTTAGGATTAAATTGATTGATCAGATTGGATTAGAAAGGAACTAAGCCTCAAGGATTGATTGGATTTAAAGGTTTGGAACAAACCTAGGTGAAACAAGACCTTATGATTATGCAAACATAGGATTGGTTTTGATTTAAAGTCTTCTTGTGTTTGGGTGATAAACTGATGATCCCCAAACAAAATAGGACTGGATTAGGACTACTAGAGAAAGACTCAGTTCTCAAAGTAGTAAGGGATTAATGTTTTATTTGGAATTAAGGTCTATGAGACACTATTGGAATGATTCTTTCACCCTATGGCTTGATGAAGGTGTGAAAGATGGATTGACCTGATTTTGATTTAAAGTCCAAGATTCTGATTAATGTTACAAATGTTTTGGGATGTGGATGATGAAAGGGATGTTAAAAGATGAGAAAGGGATGAATGAAGTGAATAAGATGAGGAATGAAGGTCAAAGGTACTTAGTCGTAGGATTCCCAAGTGACAAAGGCCATGTTCACTTTATTCTTGGAAACAAAATTAGCAACCCGGTTGTTGTAAATGATTTTATCTAATTTCTCAACAACTTCTAGAAATTCTTGAATGGGTTTCAAATAAGATTGGTTGGCTTTAATCCTTTGATTGGTGATTTTGTTCTCTCTATGGACTCGTGCAACTAGGAGTTTTTCTTTCTTATGTTTAACACTATCTATCATGACTTGAGGACAATATCTTGATAGATCAAAGGATGTTCTTGGCAAGAACCAATTTCATACATACATCAAATGTGTGGGTTACAAGAACATTTGTCGAAAACAGTCCTACAAGGGACAAAGCAATCTTGTAGGATTTAAGTGTATGGATTTGTTTTTGCAATGAAAGTAACAAGTGTTATAGTTATTTATTACTCTGCTTACTTAAGCTATCTCTTAGGTGCCTTATAATTAATATGTTTATTAATTATAATGTGCAACCTAACTTTTCTAGTTTTAGGGTTTTGTTCACCTTTATAGGTTGAACCTTGTAATTCTTTTTTCATTATCTTGGAATACAATTTTCTCTCACTCTGCAGAGATTTTCCAAGCCTTTGCTTTTTATCTCTTTGGTTTCCTTTCAGCAATAGGTTATTTGCATGCAGGTGTTCTTGGTGATTTGTGAAGTTGGATTTCTCAACTTCTACATGGTATCAGAGCTTCCCTGTTGCTGCCTGGTCTGAGCTTTTGGAGCTGTGATTCAAAGATGAAAGCCACAGCTTCTCTAGTTCTTTTTCTTCATTTTTTAGGAGGCAATATTTTCTAGAGCACTTTGAGCCAAAATGGACTCCACCATTGCACTCAGAAGGCTCGAGAGAGTCAAAAATCATATAAAATTTGTTGTTTTGGCCACAGTGACCTCTAGGAGAAATTTTCTCCCTCCTAGATCGTACGACATGAAAATCGACAAAAAAATATTTTAAAAAAAACATTTTTTTTGGCTTTGGGAGGTGCTGCCAACACGTAGCCAGTGCAGCACTGCTACACTGCCCATGCACCACTGCGGCCCAGTCTGCACTCAACCGCCATCGCCGCACAGCTACCCACTGACCATCGGAGCTCTGCCACCACCTGAGAACTGCTCAGGAGCCACCCAGACACCACCTCCATCGGCGGTCCACCACTGACTATCACTGCAGTGAGCATGGTGATGTCATTACTGATGTCACCAGTCAAACTTTTTTTTGACAACCTTTTCAAATTTTTCTAGCATTTTTTTTGAAAATTTTCGGTGACTTTAATTTTTTCGGTGACTAGAAAAACAATTCGGCGTGATGTGCCCATGACATGCAAACGGCCGTCAATTTTTTTGTCATGACTGGTTTTTTCTAGAGAGCTTCTTTTTCAAAGGCACGGTTGGTTTTTCAGCTGTAACTTGTGCATACGATGTCTATTTTTGGAAAATGAAATATTATCGAAAAGGTGTTTTCAAGCCGGACATGATGATGCTAGTTTCATTTTCTGATTCATCCATTTGAGCTCTCATTTTTGGAGTTGAAGTAGAGGCTTCATTTTCCTCCCTCTCTGCATCTGGCATCTAGGTTTTCTTCTCATTTTTTGTGCTTTCAATAATTATTTACTTATTGTACGGGGGTTAGAATTATACATTATGGGGGGGTGTTCTTTCTTTCTATAATTTACTTTAGAAAACACCCTTCTACTTCCATCTACTTCTTCTCTCAATGTTAGACCCCTGTGTGGCTTGACTAACACCACACAACTACCACACTTGGAAAGGATAGATGACCAGATTTATTATGGCAAAGGGGCTATGGTCATGCCTCGATGAGGCTCAACCAATTCTATAGAGGCCTTATGAGGCTCTTATGTAGAGAAACAAGATGGATGAGGCAATGGGCCTCATTGCAATGAATATTTTAGATGGGTTATTGTTCCACCTAGATGGTTTGACCACACCCAGAGATATGTGGAACAAGTTTTCCACCTTGTTTGGCACAATGAATCAGTTCAGGGTTCTCTAGATAGATGCAGAGTTCACCTCCTTGGTACCTAAATCATTCACCAGCATTGAGGACTTCTTGATGAAGTTCAAGTCTCTTTGTTCTATTTTATAGGTTGCTAGAAAGATGAAGTCAGATGATGAGTGTATCTTTTTGATACTCTCAAAGCTTCATGGCCCTTATTAGATTTTCACTTCTACATTCTACTCCACTATGGATGCACTGGGTGCATGACATGTTATGCCCTCTTTTGAGACTTTCTGTGATAGGTTGACTCATGAGCAGTCCAAGCTCAATCAAATGGATTCTCTTATAGGTTCACATTCACAAGCATTTCTTTCCAAGACACCTCAGGATACATAGAAGCAGAAGCCGAAGCAGATATCTGATTCCTCTTCTCAGCACTCTACTGGCCCACCATCTTCTTCTAAGAAGGAGAAACAAAAGACTGAGAGCCCAACCTATTCCTATTGTCAGAAGGGACCTCATGATGAGTCACATTGTTTTCAGAAGAGATTTGATGGCTATGAGAAATAGATTGTAGATTTGCAAGCTCTTCTTCAGAAGAGCACTATTTCCTCTCCATCCTCTTCTACCTCATAGGGGTTTTCTTTTCAGTCTTCTACCTCATCTTCGACCTCTGGATAGGATTTTGGATAGGATCATGCATTATGAGCTTTTGTTGCATCCCCTTTACAGGTCCCTTGGATACTGGATTCTGGTGCTTCTCACCATATGGCATCTTCTCCAGAGATCTTCTCTTCTTTTGAGGCTTCTCCTATTCCTCACATTCTCATGGGGAATAACATTGTCATGCCAATCTGTGGGAAAGGTTCTGTAGGCATTCAAGATGGTACATTCAATGATGTATTGTATGTTCCATCTCTATCTATAAACCTTCTCTTAATTTATCAGATCACTCTCAGTGGGTCAGGGAAGACAGTTGAGTTCATGGTAGATTCAGTCTTCATTTAGGATAGTGTGACAGGAGGCATTATTGCTATAGGGATAGTTGATCATTCCACCCATCTCTACACCTTTTCACACTTTGGTTCACCATCTCCATTATCAGAGCACAACTCTCCTCTTCTGTGAGCATATCATCTGGGGCAGACAGGTCACTTGAACCCCCATATTGTTCCTAAGACCACTTTTGTGTCTGCCTCACCACATCTTGTTGAGGATTCCTCTCTTCAGCATGACTCTTTTTTAGCATTGCTAGACCCTCTAGCTCCATTCATTGAGCCACCAGGTGCAGTTGTTGAGGATTCTAGAGAGGACATTCATCTCCTCTCTCCTGACAGTGTCAGTGCACCTGTCATACCACCTACATTGGGGATTCCCTTTCAAGATCCTTGTGTCTACTCCTTTGAGCATTAGATCTACCTTCTAGTGACACCTCATCTTTTGAGGTTACCTCTTTAGTGTTCACTACCTTTCACTCCTTTGTATTGGATTCAAGGTGGTTTGCTCATTGATCCAAGGGTTCTTTCATTTTGGGGGGACTCTGGAGCCTTGACCCTCCCTCACAGGGGGGTTGGTAGCATGTATTGTACTTATGGCCTTGAGAGAGTCTCTTGAAGTCATTTTTTTTTCTTTTTCTTGCTTTTATATCTCTTTTTGGAGATGAGTTTTTCCCACTGGATTTTATCCTTTGTCTCTGGTTTACAAATATTTCCTTGTATTGGGTACCTAATTAGGCCTTGTTGCCGGGACCCATTTCCTACTTTCATATTTGTGCTAGGTTATCTTACCTCCTGAGCTTCACTTAAGGGGGGGTGTTAGAGTTATTTATTACTCTTCTTACTTAAGCTATCTCTTACATGCATTATAATTAATATATTTATTAATTATAATGTGCAACCTAGCATTTCTAGTTTTAGGGTTTTGTTCACCTTTATAGGTTGAACCTTGTAATTCTTTTTTTATTATCTTGGAATACAATTTTCTCTCACTACGCTGAGATTTTCCAAGCCTTTTCTTTTTGTCTCTTTGGTTTCCTTTCAGCAACAAGTTATTTGCATGTAGGTGTTCTTAGCAATCTGTGAAGTTGGATTTCTCAACTTCTACAACAAGCACACTCTTTATCCCTAAAAGGAAGTTGGCTGAGATTGAAAATATTTTCTCACTGACTTAGGAACACACCCAACAACTCCTTAGAATATGGCCATCACCAAGCATGCAATGGCTCCATGATGTTGTATTATCACAGTGTTAACATTGAAGGGGGCTCGATATGGTGAGTGTGTTGGGGAGATTACTATTCTCCTCGCACGTAGATTATCAACCTTTCAGAGGTGAACTAGGTGGATTCTAACTAATGGATTTTAGTAAGGATCTTTGTTTGAACACACTCTTTGTGTCCGCACAAGCACGACTAGGACATATAGCCCCACAAAGCACCTTGACACAAGTAGTCACGTAAACATGATTAAGACCATGAGGCCCTACTAAATGTTAGGTGAGAGTTGTGTATAAGATCAAATGTCAGCTAGCTTCCGAGGCTTTAACCCCAAAAAGAAAATTTCATTAACGTGAGTTGGATTGGTGGGCTTACACCTTGTTCTCACGTTGGTCGTTCCCAAGAGCTTTTTACCTCACTGACAAGCCCATCTAAATGATTGAAATTAAATGCATGGATTGGCCCCAAGAAGGAGTCTAGATTTTTGGTTTTCCCCCAAGGAGAAAAGAGCATAATCTCCTATCCAACGAGGTTTTCTCCCAAACACACGAAAAAAATTGATTAATTCCAAGTCTTTTCTTCAAGACCACAATTCAAAAGGTTCTGCATTTTTGGTTTTCTCACTTGGAGAAAATAGCATAATCCCCTAGCTAATGAATCATTATCTATAGAAAAAGACTTCCTCTTTAATGCTAGGTGCCTAAGAAATCATTAAGAAAACACAATGTTTAATTGAATCTCCTTGGCAACCTACAAAACAAGTTTGATAAGTAGTTTAGTGTGTTTGGTCTTCTAACAACATCCTACAAAACAAACAAGTTAGTAGTCTTAGAGTGGTCAAATCTTGGTCAACATTCTACAAAATCACTGTTAGAAGTCACAAAATGTCAGTATCTTCCAAAAAACTCAAATCAAAAAAATCAAAGTGCAAGATTTTAAGAAAACATGCAAAAATCAAACAGAGACGCCTATTGACAGGTAGAGACACTTGTCTATTAGAGACACCTATTTAAAGGTAGAGATACCTGTCTATCAGAAACACCTGTTTATAGGTAGACATGCATGTCTGTTAGAGACACGTGTTTACAGGTAGAGATGCCTATGTATAGGCAAAGACACCTATCTACACAAAAATGGAAGTTAAACACCAATGTTTGAAATTATTATCTTCTCATTAAGTTTTGAATGCATAAAAAAGTTTCTTATAGCAAAAAATACAGTGATTTTTAACCTTAATATGTCAAGAAATTTTATTTAATTAGCTTAAAAAATAACACAAAGGAAAACTCCATCTTCTAGCAGAGACACCTATCTGCACAAAAACAAAGATTTCATTAGCTTCATGTATTTTTCTCCATTTGCAGATACAGTTAGGTTTTTTAATACTTATCATTAGCCTTAATATGATTATGAAATCAAGTTTTGCTAATTAAAATAAATCAAAATGAGAGAAAAACTCTTTCTGGTGGAAACGCCTGTCTGGAGGCAGAGACACCTGTGTATAGGAAGAGACGTCTGTGTGCAGAGACACCTGTTGATAGGAAGAGATGCCTATCTAGAAAATTCATGGGAAACCTTCATAAAATCAAGAGAAATAGTTAGTAAATGGGATTGTGGGTACCACCAGGCATGCCAAAATGTATATGATGAAAATCCACCTGTTAAGAACAAGTTCAAACATGCAAACATTAATGATAAAGAGAATATTCAAATGTATTTTAGCATGTTCATAAACTTATAAAAAACACTAGTTTTCACCACAACCTCCGATGAGCAATAAGCAAGTGCACCCAAGACTTGCTTGATTTCAGCTCGTAGAGATATTTGTGGGTGTGCTCTCCCAACACAAGTATAGATCCTACTAAAATGCAAGTATGATGATGATTTAAGATACTCAAGAAGAAGCTACGGAAGCAACTCTCAAGCACTCAAATGCAAGAGGCTAAAGAAGCTCAAGGAGGACCTATGAAAGCAATCCTCAAGCTCAATGGCATGCAAGTAACAAGAAATCATGAAACTAAATCTACAATGAAAATCTAACAACTACCAAATGGTTAGCAAAAAACTCTAAAAATCTAAGCATATACTAGCATAATAACTCTAATGCAAAAAGGAAATGTATTTTTCTTGAGACAAGGGTCCTATTTATAGGATTTTGGAGGGCTGGGGTGAGGTGGCATCTATGTGGAATCCACATAGGTGCCACCAAGGAGACACATAAGCCATGCAAAGTCTAAGACTTTCTCACACATGTGTGAGCAACTTGGGATGTGAAAGGTCAAAGTGTACTTCAAGTACATGTGTAAGTGTGTGTAAGAGATGTGTAAGTGAAAAAATCCATTTTCACCATTTTAGAAAGTGTAAGAAGTGTCATAAAAAATGTAAGAAGCCTTGTTCGTGCAATCTTAGCAATTTTTGAAAAGGTCATTTTTAGAAAATTTGTTCACACATGTGTGAGCAAATAATTAGGACTAATGGATGTAGGAATCTAAAAATTATCCTAATTAACCTTAGTTAATTAGTGAATAGGTTTATTACATAGAAAGTGATGTGTGTAGGATAGCATCAAGGTTGGATTTAGGATTAAATTAAATAAAATTTAATTTAATCATGGCTTAGTCAAAATAAAGAATGTGAGGAAATTAAATAAATTAAAAATTTATTTAAAAAAGGAATATGGAGGAACGTGTATTAAATTAAATTTAATACATTATGAAAGGTAGTATTTAAATTTAACTCAAATACTATAATTGGTGAATTTATTTAATTAAATAAATAGATGAATTTAACAAATATAATTAATTAAAAAATTAACTATAATGTTATTTGGGGTCATTAATTTAATTTAATTTAATTAATGTGAACAGGACAAATTTAGGTGTCTACAGTTTGAAAGAGGAATAGGAAAACCTCTTAGCCAACTTGAAGAAAACCCATCATAACATTTCTGATAAGTTGTAAGTATATAAAATTTTGGCATTATTACCAAAAAAGGGGGAAAATATATATATACTTACAAAAGGGGAAACTATGTATAGTATATATACTTACCAAGGCATATAGATATGGGGAGTCTGTAATTTTGAAGTATACAATTTTGAAGTTTTGAAAATTTTGATTATGGCATACATATATGTTTTTGTCACTAATGCCAAAGGGGGATAATGTTAGTTTATGAATTTTCATTAGTGTCACACATATAGTTGGTAAAGGAAGAAAATAGGCTAGTCAGTCAACACACTAAGTATAGTAACCAAGCAGAGCTCAAGGCAGAATAACATAGTAACCAAGCACAGTCTTCACCGAGCACATGCACCGAGCCAGATGATTATCGAGCCCCAAGTATAGTTATAACTAAGCATTCAGATTTATCAAGCATTAGTATTTTACCGAGTCATGAATGTAGTATATACTGAGTAATATAGGAATGACATAGTTGTAATCACCTAAAATTGGGCTAGTTGAACCTAAGGCCCTATTTTCCCTAAATCGGTATAAACTCCTAACTATGTTAAGTTGATTCTTGATTATTAAAATCATTCATTAAATTCAATAAAATCAATAAATATCATAATTCAAGTATTTATTATCAAATATCAAGCAAAAATCACTTTGATTATCTCTTAGCCTAATTAATTAAATCAAACCCATTAAATACATGGCTAGAGTAATTAATTAAAAGAAATGAATAAAATACTCCTAAAATGACATGTCACCTTAAAGGGGACAACAAAGACACCTCAATCCAATGAGAGTTAATCACATGGATCAAGAAAAGAATCATCTCAACCACTCATCCTGGATGCATCTTGACCGTTCATTATCTCAAAGTTCTATAAAGGAGGAATTTTCAAATCTTCAATGGCTCCTAATCTTTAGAATTTGCTAATAGATAATTTGAATTCATGCTTTCATATGCTCATTTGATTTCATAGCTAATTAGATCATATTCACACTTTAATTTTCTTAAAGGATAATGAATCGATGGCTAATATGGATGAATTTGATAGTTTAATTGCATATTTCTTTGAATCTCTAATTCTAACATGTATCGTCATTGTTTAGGATCTTAATCTAAGAGAAATATTAAATCATTTTCATACTTGTGTTAGTTAGAGAGAAATAATTTGGTTTCAATTGTTATTTTCTTTGATTGAATTTTCATATTAAAAATTGATATAATAAATTATTGAAGTGTTGTGTTGCAAGTTTACAGGTCCATAATTCATACACACATTTCTAGCGCCCACCATGGAGCCAAGCCCCAAATTTTTGCCTTTTTAAACTATTTTTGTCATGTTTCTACCAACAAAGGATCGCATCTGGATAACTGGATCACATGTAGGAAGAAGGCTCGCAATCGACATTTCCTGGATCGCATCCAGGATTTCCTGGATCGCATCTAGTCAAGTTTCACCTTTGGTTATTTCAGGATTGCATCTATGATCCTTAATCACATTCAGGAAATCAGATCACATTCATTCAAATTTAGGATCACATCTGGATATATTTGATTGAATTTTGGTTTTTCTAACACCTAATAAATTGATTTTATGTTTTCTATGAATTTTAACAGCATAATAGTGGTTTGTGGGATGAATTCACAGAGACTTTATCATATGATACTACTAATGGTTGTTTGTAGGTTTCCTTGGAGAAATCAACCAAATTTCATGCTTTCATTTCTAGGAATTTAATACAAATTGAGGTCAATTTTGTAAATTAATCAGAGGATTATGCTATTTTACCTTGAGGAAAATTAGAAACTCAAAAGTTAATTTGCAATTTGAGGTCAAATTGGAGTAATTGAACTTAAAGCTTGCATGATGTGTCTTGGGAAGGTGATTTGAGATAGGATATTATGCTCTTCTTCTTCATGGAGAATCATAAATCCAGACCTCATAATTATTGATCCACTTTCTTTATTGCATACCATTAGAGGGTCTATCAGTTGAGGAAAAAAGCTCTCGAGAATGACCCATGTGGGGACAAGTCTCAAGCCGAATCTTCCATCCCACTATAAAATTTGACGCTTCCTGGAGGTGAAAGCCTCAAAAGACATAATTCATTTTGGCATTGGAATATTGATGATCTTTTCCAATGACATGTTTGAATCTTGTGTAGAGCAGAGCTGCTTGAATCTTTCTTGCCAGACTACATATTTTTGAGTACTCATAGGGCTATAGGCCTCAATCTTGCTTATGTGATGTAGGAGCATTTTGTATTCCTGAGGATCTTTCTTAGTCTTGGAGGAATTCCCTGTTAGAGGGATACAATACTTTGTTTTTGGTAGCTTTATGATTTTCTGGGTTGTGATGATCTGTGGAGATCTTTAGCATGTGCGATGAAAGGTGTTTATTCCTTGATGTTGGTGGAAGATATTTCTAAGGTTTCAGATCTTGAGGTGTCATGATTTGGGAGATATTGGATGGACTGTTTCAAAGTTAGAGATGTTTTCCTTATCGTCGAAACTATATTTTCCTACAGTTTTGGTGCCAATTGCGTGACGTGGTGCCATTGATCCTGAATGAATCAGACTTTGATCTCTTAGGGCCTTAAAGAGGACCTAAAAAAATATCTTTTCCCAAGGGTGCAAGATCTGATTCATTATGAGTAAAATGTTATGACCATTTTTCTCGGGGACCTATTTTTTGTTAGTGTTCCCGCCGAAGCCATTCCTGCAGTTTTGGTACTGATTGCATGTCATGGTGACGATGATCCTTAATGAATCATCCTTTTCACTCTTAATGAATTTAAGAGGACCTAAATTACTATCATTAGATCATTAGGAAGAGTAGAGTAGAAGCGGATCTATGAATCTGGGAGTTTATAGCAAAACTAGTGGCCTATGGGCTTAGGACAACAAGGGGTTGCTTGGAAGTGAGAGTACAAGTTTAGATCCTGTGGTGGTTGTTCCTATCAGAGGATGCATGTTCTAGATCTGAACTAGTTGGTGGTTCCTTGGATCTTGTGAGATCTTAATGACACTTTTTTATTTCATTGTAATAGGTTGAAACCCATAAGGCCTTACAGCCGGGAATGTTGAATGAAATTTTGTTTTGAAAAATTATCTTGTTGTATTTCGCTATGCATATTGTTGTTATAATTAGTAGTGTAGGCTTGGACTGTCCATTATTGGACTCTCCTTCTCTACCCTACATCAAGTGGTATTAGAGCTTGAAGATCTTGAGTGTGCAAATTGAGTTGAGGTTGTTTGCACTAGGACCTTGTTAGTGATTTTTTGCCTTGGGTTTTCGAAGATCTTGAAGGATGTCTCCAAGAGGATTGGACCTTAGTGCGATTGTAGAATAATTTAGAGCTTTGAAGAAAAAAGTGCAAGACATACAAGAGGAATTAAGAAGGTGGACTAAAAAGAAGAATTTTGTGTAGAGATGATGACAGCTTGTTGAATTCCCTAATGACTTGGCTAGAGTTGATGAAATGTCTATTGGTTTGCATGCACAGATGGATGGATTTGGCATGGAACTTGCAGAGTATCTTGTTGTGTGCAATGAGATTGTTGGTGGTGAAGAGATTGGTTTTGATGCTCAGTTGGTGGAGTCTGACATGAAACATGCAGAGCAACTTGTGGCTATTGCTGAGATACTTGTGGTTGCCAATGATGTTGTTGACCTTGTTGAGGCTGGTGAGAAGATTTGTTTTCATGTTCAGTCAATTTTGTCTAACATGGAGATTGCAGAGCATATGGTTTGGTGTGATAAAACTATTGTTGGTGAAGATTTACTTGATGCTAAACACCTTTTTGATGGTGGTGTTTTTTACTTTCTTTTGATCAGTGTTATGGTGCAGATCTTATTTGTTGGATGTGGACTTGAATTATTGGTGGATAGTAATGAGTCTTATGATGAGTTGTAGATATGTGATGTTGATGATGAGAGATTTCATATTGATGTGGACCTAACTTTGGATCTACTTGTTGGGGATTTGGATACTCTTTTTGTTGATAGTGGTTGTGTTGATCAGTGGTTTGTTGATTGGATTATTGAGATTCATGTGATCTTGATGTTTGAATGGATGAAACATAGATGGTTGATTTTCAGATTTGTTCTCTTATCCTTCATGGATTGGAAGCCTTTGGTGAAGATGAAGTTGATTGTAGGTAATTCTCTTGAGATTAAAGTATGGGAAATACTTTTTATATACCTAGGTTTTCTAATGTAGGAGCATTTTGTGATCCTGAAGATCTTTCTTAGTCCTGGAGGAATTCCCTGTCAGAGGGATACAATACTTTGTTTTTGGCAGCTTTCTGAGTTTTTGGGTTGTGATGATCTATGGAGATCTTTAGCATGTGTGATGAAAGTTATTTGTTCCTTGATGTTGGTGGAAGATATTTCTAAGGTTTCAGCTCTTGAGGTGTCATGGTTTGGGAGATATTGGATGGACTGTTTCAAAGTTAGAGATGTTTTCCTTGTCGTCAGAACTATATTTTCCTACAATTTTGGTGTTGATTGTGTGACATTGAGCCATTGGTCCTTAATGAATCAGCCTTTATTCTCTTAAGTAACTAAAGAGAACCTAAAATAATATCTTTTCCCAAGGGCGCAAGCCCTGATTCATTATGAGTAAAAAGTTATGACCATTTTTCTCAGGGACCTATTTTCTGTCAGTGTTCCCATCGAAGCCATTCTTATAGTATTGGTGTTGATTGCACGTCGTAGTAGTGATGATCCTTAATGAATCAAAATTTTCACTCTTAAGTAATTTAAGAGGACCTAAATTAATATAATTTCCCAAGGGTGAAACCACTAATTCATTATGAGTCAAAAGTTATGACCATTTTTCCCTGGGACCTATTTTCTAGCATTTTTCACGTGAAACATGGAGTGTTTCTTCTTGCACGGTTCCGTGTGATGAGATGGGGCCTTGCGTGGTTAAGGGAATTTTATTGGGTCATGTGTGGACCTAAATCTAAAGGTGGATTAATTTTTTATCATTCTTTCATTAGTTTCGGTTTCTCTTATTGGACTGGACCTATATTGTAATTAAAAGCTTGATTGGTCGACTTGTGGCTTAGCTGGCTATATATTGAGAGCTTGGGTAGATGTTTAGTAGTTAGTGGAGGGTAGAAGATCATTATATAATTAGGAAGAGTACAATAGAATCAGATCTATGAATCTAGGAATTTTTAGCAGAACTAGTGGCCTGCGGGCTTAGGACAACAAGGGGTTGCTTGGAAGTGTGAGTACAAGTTTAGGTCCTACGGTGGTTGTTCCTATCAGAGGCTTCCTATTGCAGATCTAAACTATTTGGTGGTTCCTTGGATCTTGTGGGATCTTGCTGACACTTTTTTATTTCATTGTAATAGGTCAAAACCTGGAAGGCCATACAGCCGGGCATGTTGAATGAAATTTTGTTTTGAAGAATTATCTTGTTGTATTCTGCTATGCATATTATTGTTATAATTAGCAGTGTAGGCTTGGACTATCCATTATTGGACTCTCCTTCTCTACCCTATGTCATTATGGGACTATGGGAGATGGTTATGAATGGATGCCTTTATTAAAAACCTTAAGTTAGATGTTACCTAGTTCACCCTCAAAAAATCAGTAAGACTTGTGCAAGGCAAATAGTAATTTCCCCAAGAGATTCACCCTATCAAGCCCTCCTTGATGCTTGAACTTGGCTAATATGGGCTCCAACATCCATTGCATGTTATTAGAATTCCATATTCAGAGGAGTCATTGAGTGTTTTTCTAAGCTAGTGAACAACTATTTCCAATCTGTAGCTAGCATAAGGAAGGTTATGTGTGTTTGCTAAATATGATTACTTGATGTGTTTTAATTACAAATCTCATATAAATCCCTCAAATGAACAAACACCAAGATCTTTCAAACACCTACAAGCCCTTGGAATCAGATAGAAAAGATAAAAACTTAACAAAATTGACTGAAACTTGCATCAGATTGTTCACTAGAATGTTGCATATGGTATCTTGAGTCGCACCTTGTATTCCAAGTCACATCTGGTTAATCCTAGATTGCATCTTGTGTACACCACATTTCCTAAGTCACATATGGGACCAAAGCTCAATTTAGGGTCGCATCTCATATTTCCTAGGTCACATCTAGGGCCAAAACACTATTAGTCACATCCTGTGTGTCACATCTAGGATAGAGAGCAATTTTTTACTTGTTAGAACCTAGATTTTTACATTTTCAAATACCCATTTTGTCCTTTAGTCAAATTATGGTGTCAAAAAAAATCTACTTGGAAGCTTGAGAGAGTTATTTCTAAGAACTTCTTATCATCTTGTTTGGTCTATCCCACATTGTTCAAAATTTGGAGTCTCCTTATCACACCAACTACAATAAAGTTCCCAGCTCACTATCAAGGCACTCTAACACCCTTTGATGCTGGAGCTTTCAAAACCAATCACAAATCCACTTGCATTTAGTTCTCAACTCACTATCAGGGTATTCTAACACCCTTTAATGTTGGATCCTTAAGACCCACTCAAACCCACTTTTGCATCCTTGGACTCACAATTGGTAACTTGCAAACTTTCAAACCCACTCTAATACAAGAGACTCTAAAATTCCTTAATCTAATCTTTCATGGTTAATACGAGACATAAATCTTACAAAATTGAAAGAAATCCATTTTTTAATGAGGTAACATTAATCACATTTGAAAGAGGAGAAAATTCAAGACTTCATCCTCTATTTGGAGAAACACCTAGCACTACTCATACAACAACACCTGATGCAACAAACATGAACAACCGAGAAGACTTTTGTTAGAACAAAATACACGATGAACAAGATAACCAAGATGAGAAAAACAATCAAGAAGAATCCCAACACCAAGAAGTGCATTATGACTTAGATGATGAAGATGCAACAGAAAAAGAATATCAAAGAGCTTTAAGAATCAAATGATTCAACAAGATCCTTGAGAGAACTTTGGAAGAAATTAACAAGGAAAAGTACTTCTTAGAACTCGCATCTCAAGGAGTGAAGCTACCTAAGGACTATGACATAAATCAACTCAAACCAAAAGAGGATCTTAGTCCCATGTCTATTCTAACATGACAACTACTTGCTATGCAAGATGAAATCTAAGAACTCAAGAAAGAAAAGGACAAACCAACGAAACAATACTCTTTGAAACATATTTGTCCTTTCCCTTTTGATAAGGGACTAAAGATGATTTCATTTCCTCAACATGTCACGATTCTGAAATATGACAAATACACTAGAAATTCTGACCCTCAAGACCATGTGAGAGAGTTTTGCACATCCAGTATGGAATTCATGGATGAACAAACATACCTTATGAGGTTATTTCCATAGAGCTTAGGTGGACAAGTGATGGACCGGTTCTGAAAATTATCTACAAGAATCAAATCATTTGAAGAACTAGTGGAAAAATTTATTCAACAATACACCTATAACATTCAACACATTGTGACGATGTTGGATTTATGCAATACCAAATATAAAATGGGAGAATCATTCTTGACTTTCCTACAAAGATGGAGGAAAATATTTGCATGATATGCTAGACAAATACCTGAAACTGAAAAAGATAGATATCTTTATTAATAACTTGGTTCCTAAAATGAATTTCCCAATACAATTACTATCAAGAAAGAGGAGATCAAGATTGAGGAGATCTTTATCAAGAAAGGGGAGATCACTATCAAAAAAGAAAATAAAGACAAGTACTATCCCACCAATGACAAGTACAAATACAGAAACAAGAATAAGAATTTGGTTAATGATGGGGTTGTTGATACTCCTAATACCTGTGTGTGTGAAAATTGTACCTGATCTGTAGACACAACACTTCAGTAAAACATTAGAGGTTAGCTAAAATTAAAATCGTGCAAAATTGAAAACTATCTAACCAAGCAATTTACTGCCTTCTAATAGGTGCGAGAGTGATGTTCTCAGATTGTTATCGAGATCAGTGACCTAGACGACACCTAAATGAAGGATTTGAATGTAATTGATCTAGATATGAATGCAATTAATCTAGATATGAATGCAATTAATCTATTTTTTTGATATTTTCTATGCAATAAAAATGATAAAAACCGATATGAATCTATGCTAGATGAAATTGATATGCTATGAATTGATCTATCTAACAATGATATGCAAAGCTATGAAATTCTATGCTATGATATGAAAAATATGCAATTGAAATTGATCTCACAAAGCTTTGAATTCGCAAGTTGATTCTTTCAAGCTCCAATTGTGCAAATTCTCCAAATCTGATATGCTATGATTCCTGTAGAGTAAGTTTGCAATTTGCGAGATCCTGTGGATGCAAATTTGAGAGATGATTGAGAGATGAATTATGAAGATTTGAGCCTTGTTTTTATAGAAATCCAGGGCTTTGGAGGTGCATGGGAAAAAAAGCCATAAATCACTCAAATAACTCAAGTTGATTTTTTATTTATTTTTAAATAACAAATAATTAAGTCACAAAAATATGCAAAAGCTAAGCTTTAACTCAAAATAGAGTTTAGCTTTAATTGATAATTGACAGTTGTCTACTTTTATGATTGTGCATGTTTTATTTATAAATTAATTTAATAATAAAGTGATTTATGCTCAACTTAACTAATTTTTGAAATAAAATAATTAATTTATGGGTTAATTAACTATTTTATCAAACTTTTATTAAAAATTATATTATTAAATAATGACAACATGCTTTAATTAATTAAATAAGAATTTAATCAATTAAAGATAGGAATTTTGATTTATTGTCAAAATTAAATAATACAATTAATAATAGATAGAATTAAATTTAATTACACAATTAAGTGGCAAGATATTAAATCTAATTAATTAAATATGCAAAATATTAAATTAATCAAAATTTAGGATAAATGTGATTTATTGCCAAATAATCATTAAATTAAAGATAATTATGATAATTAGGAATATTACTAAGAATATTCTCCGATGCAGAATTTAAGATAATCAATTAGATTTGATGATGTTCAGATGTGCCTTAGGTTAGGACTTCGATGTTGATTTTGTTCGATTTGTCGATGTAGGAGGTTAATGAACTTATAGCCCATTTTTGGGGTATTACATTTTGCCCCTCTTTGAATTACTGTGCGAAGCGCAGTGGTTCAAAGATAGTCTGTGTTTGATAAAGATATGAAACTGATTCAAAAGATAAACCGATCTCAAGATAGAAACTCATTGAAAGATATTGAGATAGGAGTTGATTGATATTGAATTTGATATGAAGATAATAGGTCTTGAATGACCAAAGATAATGTTCACTATAGCAGCAATGAACCGATGATTGCGAAAAAGTGTCAAAATACCTGATTCTAAACCTTAGGATTGATAAGAAGTGAGTGACCCGTTCTAGACTCGATTGTCTTAGCAGAACTAGCAGGTATCACATCCGAATCCTTCAGTTGCCGAAGAACCAAGGAAAGAACATTATGATCTAATGGTTGCAAAAACTGATACAGATTACAAGATTAAGAGAATACTAGATTGATATCGATCGATGAATCTGATATGCCCCAAGTGATGATAGATTTGCCCCAAGCGATGAGGACTTTTGATGAATCAGTAACTAGACATGATTGTTGTCTTGATCACTGATGAAAGATATTGATAGATTTGATCGATAGAATTTGATTTATAGACTTTGAATGATGTGCAATACCATGCCCCCTTCAGGATTAAAATTGAAATTTGACAAAAAAAGTCAGCGTTATAGTTTAGAAGCAAGTTAATTGATTTGAGAAGTGGTTATACATGTTCAAGAGCGCATTCTACATCGTTTAGAGGTCCTAGAGACCAAGGTTGACTAGGTTTGACCATGAGTTGACCATGGTTGACCAAGTTGAAATTTCAATAGTTTGATGGAAGATAATCAGTTAAGTTTAATGCTAGATTTCTATGATGATTGAAGGTCGAATATGCAAGTAGTTAATAATATGAATGATCGCAGATTTCAATTTTGATCCCGAAAAAGGATTCTGCTTGCTCTTTCATTGGAGGAACCTTCATGTGGGATTTAGCTCTTGTTAGATTGGAAGAGGTGATTGAAGAATTGTTTAAGCATTGAAGTTCATTTAGTCATTGTGAGATCATGCAACATGCAAAATGAAATGAGACATGCAAAATGAAATGCAACCTAAGACCTAGGACCTAGTCACTGATCATATGTCGATTTGTTATCATCATTGAACTTTTAGGTAACTAGATAAATCAATACAATGCCCACTAGCCATGAAACCATAGATATATGAATATCGATTTGTATGTGCAAGAATCAATACAACACCCACTGGTTATACAACCATGGACATATGAATATTGATTTGTTTTCAGAATGTTGGATCATATATAAGCACCAAGGCACAAACGCCAGGATGACCTGAATATCATGTCCATTTTGATATAGCAATTTGTACAAGCATCAAAACATAAATGTCGTGATGACCTGAGTACGCCTTGTATTGCAAACACATCAAACAGTCAAGAGATCATTCTAAATCCAATGTGAATTACCCGTAGTGACCCTTTATCATTCACATCCTTAGGCAAGATCACGTTTCACAGTAGGAGAAAGAATTCACTTCAAAAAGATAATAGTTAGATCAAACATCCTTGAATTTTCTGGGTATCAATGGTTGAGGTACGCATGGCCATCCAATTCAAGATAGAGGCTCTTACAGTCAGACACCATTTCAATCCAGAATTTCCAAAGTTGTTAGATTTTCACATACAAGCAGAAAATAAAGAAAAGATTATGCCCCCAGTCATCACTTTCTAAATCCTATAAAGGACATCATCGAAGAGCTCAAAGGGACAAAATATGCAAAAATCTCAATGTGAATCAGTAAGCATACAAGGAGATAAAAGCATGTAAAAAGCATAGATTGTTTTCAGTTGAGTGTTGATGTTTGATTGCGTTGTTGTAGATGCAAAATCCTTTCTGGAGACAAGATAGACTTGACTAACTCAAATGAAGCTTCAAAGGACTCTGAGTGGATAGGATACGTCTAAGATACATTGGAGGCCATAGGATATGACATTGATTGCCCCCAAGTTTGAACATTGATAGGATAAAGATGCGCAAGCTAATTGGTGTACAAACTGACTTATTGAAAACTGGAAATGTTGAAACAAACCGGGAGATATGTACAACTAAAGCAAGATTGAAAGTTGGGAAAGACCAAGGTTGTGCCGATAGATGGAGCGTTTGGAACAACTAGTGCCCGTTTGCCAGGTTTTCACCATCTTGGTAGAGATTCTATTTTTGCTACCAAGGCACCTATTTCCAGGTTTTCACCAAGGTACTTTTTCTTTTTTTTCATTTTTTGTATTTTTCATTTTTTCAATTTTTTTGTACTTTTGATATTTTTTGATTTTTTTGAATTTTTGATATTTTTTTATTTTTTTTGTGAATCATCAAGGCCCCTATTGCTAGGTTTTCACCAAGATGTTCATTTTTTCAGGACTTTTTTTGATTTTTAAGATTTTTTCAAGATATTTACCAAGCACTGAATGCCTTAGGCATAGAATTTCTTCAGATGGAGAATGTTGATTGGTTCTCAGAGCTATTCTCCTTCAGTTGTTGAGAGTTGATAGGAACTAGAGCCAAAAGTAGTAGTGATAACAAAGGGACCCAGCCAATTGGGTTCGAACTTCCCCTCGCATTCTCGATGTGATTGATTTTTAGGATTTTCTCTCAACACTAGATCACCAACCTGAAATTCTCTGTGTCTGACTTTCTTGTTGTAGCCTCTAGACATTCTCTTCTGATATACTCTGAGATGATCATACGCTGCTTGTCTATGCTCATCTAGTAGTTCCAGTTCTTGTAACCTAGACACTCTGTAGTCATCATCAGTTACTAGACCATGCATTCTGATTCTGAGTGATGGGATTTCAACCTCAATAGGTAGTACCCGCTTCAGACCCATAAACTAAAGCGAAAGGTGTAGCCCTAGTAGGTGTTCTGATACTTGTTCTGTAGGCCCATTCTGATACTTGTTCTGATACTTGTTCTGATACTGGTGCTGATACTGATTCTGATACTAATTCTGATAATTGTTTTGATACTGGTTCTGATACTGATTCTGATACTGATTCTAATAATTGTTTTGATACTGATTCTAATATTGATTCTGATAATTGTTCTGATACTAGTTCTGATGCTTGTTTTGATACTGGTTGTGATACTTGTTTTGATACTGGTTGTGATACTTGTTCTGATAATTGTTCTGATACTGGTTCTGATACTTGTTTTGATAATTATTCTGATACTTGGTATACTTGATAGCATCTTTTTCCATTTGCAAACTCCCAAACAAGATCATATTGTGCAGTCCCAATGTCTAGCAAGGTGGAGAACAAGAGGGATTAGCAAGCTGGTGGAAGAGATGGAAGACAAGAGAATGAAGGAGAATGAAGGGAAGAAATCCTCAAGGGAAAACTCCTCAAGAATACTCAAGCTAGGGAAAAATCATCATGTAAAGCATATTTGGATAAGTAGGGAAAGGCTAGTATAGGATAAGTCACAAAAGCGTAGTGCAAGAGCAGGAAAGAATGCAATCCAAAGGAGTAGACATGTCAAGAGGCTTCATAGCACTATGTTTTACTCTTTCTTTCTTTTTTTATTAGATCAAGACCAAAGGGGAAAAGTATAGCGATAGGCGAAAATGAATGGAGAAAGATGGATATGAAGGCTAAACATGGAAGGAATGAAAGAAAGATCACCGTAAGATAATATTACAAAATAGCCAAATATTTGTGTATAGATCAACATTGTCAAGATCAAAGAGAGAAGATGGAATGGATGAAATATGTAGAAGAACTACACATGATGCTTGATTGCCAGGTTTTCATCATGGTACTTATCCAAGGTGCCACAAGGAAGTGGTTTTCACCATAGGACAAATTTATTTCTCTTTACTTTTGCTACCAAGGTGCCTGTTTCCAGGTTTTCACCAAGGCACATTTTCAATTTTTTATTTTTTTTTCATTTCTTTTTGAATTTTTGGAAGAAGACAAGCTTTTTAGATAGTGCTCCTTGAAAGGATAAACCATGATATACCAAGGATTCAAATGATATGCTCAAAGATGCTGATAGGGAAAGGGAGATGGAAGAGAAAAATGGAGGATAAGGTTTTATGTAAAGCGAGTGAGGTTGGAAGATAGGAGGAATAGGCAAATGAGGAAAAATGATAGAAGGTAGAAGGATAATGCATGGAAGGATTGTGAAAGGGTAGATGGAAAGGAGGGAAAGATCAATATCAATGCACACCTTGGAGGGTGATGAGAGGATGGAGGAAATGTGAATGAAAGAATATGTGAAGGAATATGGTGAATGGATAGCAGAGGTTGCGGTTCAGGTGCATGGAATGGAAGAATATTTTTGGAGGGAAATGAAGTGGAAGCCTTTGGAAGCTTGAATGTCAATTTCACTTTTTGCTCAACACCAGACTCTTTCAAGAGAGACTTTGGAATCCATATAGCCGTAGGCTTTTTATTTCCTTTTGATAATTTGGAGAGAATATCTTCAATTATGAATTTTGGAATCCATACTTGTCTTGTAGTTTTTTTTTTAGATATCTCTTTTGACTTTATGCCTCCATGTCTATTAGAGGAGACATGGTGATCTTCTTTTTTTGATGGATTCTTGTATTGCTTCTTTTTCTTGTATTGAACATTCAAGTTACTTCCAAAAGACTTGGGACTTGTGTAAGAAGGAGGATATGACTAGTTTAAATGGGTGGGTGGATGAAATGGATTCAAGGGTATGCATCTATGTTGATCTTGAGGAAAGATGGGAGATGGAGGTATGTAAGGACCCAAGATGGATGGCGAATCAGGAGAGTTAGGAGGGGAAACTGAAGGGACATAAGGACCCAAGATGGAAGGAAGGCATGAAGCTCTTAATAGTGGTGGAAGAGGTCCAAGGATGGAAGTGGAAGATGCAAAAGGATAATCAATAAGTTCATCAGCATCTATATGACAACCAAGGATATCAACATCTTTAGAGTGAGCATTAGAATTTTCAATAGAATCATGGACTTCTTGAATATGAGCACCTTCTTTGATAGGATTGTTCAAAGCTTGCAAAGACTTAGGAAGAGTAGAAAGTGGAAGTGAACATGGAGTGGTAGAATAAGAAGATGGAAGACTTTGATCTTGACAAGGATCTTTGGATAGCACCAGCACGTAATTTGTCTCTTAATTTTCAATAGGCTTAACATTGGAAGTAACAACACTATTTTTACCAACCTTAATGGAAGTATCATCTTTGGAAAGCACAAGTGTAGTAAGGTCATTTTGATTGTCAATAAGCTCAATAGTGTGAGTAGTAGCTTGATCTTGCTTAGGAGAAGACTTAAGACATGGTGGAATGCATGAAAAAGGGTGTATAGGATCAAAAGAACCATGAAGCGGATAAGAGACATCGGGAAAAGGAGTGGATGAAATGGAGGGTTCTTGATCTTGATCTTTCTCTATGTTATTTTCTTCATCATTTTTGGAATTCTCTTGACATGGAGCCACTTCTAAGGACAAGGAAGCATGTTGGGATTGTATGGAAGACTTTGGAAGAGATGGTGGAGGACTAGCTGAAGTAGAGATTATAGCATATGAAGGCTTAGGCTCTTTAGGTTTATCACTATTGAAAGTCTTTGCAGCCAAGTGAAGGTTAGCTTGAGTTTCTTTAAGAGGTACCCCTGGAGGATAACTATAGGGAACCGCATGAAAAGTATCAAGGCTTGTGTCAGATGAAGGTTTTGTGAAAGATTTGAAAGACTTAGAAGCTTTAAGAAATGTACGGGTATTGGAGGAAGTAGGGGATGGAAGGGAACCATCATCAGACAAAGGTTCAGCATTAACATGATCTTGCTTGAGAGTGTAATCTTTATTTTCAGCTGGAGAGTTCTTAGAGGAGAGATCCTTATAGTATTGACATTTCAAGCTAGCATGATGTATTTTATAGTCCTCAGTGGTAGTAGATGGATCATCATCAAGGTATTGTCCACAAAAGCCATCAAAATCTTTTTCAAAATCAGAATCATATTGATCACCATCACGATCTATCCAATGTGATGGCCCATTTGTAGTAAGCAGGAATGAACGATGAGGAGGACTCTTAGGAACAGAGGTGTCATAGGTATCATTACATTGTCTGTCGTCATAGTCATCATAGTCTCCAAAGCTAGATGTGTCACTCTCCGTGGAAGAGGTATCATATTGCTCAAATTTTTACTGGGGGCATGGTGACATGTACAAGTCTTTATCAAATGGAAAAGAGTATAGAGGTTCCTTTTCTTTCTCAAGTTTGTCAAGTTGGACCTGCATAGCTTGCAGCTGCTTCATCATAGTGGTGATCAGAATTTCTTCCTCATGTGTAATAATTCTTTGAGACATGTGTACTGATTTTCAATAGCTACTGATTTGTTCTTGACACAATGATATTTTTGACAGATTCTGGAACTAGGCTGGAAACATTGGATATCTTGCAATTTGACAATTTCTGACAACTCTCTCAAATTTTTCCAAACGACACTCTGCAGACTCGTATGACACTGGGTAGTCTATGAAATGACAGTTTCTAAACTCGTATGATAGTTGGGTAGCAATGAAATGATAGTTGACAAAACTTGTACGACAGTTGCTAACAGGGTTTTGACTTTCTTGAATTTGCTGGTTTGAAAACTTGTACGACACTAGGTTCTCAATCGTACGACAAATGGGCAATACTGAAACGACACTTGACAAAACTCGTATGACTTTTGACTTCTTGAAATGACTTTTGACTCTAGAAAGATTTTACGTCAATTTTTGCAAAATTTAATGTCTTCAATTTTGGATTGTTTGCAAATTGTACTGTCTAGATTTTGAAGGTTATACCAGATTTGATCATTTTTAATAGCCAAGTAGATAAACAAGGACACAGAACAGCAAGCAAGTGATTCCAAGCACATCTGAAAATAATGAACAAGGGCAAAAGCAACCTTGTGCATGAATAATCAAGTGACCAAATTGTGCTAATCCCTGAGAGTACTAATTGTGTATGTTCTGAAAAGTTTTGCAATAACACACATATACCTGAAAGTGAAAAATTGGCCTCTCTAGGGTTTTTAGTAATGGTTTGACTTTGCAACTTTTATGATTCAAAGGGGTGAACTCTAATCCCAGTGCACCAGCATTTTGACATAGTCCGAGAACTTAATCTTCAAGAGCTTCTAGGGAGATCTGACAACCCAACAATGAACCATACCCGTGGAGATTTCTTCCACAAGGACATTTATATAGCGGCTGTCACTACCATGGTGAAAATGGCTATTACCGCTTGAGGTTTCATCAACGCAGTTTTCCCTATGAAGGGATTGTCTGCTATGGTTAACCCTCTCTAAAGATGACTCACAATAGTATACCACAAGGGGACTTAGCTTCAGATCCAAGTTTTTTGACACCTTTTCACTTTTAACCTAAACAAAGCAAGCAGATTAATCCGACACGCTAAGACAAAGTTTTGTTCCACCAAGGTCTATGATATCAACTCCATGTGATCTATCAACCTCTCTGGGGAGAGAATGTATCAATCAATAAGAGAAGATGCACTAACCAATTTTGATTCACCAAAGCTCATGATATCAACCCCACATGATCTATCAACCTCTTCGGAGAGAGAATGTGTTGATCAATAAGAGAAGACTCACTAACCAAGTTGAATGTGAAACGCACTAAGTATCCTCCCTACCTACAAGGATTCCATCATCAAGGAAGGATTTCTCTAGGAATCCAATCTCTCAAGAATCACAAATAGTGTTCATAGGGCCTAATTACTATGTGAGCACAAATATATTCCCAAAAGAAAATCTACCAAAAGTACCCAAAAAGAAGAAAGAGGAACACTTAACGCTTAAAGAAAATATGAGATGAGTCCACAAAGTGGAACATTTAACACCTCACACAATCTGAAAATGAGTCCCCAACTTAGAAAACAAGTGAGTTCCTAAAAGCACAAAAGGGTTGCCAAGTGGAACACTTAACGCTTCTGTCCTGTTGACCCCTCCCCTTTATGGCGCTGAGATTGCAACCATGGGGTGGAAATGAGGGGCCAGCAGATTAGCGAGTCTAATAATCCAAGATAGCAATCAAGATCAATCACAAGTATCTAAGACTACTTAATGAATCCTTAAGGGGTCACAACCTAGTATCAATTATGCAAGTGTGTAGAACAAAAGCATGAAAAGAATCACCCAAGCTAGACACACGAGAGATTTATTTTAAGTCTCAAATCAAAATTTTATTAGATGAAGGAGAATAACTGGGATCCTTGCAATGTTCTTAGTAGATTTTATGTGATTTTTAGCAATTTTTGTTGAGCTTTTCCATGCAAGCAAGCTACAAACTCTCCAACAAGCCAACAAGCAAATAAGATATGCAAGGTATATTCAACTTATGAAAACCCTAGGGTTAGATCTAAAAATCAATTGTTAGGAGCATAATAATCAAAAATTAATCCAAATGACAACTCATATCATGCATTGAATCATATGAAAAATAAGTGCATACCCATCACAAAATTTTAATTTTTTTGCACTGCATTTGACCTAGTCAACAAGATCTAATTTTTTTGATATGATTTTGGCCATAAAAATAGAAATTTAGAATAGAGACCCCTACTAAAAAATAGAGAGCTTTCCAAAAATGCAAAAATTTTAGAAAAATCTCTTCATTTGTGCCCTAGAGACCTATTTTATCAAAATAGACCAGTTTTTGCAAATTGACTATTTGAGCTATTAAATTGCATCTAAATTTAAAACAAAAATAATAGACCCCCTGTATAATTTGAAGAGATTTTTTAAAATCTAAAAATTTCCAAAAAATATTCTGATTTGTGCCAAAAATTAATTTTTTACGAAAAATTGAAAACAAATTATTAAAAATTTAAAAAAATTTGAAAAATTCTGAATTTTTTTTTCAAAGCTTCCCTAATATGTCTCCAACCTATAAAAATAATTTCAGACCAAACCTCCAAGCCGTTTGGGAGATAAAATTAAATCTTTCAAACTTTAGGGTTTTAGCTCCCAAAAAAAAAATCAAAACTAGCATGCAAAGGTGGGTTGCCCCACAGTGGGTGCTAGAAATGTGTGTGTGAAAATTGTACCTGATCTATAGACACAACACTTTAGTAAAACATTAGAGGTTAGCTAAAATCAAAATCATGCAAAATTGAAAACTATCTAACCAAGCGATTTACTGCCTTCTAATAGGTGCGAGATTGATGTTCTCAGATTGTTATCGAGATCAGTGACCTAGATGAGACCTAAATGAAGGATTTGAATGTAATTGATCTAGATATGAATGCAATTAATGTAGATATGAATGCAATTAATCTATTTTTTTGATATTTTCTATGCAATAAAAATGATAAAAACTGATATGAATCTATGCCAGATGAAATTGATATGCTATGAATTGATCTATCTAACAATGATATGCAAAGCTATGAAATTCTATGCTATGATATGAAAAATATGCAATTGAAATTGATCTCACAAAGCTTTGAATTCGCAAGTTGATTCTTTCAAGCTCCAATTGTGCAAATTCTCCAAATCTGATATGCTATGATTCCTGTAGAGTAAGTTTGTAATTTGCGAGATCCTGTGGATGCAAATTTGAGAGATGATTGAGAGATGAATTATGAAGATCTGAGCCTTGTTTTTATAGAAATTCAGGGCTTTGGAGGTGCATGAGAAAAAAAGCCATAAATCACTCAAATAACTCAGGTTGATTTTTTATTTATTTTTAAATAACAAATAATTAAGTCACAAAAATATGCAAAAGCTAAGCTTTAACTCAAAATAGAGTTTAGCTTTAATTGATAATTGACAGTTGTCTTCTTTTATGATTGTGCATGTTTTATTTATAAATTAATTTAATAATAAAGTGATTTATGCTCAACTTAACTGATTTTTGAAATAAAATAATTAATTTATGGGTTAATTAACTATTTTATCAAACTTTTATTAAAAATTATATTATTAAATAATGACAACATGCTTTAATTAATTAAATAAGAATTTAATCAATTAAAGATAGGAATTTTGATTTATTGTCAAAATTAAATAATAAAATTAATAATAGATAGAATTAAATTTAATTACACAATTAAGTGGCAAGATATTAAATCTAATTAATTAAATATGCAAAATATTTAATTAATCAAACTTTAGGATAAATGTGATTTATTGCCAAATAATCATTAAATTAAAGATAATTATGATAATTAGGAATATTACTAGGAATATTCTCCGATGCAGAATTTAAGATAATCAATTAGATTTGATGATGTTCAGATGTGCCTTAGGTTAGGACTTCGATGTCGATTTTGTTCGATTTGTCGATGTAGGAGGTTAATGAACTTATAGCCCATTTTTGGGGTATTACAATACCAAACTAAAACTGGAAGTTTTTAATCTCATGACAAGTATTCAAGAAAGAAAGACTTTGAATTCTATGGTGACACCAATGGCTAACAAGAATTTCAATAAACCTACTACTCGAATAGAGCCTTGGGCAGCTAGACCTAAGAGAACATTCACATCATTGGGAGATACATTGGAAGTGGTCTTGAAGTCACTATTGGATAATAAAATCATTACAATTCCTGACTCCAAACCTTGGGAACCAGAAGTAAAACCAAGATGGTGGAATGATAATGATTACTATGATTTTCATCACAATAAAGGACACAAAACAAACAAATGTATGAAATTAAGACATGTTATCCAAGATCTAATAGAAGAAGGAAAAGTTAAGGTGGATGGACATCATATAAACAATGATCATAAAGCATTTCAAACTCCATTGCTAGCTATGAAAAAGGAGAATCTTCCAAGAGTAACAAGATTAATTATTCATATATTGATAATAATAATGTAATTCATATGGTGGAACCATGATAACCCTCCATCCATGTGATCACTTTAAAATGAGTCCAAAGAAGAACTAGGTCTTCTAATGTTGTAACAAGAAATCAAGCTAATCTCACTCTCAAAGGAGCTTCAACATTGAATACACCAACTACAACAACAACATCTAAACAAATAGCATTACCTCCAAATTTTAATCTAGTAGACCAGTTGCAACGTACACTAGCTCAAATATCCAATCTAGAGCTGTTTAAAATCTTTCCTAGTCATAGGGAAGTTCTTGATCAAGCCTTTCTTAATACTAATGTGTCAAAAGATCTATATGTGGATAGATTCCAAAGTATGGTTGGTCACCTAAATTCACCACATTACCTATCTTTTTTTGAGGAAGATGACAAAATATTGAACCAACCACATAATCAACCCTTGCATCTAGAGGTTCTTATTCATAAACACCATGTCAAGTATGTCTTGATAGATGGAGACGCTGGATTAAAAATATGCACATATAACTTGGTAAAATAATTGGGATTTTCCAAACATGAAATGGATCCCAAAAGAAAGATAACAATCAAAGCCTATGATGAAGAAGAAAGATCCTCCAAAGGATTAGTTGCTTTACCTATCAGAGTGGGACCATTGGGAAGAGATGTCATATGTCAAGTTCTTGATTTACCACTCGCATACAATATTCTTCTTGGAAGGCCATGCATATAATCAATGCAATCTATACCTTCTACTTACCACCAATGCATAAAATTTCCTCATAATGGAGTGGAGGTGTGTTAAAAGTACTAGTTGTCGTTGCACCAAAAGATCAACCTATTAATGCCCAATACAACCACTAGCCTTATAGAAGACACAGGAGGTGGTTAAGCCACGTCACAAATCTCGAGGGGAGCACTGACCATTTTCTCAACAATCTCCCCCTTAGCGTTACCTAAGGATATTTGAACCTATAACCAAGCTCTGATAGCACTTGTTACAAGTAGTAGTTGTCATTGCACTAAAAGATCGACCTGTTAATGCCCAATACAACCACTAAACTTATAGAAGACACAGGAGGTGGTTAAGCCATGTCACAAATCTCAAGGGGAGCGCTGACCATTTTTCAAACAAGGTGACTATTCCAGCTGACACAACATATCCTTGTAATAGTCTTAAAAAAATAGAGAGCATGGTTCCACACAATAAAGAAAGTTCTAATAAGGTGGAGACATCTAAAGAAATGGTTTTGTGAAGCTTTTCTAAAAAGGTCAATATTCAAGAAACAAGTATAAGTGAATACAAGATAGATCCTACAATGTCTCTAATGGATCTCCCCATATCTCCTAGGTCTCAAGGATGACCTTCATCAACATTTACATCATCCAATGGTAGTGCTCTAACAATACATGAAGGAATCGGAATGGTCAAAGAAAAGGTGTCCCTTGAAGAAGAAAATGAAGAGAAAGCTATCTTGCAATGGATTTATAAAGAAAATGAAGAAGATGGAAATATCAAACATGTGGAGATAGCTATAAAAAAATATGGAAAGGGATATGAGATTGAAAAAAATGGGTTACAAAGGAAAAGGACCATTGGGACAAAGAAAAAAAGGACTTGTGGAACCTATACATATGGATTTTAGAAACCCAAAAGACAAGACTGGATTGGGCTTCAAGGAAGCAACATCTCATCTTGTAGCATAAAGTGGTCCTATATTTGATAGATCAGGAGACTCAGATGATGATGAAGAAGTGGAAGGACAACCTATTTCCTATGAAAGGTTGTTTCTCTTACAAGGAGATCCATTATTAGAAATTGGTACCAATCTTGAACAAGAACCAAAAGAAGGACAAGCAGAAAAACCTAAAGGAGAACATGAACAAGGGCTTCCTATTTTTGACACACCTCACTTTGATGAGGAACTAGACATGATAACTTCACAAAAACCATTGCAAGAAGAAGAGAATAATTCTAATGAAGAAGATGAAGTGTCGATGACTATTGCCCACTTCTTGGGGGTTTTAGATGATAGTTAGGTAGACTCACATGAATATGAATGGGATATCATTTTTGATGCTACTATAGATATAGAAGTAGATGTGATACACAAATTTTCTCCTAGAGTCTTGATTGAAGAAGGAGAGAGTTCCAATGCTAGATCGCTAGAGTTATATTTACATAACATTAAAATGAACTCTAATAATATTGAAAATGACTCTAATAATCCTAACATCTATTTGGAAGAAAACTTAATGAAAAACATCTTGCAAGTTAATAACATTGATAATAACATGGTGTTGTCTCTTGAACCCACTGAATCCTTGTCCTTATTACATCTTGGATTAATAGACTGGAATGAGCCTACATCCACAAGCATATTATCTTTTAACAATGATTATTCCCTAGCATGTTATCTAAACACTTGTGAACCTTTCTTTTCTTCAACCAGTGTAAAGAGAAAAACCATGACTGAGGAGGATATCAAGTTTCTCAGTTTCAAAATGAAAAACAAAAAGAACAAGAGATCTGATGGTGAAAACCACCTAGTGGCAGTGTCAGATCCTAAAAGAGAAAAAGAAAAAGATGTATTCGATGGTGAAAACCTCCTAGAGGTGCCAAAGGATGGGATTCTTGATATCCTCCTAGATCATTTTTAGGAAAGATCTTTAGTTCTAATTGAACCGACACAACCCATTCATTTGGGAACAATTGATGTTCCTCAACTAGTTCACATTGTTCAGTCATTGACAGAAGAGGAAAAGATTCAATTCACCAGTTTCTTCAAAGAAAAGAAGATCAATTTTACTTGGTCTTATTTAGACATGTTTGGATTGGATACAAATTTTATAATGTATCACTTGTCTATTTCTCCTAACATGAAACTAGTAAAGCAAAAACTAGGGAAAATAAACCCACATGTGGCATGCTAGTCAAGGCATAATTAGAAAAACTATTAAAAGTTGGATTCATTAGAGATATTAATTATGCAGAATGGATTTCAAACATAGTTCATGTTTCTAAGGTAGAAAAATCCATAAGAGTTTGCATAGACTTCAGAGATTTAAACAAGGCTTGTCCAAAGGATGATTTCCCACTTCCCAACATAGACATGATTGTAGATTTGATGGTAGGATATGAGATGTAATCAATAATGGATTTTCTAGATATAATTAAATTAAAATTTCTCCTGAAGATCAAGAAAAGACTGCATTCACATGTGCATGGGGAACATACTATTGGAATGTGATCCCATTTGGTGTCAAAAATGTAGGTGCAACCTATCAAAGAGCAATGACCACAATATTCCATGACATGATGCATAGAAACATGGAAGACTATATAGATGATACATTGGCAAATCAAAGATAAGGACTACACATATAGAAGATCTAAGGAAAATCTTTGACATAATTGAACAATTTCAATTAAGACTTAATCCTAAGAAATGAACATTTGGGGTATCATTTGGAAAGTTATTAGGGTTCATAGTCTCAGCAAAAGGAATTGAGGTGGATCCACCAAAGGTGAAAGCTATTCTTGAAATTCAACCACCTAGAAACATTAGTCAAATGAGGATGCTCCAAGTCAAGCTACAATCCATAACAAGGTTTATATCTCAGTTGGGGGATAAGGTACAACCTTTCACAAAGTTGATGCGCAAAGGAACTACATTCACTTGGGATGAACAACGTGAAGAAAATTTTGCACAAGTTAAGAAATATTAGATGAATCCTCCAATCCTAATGGCACCAATCTATGGAAAACCTTTATTGTTATACATATCAATCATAGATACATCATTGGGAGTATTTCTTGTGCAAGAAGATGAGGCTAAGAAAGAGAGCTATATACTATATCAGCAGAACCTTGGTCACATATGAATTCAACTATTCCATTATTAATAAAGCATCCTTAGTAGTGGTATTTGCATCCCAAAATCCTAGGCATTACATGTTGGCACATAAGGTGAAGCTAGTAGCTAAGATTGATCCACTCAAATATCTATTGAGTAAGGCAATGCTGACAGGAAGGTTAACAAAGTGGGTACTAATTCTAAGTGCATTTTACATTGAATATGTTGATATAAAAGCCATTAAAGGACAAGTAATTATTGATCAACTTGCATAAACACCATTAACAGATGACAATCCATTACATGTGGAGTTTCCAGATGAATTTATTGTGCACTTGACTGAGCACCCATGGAAAATGTATTTTGATGGCTCTTTAACACAACAAGCATCAAGACATGGATGCTTATTCATTAGGCCATAATGATATAAAATTTTGAAAGAATATAAGATGATCTTTCTATGTACAAACAACATAGCAGAATATGAAACTCAAGTGAATGGAATCAAACTTGCAATAGAGTGGAAAATCATTGAATTACACATCTATGGAGATTCACAACTCATTATCATTTAGGTGAATGGTGACTATCAGAAAAAAGTTGATAAGCTCATGCCTTACAAAATAATGCTAGATGACTTAAAGAAATACTATGTCTTCATCACATTTTAGAAAATTCCAAGATTGGAGAATAGAGAAGCTGATGCAATGGCTACTTTAGCATCAATGTTACTGTTGGAGATTTTCCAGCAAGCCAGTGTTGACTGTATGTTTGTCATTGATGACAACATATGGTAGGTATCATGTGTGGAAGATGTTGGAAATTTGGATGAGTTGGTTACATATATTTTTTCATTATGGCAACATATGATCTACATGAAGATCACACAAGTCAGAGAGCTAGTATGTCAGAGCAATGCAAAATTGTCTAAGTATAAGATAGTGTTTTTACCAGTGAACCTGAAGATAGTTTTTGTTTGCGATGTTTATTGGAGTAAGTTCAGTGCTTATGCACTTGAACATAGACTCTATGATGAATATTGAAGACTCATCTCATAGCACAAGTCAATATGACATGTACGGAAGAAGTTATGATAGTTTTACTAAAGACAGTGTCAAGCCAACAGGACAGAATATGAAGACAGAATTAATAAAGAGTTAAGGGATTTTTTTTTTTATCAAAATAATGACTTAAAAATATAAAGGGATGAAATTATAGATGTTAACCCTTGGATCAAGTTATTTTTAATATGATAAATGACTGGAAAGTTATTGATCCTAATAACTTGTATAAATGTAATGTAATCAAGAAGTGATATGTAGCGAGATATATGATGCATATGTAATAGCGATAGTGAAAGAGTAGCGAAAAGATATTGATGCAAGAAGTATAAGGTTATGTACCTTAACCTTCTTTTGTAATTAGTGTATATTGTACATTACTTGTTTGGGTAGTGGGCTCATCTAGTAATCACTTTTTGTACTGCCAACTCCTAACAGGGTTGAGCCTTCTAACAAGGCCTATAGTCCCTTAATCAAGACTGAGACACTATATGCATGTAATAGACTCCTAATAGGGTCAACATCCCTAATAGGATACTTTTTATTAGTGGATCTTTGTGGGTACCATCCCCACTAGAGTTTTCCCTTAGCTAGGGTTTCCTCGAGAATAAATAATGTGTTATAGTTTTATTGCTATGCATGTTGTTTAGCTTCTTATGTTATGCATGTGTTAAGATAATCTGTTATATCCATAATTGGGAAAAAGTAAAAGTTTTTAGAATACCGATTCACCCCCCCCCCCCCCCCCCCCTCTCAGTATTCCCTATTTCTAACAATTGGTATCAGAGCTTAGTTACTCAAAAAAGAATCATTCAAGGAAAGCCTAGCAACTTGAGTAAGATCTCTATAGATATGGATCAACTATAGAAGAATCTTCAAGAAGCTCTTCAATAGATTGACTTGCTTACTATTGAAAGAGACACTTTGAAAAGAAAATATGATGATGCAAAGAACCTCATTGAAAAACTGAAAAACAAGTTGGAAGATATAAGATCTGAAAAGGAATCCAAAGTATCTATTGAAGATTGTGATGACAATTTAGAAAAAGAAAATGAGATCCTTAAGCATGAACTGAAGATAGAAAATTTGAAACTTAGTCTGAAAGATGGAAATGGTAAGAATGAAGCAAATCTAAAATCTGAGAATGAAAGTCTAAAGACTGAAAATGAAGGACTAAAATCTAAACTTGGTAAAGTAACATCTAAACTTGAGAAAGTCAATTTGCAGTATGTTGAACTTGAGAAATACAATACAATTGTGAAAGGTGAACTGACTCAATCCAAACAACAACTTGAAAGGCTATATTCAACTAGTGAGAAGATTGATGAACAAATATCTTATCAAAAACCATTCTATGATAAGACTGGTCTTGGATTCAACACTTTTAAAGAAAATGAAGAAAGCAAGGAACTTGATCTGAAAATATCTAAAAGCTTAGATGAGAAGAATTCTAATGAGATTAACAAATCTGAAGATACACCTAAAGAAGAAGAATCACCTAAGAAAGAGGAATCACCTAAAGGTATGCAAAGAGAATTCAAAGGTAGATGTTTTTCTTGTAATACTATTGGTCATATGAAGAGAGATTGCATAGGTAAGAAATTCAAACCTCTTAATGGTTATTGTTATAATTGTCTTGGTTTTGGACATAGGGCTATTGAATGTAGGAAACCTAAATTTATTGAGAATAATGATGGTAGTATAATGTTTAGGAATACTAACAATGCAGATAAGAAACCTACTAAAGATATGAACAGAAGAAATGGAGTAATATGTTATAGATGCAACAAGGTTGGACACATTGCTAGAAACTGCAGATCATAGATCAATCAACCTGGACCAAGATATGGAAACAATGGAATTGTTTGTTAAATATGCAACAAGATTGGACATACAACAAGGTTTTGTAGAATGAGCAATAGAGTTTTTCATCCTAATCCTAATCCTAATCCTAGAAATCATGCAAGAAGAAATGAAGATGCAAGTAACAGTCAGAAAGGATGTTGTAGTAATTCAGATGAAGTGAAGTTTATCAAAAGCACAGATCAAGGAGACATATTCAACATTGAAGGTAATTAGAAAGGTGAAGCATTAAAAGGGAAGAATGAATCTTTACCTGACTCATCTCAAAGTACTTAATTTATGAAAATTGCAGTAGAATAGGAACATAGATTAGTGTAGAAGTAGATATATGATGAACTGAGACTTGTGTAGTTAATGCATTAAGGTAGTATATGATGTTCTAATGCTATGGTTAAGAGTGCAAAGAAAAATATTATGTTTTGCAAGATCGCAAGAAGTTTTAAGTTTTGCAGGTTAGCAGAATTAGCTTTTTGGAAAGAAGCGGCAAAAGAATTGAATGCGATGTCAGATCTAAGTAAGATTGAATTAATAAAAGGTCATGATCAGTAGTATTTGATCATCAAAGTGAATTCAAGTGTTAAGGAGATCAAAGAGCAGTGATTGGAAGCATTTTCCAAGGATTTGGAGAAGAATTTTGTGCTAAATCTACGCAAGCCCTAAAATCATGAAATCGAGGTATTTTACTTGACAGATATTTTAATCAGTGAAGGAATTAGAAGAAATCATGGATGTTTCTTTAATTCACAATGTCATAGATAAAAATAAACCTAAGTTGAAAAGGGAACTAGTAGAACCCTTGGAGGATGATCCTAGGTTAGCTTTATCATTCGTACCAGATTGAGTTTTACATCTTGAAAATGTTAGAAGTTATCTTGGATGCAAACTAGAGACTATCAATGATAGTGATTTCACCAAGGAATATCAGAAGATCTACAATCAGGACATGACATTGAAAGATGGATTTGAACATTTGAAAGATAATGAAATCATTAAGTATACATTACAATATGAATTTGACAATGAAGAATGTACTAAGATAATCTTAAGCAGAATTCATAATGGGAAGTTTTGGTTAGAAGATAGAGTGATAGATATCACAGCTGATTTGATTCATGAAGTAACTAGACTATCTAAAACTAGACCCATTCCTTTGAATGAGAAGAACATGAGGAAAATAGTCATAGACAACACAAATTCATCCTATAATGGTAGAGGAATTGTGATTAGTAAGATTCAACAAGATGATGTCAGATACTTATGCAAGATCCTAACCACTAAGTTTTATGCAAATTCAAGAGAGGATGACATGGCAGCTGGAATGGTACATGCATCTTATCTAATGTGTGTTGAAAAAGTACAAGTTGATATGTGTGAGATTCTAAGAATTCAACTATTTGTGAATTTGGAAAAGATTAAGAAAACTAAGTATACATAGTTTAGATTCTCATCCTTAATCACCTATATGTTTTTTCACCTATTGAGAAGATTTCCTTACACCATTGGAAATGACTGGAATGATAGCCAAACAACAATGGAAAGGATTAACCTAGTGTACAGAAGGCATGTTATTGATAAAGTGAATGAGAGTGCAGTATTGCTAATCAAGACATTTTAGGATATAGTGTCTAGTAGATCAAGGATCCCATAGTCTCTTGTGGAGAAGTATAAAAATAAGATATGTTTCATGGTTGATATTGACTTTACCTACATTGAAGTATTAGAATCTAGAACAGAGTTCATAGACCCTCTTGGCTATGAGATATCTGAGGAAGAGACAAAAGGATATGTGAGTAGGTTACTTAAGTGCAATTTGGACACTCATTGTAATAGGTTTGGAACCTTTGAGGAGAACTTCAACTCTACAAAGAACTTACTTGAAGAGAAGCAGTCAAAGAAAAGAGTTGAGAGTACTATCAAGAAAATTTTAAAAGATATAGGGATGAGTGAGCATGAATTCTTGATAGCAAAGCAAAAAGCAACAACAATCAAAGATATTGGACAAAAAGAAGTTTTGTCTATTCCACCTTTATCATCAATTGTAGCATAACAAGAAGAAACACAAGTTAAGGTGAAAGTGGAAGAAATTGAGAAAGATCAAGAAGAAAGGATATCCACTAGATCCACTTCCTCCACACCTAGCAAAAGAGTAAAAGAGAGTGCTACTGGACTGGGTAAGAGATAGAAAACTTTAGTGCAACCAGTTCCAAGGAAAATTGCAAAAATCAAAGATGATTACACTTCTATTAAGAAAAAAACTTGGAAACCTAAAGTTGAGAAGCTTAATGAGAAGATCATTCAGGATGGAGACTTTACAAGAATGAATAAGTATTATGAACTCTATGATTATGCAGAGAGATTAAATTTGGAAAATGTAGTGGTAAAGCATATGATTTTGTCTAATAAGAAGTTTGATACAATTCAGGGTAAGATACCAAATGATTTGTACAATAAACTTGTGAATAGGAAGAAGAGAGCATTAGAGGAAGACACATCTATTAGAGAAAAGCTTGTAAGAAAGATTTGTGTTGTAAAAGATGAAGCACACTTTAGTCAGATCATGAAAGCTCTAAGCACCCATTTGAGAACTAAGAAGAGAACCATTCAGATTGTGGGAGGTAGATATGAAGAAGTTAATATAGAAATAGAGCAAGCAATCATCAAGGTTATGTTAGAAAATGTTGGAGAACCATCAGTTGCAGTAGAGTAAGTAGGTGAAATAGAACAAGAGGAAATTCCCTCTCCACCAACCATAAACATTGAAGATGAAGTCATAAATGTAGAAGGAATGAAGATCACCTTGGATACTAATGATAATGTATTCAAGAATCTGGAAAACATTGTTGACAATTTAGCTTTTGAAGAGCAAGAAACTACCAAAGAAGAAGAGAAAATAGAGACCATAGTCGTAGAACCCTCAGTGATAGAAAAACTAGTACCTATTCCCACTAAAGAAGATATCAGTCTTACTCCTAAGACTAGAAAGAAGAATCAAATTGGATCTATGATTGAGAATTTGGGAAAGGAAGTAGATGATGATGATGATTAGATGGAATTGATCACATCCTTAAACAAGATCATTGGAAAGAACAAGAAAGTAAAAAGTCTTGAAGGATGCCTGAAGGAACTTACTGAGAAGTTACAAGGCATTGTAACTACACAAATTGTAGAAGCTGACCCTCTAGAGAAAGAAAAGCAAGTGATGAACACTTTTGATAGTGAATTCACAAATTTAACTGATATAGAAAAAGTGAAAGCTCAAGCAACCTATGAGGCCAAAATGCTTTTGAACATTAGCCAGAATATCAGGAATGATATCAATAATCTTGATATCTGTATAAAGGACTTGAGGAATAATTTGGAAAGAGGAAAATATTTGTACATCCACTCTACAAAATTAGACACCTTGAAAGCGAAAGAAGATCAGAAGATGAAGATGATGGAAGAAAAAATTCAGAATGAAACTAACTTTCTTTCAAGCCCCAATGTGAAGGTATTTGATGTTGAGAAGAAAATTTGTAAGATATATGATGAAATTAGAATTTTGCAAGATGAAAAAGAGAGGAAAATGAAAAGATTCACTCTTTTAAGAGAGCAAACTTCTATGAAATTAAGTATTATTGAAGGACAATTGGAAGAATGTCTTTCAGCTAAGACATCTTTTCAAAAGTTTAACTTTGAGAATCTCCAAGCATGTGAGATAGCATCTTATGGATTGTGCGCACTACTCAATGTGGTAGATACTATTAAGAAAACATTGAAGAAGGAGTTAGAGGATATAAAGATTGATTTTTCAGATTGTTTTGCAAGCCTACTAGCTTTCCAATATTGAATTAAGGTATAATCTTTTTATGAATACAGTTTTGTAACCCTCCTTACCTTTATTTTGTCATTGTTGTCAAAGGGGGAGAGATATATAGTAGAAAATTGATAAGAAAATGATAAGGATTGATACTCTTAGGGGGAGTACTATATTAGAGATAATTTATTTTTGGAGTTATAAGGATAGTATATATTTTATGCTATGGCCACAATTTTGAGATTTTGAAGTTTTAGACTTAGCCAATTTTCTCATATGTTGCCACCAATGACAAAGGCGGAGATTGTTGGAAATTTGGCTAAGTTGGTTACATAGATGTTTTCATTATGGAAACATATGATCTACATGAAGATCACACAGGTCAGAGAGCTAGTATGTCAAAGCGCAATGCAAAATTGTCTAAGTATAAGATAGTGTTTTTACTAGTGAACCTGGAGACAATTTTTTTGTGTGATGTTGATTGGAGTAAGTTTAGTGCTTGCGCACTTGAACATAGACTCTATGATGACTATTGAAGACTCATCTTAGAGCACAACTCAGTACAGCATGTACAGAAGAATTTATGATAGTTTTACTAAAGACAGTGTCAAGCCAATAGGACAGAATATGAAGACAGAATTGATAAAAAGTTTAAGGGATTATTTTTTTAATCAAAATAATGACTTAACAATATAAAGGGATGACATCCTAGATGTTAACCCTTGGATAAATTTGTTTGTAATATGATAGCTGACTGGAAAGTTATTGATCCTAATAACTTGTATAAATGTAATGTAATCAAGAAGTGATATGTAGCAAGATATATGATGCATATGTAATAGCAATAGTGAAAGAGTAGAGAAAAAATATTCATGCAAGTAGTATAAGGTTATGTACCTTAACCTTCTTTTGTAATCAGTGTATATTGTACATTACTTGTTTGGGTAGTGGGATCATCTAGTAATCACTTTCTGTAATGCCAACTCCTAACAGGGTTGGGGCTTCTAACAAGGCCTATAGTCCCTTAATCAGGACTGAGACACTATATGCATGTAATAGACTCCTAATAGGATCAACATCCTTAATAGGATACTACTGATTAGTGGATCTTTGTGGGTACCATCCCCACCGAGGTTTTCCCTTGGCTAGGGTTTCCTTGAGAACAAATAATGTGTTATAGTTTTATTGCATACATGTTGTTTAGCTTCTTATGTTATGCATGTGTTAAGATAATCTGTTATATCCATAATTGAGAAAAAGTAAAAGTTTGTAGAATACTGATTCACCCTCCCCCTCTCAGTATTCCTTATTTCTAATAGAAGACTTATGTAGTAACCTTTGAGTATATGTAGCATGGACATGTTATCAGCATGATATCATGGACATAGAGGATAACTGTTAGTATAGATATTTATGTAGCAACTTGTGTCAAAAGTGTTCCTGACATAGTTATAGGCAGTGTTCTATTAGTGTTTGTCCATACAGTCATCATGGACCCTTGCGCCTTTAGATATATGATGAAGAAATGTTAGTGATGTTACAATCATGGATGTAGAGTCTGATGATTAGTAGAAATGAAGTTATGTAGTCGCTATTCACCAGTAGCAGTTTCATGTGTTTATTTGAAAGAGCTGACAGAGATTATATTGGTTCAAGAGTTGCGCTTATCATTTCTATATGTGCCCTTGGATTACTGTTTGGAGAAGAGTTAGTAATGTTTGGTTAAGAGCACATGATGTAATTTAGATTGAGGAGAAAGCTTCAATTAATTTGGTAGAGCCGACTGTGTGTAGTGTGCATCTACATTTATTAATATTGGACAGGTCCCAGATTGTGTTGTGTGCTTAGTAGAGCCAACAGAATTATTATTGGAGTATGTTATGGTTTCTCTAATATGATTTCAAGGTGGTTCTAGCATTTTGACTTGATTTTATCATTTAGAGGAAAGATATTTATAGGCAGTCATTTGTGATTGCTAAGGTATGGTTCAAAGTTGATTGTGAAGAGCAGAGCAGAGAGTTTGAAGTGTTGAGCCATCAACAAAAGATCTATGTGACCAAGTAAAGAGTTTGAGCTATACATTGGAACTGATCTAGATAGCAGGTCAAATTGCAGCTCACCAAGATCCAGATACAGTGTGTATCTATTATTCTGAAGGTTGTAGACATCACCCCTTTGAGCAATGTTCTCACAGACAGTGCATCCTCACCCCTAACAGGGTTAATTATAAAAGACTCCTAACAGGGTCTGACCCTTAACTAGGTCACTGTACTAAATGCATTGTAAAGACAACTCCTAATAGGGTTAAGAATCTTCTAACAAGGATCATAATACACTAGTGCAGATTATTAGTGGGTGTCAATTCCCACCGGGGTTTTTACCTATTTGGGTTTCCTTGTAACCAAGATATTGATTTTTTGTTCAAGCGTTCTTTCATTATGTTTATGATTTATGTTTAAGTATACTTAAATGGATAAAGAATTGAAACTTGTAGATAATTGATTCACCCCCCCCCTCTCAGTTATCTCTTAGACTATTCCTAACAATTGGTATCAAAGCCAAGTGCCTTGGAGAGAAATTTTAATAGCTTGAGGTTGATCAGATGACATTCTTTAGAAAAGAAAGTCCTAAGTTTGATGGAGAGAATTATCTTGATTGGAAGAACAAGATGATGACACATTTGTAGTGCATTGCTTTTGAAGTTTTTGAAGTCTCTATCAAAGAAGTTCAAATCCCCCCTCTAGAAAATCTTGCAAAGGATGATGCTACTAGAAAGTAGAAGGATTTGTTCCATCAGAATGCAATAGCAAAAGAAGCCCTTATCAGTGCCCTATCTGATAGTGAGTTTTCAGAGATAAAGAAAGTAGACATAGCCTACAAGATATGGAATCATGTAGAAGACGTGTTTGAAGGAGATAAACAAGAAAAGAATGCACACAGAAAGACATGGAAGAAAAAGTACAATACATTGGAGATGCTACCTGAAGAGAACATAAGAGCCTACAATCAAAGGATTAATGAAGAAGTTGCTGGAATTAGAAACAATGGTGGAGAAATTTGAGAAGAAGACATCATGGATAAACTAATGACTACATTGACATGAGAATATGAGAGCAAGATAAACATTCTTGATGAGACTATGCAATTTTCAAAAAACTTCAAAAAGAGAAACTTTAATCAACAAGATTGTTGTATTTGAGATATCAAGTTTGAAGACAGAGCCTAAAAGTGAGACAGCCTTCAAAGCTTCGGTTCATGGTAAGAAATCCTTGAACACCTTTGGTAATTTTGATGATGATGATGAAGAAAAATCTCTAGATGATTTCATTTCTATGATTGCTAAAAGATAAAAGAAAGGAAAATGAAAATATGAAGGTCAATTACCATTCAAATTCTTTTCATGTAATAAGATTGGTCACTTTGCATCTAAGTGTCCTACAAGAGTTAAGAAATTCAAGAATAACTACAAGACTAAGTACAAAAAGGAATGCTACTATGTTGGAGATGGAGTATCAGATGAAGAATCAGCAGAAGAGGAAATTGGATTCATTTCTCTTGAAGATAAAAAGTATTCACAAGATTTAGCATTGATTTCACAAGCTGACATCAGGATAGATTGGATCATTGATAGTGGTTGTTCACATCACATGACAAAAGACAAAGATAGACTTGTTCATTTGGAAAGATACAAAGGAGGCATGGTTAGACTTGGAGATAACACTCCTAAACCCATCATTGGTAGAGGATCCATCACCTTGGATGGAAAAAATAGCATTGATGATGTTCTTTATGTTGATGGTTTGAAACATAACCTACTAAGTGTTGGGTAGTTACTTGACAAAGGTTACAGGTTGGAGTTCAATGGAAAAAAGTGCATCAGGATCAAAGGCTAAAGGTAATATTTTTCAGCTTAATCTAGAAGCAAGTTATTTTGTTACTAAAGTAGATGATAGTTGGCGATGGCACAAAAGACTATGTCATATCAGCTTTGATAACATAGTAAAGATTAGTAATGTTAAGGTAGTAAGAGACCTACCTAGCATAGAAAATCTAGTTGATACTATTTGCAGGGAATGTGTGATGGGAAAGCATGTGAGAAATTCATTTAGAAGAAAGCATAATTTAGCAGAGAACAAGTTGGATCTGATTCATACAGACCTATGTGGACCAACTCAAACAAGATCATACTATGGTGAAAGGTATTTCATTTTGTTTGTAGATGATTATTATAGAATGATGTGGTTTGCGTTCTTGAAAGATAATTCAGAAGCATTTGAGAAGTTCAAAATATTCAAAGCTAAGGTTGAGAATGAATCTGAACTAAAGATAAAATGTCTAAGATCGAATAGAGGAGGAGAATTCACCTCTGACAAATTCTATGAGTATTATGAAGAACATGGCATAAAGAGACATTTGAGTGCACCTAGAACCCCTCAGCAGAATGGGATTGTAGAGAGAAGGAATAGGATCATCCTTGATACAACATGCACCATCATGATTGAAGGAAAAGTTGCACAAACCTATTGGAGAGATGTGGTCAATACAATAGTCTATACAATCAATAGAATACAATTGAGGCCTGGTGTAGACAAGACACCTTATGAGCTATGTTTTGGTAATGTTCCCATAGTAAAATACTTTAGAATCTTTGGAAGCAAGTGCTACATCAAGAGGGATGAATCAATAGGCAAGTTTGATGCAAGAAGTGATGAAGGTATTTTTCTTCATTACTCTACTAAAAGTAAAGCTTATAGATGTTTTAACTTGAGATTGAAGAAGATCATTGAAAGTGCTCATGTTAAGATTGATGAAAATTTTATGGTTAAAGAAAGATATCATGACTACTCACCTATGATTGAAGAAGAACCCAGACCTTCCACTAGTGAGATAGTTGTTCAAGAAATGTTTGACAACATTGTTGTATTGTTCAATGACCTTGAAACAAGTGAAGAAGAAACTTAGAAGGAAGATGAGTCAGTGTCACCTAAATTTCCCAAGTATACATCTAGATATCACTCTAAGGATGACATCATTGGAGATCAGAGCAGAAAAGTCACAACAAGATCAAAAGCAAAGACTTCAGCAAGTAACGAGGTGGTATGTTTACTATCTCAGATTGAACCTTTAAGTGTTGAAGATGCATGTAATGATTTAGATTGGCATGATGCTATGAAAGAAGAACTAGATCAGATTATCAAGAATGATACATGGGAACTAGTCCCAAGACCTAGTGACAAGAATGTGATTGGAATAAAGTGGATATTTAGAAACAAGATGAATGAAGATGGTACAGTAGTAAGGAAAAAAGCAAGGTTAGTATGTAAGGGATATGCGCAAAGAGAAGGTATTGATTATTTAGACACTTTTGCACCAGTGAGCATATTAGAATCTATTAAGTATTTTTAACTTTTGCAACATTCAAAAAATTCAAAGTTTATCAAATGGATGTTAAGTCAGCATTCTTGAATGGAGAGCTAAATGAAGAAGTATACATTGAGCAGCTAGAATGATTCTCCTTATCAGACAAACCTGATATGGTATGCAAATTGAAGAAAGCCCTTTATGGACTTAAACAAGCCCCTAGATAATGGTATGAGATACTTGATGGATATCTAACAAAAATTGGATTCAAGAAAGGAGCAAGAGATTGTAATCTATTCATAAGAGAGACATCTAAAGGTCTACTACTTGTAGCTATATTTTTTGATGACATTATCTTTGGGCGTAATGACAAACTTAATATGGAATTTTCTAAGGAGATGCAGAGTGAGTTTGAGATGAGCATGATTTGACCTATCAGATACTTCTTGGGATTAAATGTGTAGCAAACAGAGAAAGGTATTTTCATTAATCAGTCCAAATATGTGAAAGAAATATTGAAGAAGTTAAAGATGGATGATTTCAAGCCAGTAGGTACACCTATGATAATAGGATGCAAGCTTACAAAAGAAGATGATTCTATAGTAGTAGATACAACACTATACAAGTCTATGATTGGTAAACTCATATATCTTTCTCAAACTAGACCAGACATTTCTAATCCAATTGGCATAGTTGGAAGATTTGTAGCAGAGCCTAAACAAAGTCACCTCATGGAAGTAAAGAAAATATTCAGATATTTGCAGGGCACTATAGATTATGGTCTATGGTATCATAATTTAGCTAATGTTGAGCTTCATGTATATATAGATGCAGATTGGGCAGGATGCATTGATGATAGAAAGAGTACATCAGGTGGAGTAGTGTTTCTTGGTGATAGACTTATCACTTGGACAAGAAAGAAGAAAATTTGTATTTCTTAGTCAACAGCAAAAGTTGGGTATGTTGCAGTAGCCTTGAATTATTCTACATTTGTTAGGATCAAGCAAATGATAAAGGACTTTGGTATTTAGATTGATTATCCTATTGCTATTCATTGTGATAATACTAGCACTATCAACATGTCAAAGAATCTTGTGATGCATGAAAATAAAAAGCACATAGAGATTAAGTATCACTTCTTAATAGAGAAAGTGGTAGAGAAAGAATTCAAATTAGATTATGTGAGTACAAAGGAACAACTAGTAGATATATTCAAAAATCCCTTGCCAAAGGATACTTTTGAGTATCTCTAGGAGAAGATGGGAGTAATTCCCTTCCCTGATCTTTCTTAGAGAAAGTGCAAAGAGCATCAGTCCTCAAGGACTGATGGATGGTTGACTACTCTACCTCAAGAGTAGTACTAGAGCTTAAAAGAGTTGGTGCCCTTTGCCATTGATGTCAAAGGGGGAGTAATATATAGTCATGAAAAATAGAAGTAAAGGAGTAATATACTAAGGGGGAGTAGTATTCAGTCATGAAAGTAGTTCAGTTGAGAAAATGGAGAATGTTGAAGAATATTATAGCAGATGGAGGATTCATTCTTTGGGGAGATTTTATGAGGAAATGGAGAATGTTATAAAAGAATTTCTCATTTGGATTGGTTATGTTTTTCATTTGATATGTTGCCATCAATGCCAAAGGGGGAGATTGTTGGAGATTTTCTAGCAAGCCAGTGCTGACTATATGTTTGTCATTGATGAAAACATATGGTAAGTAGCATGCATGGAATACTTACATATTAATCTTTGAGTATATGTAGCATGGACATGTTATCAACATGATATCATGGACGTAGAGCATAACTATTAGTATAGACAATTAAGTAGCAGCTTGTGTCAGGAGTGTTCCTGACAAAGTTACAGGTAGTGTTATATGAGTGTCTGTCCATACAGTCATCATGGAGCCTTACACCTTTGGATATATGATGAAGACATGTTAGCAATGTTACAATCATGGACACAAAGTTTGATGATTAGTAGAAGTGAAGTTATGCAGTCGCTATTCACCAGTAGCATTTTCCTCTATTTATTCAAAAGAGCTGACAGAGATTGTATTAGTTCAAGAGTTGTGCTTATCATTTCTGTATGCACCCTTGGATTAGTGTTTGGAGAAGAGTTAATAATGTTTGGTTAAGAGCACATGATTTAACTCAGTTTGAGGAGAAAGCTTTAGTTAATTTGGTAGTGTCGATAGTGTGTAGCATGCATCTATATTTATTAATATTGGATAGGTACCAGATTGTGTTGCATGCTTAGTAGAGCTGACAGAATTATTATTGGAGTATGTTATGGTTTCTCTAATATGATTTCAAGGTGGTTCTAATAGGTTGACTTGATTATATAATTTAGAGGAAAGATATTTATAGGTAGTCTTATAGGCAGTCATTTGTGATTGCTAAGGTGCGGTTCAGAGTTGATTGTGAAGAGCAGAGCAAAGAGTGCGAAGTGTTGAGCCATTAGTAGAAGGTCTATGTGACCAAGTAAAGAGTTTGAGCTATACATTGGAACTGATCTAGATAGCAGGTCAAAGTGTAGCTCACCAAGATCTACATATAGTGTGTATCTATTATTATGAAGGTTGTATCCTTCACCCCTTTGAGTAGTGTGCTCTTAGATAGTATGTCCTCACCCCTAATAGGGTTAATTGGAAAAGACTCCTAATAGGATCTGACCCTTGACCAGGTCACTGTACTAAATGCATTCTAAAGACAACTCCTAACAGGGTTAAGGATCTTCTAACAAGGATCATAATACACTAGTGTAGATTATTAGTGAGTGTCAATTCCCACCAGGGTTTTTCCCTATTTGGGTTTCCCCATAACCAAAATATTGGTGTTGTGTTCAAGTGTTCTTTCATTGTGTTTATGCTTTATGTTTAATTATACTTAATTGGATAAAGAATTGAAACTTTTAGATAACTGATTCACCCACCCCACCTCTTAATTATCTCTTGGGACTATTCCTAATAGTTACAACTTTAGGAACATCAATTTAGCTATGAATTCTTGGTGGAAGAACTCCCATTTCCCACCTATGACTCACCTGAATCCCAAAATTTTTGTGCCCTTGAAACCCAAGTTTTATCCAAATGCGCCCATATCTATTCTTACCTAAAAGACCAAACAATCCATGAAGGCTATTCTAGAAATGAAAAGAGATCCCTTATAAGAACAGCATCACATTATATAATCATCGCTAATGACTTGTATAGAGGTGGTCTAGATGATACACTTCTTAGGTTTTTAGAACATGAAGATTCTAATTGTTCATTAATAGAAGTTCATTAAGGTGTGTGTGGGTCACACTCGAACAATTTTTCATTAGCCAAGAAACTCTTAAGGGTAGGATATTATTGGCCCACAATGGAAAAATATTCTATCCATTTATCAAAAACATGCATGAAATTCTAGATCCACGGTAACCTGATACATGCTCCAGCTAGGGAGCTAATTCCTTTCATAACACATTGGCCATTCCAGAAATGGGTCATTGATCTAGTTGGACAGATATACCCAAATTCATCAAATGGACATAAATGCATCATTACTGCAACTGAGTATTTCACAAAATGGGTGAAAGTTGTACCACTGTCTAATGCAACTAGAAAAAAAATTTAATGTTTATCTTGAACTATATCATCTACAGCTATGGAATACCCTCATCGATTGTGACTGATAATGGGGGTTAATTCATAAAAAAAAAGACATAGATGAGTGGTGTCTTCAATTCAAAATCACTCAGCACTATTCCTCGATCTATTACCCTCAAGGTAACGAACAGGTTGAGGCATCAAACAAAACTATTTTAAAAATCTTGCATAGGAAAGTGAATAAATTTGGAAAGGACTGGCATTACAAATCAATCCAAGATTATGGGCTTGCAGAACCAACATTAGAACACCATCTATTGCAACTCCTTGTGCACTATTTTATGGATCAGAGGCAGTATTACCAGTTGAGGTAGAGATTCCATCACTGAGGGTATTATTGAAACATCTAGACATTAATGAAGACTATCGAATCTCTAGACTACAAGAGCTAGAATTTCTAGATGAGCTCAGGCAATAGGTGTTTGATCATCTCAAATTATATCAAAAGACAATGTCAAGAGGATATAACAAGAAGGTAAAACCAAGAATTTTTCGGGTAGCAGATCTAGTTTTGAGAGAAAATCCTAAAAATCAGCAAAATCGAGAGCAAAAGGAAAAAGTTGAACCCATCTGGCTAGGTCCCTTTCTCATCACATCAACATTTGGATCAGGGGCCTATCAATTGGCTATGCCTGAAGGAGATGTTTTACTAGATCTGATCAATACTCTACATCTGAAAAGGTTTTATGCATGACATTCTTGAGATAGCACCTATACAGTGAAAAGAGTTCTTGAAAAATGTTCAAAAATAGCAATATGGATCCTGAAAAAAATAAAAAACAATAGAAAAAGTCCTTAAAAAAAGACCATCTCGATGAAAACCTAGAAAATAGGCACCTTGGTGAGACCAAAAAAAAATAGAAAAAGAAAAAGTACAAAAAAATGGAAAAGAGAAAAAGTGTCTTGGTGAAAACCTAGTAAACAGGCACCATGATAGCAAAAATAGAAAAGTTCGGCCGAGTGGTGAAAACCTAGTAAATAGGTGCTACTTGTAATCAACACTCTATCTATAAAGACAACTCTTGCACATTTGGCCAATGTTAATTTTAGTTTTTAGATATCTTACAATCGCTTTCATGACAAAGCAAATCCTTAAATGAACTATCAAATAATTGTACCTTCCTAAGGATGGAATCTGTCCACATTAAGGTCCTAGGCTCAATCATTTTCCTAGGGGGAAATGATCAAAACCACGCATGTTGCTAAGTCACTGTTAGGACTTTCTTCTAGGATGTTAGTCATCCCTAGTCCACAATAGATGTTAAACTATGAAAACAAAGGTATTTCTTAATGCCACCATAAATAATATTTCTTAATACTTGGACCTAAAAAAGTGTTCCTAAACACTATGTCATGATGATAAGAGTGTTTTTAAACACCAAAAAGGTGAGCCACTTATTGATGAAAGATAAATCTATGATTGATAATAATTTCTATGTGTATGTTTGCAAATTAATCAATAGTGTTTCTAAACACTATAATCATGACTATCTGTTTCAAAGAAAATACATTGATTATTATGAAGGAATAATGAACTTTTCTTATTATCAATTTTTTATTGTTATGTTTCCTTGAGTAACTCGATGATGTCTAAAATAGACTAGAGAAAAAAGGACTAGGGGCATAACATTTTCTTTGTCATCTATTTATGGTGATAAATCTAATGATCTGAGGTGATCGTAGGGAATGGGTGTCTATGATAAGTGCCTCCATCATGATTGGAATGCCACGTATACCTTGACCTATTTTCTATGAAAGCTTTAGTGAGGTTGGAGTTATTTCCTTGCCTATTTTAAACTAAGGTGAAAAACCACTTTCTAGTAAGATGCATAGTAAATCGGATTATATCCAAGGATATGAATATAAAATGAAAGGTCATTGTGGATATATATTTACACATTATGCACTAGAAAAGAAAAAGGTTTATATCAAACATGAAGTAACTAACAAAATATTCTAGCCTATATGCTTTAATTTTTAGGTTATGCTACAACATGACAAATGAGAGGGAAGTATTCATATTTTCATGATTACTAAATCTATCAGTGAAAATTGTACTGATCTAATGAGGTTCCATTACAAAATCTCTATGATGATAATTGATCGACTTTGAATAAATAGTGATTGTCATAGGTGTCTTAGTCTAGGTTCATTTCACTGGTTAATTTTATTAAGGTTCATTTTTAGTTGCATATCATATTAAATTGTATTAGGTTCATTTAGAGGCATTTCATGTTTTTAGTTGCATTGAAGCTCATTTTAAATTGCATTCATTTTTAATATAGTTGCATTCATTTTAAGTTGCATCAGTATGAGTGTGTGAATTCAATTATCTTAGCATTTCAAATTGAAAATTCTAAAAAAATTAACCATTTTCCAAGCTTGACCAAGTACATCATGAAATCATAAAAACTTAAAGGAAATGACTGAGTATGTATCACTGATATTCATTTTCATAAATCATCTCATATCATAAAAACACGTCTGCATAGTTCATCCATACTCACTCATACATAAATAAAAGTGAGATGTCCATACATCGCATCACATCTCATACATCTATGTGCATACATAAAATAAAGATTTCATACATTCACATAAGTTTGCATTCATACATTCATAAAGCTTTGAAAATACAAAAACATAAGCATATATTAGCGAAATATATCATGATGTCATCATATCATCACCGTCTAATCTAATCATGACCAAGTATGAACATAACATCAATATCCAAAGCATGAGACACATATTAGTATATCTCACATGTGTGGAAACTAGAAAACATCATATGAGCAGCATAAATCGGATAAGATATCCATATCAAAATCATCAGAATAAAAAAGCATCAATATATCATCAGTATATGAGAAAGAGTATAAGAACATCAATGATAGTGTATCAAACCATCAATGAAGAAGTATATCAAAATATCAATAATGAAAAGTATCAGTGTATCAATAATGAAGATTCCATGGGACATTAAAGTGTACATTGATAATAAAAAAATAGTACAAAATACAAGATATGTCAAATGAGGTACAATATATCAATGATACAAAAATGAGAGTATACAAAGAATCTCAAATCTGACTAGCACCCTCATCCTCTCATGGAGGTTTGGGAGGGGGTGCATCCACTCTACCTAGGATCGGTGGAGGCATAGCACCATTAGATTGTTGATCTATAACTAAATACAATGGAACCCTCTGAGCGGTAGAAATAGCAGCACAATATAAAGAAAATTAATACGTTGTCGTTTGTCCCTGGTGGGTGGTTGTGTGTGCATTCCTATCTCACTTGGATCTCATTAGTGCTAGTTGTGAATCCCTCTCTTTGAGTCATGCCCTGAGAGTGGCAACCTCTAATCATAATGTAGCTCTATCCTACTCACACTGAGATAGGGGATCTTCCTCGCTACCTGCGGGTGGATCCCTAGTAGGCTGTTGACCACTTCCACCACCATCGCGTCATGTTTCTACCCTTTGATGTTGTGCATGTTGATCCCTATGTAGGAGTGGACCTATATCGCTATGTGGGCATGAACTCTCAATCTATGATGCTGACTCTATTGGCTGACATCTCCACCAAAGGCCCATCACCTATTTCCATCACCACCTCCTCCTCCTCCTCCACCATCTCTATTTCCTCCTCCATCTCTCCACCTCCTCTATCTCCACCTCCACATGCACCATCTCTCCCTCCATCATGCCCTCTATATCTACCTCGACCGCTATCTGCACCTTTGGTAGCTCATCCTTGGCCACCACCCTCATCAGCTAGATCATAATATAAGGTGTCCTCCAAGAGAGGAGTGGTCTCATTGGGAGCAGTAAACCATGGGTATGGATGTTATGTGTAGTAAGTATGGTAGTCATTTGTGATACCACCATCAGTGAACTCAGGGAGGTAGTCCCACACTAACAACACTATCTGTGAAATCTCATGTAAAGAAATATCATAAATAAGACAACACCCCAACTGTGCCTCCTCATCCCTGATCGAGGCATATATAGTTGTCTCTTGTGACATAAACTACACTCTGTCATACTGTCTAAGGAAACATGTAATCAAAAACCACTCAATAATGTATTAGGTCCTGCTAATCAGATATCTGGACTAAAATAAATATGGCATCTGTCGAACATTAGATGGCCACTCCTCATAATCAAGGTATGGTCTCCAGACAAAATCAGTGACATCATCCAAAATGCACCACTAGTAATCCAACTTGCCTAGATGGGATTGTTGAAGCATACCAAAATACATGTAGAAGTAAAGAAACTCTGTATCGCATTGTCGATCAACAATAGGTCATGTGATGGGGATGTGCTCCCAGGCCCAAACCTGAAGTACCAAAATCCCTACTATCATCATCTGAGAATGCTAGTAAACAATCTTGTACATCTCTCTATACATATAAGCGAGGATGCAGCTCCTCCAAGAAAAATGTCGAGGTGAATGAATCATGTCCTCGATCACCCTGGACCATCTACACATGAAATCATGATGTCCATAGTTAGGCATCATCAGTCCTCCTACTAATCAGGCTAGATACATAGGTAGCCTCTCACAGTTGGCCACCATGTGGTCCTGACTAATATATCACCTGGCAATCATATCATCATGAAATAACCTTTGTGCATCAGTCATTTCCATCAGATCACTAGCCTCATACTCCATGTGAGACCCCATCATAGGAACGTGAAGAATGTGCCAAACATCCTCAAGTATCAACATCATTTCACCACTGGGTAAATGAAATGTATTATTCTCTAAGTACTAGCACTCAGTAAGGGCTATCAAAAACCTATGATTCACCCAAATATCAGGTAAATTGACCAAGCTCCAAAGGCCACAAGGAGAAATAACATGTTTGTTAGCAGCACAAATATTCTTGTGCAACTCCAATACCTATGTCAATCAAGGAGATCGAAAGGAAACTATGCTAAATTATGTCTGCACAATAGAAAATAGGGGCACTATGTCAGCATTAGACAAGGGAAATTGATGAGAAATTGCCTAAAAAGTTCAAATAGACAAGTAAAATTAAGACAAACTAAATTCGATCCTATTTCTTGGATGCGATCCAAGAAACCCAAGATGCGATGCCCTAATGGGATACCACCCAAGAAATCTTAGATATGACACAAGAAATCCAGGAAGTGATTCAGAATCTAGATACGACCCTATTTTGACCAAATATGAAAAATTGAAGAAAAAGCTATGAACTTGCATGAAAATAACTGGATGTGACCTGACAGGGTGCAATTTAAGAAATACGGGATGTAATCTAGAATTTTGTCAAAAATTGGGTGCGACACGGGATTTACTGTATGCGATCCTACATACGGGATGTGATCCTAGACTGAACTAGCCCTAAAAAGCACAAAATGCATGAAATTGAAATTTTCAAAATGAAATGGAATCTTTATAGGGTACTCATAGGTGCTATTTAGTGCAATGGTCAGTCGTGCCATCGAGCTAGCTCAAATTGATGCTTCTCTGCTGGGAACACCATTTCATCTCAGAGCTCAGGAAATAACTATGGTAAAAGTAAAAATGAATAGTAAAATCAACCTTTTTGACCTATTTAAGCCTCCCGGAGACTCCGGTGACCGAAGGAACACTCATGGTAAGATGTCAGATGTCATAGAAACTTCATATCAAGACCAAAATTGAAACAGGTGATTTATGTCACTTAAATACTGTAAAAATGGAGTTACAAAGAAAAGTCAACTTCTGCTATGGTCAAATTGGAGTCAAATAGGGGCAAAATGAGTAGAAAGGATATCAAAAATATGGTGAATCAGTTCAGTAATGGTTATCACTCAGATTAATGGTCAACAAAAGTCAAAGTTCAGTCAAACACACTTAACAAAAGCTATGCAGAGTGTAATTAATGCATAGAAAGCTTGCCAAAAGCTATGAAAAGTGATTTTGTCACTTATACATCAAATTTTCAACTTAGAATATTGCTTAAACACAAGTTGAACTTGGTCAACTCTCACCTTTTCTTGGTCAAACTTAGTCAAATAGTGTTTCTTTAGCACTAAAATCGATCCTAATTGCTTGCTAAGACTTCCTAAACAATTTTGGTTGATCCAGATTCATTTCAATCACCGTAATTATTCCTAAATGCTTGAAATCATCGATTTTATCTAAATTTATTCCAATTTTGGTCCTGAGGGAGCATAATTATACTAAAATTCAAATGTTCAAATCAAGCTCTTCAACGCCAGGGGCATGATAGTTTTCTTCAATCAAGTTGATGTTGTTCATCTTTCTGACATTAATGATCAATTTCATCGCTTCAAATAAAATTGGTTATTTGTTAATATATTCAATTCCTACAAATCAAATTTAACTAGATTTTTTATCAAAATATCTTATCGATTTTTTGTTCAATCAAGCTCAGAATCGGTATGGTCAATTCTCGTTCAATTAGGTTCAAAATTAATGACTTTCGAATCAAGTAGGATTTTGTTCGATCAAGTTTGGAGTTCTCAAATTTAGAGTAGTTCTCTTTACTACTCTCTAAATCTTTCAGAGTGGATTCACTGCTCTCTAAATCTCCTTAAAATCAAAGTTGTCCTCACTGCTCTCTAAATCACTTGAGTTCAGAGTAGTTCTCATTGCTCCCTAAATCTCCTTGAATCTGTTAATTCCATTGAATCGTGCTAAATCAGATTTTCTTTGAATCCCTGTGTTGTTCACAAACTAATTCAAAGAGGGGAAAATGTAATCACCTAAAATTGGGCTAATAGAACCTAAGGCCCTATTTTCCCTAAATTGGGATAAACTCTTAATTGTGTTAATTTGATTCTTGATTATTAACATAATTCATTAAATTCAATAAAATCAATAAATATAATTATTCAAGCATTTATTATCAAATATCAAGAAAAAATCACTTTGATTATCTCTTAGCCTAATTAATTAAATAAAACCCATTAAATGCATGGCTAGAGTAATTAATTAAAAGAAATGAATAAAACACTCCTAAAATGACTTGTCACCTTAAAGGGGATAACAAAGACACCTGAAGCCAATGAGAGTTAATCTCATGGATCACTCACATGGATCAAGAAAAGAAGCATCTCAACCACTCATGATGGATGCATCTTGACTATTCATCATCTCAAAGTTCTATAAAAGAGGAATTTTCAAATCTCCATTGGCTCCTAATCTTTTGAATTCGCTAATAGATAATTTGAATTCATGCTTTCATGTGCTCATTTGATTTCATAGCTAATTAGATCATATTCATACTTCAATTTTCTTAAAGGATAATGAGTCAATGGCTAATTTGGATGAATTTGATAGTTTAATTGCATATTTCTTTGAATCTCTCATTCTAACATGCATTGTCATTGTTTAGGATCTTAATCTAAGAGAAATCTTAAATCCTTTTCATACTTGTGTTAGTTAGAGAGAAATAATTAGGTTTCAATTTTTATTTGCTTTGATTGAATTTTCATACTAACAATTGATATAATGAATTATTGAAGTGTTGTGTTGCAGCTTTACATGTCCATAATTCACACACACATTAATAGTATGTAATGAAACCCTGAATAGGTCAAAATATTTTGATATAGGAATTGTTAAGATATCATTTTTACAAATAGAAGACATGTCAAGTAGCCACCTGTAGGATACATCTAAATATCAGACAGGGTTGTGAAGTTAAGGTTTTGACAGAGCATTCAAGGATTATATTCAGAAGCACATCAGAGGCTATTGAGCAGAATTCAAAGAAGAAATCTATCACAAGAAGGTGATATCTGTTAAGTACTTATCAGATCTAAAATCAGGCAAAGTAAGTTTCTTTATATAGGTCAAATCTACTATTACTTTCCAACAATTGTGGCAGATAAAATATCCTAACAGAGTAGACCTAACAAGTCTTTTTGTAAATCTCTTAACTGAGTGCACACTTAACAGTGTTTCTTAAATCCTCTAACTAGGTAGATCCTAATAGGTCTTTATTGTTACTCCTAACTGGGTAAGATCATTAGAATTAATCAACATTGTAGCCTTAACTAGAAAACTTTATTACTGTAGTTAGTGAAGCTTTGTGGGTGTCATCCCCACTACAATTTTTACCTTCTAACAAGGGTTTGTGCGATACCAAAATAATTGTGTATTGTGTATGAAGTTTCATGGATGTTTACATGTTATATTAAAAATCATTTCTTATTTTATGTAATGTTATGGATGGATGGAAATGTTAACATGATAGTCAGTTAATGAAATACATTATCTTAAGGATTCAGTTCAAAAGTTTTTAGGGTTGTTGATGCACCCCTCCCCTCTTTGTAACTCACCTTTCCATAATCCCAACATATCTAAGGTATCATTAGTTTTAGGTTTGGTGAAAAGAGTACATATATCATCTTTAATTATGGATTTTCTTTTCACCTCATCATATGACAACCCATCAGAATAGAATGCATGACATCTATCCCTATATGTGCTCCATTTAGTAACCTATCTAGATACCTCCATGGCACCATTGGCCATTAATTCTTTGGTTGTGGTGAGGGATGAATGATTCTCATAATCAGAGGACCTCAACCTATTCATTATTTGATAAATTTGAGTAGTATTCTATGATAGGCAATTTAGAAGATCTTCCTCTATAGCCTATACAGGTTCTACTGGAGGATGCGGAGGGTTTAGAGTTTGTGGTTGTTATTGTTGAGGAGTGGCATTTTGAGGGTTTTTTCCTTGCTAAGAAATGTTTTGAGAGTTTTCTTGTTCTTGAGGCATAACATTTTGAGGGTTTGGTTTTGGTTGTTGTTTATGAAGAGGTTGTTATTATTATTTTTTGTTGGGCATTGTTTTGAGAATTTGGCATAAAATTAATTTAAAATGTAAAATTAATTCAAAAAACCCTATTTCAATTCATTTCCAAACAAAAACAATAAAAATAAAAATTCTTACCTCTTTGACTATGTGACATTGTCAGAAATTTGTGTAAATGCTTGGAAAATGCAAATCTAGGTGGAACACGACTCAAACACACTAGTAAGACATCATTTTTCTCACTATAAAATGAGTTTTCCCGTGAGAAAACACAAAGTTTAAGTTTTACAAAACCCGATCAAATTTTGTAAATCTAAAAGTTAATTTTAGTTCTTCAAAACCCAATCAGGTTTTGAAGAACTTAGGCTCAGTAGTCACCAAGCCATAACTTGTTCAGGTTATTTCAAATCTTAAATAACCCAATTGGATTACTAGTTATTTTGGGTTTTTATTTTATAGGGTGGCCACTTGTTTGCACAACAACTTCATGCATTCACCCAAGAAAATGAAATTATAAAATTAAAAACAAAATTAGGAGTTTACAACAAAAAAACATCAAGATAAACTTTAAAAGGTAGAAGATGAGATAATAATTTTAAAAGTGCAAGTTTAAGAAGATAAAATAATTGATGGTTGCCTAAACTCAAATCTTGATAAAAAGTATGATGAATGTACCAAACTTGAGAAGGATATTGTTGATATGAGAAAGGATTTGGAATATGCAACGGATCAAATTAAAAGAGGTTTGAAACTCAAAGGTGATAGCAATTTGTTTAATATAATACTCAACTTTCAAAATTCACCATAGAAAAAATATAACATTAGGTTTGATGAAGGAAAATGGTATAAGACAAAAATTGAAAAGATCCAAGATTAATCAAAGAAGATAAAATGGGATGAAAAAAAATCACTCTTAACCTAAACAAAAAGACAAACCTTGAAATATTAGTTCCAAGACAAACTTCTCTAACCAAGTACTCTCAATTTTTTAATAGAAATTTTTTTGCACAAGATTTCAATGGGGATTGTTATGCTTGAAAGAATTTTTTTATAAGGCCAATAATTGCAAAAGTAGAATAATGACAAATAGTCTCATAAATATGAACAATTCTAGGTATGTGCAAACTTTCAATTATTATTGTTACAAATATAAAAAGTTTTGTCATGAGGATATCAATTATAGATTTAATTTGAAAATGGGTTGATATATTTTGCATCATGGAATCACATGTTATAAATAAAATTAACAAGGGTATATTGCTAGATTTTGGAGAGGAAATAATGTTGAGTATTATGCCCCAAAAAATAAGGGTGATCCTACTCAAAAAAATAAAGAAATGGAAGAGTCATGGACTAAAAAATTAGAAGAAAATAAAGACAAGGTTGTACTCTAGGAGGGTACAGATGGTATGTTTGAAAACTAAATTAAAAGATATTGACACTGGGGGAGTTTGATATACATAGTTCTTAGTTCCCCATATGAAACATAAATGCTAAAATATTTAACATATTAGTAAAACTAAATCTAAAGTTGTTTTGATTACGTAAAATCAGGTTTTGAAAGGACCCAAAACCTTCTACATCGAGATTACAGAATAAGCATTAAAATCCCAACATAAATAGTGCATCAAAACAACAAAGAAACACCAAAAACTAACAAGTCCTCCAAAAAATAGAGAGAAGAGGACAATAAAAAGACAGCTAGATAGTCTTCATAAGTTCAGCCGCCTGATCAACCAGCATCTGCATATTTGTTGAGGACACCTTAAGCTCCTCCAAATATTTGTTCTTGTCAGTATCCAACATTTTGAAGCTTGATCTGGTCCTCTTACTGGGCCCTTTACCCTCCTTGACCTCCTTAGGTCCCTGCTCCCCTTTACCCTAGTCTATCTTGTCCACAAGGATTCTGACATGCTCAGTCGAGGCCTTAAGGATGGAGAAACTCTTCTCAGCAATATTTCCAATACTCTTCTCTAGTCGCACAATACTACTATCTATTTTATCCATCCTCTTTAACAAATTCCCTCCTTTCAAACAATTATCCACCTTTTTCATTTTGATTTCCATAATTTGGACTTTCTTCATAAGAATCATTATTCCCTTAGCACTACCAATAACCTCCTTCAACTCATCAATACTCTATCTCTTAGTCTTATCACCAAAATTCATCTTGCCAAGAGCCCCAACCTCCTGTTGAAAGTACTGAATTTGGTTTTTCATAGAGTTGATGTCATTTTTCATTGTGCTTAGGTTATTGAAAAAAGTAGTACAACCCAAATGATCATAGGCCTTCTTTACACAGGCAGTATCCTTCTTAAAGCTCCCCACCCTTCCCCTAGCATCATCCACTCTATCCTTCTCAATATTGGCCACATCCTAGGCTATATCCTACATGATATTCTCCTCCACAAACACATTTTGGTCTAAGTTATCATAATCCCCCATATTGGGTTCATTCTTTGACAACTTGTCCTATTTTTCCTTAACATTCTCATGTGAGGAAGAATCATCATTAGTGGAAATAATAACCCTCTTACCCACATTGTTTTTCTTCTTCTTGGCTCTAGTGCATCTCCCAATAGTCTCCATTTATTTTTTACTCTTCCCCTTCACACTGTCATCCCTACTTTCCTCTTCCTATGTCTCCATTTTTGTAACAGAATCTTCAATCTTTTCCTTCCTTTTTTATTCTTGGATGAAGAGCCATAGCATTTGGAGGGCTTTCTAGGTTGAATAAATTCAACCTCCTCATCTTCAGTATCCTCCACATAGGCCTCCTCTGAGTCCTTACCATCAGTGTCATAATCCTAAAGATCCTTCCTATTAAAATGGGACCTCTCAACCTTTTTGGATTTTAACACATCAAAGATTAGAACCATCAAACCTTCATGACAAGCATGGTCACCCTCAAGATCCTTCTAAAAAATATTAATGGTAGTATCCAAGGAACTCAAAAGATAAAAGGGGAAATTAACTTTAATCCCATGTCTGAAGTGATTCAACAAAATAAGATGATGGTTATAATTTTAGTGTACCTCACATCCAATGTGATGTAGCTAATAAGAATAAAAAGAACCAACCTCCATAGCCTAGAAATGCACTTTGGACTAAAATAGGAGTTGTCAATCTTCACCATTCTTTTCCTTTCCTGCTCTGTCTCCACAAAAACCTCAAGGGCTTTGTTCGAGACCTTCCTGTCTCTATAGAAATTGATCCCTTTAATTTTCAGGCTCATGGCCTCAGCGATGATCTCCTCTGTTATTTCCATATACTATGTCCCAACTAGTATTTTGCCCTTATTCCAAGTTTTAAGGAATTGCCTGGTAACATAAGTTTTACTACCATACAACCTATCCAAGTAATCCGCCACACCCCCATTCTTCACAATATTCCAAACCTCTAGATTTTGATTCCACTCCTTGCAATTTCCTAGCTCACACCTCTTCTTGTTCCCTCCCATGGCTCTACTTCTACAATTTTTCCTTATCTTGAAGTTTCTCACAAAACCCTTCTTCTTCAACTTGAATTCACAATCGTGTTAGTTTTCAACTAAAAAGACCCATAAAACATGTGAATTAGAGGCAAAAGTCACATCATAATCACAACTAGGCCATAAATCTCCTTCACACTAATCCCTACAATTATTAAATATTAATGTAATCTTCATTGAGAATTTTTTGCCTGCTTTGAAATCAATCCCAATCGATTAATGATGACCCTTTAGAGGGAAGGACAGTCCAGTCATCCCATTCAATATTCGACTGACTTCTACACACCATATTAGCAGCCCAGTCAGCCCCTAAGTTGGTCTCCCTACACTTGTGGGTAATGACACAAACATCAAATGTCTTTATTAAACTTTTTTCCTTATTAATGATATTAAATATTGTCCATAAGGGGATTGTATCATTATTAAGGAATTTAATTATATTAAGGGAGTCCCCTTCAACCCATACTTTCCTATAGTTTTTAATCTTAGCCAACATAAGACCATAAAGAGAAGCACTAGCCTCAGTGATATGATTAGTGTTAACACTGATAGGAATTGCCTTAGCACCTTTTCAAATCCCATTTTCATCTCTGATAACAATACCACAACCAGCTATCCCTGGTTCGCCCTTAGAGGCACCATCAAAATTGATTTTCATCCAGCCATTAGGAGGACAATCCCATTAGGCCTCATTTCTCAAAATCCTCTTGATTTTCTGATTATTCAGACCATCTAACTTCCAATTATTGAAGACTTTCACCTCCCAAGCCTCTTTCAATTCCTGAAATTTGTTAGTCACCCATATGTTTTCCATCAAGGCTCTCTTGATTTTGTAGAAGATCAATATACAACTAGACTCCTTATTTCTAAAAATCCTATCATTCCTCCCTTTCCAAACACCCTAGCAGGTGTAGGGTAAAAGAAATTTCCAAATAGAAATCATAATGCTATTATTAGTAGAAGACCTCCAAGAAGTGAATAACTCATGTATGCCCTCTGGAAAGACCCATTCCATATTCATCAGATTTAAAAACTTCTCCCAGATTCTTCGAACATAGGAACAATGAATAGTCATATGATTGATAGTCTCCTCATCATCCTTGCATAGACAACACCTATTTGTTAAGCATAAACCCCTTTTTCACAAATTATCAATAGTTAGAATCTTATCCTGCAATAAGATCTAGAAAAAATATTAATTTTAGGAGTTAGTCCTTTAAACCAAGCTTTTGCCCAACAAGGTTCCAAGCAGTTCTCATAATTTTGGTTATACAAAGAGGAAACCATGAATAACCCATTAGAGTTATATCTCCAGATCAAAGTATCCTCTTCATCAATCAAAAAGACAACATTCAAAATTTTGTTCAGACTTCTAAGAGAAGGATCCACCCTAGACAAGTCAATCCACCTATCCATAAATCTAAAGCTGTTGGTTATAATGATGAATTTATTTGTTTGAATTGTAGTGCATATACATTTCTTAATGGAGGATTGTGTAATATATGTCATTTGGTTGCTACTTTAGAAAGAATAAAAGATACTAAAATTCAAGGAACATATTTTGTAAAAATAATTCTGTTAAAAAGGGAAATATCATGTTGAAAGAGAAAATGGTATCTTAACTCCAATTCTTTGTATATAGTATATGGTCTCTATCAATGGTTTCGATTTGATATATTTTATTGTATAACATATAGACTAGGTGATAGTTAATGAATGTGCCAATTTTGTGAATTTGGCCACCATGGTTAGATGGTATTTCCATATCTGTATCAAAAAAGGGGCAATGCTACATTTAGCTATAAAAAAAATCCATATATTTATATCAATATATTAAATATTAATATATTCAAATAATTATTTTACATTAATATATTATGATAATATTACATTAACATATTAAACAGAAAAATAAATCTTAATTAATATATTTGAACTATCATGTAAAATAATATTTAGTTTATTATGAATTAAAAATAAATGTGTTAAATTAAAAACATCTAGATTTAAATTTAAAGAATAATCAAAAAATAATTTAATTTATTCCTACCTACATTCATGGCCCCATCATTATTGGGACTCGTGACACATTTAAGGACTTGTGACCTTGCATTCGATGGAGGCCACATCATTTATATAGAACATTAATTTAATTTACTAGCATATAGATAAGAAAAGACTAATGATGAATGTGTGGAGGTGAAAGTGTTCACTAAGATGGTTTATCAAATTAAGAATCTCTCTCTCTCTCTCTCTCTCTCTCTCTCTCTCTCTCTCTCTCTCTCTCTCTCTCTCTCTCTCTCTCTCACACACACACACACACACACTACACTAGGAAGGATAAAGTACCAACTAGGCTTATGAAGAGTCAAGTATTGAATAGGTGTAAGGGTTTCTCCTTTGCTAATAGTATAATGATTTATTAGTAATATGAGTATGCAAATAGATAATGGAGTGATAAGTGAACTCTAGGATTGAATCTAAGTAACAGACATTGTTACTAATCTACACACAAATGTTAGCCCAAAATTATTATCAAGAGAAAGCTACAATGTAGAGGGTGACTAGACCCACCCTACTTGTGGGAGGCACACTTGATTAACCAAAAAGGGATGTAGAGGTAGTGGACTTGTAGAAGACCTTTTTATATTTGAGTCCATAGCTCCACCACCTATCACCTAAACATAGAAAATGGGGAGAATATTAGGAGAAATGGGTTTACCTCAATAAAACCCTTATATATAAATTAACCTTGATTTACTAGTCTTCATGTAGTATTGACCTTATATCTAGGATAGGAAGAACGTGAATGCCTTCACACATATTATGATTTATAAATTACTCCATATCATCCATGCTTGATGCTTGATTTAAATTTATTTCTCCTTGAATGTTTGAGTTCTTGAATTAGATTTGCAATTTGATGTATGTCATTTGAATCTTCTCACCTAAATTAGATCCAAAAATGAGGTAAGTAGTCATGTACTTATACCTCACCTATCCATTTTGGGGCTAAAAACATGATTTAGACCAACATGAAATTTAAATCCTACCTAAAATCAAAAGACCAACATTAAACTCAAATTTGGGTGCCATTTCCATGTTAGAGGTGACTCCAAAGGTAGGGGGTGACCAAAATCACCCCCTACACTCTAAGTCACCCTTTACCATACAAAAAGGAACAATATTTGGGTTAGGGATCAATATTGAGATGAAGATTATGAAAATATTCATAAAATTGAGCTATAATCCAGCAGAACAAGCATGGAAACCTTGGACACTAAAATAGGGCCTAGATAAGGACCAAAATTATAATCACTTACAATTTAGGATGCTATAATTATATACATCTATCTAAACATTATTGAGAGGTATCAATCTCAAGGTACATGTATTTAAATTGTTATTGAGAATAGATAGAAAACTCAAAACTAATATCCCTTCATATTTTTTAGATAGATGTATATAAGATATCAAGGCTAGTAGCACACACAACGTAATACGTAAAATATAAATTTATGCTAATGTTTAATTTTAATTATCATTTTTAAGCCACGATGCCTATCACATTTATTTAAATGTATTCTAAGAATTCATAATAAATGAGATATTTAATATTCAAAACGTAAAATTTTAATATATAAACTATCTTCAATACTATATACATTACATATAATTATTCTATTTCTGAAGATTTTTCTTTCTTCCTCTGCTTTCCTATTCATGGTTTTCTCCCATATATTCATCTTTATGTAATGATCATAAGAAAATGGTGGTCATATTCTAATTCCATCCAAGGACTTAACTCATGATATGGAGACAAAATGTTAATCTTACTCTTTCTCTTGGTCCAATGTCAATTGTTTCCCTAAAAAGAGTTAATCCTTATGATTTATGGATAGTTAGTGCCCAATACAAACATAAGGTAAATTTACATGTGTTCCCTCTTTGTATTAGAAAACTTAGAATTAAATTTAGAGATGCATCTTCAAATAGAACTCTAGAGTAGTTATCAAATTAAACCATAATATATGTTGGTGGATCTGGCGGGGCACTCCCAAGTTTGTATATAATATTTCAAATTTATCCCAAAGCTCCACTCACAAGACCTACTTCTATCCACAAATTAGATTTTAACATGACCCTTTCATCCTTAGTAGTTAATAATACATCATTCTAATCTCCTAGATTAGTACTACCTTTTCTACTTACAATGTTATGTGCTATTGATTTTCGTAATGATTTTTTTTTCTGTTATGGATATGCACATTATCATTTGATGAAAATAGATTAATAATATTATCAAACTCCACCTTAATGGTTTGATGCAATGAAATACCTATCTTTTTCATCAATAATTTCCAATCATCTATAGTTGGACACCTGTCTCGAATATTAGTGAGTGATTGGAAAAACCTTTGTTGGTCCTCACCTCCACCTTCTTGTCTAAATAAATTATCCAAAATAAAAACTATCTTAAACTCTTCCTATGATACATTTTCATAGACATTACTATGATAAAGTGGTTTTTTACTAACAGGAGGTAGTTGTCCCAAATCTCCTAAAAAATAATTGATCTTCCTCCAAAACTCTTGTTTGAATTTTCTAGAAAATCTTGGCATAGTATTGAATCTATATTTTGTAGCAAATTTTGTCTAATAAAAATCATTTCATCAATGAATATGCACCTAATGTGTTGAATTTATTCTTTTAAACTCGTGAATTAGTGATTAAATATCTATATTAAGGTTATTTACCAATACATGAATTAGTTTTATCTATCTTCAAGCATTTGGTGGTTTAGAAGCCATTGATGTAGTGTGATTGATTATATTTCTTTCATCTATATCTATTATTTGACCCATAAATACATATTCATTTGCATTTGAATCAAATTCCATATGAGTAGAGTTCATTTGGTTAAAAATGTTCTCATTTGAATTGTGTGTAAGTTCACGAAGTACATTTTCATCAATTTGAACATTTGAGACTCATTTGTCATGTTAGGGGAAACTCCCAAGGTATGCAATGATAAAATCACCACCTATACTCTAGGTTTCCCTTTATGGGACAAAAAGGGTTTATATTTGGGTTAGGGGTCAATGTTGAGATAAGGATTCTAAAAATATATTAAAATTTGAGGTATGATCAAGCATAGTAGGCAAGGAAGCCTTGAACACTAAAATTGGTCCTAGAAAAGGACCAAAATTATAAGTTCTTACAATCTAGGAAAGTACACTTATATACATCTATCTCAAAAATGTCAAGATATATTAGTCTCAAGGCACCTATATTTAAATTATCACTAAGAATAAGTAGGCACCTTGTGTAATACCCTGCTAAGTAACCCTCAAAATATAGGGTAAATATGAACCAATAATTTTTTTTAAATAAAGATATAACATCATAAATATAAGTGCATCACCATAATAATATTTCATGAGAAATTAAAGAAAAAAACCACAATCATCATGTGATTGTGCACAAGTAGAAGATTTAAATCACTTATAAGGGTTCCATGACAACCTCATACACTAAAACAAATAGACATTCACATTATTACAACACCACGTAAGAGCCTAAAAAATATCCACAAACCTCACAAATTAGGACTGGACCATTTTCCATGGTTACCAATCAAGGAGACAAAGTCCATCCTCAACATAGTCCAACACTAGGTTCATTTTAAACCAAATTGAAAAGTGAGCTAACTAATAACAAACTGAATCATAAAATGGAAATTAATACATGAAAATGATCCCAAGAACACAAGGAATCTAAATCTAAAGTTCTCTTTTACATAGACCCATAGGAACATCTCACTATTACAAATACATAGGAGCATTATGGGACAAATGCATAACTCTAGTAATTCTCCGAATAAAAGAAAGAAAACATAACATATGCATAGGAAAACATAACATATGTGAAGGAAAACATAACATGTGTGTAGGAAAACATAACATATGCATAGTAATACATAACACATGTGTATGATAACATAACATATGCATAGGTTAACATAACATATGCAAAGGAAAATATAACATATGTGCAAAACTATATAAGAAAGATAGAAATGCAAATTTCCTAATGTCAAATCCAATTTAAGGCCTAATTAAGAACATCTCCACACTGGGGCATACCAAATATAGTAATTTGAGGTCAAATTCACTCAATTGCACAACTATACAACAAATAGATGAAGTAAATAAATTGAAAGCATAACATGAGCATATATAGTAGTAAAAGAGAGAGTAGTGGAAGAAGATGTGATCCACATTGCACAATATCTTGATTGAATTCATAGCCTTTACACTTTTCCTTGGCTATTCATATCACCCACCCATGTGGAACACCTCAAGGCCACCCCATCATGCTCATGGAGGTAGTCACACAACCCAAACAAGGAGTCAAGCATACTAAGGAAGGAAAGTATATACTCACTACAATCAATGTAATCAAATGGAGATAATCAATAACACATGGAGCACACTCAACATTCAAACCAATGTATAATACACAATAACAATGAAACACAACCATGGTATACTACTCACTACTACTTGACCTAGGCACAAGAGAACTAAGCATAGGGAGTATGATATCTACATAAGTCATGCATGGCTACAAGGTTGTTCCATGGTGTACTAGGATACAATATCTATAGTTACCATCTTGGACCAATAATGTAAACTAGGGATTCACTAGCACCACCTACCTTCTCAATCCAATCATGACCACGAGGGATTCAATAACAATTAATCTTATTAGTGTAATCACCTATTCATTTATTATTTTTCTTGTTAAGGACTCCTTAAGTGCCCTATACTACCACTTATGGGATGATGTACATGTAAGGAGATACTCCCCATACCTACTCAAGGCAACTAGTCTTATGGCTCTAATTCACAACAAATTATACCATGCCATCAAGGTTATTCTACTCACTTTATACCAAAGATGTGTTAAGAAGTAGTGTCCACACACAACTAAGAGGGGGGAGGTTGGAATCAGTTGTGACCAAATCAAATTAAATCCAAAACTTATAATCATGATTATTAACAATAGTAACAAGAATAAACCAAAAAAGTAATCATGCACCATTACACAAATATTTTTTCTTGAGGAAAGCCTTGATCAGAGGGAAAACCCTAATGGGGATGGAACCCACAAGATAGTGTACTAATATATAAATTCCTTGTGAAAGGATGTGACCCTATTAGGAGTCAAATAAAGTTCATTTAGTACAAAAGTACTTGTTAAAGGAAATATCCATGTTACAAGACCTTCAAATATTTTTATAAGGTTCGAACCCTATTAAAGGTTGAAAGGAAACAAGTAGAACCACTATCCAAATTCTCCAGCAAAGATGATAGATTGATCTTTCAGGATAACATATCCAAAAGGGTGAACTGACTGAACTTGCAACTCAATTTTCTATAGAACTTCCTTTAAAGTCCACAAATAAATTCAATAATGCCTCTACTCTACTATGCACTATCTCTCATATCCATCCATTGCATTATCCTTACCATACATACCAAACAAGGAAAATAATTTTCCTGTATACGCGATACAAAAATACTAATTAGGTTATCTTGTTAAAGCTTCCCCAATGATCATTTAATTACATAGGGCCATGCTAAGGCATACATGCCTTCTTGAGAATTATTAAAAATTTTAAATTATGATTCCTACATGTTACAATACATATATTAAATTTTACAATGAAAAACAAGACACTTCCTCAACATAGTTAATTGCCAGAAAAATATGTTGTACATTACACAATCAGTGACTATTCTAGAATAATCCAAATACCTTTCTATCACAAACATAGATGCACTAACAAGTCTTATACCATGATCCAAGCTCACAGATGTTGATTCCACTTTACCAATAAGATATAGAAAATATTCCATAGACTATCACTATTAACAATTCTTATACACTGGTATGCTACCAGTCTTCACCAGATGAATTATAACTCATCCAAAATAGAATATAAGATCCAAAGAACATAGATGTGATATCTATACTCATCCATGCATACAAAAATAAGCTCGTATACCGAAATACATCAATATGTGACTTTGTTGTCCTAATAATTGCATGCAATGTATAGAATCTATGTCTATCATGAACACATAAGAATATGTTGTCATCAATGAAAAAACCTACCACTATTTCAACATAAAATTAGTACATCCAAGTGCCAACAAAACTCTATTTCCAACAATCCCCCCCTTTGGCATTGATGGAAACATATGGAGAAAAACCATGAACCCAAAAGTAAACATTTCCTCAACATATACAGTCTTCAACTCTACTACCAGATTAAAAACTCTTCTCCCCTTAAGAGAGGTTTTCCACGGCTTTCTCTCCCCCTTTGACATCAATGGTAAAGGAGCCAATATTCCAAACATTAGATCACTCCCCCTTTGATAAATACATCAAAATCCTTGCATTGAATCAAACCAACCTCCAATCTCAAAATAATATCAAGTGCCAACAAATACTATTAGAATCAAAATATTTACATAAGAGCTCTTGGATAGATCTTCTCAAGTGACCACTCCCCCTAAGGAGCAATACCCAACATCACGTCTAGATGAAAATATGCTCTGAATACACTGGACTAATGCATTTCTACATATTCTACTCTTCATAAGAAGGGGCCATCACCCCAAGCATACCTATGAGATACTCAAAGGTTTCTTTAGCTAATGGCTTAGTGAATATATCTGCTACCTTCTCTTTAGAGCTCACATAGTCCAATCTAATCTCTTTCTCAGTGAGTTTCTCTCTAAAAAATTGATACTTAATAGCAATGTGTTTAGTCTTGGAATGTAAAACTGGACTCTTTAACATGTTAATTTTACTAGTATTATCACAATGAATTATAATATGTTCAAAACAAAATTTTCTTCATCCACATTATTTGATTACAATTATTTTCTACTACAACATATTATGCCTTTGCAATAGACTTTGATGTGCAATCTTGCTTCTTACTCAACCATGAAACTAGTCTTCCTCCAAGGAAAAATGCTCCTCCACTTGTACTTTTTTTTGTCATCAATATTTCCTTCTCAATTGGCATTAGTATATGCATATAATGTAAAATCATTTGATCTGTCATACCATAATCTAAATTCCAATATTCCCTTCAAATATCTAAAGATTTTTTTACTACTACAAGATGTGATTCTTTAGGGTTTGGCTGATATCTCACCACAATACCAAATGCATTAGCAATATACGGTCTAGTGTGAGTCAAGTATTGTAAACCACCAATCATAGATCTATACTTTGTCTTCATTGTACATGGTGAATCATCATTGTTAGTCAACTTACAACCTATAACCATAGGTGTCCCAATGGGTTTGCAATTTTCAAATCCAAATCTTGTCAATGAGTCCTTCAGATACTTGGTTTGAGATATGAAAATTCCATCATCAATTTGTGTAATTTTTAATCCCAAAAAGTATTTCATCTCACGGGTATCACAGACATTTCAAATTCTACTTTCATCTCATCTAAAAATTTGTTACTTACCTCATCATTTCCTTGAAAGATAATGCCATCAATAAAAACTTTAGTGATCAATAGTCCATCTACATTTATTCTTAAGTACATATTTCTATCTTCATTTGCTTTCTTTAATCCCAAATGTAACAAATGCTTATCCAACCTTGTATACCATGCTCTAGGTTCTTGCTTCAATCCATAGAGTACCTTCTTCAATTTCATACCATGTCTTCTTGATCTGTTAAAGGAAATCCATATGGTTTCTCAATGTATATCTTTTCTTCTAATTCACCATTCAAGAATGCTAATTTGACATCCATCTGATAAACTTTAAATTTCTTGCTAGTTGCATATGCCAAAAATTAACTTATTGCTTCTACTCTCTCTACAAGGGTGAAGGTTTCTTCAAAGTCAATACCTTCTTGCTATGAATATCCTTTACATACCAGTCTTTCCTTGTTCCTTACCACTTCTCCTTGTTCATTCATTTTATTCCTAAATACCCACTTAGCTCCTATAACATTCTTATAGTTAGGCCTTAGAAATAATTTCCATGTATTGTTCTTTTCAATATGCTCTAGTTCTTCCTTCATAGCTTTTATTCTTGATTCAAATTTACATGCTTCATCAATATTCTTAGGCTCAAATTGTGAAATCAAACATCTTTTATTTCTCATTCTATTTCTTGTCACAACTCTATCATACATATTGCCAATAATCTGATCATCAAGATGATTTAAATTAACATACCTTGGTGTTCTCTTCTCTTCTCTTGGTTCTTCAAAGTGAACATGAATCCCATTGTCAATCTCAAAGAATTGTTCTTGTTTTGTACTATGATTTTATGTAGTTCCTTGATTTTTGCTTGCATGATTTGTATCTCCATTTGAATCATACTCAAACATTTTCTCTTGTACCTGAAATCTCTCATCAATTCTCACATTTTCACTTTCAACAATCTTTCTCAATCTCTGATTATAACATCTATATGCTTTTCTCTCAGTAGAATAGACAAGAAATATGCCTTCATCACTTGTAGGATCAAATTTACCTACTTCATCATCTCTCTTGATATAGCATTTACTTGGAAATATTCTGAAATACTTAACTATTGGTGTGTGACCAAACCAAATCTCATAAGGTGTCTTGCTAGATCCTTGTCTCATCTAAAAAAATTTGAAGGTGTAACCTATTGTATTAACTACTTCTCTCCAATGTATATGTGAAACCTTACCTTCAAGAAACATTGCTCTTATTTCTTTACAAATAGTTTTGTTCCTTCTATTAATGATTATAGCTTTAGTTAGATAAACAAGATCATACATATATATAGTTATATATATTATTTATTTTATCATTGAATGATATCTTATCGACCGAAAGGTGGCATAGCGACTAAAGTTAATACATTGTATTTGGGATAACTAAACAATCCCCACGCTAAAGGTGGTTGACAGTCCACCGTGGAGTCACCTCCATGATGGGTGTGACTCCATGAGGATTCACGACCATCGTGGAGGTAATTCCACAATGCACTACCTACCACCCTATACATAAGCATTATTTTGTGTTGTGGAAGAAACAACAATAGCAGCAACATAACTCCCACAATCCTCAGTACATTCTCTGCACCACACAATAGTGTTGACATATATATTTGGTGGAAATTCTAGTGGCATATTCATAGCATCTTGTGTTATTTAAATTTAATATTAAATCACTCAAATTAGAATTTGTTTTATCTATATAGACTTGAAGATATTCAACTAGTCTAGAGGGATTCTCATTCTATAACAATACACATATTCAGTTGAAATTCATATATACATTTGATCATAATTTTAACATGTTATCAGAGAAGGCTTAAAATAAAAGATCTAGATCAGATTAATATAAAGACCTCATATATATATATATATATATATATATATATATATATATATATATATATATATATATATATATATATATATATATATATATATATATATATATATATACACATATACATATATATACATACATACATATATATATTCGAATACCACATTCAAAATGGTGAATGGAATGATATTAGAAGTGTTAGAAAGTAAAGTCCACCAAGATAACTGAGAGGGGGGGCTGAATCATTTATTAGATAAATACAAATTTTATCACCTTTAATAGATTTTAACCATGTAAGCAATGTAAGAAACAAATATAGAAAGATATACATACACAATAACATAAAATGTGTTGACTAGGGAAACTCTTGATCAAAGAGTAAACCCCGGTTGGAATGATGCCCACAAAAGATGCACTAATATGAAAATCCCTTGTGAGAGGATGGACTCTGTTAGGAGCCTTATGAAATACATTTAGTACATATGAATCTCTGTTAGGATATTTTGAATCCCTGTTAAAAGATTCTAACCTAGTTAGAAGTTATGGAAGACAGAAGGACCCACTGTCCAAATAGCTTCAAGGGAAAGATCACTAGACACACTGTCCAACTGATCTCTATATTACTCAATGAAATAATACCAAAAGATTACTGATCTCAACAACTTATCACTTCTCCTCTGACTGTGCCAAACTACACCAACTACTTCATTAGATCTCAATACTAGATGTCTATAATTCGCATATCCTCTTACAAAAAATGTTACACAATTCCACAATTCACTTTCATACTATCTCTCATGTACATTCTTAAAATAAAGAAAATCAATCCTTCATTTATACCACACTCAAATAATTACAAATGAGTCGACATACAATATACAAAATATAATCTTCCACATGTTACACAATATTCCACAATTATATAAAAGTGTCAGCTTCCAATCAAGATAATTCTTCACTCGTGCAACCTCTGACCTTGTTATCACATCCACATCATGATCATCATGTCTTCATCATCTTTACAACCTTGTATGCTCATATTCTATCCCGATTAGGAGATATCATCCAATTTCCACAAGTCGCTTCTCAAGAACACTGCCTAAATATTGCTTCCATTGAATTACACATAACTATCATGAATAGTTGAATTTTCATATGCGCTCTTGACCATGATCTCAGGACACAACATAGATTAATTCCTCAACTCTTCATAGCTTTATCTTCAATATCCCACGTGCGCTAATATAAACACTATCTGCTTCTCTGCTAATCTTCAATAGATTGCTATGTTGACATCAATGACAATCACAGTCATGAATGCAACAACAACTGCTATAGAATGGTTGCAAATACTTCCCCATAGGATATATTTAGCATTCATTCTTAACAATCTCCCCCATTGGCATTCATGGAAACATAGATGAAAAAACATCCAAGTTCCATGAATACCAACACTACAACAATACTACTCTGAAATGTTTTCACATCTTCTCCATCAATCAAATCTTACTTCATTTTCCTACTCAATTATTTTTAGTTTTCCATTTTATATTTCTCGTATCCTTCTTCCTCAAATTCTCTTTAATAGATAAATTTTCATGTATCCTTCTCCCCCATTGACATCAATGCCAGATAATGCATCACTATGTCAACAACAACTTCAATGTCAAAAGACACTTTTCAGAAAATACATTCACCAGAGTCCTCATGACTCAGCTCAGAAACACATACTCCCCCATAGAGGAAGTACCAACATCTAGTCCAGAAAAATATAAAGCTCATATACCACTGTACTAATGTAAAAATCTGCATCACTTCTTGAAAGTAGGCTAGGGCATAACCCCAAGCATATGTCTCAGATACTCAAATGTATCCTTAGGCAAAGGCTTTGTAAATATATCTGCAATCTACTCTTTTGTACTTATAGACTCAAGTCTGACTTCTTTCTCCGCAACTTTCTCTCTTACTACATGATACTTTATTTCTATATGTTTTGTCTTAGAATGTATTACAGGATTCTTAGACATACTAACTGTATCGGTGTTATCACAGTGTATAACAACATGCTCATCAAACTTTATTCCAATATCCTTCAACATTTGTTTCATCCATATTATCTGGTTACAATTGTTTGTTACTGCTACATATTCTACTTTTGTTGTGCTCTGTGAAATATAATTTTGTTTCTTGCTTAGCCAAGAAACCAATCTTCCTCCAAGGAAAAATGCTCCACCACTTGTACTATTTTTGTCATCAACACTACCTCCCCAATTTGTATCTGTATATGCACATAGGGTAAAGTCATCATATTTTTCATGCCACAATCCATATTCAATTGTGCCTTTCAAGTACCTCAGTATCCTTTTTATTATTGCATAATGTGATTCTTTAGGATCAACTTTAAATCTTGCAATGATTCCAACGGCATGTGATATGTCTGGTCTTGTATGAGTTAAATATTGAACTCCTCCAATCATAGATTTGTAAATCTTCTATTCAACTACAGGAGTCTCATCTATGTTAGATAACTTGTGTCTAGTTACCATAGGTGTGCCAACCAGCTTACAATTCTCCATTCTAAATCTCTTCAATAAATCATTCAAGTAATTTGTTTGACATAAGAAGATACCATCACTATTTTGTGTTATCTACAATCCTAAAAAATATTTCATCTCACCAATCATACTCATTTCAAATTCAATCTTCATTTCATCTACAAATTTATCACTAGCTTCATCTTCTCCTCCAAAGATAATATCATCAACAAAAATAACTACAACCAACAAAATATTTTTAATTTCTTCCATATACAAGTTATTGTCTATTGTCCCTTTAGTAAATCCTAATTTTATCAAATACTTATCCAGTCTTGCATACCAAGTTATAGGTTCTTGTTTAAGTCCATATAAATCTTTGTTCATTTTGCATACCATGTCTCCTTCATGAGTTAAGGGAAAACCTTCAGGCTTCTCAATGTAAACTTCTTCTAATTCTCTATTCATAAATGTTGACTTCACATCCATTTGAGATACTTTATATTTCTTATAGGCTACATAAGCCACAAACATTCTTACTGCTTCAATTCTTGCTACAGGTGTGAAAGTTTCTTCATAGTCAATTCCTTCTTGTTGTGAGTATCCTTTACATACCAATTTTTCTTTATTCCTTACAACTTCTCCTTGTTCATTCATCTTGTTCCTGAATACCCATTTAGTTCCTATAACATTCTTATCTTTAGGTCTAGGGACCAACTCCCAAGTCTTTTTCTTTTCAATTTGATCTAGTTCTTCCTCCATTGCTTTAATCCAATATTCATCTTCACAGGCTTCACTAGTGGATTTAGGTTCAATTTGAAAAATTAAACACAATTGTTCTTGTACCTTATTTCATTTCTGAACTCCTCTTTCTATGCTCCCAATAATCTTCTCAATAGGATGATTTCTTGCTAGATTCCTGTTAGGTGTCACTATCTCAGTTCTTGCTTCAACTATAGGTTCTTCTCTGATTTCCTAAATGTAGCTTTCATTCTGCAAATCACTGTTACTTTCATAGAATAATTAAACATTTTATTGATTAATTCTAGGATGAGTTCCTTCATCTGATTCATAATCAAGCATTCTTTCCTAAATTTTGAACTTTTCATCAACTTTAACATTTGTTCTCTCAAAAATAGTTTTAGTTCTTTTATTGAAACATCTATAAGCTTTTCTTTTCAATGAATAACCAAAAAATATACCTTCATCACTTCTAGGGTCAAACTTTCCAATGACATCATCTCTCTTAATATAACATTTACTTCCAAAAATTTTGAAATACTTAGCTGATGGTGCATGACCAAACCATAGTTCATAAGGTATCTTGTCTGTTTCTTCTCCGATCTGTACTTTGTTTATTGTATATATTGTTGTATTCACTACTTCTCTCTAAAATATCTTCCCCAAGCCATTTTCAAATAGCATAGCTCTTGTTGCTTCAGTCACCGACCTGTTTCTTCTTTCTGCAATACCATTTTGTTCAGGTGTTCTAGGGGCTAAAAATTGTCTCTTAATGCCATTCACTTCACAAAAAGTGTTAAATTCTTTTGAAGGAAATTCTCCACCTCTATCTGATCTCAAACATTTAATCTTCATTCTAGATTCATTCTCAACTTTTTTCTTAATTACTCTAAACTTATCAAATGCCTCAGACTTTTCTTGAAGAAATACAATCCACATCATTCTTGTAAAATCATCAACAAGAATCATAAAATACCTTTCACCATAGAATCCTCTAGTCCTTGTGGGACCATTCAAATCTGTATGAACAATTTCCAACTTCTCTACTGCTGTAAACTTCTTGCTAGGAAATGAGCTTCTCTTATGTCTAGCCATAACACATTCCTTGCAAATCATGTTAGTAGGTTTCATAATCTTAGGCAAATATCTTACTGTTGTACACACTAAATAGTGCACTTCTCTAAGTCATTACTTCTAAGGGAATCCATGAATGGGAAACCTTGAGAAAGTGACCTAGAGCTCCCTAGGTATGGATTCACAAGGATGTCAAAAATGGATCCCGAAAATAGATCCAAGATGTTGAAATTAGCTAGGGGTGCAATTTTCATGAAATTTTGAGGTGTTTTGAAAATTGGTCAAAAAGTCAAAATGCTATAAAAGGGGGTAAAAAGGTCATTTTCAAAATCATTTGTCTAATTTCGAGTTGAGAATTTTGAGAGCTTAGAGAGAGAAAATGACCCAGCAAGCAGCGATTCCGGTTCACAGGCATCGATTTGAGTGCGCCCGATTGCATAACTAGCCTCCGCAGTATAGTGCCCCAGTATGTTTTTAGAAAAACTCACCTTGTAGGTCATTTATGAGCATTTATGTCATTTTAAAACACATTTTTAATGTTTTTAAAAATTTTCAAATTTTAGCCGTGTGAAATATCATACGATAGGTTTTAAGTATTGCACCCTTTGAGAATTTTTGTTGTACGATACTTCGTGGGTCAAAATAGTATCACACCGATGTTTGATCTAGTATCTCACAATACCAGATGAAACATCATGTGATACTATGTGAAATATCACATGTAAAGATATCATCGCATTGTTACTGAAGAAAATATCACACGATATTTTCTCAAAAAATAGTATCGCATAGTGTAGAAAAAAATGACATGTTTTAATTTTTTAGCACTATGACATGGGTCCAGAAAATGTTTATTGTTAAGATGTTTTGTACTGATTTTATACATCCATCATAATATGTTCTGACATTTGGTTTGGGTTATGGGTTGCAGGAGAACTTTCTTGCACTCCTCATTAGAGCGTCGAGAGTGACCGGGCTACGGTGCTTCTGAGATCTTGATGATCCAAGATGGGAAAACCTGAGGGAGATGGGCTTTGGGTACTTGCTGTAAATGCCCCACATTCGAGCTAATCATGGGTTATTGATAGCATTGGTTGAGAGGTGGCATAGTGAGCATAACACCTTTCACTTGCCGACCAAAGAGGCTACTATTAGCTTGGAGGATGTCTATCAAATCCTTGGAGTTCCGAGCCATGAAGATCCAGTGAGTATAATCATGTTTATAGATGTTCATAGATGTAAAGTTTCCATATGATAGAAACTAACATGAATTTTTGTTGGCATAGGTATACTATGATCAAGATCTGACTAAGGGACGACAGATCATGCAGGACATGTTCTAGGATGTAACATTTGTTGATAGACACCTCAGCTGGGATCAGCTAATGGAGGAGTTCGGCAGGGACTCCCCAGTTCCCTGCATTATATGTTCTATAGTAGCATAGGCCCTTATTACTGATAGGAGTCAAAAGGGTTTCCCACTTGGCTAGGGCAAGTTAGTGGTAGATCTTATAGCACACCCATGACGGATGGCATGGGGCCCAACCATCCTAGCTGATATGTATCATGAGCTCCACGAGATTGTATATAGGGAGAGCAGGCCTTGGGCATGCGGTGCTATCCTAGCACAGGTATAGGCATGGGAACACATCACCTTTGTGCATCCATGTGTGCAGCCGAGGGAGTGGAGATGCCCCTATATATACAGATATATAGGTTTCTTCAGTCAGCCACATAGCGGGGATGTGACTTACTACTGCAGGTTACTGGATGAGCTCACATCATTTTAGTGGAGACCATACAGGGCTTGTGAGTAGTGGGGTGATCAGGAGGAGGAGCTAGGTTACATGTTATGTAGTTAGCCACTAGTAGGTCAGCATTCTGATATATTAGAACACTTTGTGATCACCCGGGTCTGGAGATAGTTCAGGCGACAGCACAGGGTGCCTACCGAGACCACCACCTATGCTCAGGTTAGAGATGAGGAGGGATAGGGATGGTTTTCGATGCTAGACTACTAGTAGGTAGTATAAGATACCACAGTGATACATAGGGAGCCATGGGACTATCTCCCAGATATGGCAAATGCAGGTGCGGATGTAGCCTAAAGGGTAGAGTGGTAGAGGCATCCATTCCCTAGATTTACTGTACCTAATACACAGTCAGCAACACAGGGAGATGATGGATGGGGATGGAGGAGGGAGAGGGAGGTTTAGGGAGAAAGGTTAGGGATCCTGATCAGGTGGCCAAAAATAGTCATGGAGACAGGATTCTAAGGATGAGAGGGATGATGCGATGAGGCCATCTCACCGACGGGTGGATGCTGGGCAGGATTAGCCTATAGGGGGAGAGGATCTCAGGGTGAGGATCTAGGTGCTAGAGACAAACATGTAGTAGTTATGGATTACTATTGCCATGAGAGACTAGTAGCTGACTAATCTGGGAGCCAAGATGGAGTGGCAGGAGAGAGTGGCATAGGCTGATGTAGCAGAGATCTAGAGAGAGGTAGTAGGAGTTGTGTATTATTATGGACTCTACATACAGGCTATACTAGAGGGATAGAGAGCACCACTATACTCTCAGAGGGCAAGCATTTTGAACATGTTACCTGATAGGGTAGTTTCACCACCTCCACCACCTTGTGATGGGGCTAGCCAGACTTAGGCTTAGGATGATAGATGTATAGAGACATACCCTGGGACATTATCTAGATTTTGGATCCCACATTGTATTTGTATCATGACATTCATCATATATATGTGAGATTACTAGATTTTTAATATATCTTGTGTACTTGTCCCACTTGTGATGGATGTTTCAATTTTTATATTGTCTTGTCATATTTCTCAAAATGTATGATATATATGCTCATGTATAATCTCTCTCATAGATGTAAATTTAGTTCTCATGTTTATGATATAGATGCATGTTTTTGAAAATGATCTCTATAGGATATAGATATGATGATAAGATTAACCCCTTGTGATGACAAGAAAAGGATGTGATGTGAAAGACAAGGAGTGAAAGACATGATCGAGAAAAGGAAAGGTGAGTGCAATTGACCGACAAGTCCACGAAAGATGAAAAGGAGAGCTCTCTCCATATGCAAGATGCAAAACTAAACTAACATGAACCTAAAAATGCAAGCTACTATGAAAAAGTGGTTTACTTGCAAGGTCACAAAGCTTTTAGACTCTAATATTCATCATCAAGCATTATTGGTAGTGTCGCATAATCATACAATGCACACTAGTATGACTATGTGAATCTGAATATGATCTATATCAGATAGATATGTGGGAATCCCACCTAAGCATCAAAGACATATAGGTCAAGATTACTAGTGCAGTGAGATTTCCTAAGTTTAATATGGCAAGATTATACTCGCATCAAGACACAAGGAAAGTCAAGATGAGTAGAAGTATGCACTTGTGAAAATAGTCAAGGATAATACCTTGTAGACCCTAATGTCAAGTGGAACAAGCATAAATGCTAATAATAGTTAGGACCAACAAAATATACCCACAAGCAGAAAAAGAAATAAAACATGTCCATGTGCCCCCAGTCTTCTAGCTCAGCATCATCGAAAATTATTAGGGAGAGAACACTCATCAAAGAAATCATCATAGACAGCACACAAAGAAATAAAGTCAAACAAGTCTCAGTGAGTCGAGTGTTTAAGTGCATGTGTGTAGGTCATAGAGTCAAACTTTGAGTATCACATCTACCAGTGGAAAATATCATACCATGCTAGACTATAGGTAAGATATCTGATAAGTGTTGAGAAACACTTGACGCTAGGGTAGTGTTGAAAAATATAGTTGGGGTGGTGTTGAAAAATATCATTTGCAAGATGTCCTAAAGAACAACGCATCCTAGAGACCAAAGCTAACACAGTTATGCCCCCTAGACAAATACAAAGACCCATTCCAAACCAAGGCAACAATATCAAGGCATGATGGAGAAAGGTTGTGTCAAGGATGCATGCTAAGAAGCAAGGGTGCAAAGGCCTCAAGTAGCACCTGTTTCCATGTTTTCACCACTTGGAGATTTTTTTATTTTTTCAATTTTTTTGTATTTTTTCTACCAAGGCACCTGTTTCTAGGTTTTCACCAAGGCACTTTTTCTATTTTTTTGAATTTTTTGCATTTTTTTTTTTTCTATTTTTTCAAGATTTTATATGCCTTTTAGGATTTTTTTAGCATCATATATGAATTTTTTTTGAATTTTTTTCAAGATCAATAAGTATGTAGAAAGGATGCCCCCAGATAGAATAGGCATCATGGATAGAACTTATTTAGGTGCAAAAAATTGATAGGATCAGGGAGTTGTTCTCCCTCTGGATCAGATAGTAAATAAGCACATGTTCCAAAAGTAGCAGTAATGATGTATGGTCCAAGCCAATTAGGTTCAAATTTCCCCTTTTGCTCTCTATGTTGTTGGTTCTTAGGGTTTTCTAGTAGGACAAGATCCCCCACTTGAAATTCTCTAGGATGAACCTTCTTGTTGAATGCTTTGGACATACGCTTTTAGTAAACTCTCATTTGATCAAAGGATGCCTTACACTTCTCATCTAGAAGTTCTAATTCTTGGAGTCTCATGGTGAGATAGTCTTCATCTGTCACTAAACTTTTAAGGGAAACTCTAAGAGAAGGAATCTCCACCTCTAAAGGTAACACTGCTTCAGCACCATAAGTGAGGGCAAAAGGAGTAGCCCCAGTTGGAGTACAAATACTCATTCTATAGGCCCACAAGGCCAGATTTATCTGTAGATGCCAATCTCTTCCATTCTTGTGAACTGTTCTATGAAGAATTTTGAGAATGGTTTTATTTGAAGCCTCTTCTTGTCCATTTCCTTGTGGGAAGTAAATGGAGGACCAATGCTATTTTATCTTGAACTTTTTGTAGAGATTTTTAAGGTCCTTGTTTTTAAACTGACCTCCATTGTCAGTGATTATTTCAGAAGGCACTCCATACCGACAGATGATATGGTTCAAAATAAACAAAGAAACTATCTTGCCTGAGGCAACAGAAAGTGGGACAGCTTCTACCCATTTGGTAAAGTATTCAATAGCAGTGATGATAAATTTGTGTCCTCCTGATGAGTTGGGATGAATCTGCCCAACAAGGTCAAAGGCCCAATGTTGAAATGGCCAATGAGAAATAAAAGGAATAAGCTCCCTACCTAGAGCATGTATTAGGTTACCGTGTTTCTGACACTTTTCACATGATTTAGCAAAAGCTATTGCATCTGTCTGCATGGTAGGCCAATAGTACCCTACCCTAAGCAACCTTCGGGCCATGGAAAGACCATTGGAATTTCCTCCATAAATTCCCTTGTGAATGTCATCTAATGCTCAGTCAGACTCATCCTTTTCCAAGCACCTAAGAAGTGTCCCATCTAAACCCCTCATATATAGATCACCAGAGATAAGGGTGTGGTGAGAGACATTTTGGGTTAAGTTTCTTCATTTAGATTGATTGAAGGTTTTAGGGATAATGCCATCATAGAGGTATGAGTAAATGGAAACATAGCGGGATGACTCATGGCCAACAAGGGTACAAACAATTTGGCTTTCTTGAGAGTCATAGATAGGGTAGCGTAGCTCTTCCACCAAGAATTCAAATCTGGACTCATGTTGTTCTAGCTAAAGAAGTGAAGCCAATGTAGCCATAGCATCAGCTACTTTAATCTCTGCTCTAGGGATTTGTTGAAATGTAACAAAAGTGAAATATCATCACAATGAATCAACTATTTTCTTGTAGGGTACCAGTTTTTCATCCTTTGTTTGGTATTCTTCATTAGCTTGGTTGACTATCAATTGTGAATCCCCATAGATATGTAGCTCTATGATTCTCCATTCTATTGCTATTTTGAGTCCATTTGTCAAGGCCTCATATTCAGTAATGTTATTTGCGCATGGGAATAGTAGTTTGTAGGATTTAGGGATTGTGTACCCATGAGGAGAAACAAATAACACTCCTACTCTTGAACCATTTTACATGAAAGAGCCATCAAAGAACATCTTCCATGTTCTTTCAATCATGTACATTATGTGATCATCTGGAAATTCAACTTGAATTGGCACTTTATCTTGAATTGGAAAATCAGCCAATTGGTCAACAATGGCTTGTCCTTTTATAGCCTTATGCTCAACATACTCTATGTCAAATTTTGATAAGACCATCATCCACTTAGCAAGTCTACCCATGAGAGCAGCCTTACCAAGAAAATATTTGAGAGGATCAATTTTTGCAATGAGGTGTATTGTATGAGCAAGCATGTAATGTCGTAACTTTTGGGAAGAAAACGCCACCACAAGGCAAGATTTTTCAATAATAGTGTAATTGATCTCATATGGCACAAGAGTATGACTGATGTAATATATAGCTCTTTCTTTTCTAGTATCATCAAGTTGAGCCAATAATGCCCCTAGGGAAGATTATGTTGCTAACACATACAATATGAGTGGTTTTCCTGGGATAGGGGGCATCAAGACTGGAGGATTGGCCAAGTATTGTTTGATTTGGTCAATGCTTTGCTGACAATCTTCATTCCAAACACATTTAACCCCTTTGTGCAAAGTATTACTAAAGGGTTGAGCTCTATTGGCTAGTTGTGAAATGAACCTCCTAATTGATTGAAGGTGTCCCTGAAGACTCCTCATTTGACTGATGTTTTTGGGAGGCGGCATATCCAAGATTGCTTGAACTTTCTCTAGGTCCACCTCTATTCCTTTGCTGAAATGATAAACCCTAGAAGTTTTCCAGAGGTGACTCTAAATGCACACTTTTTGGGATTTAATCTTAATTGCAACTGCTCCATACAATCTAGAATGACTTCTAAATCTCCTAAGCGTGTATCCCTTTTTTTAGATTTTTCCAAGGTGTCATCCACATAATCTTCCATATTCTTATGCATCATGTCATGGAAGATAGTTGTCATAGCTCTTTGATTTGATGGATGGTGAATGCAGTCTTTTCCTAGTCTTCAGGACCTATTTTGATTTGATTATACCCAGAAAAACCATCCATCAATGAATAGATCTCATAACCCGTGGTCATGTCCACTATCATGTCTATGTTTGGAAGTGGCAAATCATCCTTTGGGCATGCTTTATTAAGATCCCTAAAATCTATGCAGACGTGAATGGACTTGTCATGCTTTGAAACTGGTACTATATTGGATATCCATTTGGCATAATCAATGGCTCTTATAAATCCTGCATTGAGGAGTTTTTCTAGTTCAGCTTTGACGAGAAGAGCTATGTGAGGATGCATTTTCCTCAATTTTTGTTTTACTAGTTTTATACCTGGAGCTATGGACAAGTGATGCATAATGAGACTAGTGTCCAACCCTAGCATGTCTGAGTAAGTCCAAGAAAAATTAATTTTCTTGCTCTGTAGGAACTTAGTATATGCTTCTTTTTCTTTTGTTGATAGAGATTGAGCCAAATGCACTACTTGTGGAGCCTCTTGTGTATTCAAATTAACTGGCTATGTAGGCTCGACAAGCACTGAAGATCTATCCTAAAAATAACTTGGGAGATGATCAAGTACCTCATCCTTAGGTGCCTCAGAGAGGTTTTCACCCTTGGATACGTCCTTTATTTTTACTTTTTTAGGTTCTAACAATGCCACATAGTGGTTTTCACCATCAGAACTCTTATTCTTTTTTTCTTTTCTTTTCATTTTGCGACTAAGCTACTTAATATCTGGTTATGTCATGCTTGTAGTTGGTTTGCTGGTGGAAGAGACTATAGGTTCAAGGGCATTTAGGTAACATGCTATCTCATAGTCATTATGGAAAGTTAGGATCGGAGGCTCTGGATAGCATTGAGACCAATCAATTAGGTGAGGATTGGCAAGGGGTAGGTCAATGACTAGTTCAATATTGTGGATGTGAAAGGTATTATCTCTGGTGATTGCAGAGTTAGGGTCTGTCAAGTATCCCTCTAAGGTACCCAAATCAGGACTTATCCTACCAAGTGAAGCATCATCCACTAAAGTGACTCATAGATTCCAATCCTCTAATCCTACACTAGACTCATTAGCTACCTCAGGTTGGGAACCATATGTATGAACAACATCAATGTCCAAGTAAACTATAGAAGAATCAGAGAGAGATTCCCACTCATACTCATGTGAGTCTGTATCTGAATCTCAGTTGGGATGTTTACACCAAGCATATTTATGACATCTATATGTGGAAGCCCCAATGTCACCAAGGGTAACACCTTCTTGAATGCCATTTGTGTATTGATGTGCTTGAATAGGATCCTCAACATAGTCTTTAATAGCAGACCCTTCTTATTCTAGGTCTGAAATTGTTGGATTGGTAACTGGAGTATTTGACTCTCCCCAAAGAAGATTGGTGGAAGGGACCCAATCTTCACACCTTTCTTGTTGATTTTGCAAATTGGGTATGTATCTTGATTCATCATCACTATCCGTCGAAACAAGGATAGGAGCAGTTTTCTTGTTTTGACTTTCAAAACCTAGGCCAACAGTTTTCTTAGACCTGCGTCCAAAAAGAGCATGATTGAGTGGTTCAGCCTTAGCATCTAATCTATAACTAAGAGGACCATGACCTGGGTAGCCCATATTTTTTACCAAAGTGTATCCTCTCCCATAAGCCTTAGGAGATGGGGAGAAATTTTCATTGTGCTTGTATTTTTCCTCTTTGTAAATCCAATCTCTAATAGCCACCTCTTCTTTTTCATCCTAGATAGGCACCGAGAATTCTACTAATGTACCAAACAGAGTCATGGATGAAGATGAAGGACACATCTCTTGTGAAGGTTTACCATAGGACCTAGGTGAGACTGGTAGTTTAGTAAAGGAGTCAATTTGATACCCCCCCATACCAAGGTCTATGGACTTGAACTTATTCTTGCACTGTTCTAGAGTTGCATCAAAATTCTTTGCTTCCCTATTGAGAGGAACATGAGTCCCTACTGAAATTTCATTTACAGATAATGTGCTATCCCCAGGTATACAGACTTCTCCATTATAGGGGAACTTAACACATTGGTGGTAGGTAGATGGCACCACTTGCATGTCATGGATCCATGGTCTACCAAGCAGGATATTATATGCTAAAGGACTAGCATCAACAATTTGGAACAAAATGTCCTTTTCAACAGGGCCAATCTTGATAGGAAAGATGGCCAACCCTTTAGAACTTCCCTCTACCTCATCATAGGCTTTAATGGTAATTTTCTTTTGGGTATTAATAACTTGCTAAGAATAACCTAGTATCTTCAACAAACCCAAAGAACAAATGTTGAGCCCAAAACCCCCATCAATCAACACACGCCTAACATGGGTCTTGTGAATCATGACTTTGATATGAAGGTTAAGATTATGCCGATGGCTCAAAGCTTTGTCATCTTCTTTTGAGAATGTTAGGTAATGAGGGCTAGCAAGGTGGTTAACCATGTTCTATAATTGGTCAACATCTATGTTGTTAGGAACATTGGCTGCACGCAAAGCATCCTCAGGGATACGCTTATGTCTTAGAGACAACTCCAAGAGTTCAAAGATTGAGATTTGAGTTGGTGTTCTTTGTAATTGGTCAACAAGATTATAGCTCATTTCAGGGGTGACTGATGATTTGGTGGTGACATTCTTAGATGTCACTTGTTTGGGTTTGCTAGACTAGTTGGAACTAGGACCTCTAATAACCATAGGACCTTGGCTTTGGCTTCTGGTCACAGTGTTGAGAGCTTGGGATGATCTTCGATAGTGAGGACCTCTAAGCACAATCATAGGTTCTTCATCAAATATAGGAGGAGAGCCCACATCATAACCATAAGGATCTTCATCTATCATCATGTTGACATTTTCCTTGACAACCTCAAGCATATTGACCACATTTTCTGCACTTGTGTAGTTATAGTTGATTACAGCCTTGCCATTCTTGGGTTGAGAGGTTTCCCCCTTTTCATAGTTAGGAAAGGGCTCCTTGAAAGCCTTGTGGTCTGCATTGGTATTCAACCCACCAATCTGAAGTTTTCCATTCTCAATAAGATCTTGAATAAGGTGCTTAAGTTTCCAGCAATGTTCAATGTCATGTCCAATACCATTGTGGAATTTACAGAAAGCTTTTTCATTCCACCAATGAGGTTTAACATTAGGTATGCAGAAATTTGCTAGATCTTGCGATTGTGCAAGGTTATAGGCAATAAGCATCTTGAAAACATCCTCATAGGAGTCACCCAGTTTAGAGAATTGTTGCCTCTCCTTTTTAGGCTTCTCTTGATACTTCAGTTTATGCTCTTGTTGGTTGGAGGATGTGTTGAGCTTCATAGCTTGGACTGCACTAGACAAATGGAGGACTCCTTGATCCTTGGGTTGGGAAGAGTCCACAACTCTGTCATTGACTACTTTCTTATTCTTGTTCCAGTGCGAGTGCTTGCCTTTGTCCTTATTAGTATTGTGATTGTTTTGACCATTTTTGTTATTGCTATGTTTGGTCAAAATGCCTTGCTCTTTCAAGACATCCTCAATTTGACATGCGGTTTTGACCATAGTGTCAAAGGAATCAAAGACCATCTTCCAAACCTCATACCACATTTCAGGCACCAAATTTCTAATAATGATATCAATCCTTTCATGCTCAGGAATAGTCCTAGAATAACGAGAGCACAATCATCTCCATCTTTGTAAGAAGGTAACAAAGGATTCCCCTTGGTTCTATTTCAAATTTCACAAGTCTAACATAGTGACTGATCTTGACAAGTTGTATGCAAAATGTTGAACAAATCTGTGGACAAGTTCCTTGAAAGTTTTGACGAGAGGGGTTATGTTGGTAAACCACTCCATGGCTTGGCCCTTAAGACTCCTTGGAAATAATCTCATAATATAAGAGTCATCTTGGTGAAATTCAAAACTCATGATGTAGAACTGACGCACGTGATCATGTGGGTCACCATTGTCGTCGTACTTGTCATACTGGGGGATTTCAACTTTTCTAGGAAAATCCTTCATACTGACACTCTTGTCAAAAGGATTAGGACAGATAGAATCCAAAGAAAAGGAACTTTTAGGTGCTAACACCTTTTTCATCATATGCTTGAGTTTTTTAATCTCCTCTTCTTGAGAGGGCCCTTGCTTCTTGATTATTCTATCCACATCAAAGTTGTAAGGGACCTTGGCACCATTGTTAATCAAGCTCTCTAGGAATCTATCCTTGTTTTGATCAAGATACTTCTCCACATATTGTTGGAATAGTGGCTCTTGTTGCATTCTCATAAAATCTTGATCATCAAAACTTGCACTACTTCCTCCATGTTGAGAGCCATGATGAGCTCGTTGGGAGGGTTGTCTCAAGTTCCTAGGAGGTGTTTGTCTCCTATGTTATGAAATCCTCTTTCCTCTAGGACTAGGAGATCTTGAAGGGGTCCTTGACTGCCTTCTACTTCTTGGGGTTCTTGAGGGAGTAGATGGTGGAGAGTTGTTTCCATTGTTGGTACCCCTATTGTTGAATTGGTCATTGAGTTGTTGAGCTAAAAGCCTATCTTGTTCTTCTTGGAATGCTTTTCTTTTCAACTTTAACAAGGCTTGTTGCTCTACCTCTAGGTGTCTAAACCTTTCTTCTTTAGTGGCTTGTCCATCCAAAAAGGCCTTATTTTCACACTCAATCCTTTTAAGCCTCTCATTTGCATATCTTGACATTGTCTTAAGTGGAGAGTTGGGCCTTGAATGTTTGAACAAGTTGTTAGTGAATGCTATGTTGACATGAGCATTACCAAATACATTGTTTTGCTCTTCATGTTGTGACCGTGCATCTTGGTGAGCTCATGCATAATGTCTTTCAGCTCTTTGATGGGCATCTAAATATCTTGAGTTAATAGGGGGTGATTCCAGTTGATTGTCATCACCAAAAAACATGTTATCCCTATGTCTTTGGAAAATGTCATCAAGATTATGATCCATCACTTCTCTCTCCTTTCTAGTCATGGTGTAGCTCATGTCCATATCTACATGAGAAGGTGCTAAAGAGGTTCTCAACTCACTAGGATTTCTCTTTGGGTCAAACCAAGCTTCAGACTCGCTCCTAGGTGATTGAGAAAATAATAAAGTAATGAGAGCACCTACAAGCACAACTTGTTAGCCCTACAAGGGTTAGCACATCAAAACCAAATGAAATCTACAAATAAACCCCTGTTCTACCATAGCAAATCAAAAATCCAAATCAAACCAATTAAATCTTGTAAAGAAATGACAAAAATTGCTCACTACTAGGCCTGGGTGATATTTATATCAGAGGAAGAGTCGTGTGACACTTCATTGTGTACTGGTGCAATACTTTATCCCTACGCAATAGTTCCTGATACCTGCGTGTGACAAAGAATGAAACAATAGTGCAACAAAATCTAAAAGGGTGTGCGATACTTTAACTAGTAAAATATCACACTGGTATACAATGAACTATCGTACGACATTGGAAAACTATCACACAATAATTCTATCAGAAAAAACTAGAGAGCTGAAATAGCAAGAAAATATTGACAAAAAATTGATAGAAATGCATGAAAAGAAGGACAAAACAAGAGTGTTTTGCCCCACTGTGGGCACCAAAAATGTACACACTAAATAGTGCACTTCTCTAAGTCATTACTTCCAAGGTAATCCATGAATGGGAAACCTTGAGAAAGTGACCTAGAGCTCCCTAGGTATGGAGTCACAAGGATGTGTATAGTGCTCTCAGCTAGAGCTATTGAAGCTTGCAACCTTGCTAGTAAACCACACAATGGGAGATTCAAAGAGACAAGGGAAAGAATGCTAATATCCTCAAGAATCAACAATGGAAATGCAATGCAATGTAAGCTATGCTAAGAATGAAGATGCAAGCTAAGCTATGAAAATGAAAGATAGAAGTGTTACAAAACCTTACTAATTAAGCTATGTGAGCTAATCTAAAGCATAAACAAAACTAAGCTAGATGCCATGAAAGCTATGATGCAAGAAAGAAACTAGAATGCAAGAATGATCTGCAAAAGCTCCAAAGTCTCCAAGAAATCCTGCAGCATAAGATTAGCATAAAAATTTGAGATCCTAAAATGAGAAAAGAGCTCCTCTTTTAAAGGAATTGAAAACGAATGGACCATGAAGATTAAGAGGCAAAATATTTAATCAAGGGTGGAGCTTGAAAGAGGAGCAATCCATGTGCACAAATATCCTCCAATGAGAAAATAAGAGTTGACTTTTGTGTCCATATGAGACAAAAAGTGTTTTTCTTCTTTTATAAAATAAGAATAATGCTTTATTTGTGCAACTTAGGATAAGAGGAAAAGTGGGGGCTTTTTATTTAATAAAAGCGGAGGAAATTCCTTTTAAATAAATAAAGACTTAGGATAAAATGGTTAGCCCATAGAAAATAATCGAATAAATGATAGAATAGGATTTGATCAAGGAAATTGATATAATTTGAAAAATATTGATTTTTGAAAATATTGATCCAGGGATTTGATAAATTGCTAAATGGGGGCCCAAAGTCTAGGCGATCATTTTAGGGTGCATACAACTACAAGTGTAGTACTCACTTTTAAAATGTTATCAAAGTTTATATGACAAAATCTTCTATGCCATAACCAACTATCATCAATCTTAGTAATCAAGCATGTCATCTCAGTATGATTTAACTAAAATACATTACCTCTAGTTCTTGATCTAGTTCCAATCAAATTACCATCCTTGTCTTTGATTACACAAGTTTTCTTAGTAAACCAAACTTTATATCCCTTATTAAATAGTTGTCCAACACTCAAAAGATTATGTTTCAATCCATCCACAAAGTAAACATCATCAGTGTTAGTCTTTCCATCAAGAGTAATAGATCTTATTCCTTTTATCAAACAAGGTGCATTGTTTCCAACTCTAACAATTTCTCCATCATAATTGTTAAAATTTATGAATTTCTTCATGTCTCCAGTCATATGATCTGAACAACCACTATCTATAATCCAATCAGATCTCTTTTCTACTTTAGAAACTAAAGATTTTTCTTCTTTAACTTCTGTTTCAGAGTTTTCTTCTTTTATTGCTACAAATCCTATATCATCATTCTCATTATCACTTTCACTTAGAAATTTCTCCACACTAGCCTCAAGTTCTTCATCATTAGCATAATAACATTCTTTAGATCTTCTAGGTTTAAAATTATTTCTATACTTCTTTACCTCTTAGGACATTTAGATGCAAAATGACCATATTCTTGACAAGTCCAACATTTAAAAAATTTCTTACCTTCTGGTTCTCTTTTCACAAGCAAGGAAATTCGTTCTTCAATCTTCATGTCTTATTCATTCTTAGATCTTCTGCCACTAACATAATCTCTACTTACACTAATGCTTCTTGACAAAGTAGGATGAATACTAAGTGTGCTAAATGTTGTCTCCATTCTAGGTAAATCTCCCGACTATCTCAAGCTTATCTCTGTTGCTTCTAGTCTTCCAAGAAGGATTTCTCTGGTGAATTTCTCAATACATGGTATAACTTGCTCAATCATCTATGTTGTCTACTTAAATACAAGAGTTAATATCTTTAGAATTTTCCATATCACTTCATTCTCTATCTTGATTCCTTCATAGGATTTTATACCTGCAATGATTTCTGACATTCTACCAATATAGCTTCTAACAGATTCATCTTCCATCAATCTTATATCTTCAAATGCACATATCCAATTGTGTAATATGACTCTCTTTGCATGTTCATCACCTTTAAAATTAGACCGTAAAGCTAACCAAATTTCATGAGATGTTTTTAGATATTTTACCTGATTGTACTCATTTTTTGGAAGGGCTGACAAGAGTGCTTCTCTAGAAAGTATGTTACACATAAATAGATCTCTCTCCTCATTATTACATTCTCCAATTTTTTCTTCTTCAATGATAGTCTTCTTTTTCTTTGTGATTAAACAGTATCCTAGTCCTAAACAAAGCAAATGTGTCTTCATCTTTTCTTTCCAACTGTCAAAGTTCACTCCATCAAACTTAGGGCTTTCTTTCCTGAAATGACTCACCATGGATCTCCTTAAGTTGTTAAAATTTTCCTTCAAGGACCTTCTTCTCTAATACCAATTTTTAGAAAGTAAAGTCCACCAAGATAACTAAAAGGTGGGTGGTGAATCAGTTATCAGATAAATACAACTTTTATCACCTTTAACAGATTTTAACCATGTAATCAATGTAAGAAAAAACCATAGAAAGATATACATACACAATAACACAAGATATGTTGACTAGGGAACCTCTTGATCAAAGAGTAAACCGTAGTAGGAATGATGCCCAAAAAAGATGCACTAATATGAAAATTCCTTGTGATAGGATGGACTCTGTTAGGATCCTTATGAAATACATTTAGTACATATGAATCTTTGTTAGGAGATTTTGAATCCCTGTTAAAAGATTATAACCCGATTAGGAGTTATGGAAGACAGAAGGACCCACTGTCCAAACAGCTTCAAGGGAAAGATCACTGAACACACTGTCCAACTAATCTCTATATTACTCAATAGAATAATACCAAAATATTACTAATCTCAACAACTTATCACTTCTCCTATGACCATGATGCAAAGGGCATCGATGGTATTCATGCAATCTGCATATGTTTACAATCTTTCTTACTTTAGCATGGAAACATCCTTTATGATCTTAGATTAGAGGCACAATCTTTTAGCATTCTAATAAATATTATCAACTTAATATAATAAGATCAACTAGATACTAGACTACATTCAGTACATATGAATCCCTGTTAGGAGATTTTGAATCCCTGTTAAAAGATTCTAACCCTGTTAAGAGTTATGGAAGACATAAGGACCCACTGCCCAAACAGCTTCAGGGTAAGATCACTGAACACACTATCCAAATAATCTTTGCATTACTCAATAGAATAATATGTTACCTTTTCTTTGATTGTGCCAAACCACACTCACTATTACATCAGATCTCAATTTCAGATCTTTGTACCTCGCATGTCTTCCTTCACATATTCACTTTCACATTTAGCTCTTTTCTTCACTTCATGCATACAGCATCACATACAACCACTCTCAACCATATCACTATTATATTATTACACACTACAATAAGGAAATACATTCCTTCCTTTATACCACACTCAAATAATTACAAATGAGTCAGCATACAATTACAAAATAAAAGTTTCTACATGCTACACCAAAATTACACAAAATTGTCAGCTTCCAAATACAATAAATCTTCACTCGTGTGACCTCAAAATTTTCACTATCATCCACATCACTATCAATGTGTCTTCAACTTCCCTTTAACTGCACAAAACCAAATTCCATCCCGATTAGGAGATATCATCCGATTTCAACAAACCGCTACTCAGGAACACTGCCTGAATACTGCTTCCACCAAAATGCTTATAACTTCCATGAATAAATGAATTGCTATCTGAGATCTTAACCATAGACATATAACATATCAAATATTATATCCCCAATGTCATATAGCTCCAATTGCAATAACCCACATGTGCTAATCCAAACTCTATCTTCTTCTCTGCAAGTCTTTGGTAAATCACTATGTTGACATCAATGACAATCATATTCATGAATGCAACAACAACTACTATAGAATGGCTGCCAAACATTTAGCATTCATTCCTAACAATCTCCCCCATTGGCATTGATGGCAACATAGATGAAACCCATCCAATGTTCCAAAAATCCAATACTGCAACATTGCTTCTTCAAATCCTCTTCATCATTCAAATCTTGCTTTGTTATCCTATTTAGTTCTCTCCAGCAAATGTTTCAGATGGTTTTCATGTATACTTCTTCCACATTGACATTAATGATAGAAATTTCATCACTATGTCAACAACAACTCAATGTTAAAAGACACTGTTCAGAAAATACATTCACTAGAGTCCTCATGACTTAGCTCAAATACACATACTCCCCCATAGAGGAACTACCAACATCCAGTCCAGAAGAAAGATAGGGCTCATATACCACTGGACAGATGCAACCAACTACATCACTTCTCAAAAGTAGGTTGGGGAATAACCCCAAGCATACCTCTCAGATACTCAAATGTATCCTTAGGAAAAGGCTTTGTGAATATATCTGCTATCTGCTCCTTTGTACTTATGTACTCAAGTCTGACTTCTTTCTCAACAACTTTCTCTCTTACAACATGATACTTAATCTGTATATACTTTGTCTTAGAATGTAATACAAGATTCTTAGACATACTAACTGTACTGGTGTTGTCGTAATGTATGACAATAGGTTCAATAAATTTTATTCCAGTATCCTTCAGCATTTGCTTCATCCAAATTATCTGGTTACAATTATTTGTTTCGGCTACATATTCTACTTCTACTATGCTCTGTGAGATACAATTCTACTTCTTACTTAGCCAAGAAACTAATCTACCTCCAAGGAAAAATGCTCCACCATTGGTGTTTTTATTATCATCAACACTGCCTCCCCAATCAGCATATGTATATGCACATAGGGTAAAATCATCAAATTTTTCATACCATAATCCATAGTCCATTGTGCCTCTCAAATATCTCAGTATCCTCTTTACTACTGCATAATGTGATTCTCTAGGTTCAGCTTGAAATCTTGCTACAATTCCAACTGAATGTGCTATATCAGGTCTTGTATGAGTCAAATACTGCAATCCTCCAACATAGATCTGTATTTCTTCTATTCTACTACAGGAGTCTCATCTATGCTAGATAACTTATGTTCGGTCACCATGGGTGTTCCAACTGGTTTACAATTCTCCATTCCAAATCTTTTCAACAAGTCATTCAGGTACTTTGTTTGACTTACAAAGATACCATCATTATTTTTTGTTATCTTTAATCCCAAAAACTATTTCATTTCACCAATCATACTCATTTCAAATTCAGTCTTCATTTCATCAGCAAATTTGTCCCTAGCTTCATCTTATCCTCCAAAGATAATGTCATCAACAAAAATAACTATAACTAACAAACCATTTTCAATTTCTTTTGTGTACAGATTGCTATCAGTTGTTCCTTTTGTAAATCCAAATTTTAACAAATACTTATCCAGTCTTGCATACCAAGTTCTAGGGGCTTGTTTAAGTCCATATAAATCTTTCTTCAGTTTACATACCAAGTCTCCTTCTTGAGTTAAAGGAAAACCTTCAGGATGCTCAATGTAGACTTCTTCTTCCAATTCTCCATTCAGAAATGCTGACTTCACATCCATATGATATACTTTGAATTTCTTGTAAGCTACATAAGCCAAAAACATTCTTATTGTTTCAATACTTGCAACAGGTGCAAAGGTTTCTTCATAGTCAATTCCTTCTTGCTGCGAGTAACCCTTACATACCAATCTTTCTTTGTTTCTTACTACTTATCCTTGTTCATTCATCTTATTTCTGAATACCCATTTAGTTCCAATAACATTCTTGTCTTTAGGTCTAGGGACCAATTCCCATGTCTTGTTCTTTTCAATCTGATCTAATTCTTCTTTCATAGCATTAGTCCAACTTTCATCTTCACAAGCTTCACTAATAGTCTTAGGTTCAATTTGAGAAATCAAACATAACTGTTCTTGTACCTTATTTTGAGTTAGAACTCATCTTTTGATGCTTCCAATAATTTGTTCAATAGGATGATTTCTTAACAAACTCTTACTAGGTGTCATTGTCTCAGATCTCACTTCAGGTGTAGGTTCTTCAATGACTTCACTATGGCTTTCATTCAACAAATCACTGTCAGTTTCATAAAATAATTTAGTAGATCTAGTGTTAGGTTTGGGATGACCTTCTTCATCTGATTCATAATCAAGCATTCTTTCCTAAATTTTGAACTTTTCATCAACTTTAACATTTGCACTTTCAACAATAGTCTCAATTCTTTTATTGTAACATCTATATGCTTTTCTTTTCAAAGAATATCCAAGAAATATACCTTCATCACTTCAAGGATCAAACTTTCCAATATCATCATCTCTCTTTATATAACATTTGCTTCCAAAAATTCTAAAAATACTTAACTAAGGGTGCATGTCCAAACCATAATTCATAAGGTGTCTTGTATGTGTCTACTCTCATTTGTACTATGTTCATTGTATACACTATTGTGTTCACTGCTTCTCTCTAGAATATCTTTGCCAAATCATTTTCAAACAACATAGCTCTTGCTGCTTCAGTCACTGATCTGTTCCTTCTTTCTGCAATGCCATTTTGTTCAGGTGTTCTAGGGGCTGAATACTATCTCTTAATGTCATTTTCTTCACAAAAGGTGTTAAACTCTCTAGAAGTAAATTCTCCACCTTTATCATATCTCAAACATTTAATCTTCATTCCAGATTCACTCTCAACTTTATTCTTAACAATCTTATACTTATCAAATGCTTCAGATTTTTCTTTAAGAAATGCAATCCACATCATTCTTGTAAAATCATCAACAAGAATCATAAAATACCTTTCTCCATAGAATCCTCTAGTCCTAGTAGGACCACTCAAATCTGTATGAACAATCTCTAGCTTCTTTGTAGATGTAAACTTCTTATTGGGAAAATAACTTCTCTTCTATTTAGCCATTACACATTGTTTGCAAATCATGTTAGTGGGCTTCATAATTTTAGGTAAATCTCTTACTGCAAGTGTAGTACTTACTTTCACAATGTTATCAAGGTTTATATGACAAAACCTTCTATGCCATAACCAACTATCATCAATCTTAGTAATCAAACATTTCATCTTAGTATGATTCAACTAAAATACATTACCTCTGGTTCTAGATCCAGTTCCAATTAGATTTCCATCTTTATCTTTTATCACACAAGTTTTCTCAATAAACCAAACTTGATATCCTTTATCAACCAACTGTCCAACACTCAAAAGATTATGTTTCAATCCATCCACAAAATAAAAATCATCTGTATTAGTCTTTCCATCAAGAGTAATAGATCCTATACCTTTAATCAAACAAGGTGCATTGTTTCCAACTCTAACAACTCCTCCATCATATTCATTCAACTTTATGAAATTTTTCATGTCTCCAGTCATATGATGTGAACAACCACTATCTATAATTCAATCAGCTTTCTTTTCAACTTTAGAAACTAAGGCTTTTTCTTCCTTAACATCAGTTTCAGGATTCTCTTCTTTAATTGCTACAAATCCTATGTCATCATTATTCTCAGTATCACTTTCACTTAAAGTTCTTTCTATACTAGCTTCAAGATCTTCATCATTAGCATAATAACATTCCTTAGATCTTCTAGGTTTGAAATTTTTTCTATACTTTTTAACTCTCTTAGGATATTTAGATGCAAAATGACCATATTCTTGATAAGTCCAACATTTAAATATTTTCTTACCATATGGTTCTCTTTTCACAAGCAAGGCAATACCTTCTTCAATCTTCTTATCTTCTTCATTTCTAGATCTGCTGCTGCCAGCATAATCTCCGCTCACACTGATGCTTCTTGACAAAGTAGGGTGAACACTAAGAGCACTGAATGCTATCTCCATCCTAGGTAAGTCTCCTAATAATCTCATGTTCATTTCTCCTACTTCCAATCTTCCAAGAAGAGTCTCTCTTGTAAATTTTTTAGTACAAGGTATAACTTGTTCAATCATCTGTGTTGTCTAATTAAATACAGGATTCAATGTCCTTAGAATTTTCCATATCACTTCATTCTCTGTCTTTGTTCCTCCACAAGATTTTATACCTATAATAATTTTTGACATTCTACTAATATAGCTTCTAATAGATTCATCTTACAACATTCTTATATCTTCAAATGCACATATCCAATTATGTAATCTAACTCTTTTTGCATGTTCATCACCTTCAAAAGTAGAGTGTAAAGCTTTCCAAATTTCATGAGATTTTTTCAAATATTTTACCTGACTATACTCATTCTCTAAAAGGGCTGTCAAAAGTGCTTCTCTTGAGGGTATGTTACACATGAATAGATCTCTCTCATCAGTAGTACATATTTCAAGATTGTCCTCTTCAATGATAGTCTTATCATTCTTTGTAATCAACCAATAACTTGGTCCTAAACACAGTATGTGTGTCTTCATCTTTTCTTTCCAGCTATCAAAATTTACTCCATCAAACTTAGGGCTTTCTTTCCTGAAATTCACCATCGATCTCCTTACACTATAAAACTTATTTTTCAAGGACCTGTCGCTCTGATACCAATTGTTAGAAAGTAAAGTCCACCATGATAACTAAGAGGGGGGGTGAATTAGTTATCAGATAATTATAACTTTTATCATCTTCAACAGCATTAAATTGTAGATCTCTATAATTTTGTTGACCATTAGTGTTTCACACTTAGTCATATATCTAGGCAATGATGGTCGATCATCACTAGGATCGAGTCATTTTTTGTAAAGGCCGAATTTTCTATTGTATACTTACCGAGTAGTAGTACTGCTGAGTAAAGTCATGGTCACTATGTTTTTAATATGCTAAGAGTATATTTATTACCAAGTTACATATATCAATTATTACTGAGTGACAGAGAAGTTCAACCGATGCTGGGTATAGTTAATGTTGAGTGCCAAGAATAACTTTTGCCGAGTTAACCAGAATTGACATACAAGTTTGGAATGGCACAATGATCAAGGTAAACCATTTTTGGTGATAATGATGTTTTGTATTTTGTCTTAAGAGGTAATTATGGAGGCAATTACACATCCATATTATTATCATTGATCCCTATGTAAAACGTAGAGCCAATCAGAAAATTACATAGTTTAGGCGGCAATGGAAGTAAATTTGAACTGTAGATCTTGAAACGGTAAAATGTTTTTGTTGTTATATAAGGGAAAGATATAAATTAGAGAGAAGAGTGTGTGTGAATCAGAGAGATAAGATTGAATTAGTATGAGAAGATGATCAGAGAAGTATATTCAGAATAGCGAAGTATTTAGATAGAGTTCAGTGATCTAGCTAAGCAGTGAAAGGACAGAATCAATAAAGATCAGATAGAAGAGATCAAAATATAAAGTAAAGAGGAGATCTATAATTTGCATACTAGTGCAAACTGAAAGATCAGGTACTGAGACATTTTGACTAGTGTATCAAGGTAAATCTCTTAACTGAGTAGTCTTAGCAGACTTTTTTGTAAATCTCTTTACCGAGTGCTTACTTTATTGTAAGTTTATAAATCCTTTAACAAGGTATACTATACAAGTCTTTTAGCTTTTGACAAAGCAAACCTTTCACGAGGTAGATCATGATTTGATCACATTTTGTAAGCCTTAATAAGAAAAACTTATTACTGCAGTAGTGAAGATTTGTGGGTGTCATCCCCACCCCAATTTTACCTTTCTAGGGTTTTTGGGTTACCAAAATCATGGCGTTATGAGTGATTTCATGTATGTTGCTTTATATGTTTTTTTGCTTACTATGATCAAGTTTTGTTTATATTATGCATAAAGTTTTATCAAATCAAAAGGATAAAAGTAGGTAATAGCTGATTAACCCCCCCTCTCAGTATTACTTTCCCACTTATACTTCCAACAATTGGTATCAGAGCAGGAAGGTTTCTCTTAAGGAAGTCTAACCACTTGAGGAAAAAGATCTTAAAAAGGAAGCTTATAAACTGGGGAAGATCATAGAGAATCAAAAGATTGAAGTACAACTGGCATTACAGCAGCTGGAAGTAGCCAGAGGAGAATTGAAGAAATCCTTGAGCAAAAGAAGAGAGATTGCAATTCAACAAAATGAGCCACAGTACAAAGAGGAAGACATCTCTGGACTATTTGACAATGAAAACTCTGTCAAGAGTGATAAAGCTATAAAAGAACTACTGGAGAAAAATACCATACTAAATGATGACATCAGAGCTCTAAGGAGAGAACAAGAAATTCAATCTGTCAGACTTTGTGAATTAGTGGAACAGAAAAAGAAAGCTGAAGATGAAAAGTCAATGGCTAAGGAAGACAAAAGACAAATTGCAATCAAGCTAGATGAAAGAACAAGTGACATGAAAAAGTTGACTAATAATCAACTAGACATGGTAAATCAGCTATTGATGGTTAATCAGGAATTGGGTAGAAAAGATATGGAAATCAATCGACTAAAGTCTAAGAATGATCAGTTGAAACATGATTTGAGAACTGAAAAAGAGATCAATGAAAGGATGAACAAACCCAATGAAGCTGCAAAATATTTTGAAGAGTTGTTAAGATCACCTAGAAGATCCCTTGATAGAGCTAGACTTGGACTGAATGAACATTCATCTACTAAAGAAGGAGAATCATCAATGAATGGAGAATAGAAGATGGCTAAACAAAAGCACACCAAGCCCACTTGTCATCTTAGTGGAAAGCCAGGACATACAGCCAACATATGCAGAAGCAAACATGGTAAGTCTGATTCTAAGCCTAAGTTTAATGGACACTATTTTAACTGCAAAAAGCATGGACATCAAGCACATGAATGTAGATCTAAAGCTAGCAATTCATCCACCTCACCCAAGTTTCAAGGAAGTTGTTTCAATTGTCAGAAATATGGGTACAAAGCATTTGAATGCAGATCTAGACCAAGGTGGTCATAAAATGAGCAAACAAAACCAGTCACAAAGCACAACTATTACAATTGGGATTACAACACTTGGTATAATTGCCATTATTGTGGTAAGTATGGACACATTGGAGCTAATTGCATGAAGACTCACTTTAGAGGCAAATCTAAAAGCTGGATGAATGGAAGCATGATGTGTTACAAGTGTAACAAGGTCGGTCACTTAAAGAAAGATTGTAGATCACCTATGCTGAGAAATGAAAATCAAAATGAAGGTATCCGTGAGAAACTGAAGAGTCAGATGGAAAAGACATGGAGGAAGAAAGAAGAAGAAAAATCAAGCGAAGATAGCACATTGGTGATCACCCAATCCAATGGATCAGGTGATCACACTTCTTCTAATTAAGCTTGAAAGGTATGTTCAGAACTAATTTTTGCAAAGCTTTATCTTTCATCAGTTCCTAACATAGAAGCGAGCAAGAGTCCACATCAGCATAGATAAAGATGCATTAAGACATATGTGAGAAAAATAGAAAATTTTATTTTTGATGTTGAGCATCAATGTCATTGACCGAGCTATCAATGTATGCTGAGCCCCTGCTATGGCCAAAATGCTATGTATGTCAAGCTGTATCACAATAGTTATATTGACCGAGCTTGTGAGTTTTTTGAGATAGCTATAATCTACCTAAATTTGTATGGAGCATTTATGAGGCCCTAATCCTATTTTTTTGGATTCTATAAACTGGAAAATTGCCATTATTTTCATTTCACCAAGCTATTCAAGATTTCAGAGAGCAATTCAAAGTTTGAGCAACCAGATTAAGCAAGGCAATTCCAAATTTTTCTCAACATGTCATTGGCAAGATTCATCTACAAGGTTATTGACAAAAAGGTACCTTACCGAGAAAAATATTTTCTTTTTGAAAATTACAGTTTAAAATGGCATCATCTGCATCTGCACCAGTCAAGAAACAAGGGATGGAAGTTTTCAATGTGCAACTTGTAAGGAATGAATTTTGCAAACGGAGGGTATTCAAGGCAATATCTGAAAGTGTTGTCAAAGGAGATTTGAATGGAGCCCTATCTTCTATTCCAGAAAATGTGTTATTGATGAATGATGTTAGGTCTTGCTATATGTGCAAAATTGGAGAAATTGGTGATTATGAGATTAGGGAAGCATATGACAAATTATGTGTCAACGGAGTGTTGAAGCCGGAACATAAGGTTGTTGTTGATCAAGGGTTAGTGCATGCCCTAAATTTCCCACAAAATTTCAAAGTAGAATGGATAAAGATCATTTTGGGTCGAGTACATGACATGCAGTTATGGTTGGAAGACAGACCAGTAAAGATCACAAAGGAAATGATACACAAAGTCAGTGGTTACCCTACAAATGATGGAAAGAGAACAATGAAATGTGTAGGAAAAGATGATATTCAAGCAAACACATAAGTAGTTTGGAACAAACATGGAATGAAAATTTCCACCATCACTGATCTAGAAATTGACTTCGCTATTAGAGTCATCTCACACAAGTTTTACCAATCCAGTCGATTGGATAGCATCCCCTATATGGCAGTGACCAGGCATGGAAGATAATTAAGAAAGGGCACACATATGACCTTACCAAGCTCCAGCTGACTCAACTTGCCAAGAACTTGAACTCCATCCGAATGGTGAAGAATTCTATGTGTAAGTTTGGTTCCCTGCTAATCTGTATATTCTTTTATGTCAAGAAGTGTTTTCCTACACATGGTGATGTAACATGGGATAAGAAGAAGCCCATCACAGTTCAAATAAATGATTTTATAAACCAAATTGGTGATGATTTTGAAGGGATAATGGATAATTATTTCATTGAGTTTAAGAAGAAGATGAGGAATAGGACTAGAGTCCCTGTGTCTCTGATTGAGAAATATAGTAAAGATATATGTTTTCTGGTAGACACAGACTTTACCTATGCACAGGCAGTCCTACCTACAGTTTCATAGTTAATGCCATTACCCTATGAACTCAACATAGATGTAGCTACTGCAGTAATCACAGCCCTCTTAGTTGAGGAAATTGATACTAAGGCACCTTACTTTGGCACATTTGAAGAATCCAAATCCAAGATTTCTTTGGGATTATTGGTTGCCACCACTGAGAGAAAAAGAAAGAAGATAGTGAAAAACCTGGAAAAGTATGTTAAAGAATCTAAGAAGGATGCACCACTAGAATTGACCCAAGGATTGGGAGAAGATGAAAAGAGTGCAACTACTAGAGTGAGAAAGAAGAAGAAGAAGAGAAGAAACCAGTAATTGTCGAGTCCCCGCCAAAGAGAAGAGTGTTAAAATGAAAAGTGTTAGTGACACCATCACTAAGGCCTTAGACTAGAAGAACTACTACTGAGACTCCTAAGAAAACTCCTCCATCTGCAAAGTGAAAATCTACTCAACCCAAGGGAGTGCTGACCAAGGCTATGAAGAAGCCAAGAAGGAAACTTGTTCTAACAAAAGATGATGATGAAGAAACTGAAAGTGATGAAGTAATAAAGGGGAAGGCTACACAACAAGGTACACATCAACTCACTGTTGATGAATTATGTCTTAAGATTACTAGCACAATAGTAATAGATGAGGTGAAAAGATTTAAGTTTGGAAAAATGAGCATTGGAGATAAAGAGAAAGTTGAGGATGCTATTCTTGAAATGTTATGCATTTTTAAGATGCTACCAATTGAGATTGAAAATAGAATTCCAAAGGAATTATGCAATAGGGTCGCACAAAAATGGGAGTATGCTCTGAAAATAGAGAAGGAAATACAAGAGAGTACATTGGCACAAGTTGAATCCACTCTCACCCCTGTAGACATCAAATAGAAAATTGAGCAATACAGAGGCAAGTTTGATCCTAAACTTAGAGCCTATCTCATTCTTCAACACAAGGTTGAAGATGTTGTACAAGAAAGTTTAAAAATTTGGAAGGTATTGTATGGATTGTTACCTACCCAGGATGAAGAAAAGGATGAAGGAAAGAATGAAGGAAAAGATGCTACCACTTCAACACTTGTTGAACTTGACATCAAGAAAAATAAAATGGAGACTGATACTCCTAAGGAAGTGAAATCACATGATACTTTTGACGTTCACATTGTTGACATACCGGAGGAGAGTCCTATTAAGAATTCATTCTCAACTAAGGATGATTTAAAGAACATGAAAGCAACAAACACACCCCTGCCAGGTAGCAACATTGTACTATTGCAAGTCATGGATTATCCCACCATCATGAGCACACAATCTATTGATGAGGATCCTACTCTACCTGGAGTTGCTACTGTTGATCAGTTAGTTGATACAAGTCTTACTGAGGAACCCATCAAGTTGATACCACTAACTCAATCTGCCGAGGAAGGAGACAAAGAAGAAGACAAAATTCAAAGTCCTCCTAAGACCAAACACAGCATAGAAGAACAAGGAATCAAATTAGATGAACAAGTTGTTAGTCCTCATGCCGAGGAGAAAGAGAAAGGTGAAGAAAACATCAAAGGAAAACTCATTGAAGAACAAGAGCCAAAGGAACAAGAGGCAATAAAAGATCTTGTACAGATGCTGAGTGGAAGCCCCCCACCAAGAGCACAAAAGGAGAAAGATGAGGTAACAATTGATGAAGTAATTGTTATTCCTAAATGGGATACAGATAACCTTTCTTATGAGCAACTATAGATAATGAAAGATTTTCTGACAAGAAAGAGCAGGCAAGCAAAACTTCAAAGAGAGCATTAGCAAAAATATGTTCTTCATGAAATTAAGGACATATTTGATGAAGTATATCACTTATCAGATGTAAATAGTTTTGTTCCCATATTGGAACAACTTGTACACATTGTTCAAAAAGTCAATAATGAAGTTAGCTGTGCAAGTGATAAGTTATTTGAATGGTCAGAACAGCAGTTTGAGACCAAAATGCTAGAGAAGATATCTATCGAGATAGCAATAAAATAGGTTGAGCTATCCAATTTGGTAAAAGAGACTGAGGGATTAGTTGTGAATGGACAGTCTCTATTGGCCGAAATATGTAATGTTGAACTATTCAAAGAGGAGAATCAACAATTGCTTGAGACTCTCAAGCAAGAGATCAAAGCTACAAGTCAGTCCCTAACCTTGGATGCAGACACCAGTGCTGGACATTATGTAAAAATCATGTAGACATAAGGTAAGTTAGCCAAGCTGATGGCTAATGATGGCAACATTCGTTCTCACCTACTCTATATTCAAACTGATTTGACACCGCATCTGGAGGCTATATAGAGAAAATTAGCAAAGGCTAAAGCATTGATCCAGAGTGATCCACATTTGTCCACAGCCAAGAGCCTTATAAATTTAGCTACTGATTTAGAAGTGCAAACATAAGTTTTGAACCTTGCTTCAACTACTTGGACGGATGCACTCTACATGATCACGGTGCTGCATAAACCTTTTATGGAGAAAATTTTGTGAGCTACCTACTAATGAAGAAATTAGTCATGTCAAAAACAAGGGGGAATCATCATGACATGGACAAGGATAGAACAGGGATAGGAAACAAAATTTTGAATGTGTATATATCTCAGAGGGAGTATTAAGCTAGTACAAACATACTTTTTTAATTATATATACTAATGTCATGACAAAGTGTTTTTGCCACTAATGTCAAAGGGGGAGATTGTAGATCTCTATAATTTTGTTGACCATTAGTGTTTCACACTTAATCATATATCTAGGCAATGATGGTCAGTCATCACTATGACCAAGTCATTTTTTGTAAAGGCCAAGTTTTGTATTGTATACTTACCGAGTAGTATTACTATCGAGTAAAGTCATGGTCACTATGTTTGTAATATGCTGAGAGTATAGTTATTGCCGAGTTACATATATCAATGATTACCAAGTGACAAAGAAGTTCAACCAATGCCGAGTATAGTTAATGTCGAGTACCAAGAATAACTTTTGCTAAGTTAACTAGAATTGACATACAAGTTTGGAATGGCACAATGATCGAGGTAAACCATTTTTGGTGATAATGATGTTTTTTATTTTGTCTTAAGAGGTAATTATGGAGGCAATTATGCATCCATATTATTATCATTGATCCCTATGTAAAACCTAGAGCCAATCAAAAAATTACATAGTTTAGGTGGCAATGGAAGTAAATCTGAACCATAGATCTTGAAATGGTAAAACATTTTTGTTGTTATATAAGGGCAAGATCTAAATCAGAGAGAAGAGTGTGTGTGAATTAGAGAGATAAGATTGAATTAGTATGAGAAGATGATCAGAGAAGTATATTCAAAATAGCGAAGTATTCAGATAGAGTTCAGTGACCGAGCTAAGCAGTGAAAGGACATAATCAATAAAGATCAAATAGAAGAGATCAAAATATAAAGTAAAGAGGAGATTTGTAATCTGCATACTAGTGCAAACTAAAAGATCAGGTACTGAGACATTTTGACCAGTGTATCAAGGTAAATCTCTTAACCGAGTAGCCTTAGTAGACTTTTTTGTAAATCTCTTTACCGATTACTTACTTTATTGTAAGTTTATAAATCCTTTAACAAGGTAGACTATACAAGTCTTTTAGCTTTTGATAGAGCAGAACTTTCATAAGGTAGATCATGATTTGATCACATTTTGTAAGCCTTAACAGGCAAAACTTATTACTGCAATAGTGAAGATTTATGGGTGTCATCCCCACCCCAATTTTACCTTTCTAGGGTTTCTGGGTTACCAAAACCATGGTGTTATGAGTGATTTCATGTATGCTGCTTTATATCTTTTGTTTCTTACTATGATCAAGTTTTGTTTATGTTATGCATAAAGTTTTATCAAATCAAAAGGATAAAAAGTAGGTAATATCTGATTCACCCCCCCCTCCCCCCCTCTCAATATTACTTTCCCACTTATACTTCCAACATAAACCATATAAGCAATGTAATTACCAACAATAGAAAGATATTCATACACAATGACACAAGATATGTTGACTAGGGAACCTCTTGATCAAAGAGTAAACCCCGGTGGGAATGATGCCCACAAAAGATGCACTAATATGAATATTCCTTGTGAAAGGATGGACTTTGTTAGGAGTCTTATGAAATAAATTTAGTACATATGAATCCCTGTTAGGAGATTTTGAATCCCTGTTAAAAGATTCTAACCCTGTTAACAGTTATGGAAGACATAAGGGCCCACTGCCCAAACAGCTTCAGGGTAAGATCACTGAACACACTGTCCAAATAATCTTTCCATTACTCAATAGAATAATATGTTACCTCTTCTTTGAATGTGCCAAACCACACTCACTGTTACATCAAATCTGAATTTTAGATCTCTGTACCTCACATGTCTTCCTTCACATATTCGCTTTCACATTTAGCTCTTTTCTTCACTTTATGAATACAGCATCACACACAACCGCTCTCAACCATATCACTATTACATTCTTACACACTACAATAAGGAAATACATTCCTTCCTTTATACCACACTCAAATAATTACAAATGAGTCAGCATACAATTACAAAATAAAAGTTTCCACACGCTACACCAAAATTACACAAAATTATCGGCTTCCAAATACAATAAATCTTCACTCGTGTGACCTCGAAGTCTGAACTATCATCCACATCACTATCAATGTGTCTTCAACTTCCCTTTAAATGCACAAAACCAAATTCCATCCCGATTAGGAGATATCATCCGATTTCCACAAACCGCTACTTAGGAACACTGCCTGAATACTACTTCCACCAAAATGCTTATAACTTCCATGAATAAATTAATTACTATCTGTGCTCTTAACCATAGACATATAACATATCAAAGAGTATATCCTCAATGTCACATAGCTCCAACTACAATAACCCACGTGCGTAATCCAAACTTTTTCTGCTTCTCTGCAAGTCTTCGGTAAATCACTCTGTTGACATCAATGACAATCATAGTCATGAATTCAACAACAACTACTACAGAATGGCTCCAAAAATTTAGCATTCATTCCTAACAAATCTTTAAATCAAGGAATAAGTCCTCGAGCCAAAATTCCTAAATTTGATTGATTGAAATTAGATTGCAATCAAGAAGAGTCTCAATTATCAATTAGAGGGATCAATACAAATACTTCAAAATAAGTCTCCCAAGTACTCGTTATAGAATCACACAAAAGGAAAAAGAAGAATAACTTTAAAAGGAAAAGAGGAAATGAATCAAATAAGAAACCAATATTCAAACATAGAGACTTATCAAAAGTATAATGTTACATATGTGACAAATTTGGTCACCTTACTCAAAAGTATCCTGAAAGAAATAAGGTACAAGCCTCTTTTTCCCAAGTTAGTGATACAAAGGAGAATATAGAGAAACTTTTTTTCTACTCTTCCTTATCAAGTAAAGTTTCAAACAATTGCAGCACCTGGGTTGTTGATAGTGGGGCCTCTCGACATATCACTGGATTCAAAGAGAATCTAGACTCCTTAGAAGAATGTTCTAAACAAGAAGTTATGATTGGAGATGATATTTCCTATCCATTTATGGGTATTGGGACCTGTAGCATATATCTTGAATCTGGGATATCTCTAGAACTCACTACTGTTCTATTTGTACCTGGTATAAGAAGAAACTTAGTTTCCATTTTAGCACTAGAAGACAAGGGACATAGAGTCATCTTCATGGATGGGAATATCTTAGCTTGGCCTATGAACTCAAACATAAATAATTCTCACACTATTGGAGTTAGGGATGGAACCCTCTATAAATTGTGTACTCTTTCTCACCAAGCCCTAATTTATACATCAAATGAAAGTGAACTATAGCATAGGAGACTAGGAAACTTTCATTTCCATGGTTTAACCTCTTTAGAGAAGATGGTTACAGGACTACCTAAACTAAGATCTGATCATATTGGAGATTGTAAAAGTTGTGCACTAGGAAAGAATACTAAAATTACTTTTCATCATAGTGAAAGTATAACCAGGAATGTTCTAGAACTTATTCATTCTTATCTATGTGGCCCTATGTTTGTTCCCTCTATTGGAGGATATTTCAATTATGTTATCTTTGTAGATGATTACTCTAGGAAGACCTAGATATATTTTCTAAAATATAAAGAGTCAGAAGAAATCCTCTTGAAATTCAAAGAGTTCAAGGATCTAGTGGACAATCTATCAGGTAAGAATATTAAAATATTAAGAGCACACAATGGTAAAGAATACACTTCATAAATATTTCAAAGTTTTTCTAAACATGTTGGGATCAAGAGGGATTTCACTGTTCCATACAACCCACAATAGAATGGGGTTACAAAGAGAAAGAACAGGACAATATTAGAATCTGACAAAGCAATGATGCATGATCAAAACCTAGAAACCCATCTTTGGGCTAAAGCCTCTAATACTACTGTATATGTTCAAAATATATTCCCTCACTCCCATCTTGAAAATAAAACCCCTAAAGAAGCATGCACTGGTAATAAACCCAATATCAGTCACTTAAGAACTTTTGGATGTCCTGTCTACATTCACATTCCTAAATAGAAAAGAAATAAATTAGAACCTTTAGGAAATAAAGGAATCTTTATGGGATATAGTGAAAATTCTAAAGCCTACAAAATTTACATTCCAGGACAGAGAAATATTGAGCTAAGTAGAGATGTAATATTTGAAGAGGACACTGCACTCAAAAGGTCCAAGGAAGACAATAATTGTTCTCTAGAAGATCATAATCCTGAGATTCAGAGGGAGAATCAAGAAGTTGAAGATAATGAACCTTTAGATACTTCTAATGAATATGAAGTAGGAAAGAAGAGACCTCTTTGGGCTAGAAAATTTATTGAAGAAGGTGAGAGATATGCAGCTCCAGATGGGACTATTAGGGAAAACAAAAAACCTCATAAATTCTCTAGTTATGTTGCACTTATGAGTAAGATTCTAAACTCATAACCCTCTAACTTAAAAGAAGCCCTTCAAGATCAAACTTGGAAGGATGCCATGACAAAATAATACAATTCTATCTTACAAAATGATGTATGGGATATTGTACCTAGACCTAAAAACAAATTAGTTGTCTCCTCCAAGTGGTTATTAAAAATTAAACATGTTGTAGATGGAAGTATTGATAAATACAAGGCAAGATTTGTTGCAAGAGGTTTCTCTCAAAAGGAAGGCATTGACTATGAAGAGACTTTTTCTCCAATTGCAAGATATACCTCAGTAAGAACAATTATTTCCATTGCTGCTACCAAAGGTTGGAAGATCCATCAGATGGATGTAAAGAAAATCTTTCTAAATGATATGATTGAGGAGGAAGTATAGCTAGAGAAACCAGAAGGATTGATAGTACAAAATCAACAAACTCATGTCTGAAAACTAAACAAGGCATTATACGGACTTAAGAAAGCACCTTGAGCATGGTATGAAAGAATAGATCACTATCTATCTAAACTTGGCTTCTCTAAAAATGATGCTGATCCAAACCTCTAATTTAAAGTAGTAAAAGGAGATATGTTGATTTTAATAATTTATGTAGATTATTTGTTAATAACAAGTGAAGATTATCTAATTAATAAGTGTAAAGAAGATCTTGCAGCTGAATTTGAGATGAAAGATTTAGGGCTACTACATTACTTCCTAGGCTTAGAAGTTTGGCAACATGCTAATGAGATTCTTCTAAGTCAAGGAAAATACCCTTTGGACATTCTAAAAATATTTGGAATGATGGATTGTAAGCCTATGTCCACTCCCATGGAAGAAAATCTACTTAAACTAAAATAAGAAGCATCAAGTTCAGAACCTACAGATTCCACTCTTTATAGGAAAATTATTAGGTCTCTGATGTACTTAGTAAATACCAAACTAGACATTTGTTATGCAGTTAATGCTCTCATTCAGTTCATGTGTGAACCAAAACAAATTCATATGGAAGAAGCTAAGCACATACTAAGGTATCTTCGAGGAACAATAAGTCTTGGACTAAGGTACAAAGATGTAGATTTACAACTACATGGTTTTACAAATTCAGATTGGGGCGGAAGCACTATGGATCGAAAAAGTACCTCTGGGTGTTGTTTCAGTTTGGGTTCTGCAATGATATCTTGGTTTAGTAGGAAACAATCCTCAATTTCTCAAAGTTCCACAGAAGTAGAGTATATTGCCGCATCTATGGGAGCATGTGAAGCAATTTGGTTGAGAAAACTTATTTTTGGTTTGTTTGGAGAATCTCTAAAACCTACCATTATTCATTACGATAATCAAAGTTGTATAAAGCTCTCCTTAAACCTAGTATTTCACAATAGGTCCAGGCATATTGAGATACCTTATCACTATATTAGAGATATGGTGGAAAATAATATTATTGAGTTGAAGGATATCAGTATAGAGGAAAAATCAGCTGACATTCTCACCAAGGCTCTAGCAAAGACAAAGGTAGATCACTTTAGAGGTAAACTTGGTATGATTGAAATTTCTAAGAACTTATCTCAGTAACTTTTATTGTACTAATAAAACATTCTTTTTTGTGAGTGTTATTTCATAATCATGTGTTCCTTGTGTATATCATTAAGAAGTGACGACTTCCAAATGATTTCCACTTGTTGTAAAAGTTGTTATAAGGTGAAGATCTCATAATAAATTATTCATCTATTGTATGAATATATCATGTCTATATGGTAAGTATCACACATGTGATACTAGTGCACATACCATACCAGACATATTGAGTACTTGGGTGAGTATCATGGATTTGATACTTGGAGATCATTACTCATGATAATCATTTTGAGCAATTAGGTGAATATCTTGTGAGTTGATATTTCGAGACTATTGCGCTGAGTACTTGGTAAGTATCATGGACTTGATACTTGAGGGCCATTACTCGTAATATCAATAAAATGATATAAATATAAAATTATTATCTATGCTCACATTGTGTGTGTGTGTTTGTGTGTGTGTGTGTGTGTGTGTGTGTGTGTGTGTGTGTGTGTATAATTTATTTTATCATTGAATGATATCTTATATATCGACCGAAAGGTGGCATATCAACTAAAGTTAATACATTGCATTTGGGATAACTAAATTGTCTCCAAGCTAAATGTGGCTGACAGTCCACCATGGAGTCACCTCCACGATGGGCGTGACTCCATGAGGAGTCACACCCATCATGGAGATAACTCCATGATGGACTCCATGTCACACTATACATAAGCATTGTTTTCTACTATGGAAGAAACAACAATAGCAACAACATAGCTCCCACAGTCCTTAGTACATTATCTGCAGCACACAATAGTGTTAACATATATATTTGGTTGAAATACCAGTGGCATATTCACAACATCTTGTATTATTTAAATTTAATATTAAATCACTTAAATTAGAAATTGTTTATCTATATAGACTTGAAGATATTCAACTAGTCTAGAGGGATTCTCATTCTATAATAATACACATATTCAGTTGAAATTCATATATACATCTGATCATAATTTTAACACCTTCTCTATGCTACTCCATTCTATTCTAGTGTCTTAGGAGATGATGTTTGTCTGCGAATACCATTATCCTTGTAATATGCATTCAATTTATTAGATGTAAATTCTCCACATCTGTCATACCTCAGACATTTAATCTTAAATCCTTATTCATTCTCAAATTTTTCCTTAAATATTTTGAACTTATCAAATGCTTCTAATTTTTCTCTAAGAAAAGTAACCCACATCATTCTTTTGAAATCATCAATGAAAATAATAAAATACTTCTCACCATAAAATGACTTTTCCTTTGTTGGTCCACATAAATCTGTATGCACAATCTCTAATTTCTTCGATGTAGAAAATAGTTTTCTCTAAAATAAACTTTTTGTTTTCTTTTCCATGACACATTCCTTACATAACATGTTAGAGGGCTTCACAATCTTAGGTAAGTCTCTAAATTCATTTAAATTTTTTACCTTCACTATGTTATCAAAGTTTATGTGACAAAATCTTCTATGCCATAACCAACTGTCATCAACTTTTTCAATAAAAGAACTTACTCTAGAAGGATTTAATTGAAATGCATTACCTTTGGTTAAAGTTCCAATTGAAATCTCATTTCTTACCTTGTCTTCGATTGAACACATCTTATCAAAAAATTATAAGCGATGTCCCTTATCAACAAGTTGTCCAACACTTAAAAAGTTATGTTTCAGTCCATCAACAAACAATACATCATCAATATTAGTCTTACCATCAAGTGTAATTGATCCTTTTCCCTTTATCATGCAAGAAGTAGTGTTGCCAAACCTAACAACACCACCATCATACCTTCTCAGTTAAAAAAATCTATCTTTATCACCTATCATATGATGCGAACATCCATTGTCTATGATCCAATCTACCTTCTTCTTTTCAACATGTGAAACAAATGCTTTCTCTTCTGTAATAGGATTTTCATCTTTGATAGAAACAATTCCAATTTCATCTTCATTATCACTATCTTCTAGGTTAATATCCTTAAGGTCAATTTCATCATCGTCATTAACATAGAAACATTCTTTAGGTAATTTTGACTTGTAAGGATTATGCTTAATCTTAGATACTCTTGTAGGACATCTTCATGCAAAATGACCAATCTATTTATATGAATAACAATTAATTAGTAAATTGCCTATAAAATTTCTCTTACCTCTTTTTTCTATTTTTGTGATCAAAGATTCAAGATCATCCAGCTTATTTTCTTCTCCCTGATGAAGGGCACAACCGCTCTGATACCACTTGATGAAGGGTGCTCCCCTTAATACCACAAACACCTAACAAAAATAGAGAAACAACAACAATATGCAAGAACAGAAAATTGGCTTCTTATTACCTCCACAAATGTGGAATTACAAACTTTCAGAATTACAATATGCAAAGCCACATGGGCATTCCCTTACAATATTCTGTAGGACAAAACCTCGAATCAATACCCAGATCTACTACTCAGAACTATCCTAAACTACCTAAGACAACACTATAGGCCTTCCTTATATAGGCAATTTCCACCACCTAAGAAGGTTCTAGAAATTTAGCCTTTAAGGCCGACAAAACAAAGAATTATGTTATTTTTACAATTATTACAATAGGGTCGGCTCAAAATAAATACAAAATATGATTTTAGGTAACCCAACTTCTAGAGGCCATAACTTTTTAACCATAACTCCATTTTTGTATTGTAACCACTTTTCAAAAATGTCATGACGAGATCTACAGTGCCTAATAAGCACTAGCACTAGTCAGTCGGGGGTCGATCATGATCCGGAGCCTCTAAGGCCTTCAAAATTGACCTGAAAGATATTGTACCCAAAAACCTCAATAACTTAACCAATACTGATGATGTGGAAATGAAACTCAACTGGTAGGCTGAAATGACTGGGATGAACCTCCAACTGTGAAATCAGAACATTCCGAGATTGTATGACCAACTTACTAAAAATAGTAAGTTTCCATAAATAGAAGCTCTGCACAAGATAGCCCTTATTGAAAACAAAACCAGAAATATTTTTGGGTGATGCAAGATTGCTCTTACACCCAGGATGCTCCTACATCAGTTCCTCAATCTCTGCTCAATCACTTGCATACTCTCCAATATTTTTGTTTCTTTTACTTGCACTTTTGGTTAGTACCTTTTTATCCTCTTGTGCACTATCTCTAAATGTTTTCTCAGATCTGGGTAAAGTATCTTTTAATTTTATAGACTCAAAAGCTTGTAACTTATGAATCAACATTTCCCTATCAAATCTAGTCATGAGTGGAATGACTTCTTCAAGAGCATTTTCCTTGTTCTCATAAGCTGGTGTAAGAGATCTGAGGATCTTTCTAACAATTTCATCTCTAGGCATAATACCTCATGTGCTCCTTATTTCTGTGACAATCTCAGTGATCCTTTGAACATATGACCTGATGGTTTCATCTTCCTTCATTTTAGCTTCTTCAAATCTCATTTTCCAATTCTTCAACTTATCCCTTTTTGTATATTCATCACCTTCATAGAACTTTTCTAATTTAACCCAAATATCATGTGCAAGACTAAGTTCTTTTACCTCAATGAATTCATCTTCTGATAGGGCACTTATTAGCGCTTCCCTTGCAATCATGTTGTGTTGAAATAATTTATTCTCATCATCAGTGCATGTGCCTAGATCACTCTCAACTTTGACTTGAGTTTGTGTCTTTGTAATTAGACAATAGTCTATTCCCATGTAGATCAGGTGTGTTCTCATCTTGTTCTTCCAACTGTCATAGTTATCTTCATCAAACTTAGGACTCTCCTTTCTTTAGGCCATTGAAGATTTCCTCAAGATGCTAAGATTTCTTCTGATAGAGGACCTATGTTTTGATACCAATTGTTAAGAAGTAGAGTCCATACAGAAATGAGAGGGGAGTGGGGTGAATCATTTGTGACCAAATCAAATTAAATCCAAAACTTATAATCCTAATTATTAACAACAATAACTAGAATAAACCAAACAAGTAAGCATGCACCATAACACATGTTACTATAACTGATGGTGATGATGATGAAGACCAATTATGATCCGAGGTATACAAGATTGTATAATGATTAGATCAATTATTATCTTGTCATTGATGTCAAGTAATTTATATCTGATTTATATTCTGTTTCCATATCATTCAGAATATGATATAAGTTTGAATGCGTTAAGAAGAAGAAGTGAAATGTTGTGAAGATGAAGAACTTAATTGGGCAACTAATATAGATCAAAAAATGATAAGGCTATGTTGATATAATTTTTTTCTACCAAACATTTGATTATATCAAATCAATAAAGAAGATTAGTCAAGTCGGTAAGAAAAATAGTTTGGCTACCAAGCAGCAAAAGTTACTCGGTAAAAGGAAAGTAAGTTTCAGTAAAGTGAAAGGAACTCAAGACACCAAGCAAAAGGTTTTAGTCACCGATCAAAGTTAACCAAAATTTAGTTGAAAGAAAAATGTTATCCATTGAGCAAGGAACATAAATTAAATACAAGGATCGGAATAACATTTAAAGTTGAGTTATGATGAGCTAGAAGATTATGATGATGGGGAAGAGTTATTTGGAGAGATCTACGATCAAGAAAATTCAAGGTGATGATCTATGGTATAGATCTAAGAGAAAAAAAGAGAAGGAACAAGTTCCAAGAAAGTTCAAGTTCTGAGGTGATGATAAAACATTTAACTGAGATCTAAATTCATTGAATTAGTATATGAAGTTAATTGGATGACTGAGATTAACCAAAGGAAAATGTAATAAAGGAGATTAAGAGGCAAAACAAAGTCTATATAAAGGATGAATTTGTATGAACAAATGGCTAGCAAGTTGAAGGGTTGATGAGTCACCGGCTAATGTAGTGAAGAAGGAAAAAGGTGAATTATGAGTCAGATAGAAAAACTTGATGAAGTGTTGAAGCCAGTGGAAAGTGAAGGATTGAAATGAAGAAAAAGAGTGCAGCAAAAGATATTTCTTGATTTATAGGTCAATTATTCACTATTTCTTATTAACATTTTTAACAAAAAAATCTCTTAACCAAGTGGTCCTAACAGTCTTATTTGTAAATCCTTTCAAAAGGTAACATTCTAAAAGAGTGTTTAAAGACCTTTAACCAAACCACTCCTAACAGGGTGAAGATCCTAATAGATATAAGGTAAATCCATTAATAGGTTCATATTTAACAATGTGTATTGTAATCTTTAACCAAATTGGCTTTTAACCAAGCATACTTTAGAAGGGTATTTTCTTTAGTGGGTGACAATTCCCACAATGGTTTTTCCCAATTTGGGTTTCCACATTAAATACTAGTGTTATATGTATTGAATAATTATTGTGAATGTTATTTCTAATTTATAAAGTTAATTTACTATTATTGGTTAGTATTGAAGTGTGTCTGACCGAGTTGACACCAAATTGAATCAGAGAAAGTTTTAAGGTATATTAGAGAATCAAGGATTACTTATTCACCCCCCCTCCCCTATCTGTAATCCAACAAACACAAAGATTTGTTCTTAAGGAAACCCTTAATCAAAGGGAAAACCCCAGTGAGGATGGAACCCACAAGATAGAGTACTAATATATAAATTCCTTATGAAAGGATGTGACCCTATTAGGATTCAAATGAAGTTCATTTAATACAACAGTCCTTGTTAAAGGATAGATCCCTTTTAAGAGACCTCAAACCCTTGTTAGAGGGTTCTAACCCTATTAAAGCTTGGAAGGAAACAAGTAGATCCACTATCCAAATGCTCCAACAAAGATGATAGATTGATCTTGTAGGATAACATATCCAAAAGGGTGAACTGACTGAATGTGCAACTCATTTTTCCATAATAGTTCCTTTGAAGTCTACAACTCAATTCAACAATGCCTCTACTCTTCTCTACACTATCTTTCATATCCATCCATTTCATTATTCTTACTATACATACCAAAAAAGGAAAATAACTTTCCTTTATACTTGATACAAGAATAATAATTAGGCTGGCTTGTTAAAGCTTCCCTAATGATCATTTAATTACATAGGGACATGCTAGGGAATACATGCCTTCTCAATCATTATAAAAAAATTTACATTATGATTCCCACACATTATAATACATATATTACATTTTACAATGAAAAACAACACACTTCCTCAACATAGTTAGCCTACCAGTAAAATATGTTGTATGTTACACAATCAGTGAATATTCCAGAATAATCCAAATGCCTTTCTATCATGAACATAGCTTCACTAACAAGTTTTCTATCATGATCCAAGCTCACGGATGCTGATTCCACTTCGCCAATAAGATATAGCAAATATTCCACATACTATCATTATTAACAATTCATGTACACTGATCTGCTACAAATCTTCACCAAATGAATCATAACTCATCCAAAATGGAATATAATATCTAACAAACATATATATAATATCTATATTCATCCATACATGTAAAACTAAGCTCACATACCAAAATACATCAACCTATAACTTCGTTGTCCTGATAACTACCTACGATGTACAAAATCTTTGTCCGTCATGAACACATAAGCATATGTTGTCATCAATGACAAAACCTACCACTAATGCAACATAAAATCAGTACATCCAAGTGCCAAAAAACATTTTTTCCAATAGGATGGAAATAAAAAGCTTTTCCACTTGGTTCATATCAAGGACATGACTCTCACTAACTATTCTACTCAACCAATACCGAGGATATAGGTATAAGAACTTGTCTACTTGGTCTACACAAAGCATGTGGGTAGCATGGATTATATACATGTTCTACATCAAGGATGAGGTTGAAAAAACCATCAATAAGAAATCAAAGCGATAATAGGAGGATAAATCAACTCCTAAAATACTCAAGCCAAAGAATTGAGTAAACAATCACACAGATGCACATATCAATGTTTCTTAATTGACCACTTTGCCAAGAACATGAATTCCAATGGAATCCATCCAACATTTAACTAGAACATGAGAAAAAATGTACATGAAGGTAAAGTACACAAGAGAAGCATAAAGAAAGAGAAAGGGTTCAAAGTTGTAGAGCATGAGGAGATAAAGTAAAGTGAGCTCAATTGGTCTCAAATCAAGAGCATGGGTTTCTTGAATCCCATTACAAACACAGATCAATGCTATTTGAGGATGCAGTCTCAACTCAACATAAAGTAGATCAATAACAATGCAAATCAATGGATACAAACAGAAGCCAAGAGAGCAAGTGAAATACAGTAGTGCACAAATACACATGATTGACCTCTTTTCAAAGATAATGGATACATAGATGATCTGATACATGCCTCACAATCTAAAATGGAGCACAAATCTCAAAAAGGAAAAATACCCAAAAGGGAACCCATTTCTAGCATCAACCGACTAGCGAACCAACCAAAAAAATTAATTTAAACCTAAGATTTGGATCATGGTGTTGGAAAGTGGGTAGATGAGTATGGAGTAGATGTTGTCATTTATGTAAAAACTAATTATTGGCATGATTTCCTAGAGTATGGTTTAGTTTTAGATGTTTGCACTGGAAAAATGACTAAGTCCATTAAACAATTGACAGGGTATAGTCGTAAAATTTTGCCTTGTGAGCACAGTATATGAGGAATTAAGTCATGTAAGCTTAGAGGAATGTATTATGTGATGTTAAATACCTTTAGTTAAGGTTGCATGTATTTTGGAGTTTAATGGAGAGAGTTACAACATGTTCTAGGTACGCAAAGACCGTACAATAGTAAAAAAGGGTAGATGAGTGGTCGCAATGCTTAAGGGACTAATGTGTGGAATATAGAGGTGATACCTTGGATTTTGTTCAGGTCCTACCCTATCCTTATTGACGTAAGGTCATCAACTATGTACTTTATATTTGAATACATGTTGGACACATTTTTTGATCTATTTGTGAGCCGAATAGAAAGATTATGAGATCGAGTATATATGCTTTGAGATGCGAAGTTGTGAAGGTGTGTATGAATGCATTGGGATGTTAGAATAATGCAAACAATGTTGTGAGATATCACTAGAACTTATTTGGAATAATAGACATTGTTTTAGTTCATTTTTTTGTTACATGACACTTGTGTAATACTGGATAGAGAGTCCTTTGTAAGAGAAGTAAGCTCCATTTTGTATTCACCCCTAAAAGGGTATATCCTCTAACAAGGACTTGTACTAATGTAATATTCTTCTCCTAACAAAGAAAAGTCTCCTAACAAGGACACAATTTTGATCAAAGAAAACCTAACCTATTCGGAACAAGTGTAGATATTCAAACATTAGTCTAAGAGAATATTCATAACATATAGAAAAAATTATTTGCTAAGTCATTCAAATAGAGCTAAAATGGGAGCACCCTGTCACTGTTTGATTTTCTCTCGCTTTAGGGATGTGGTTGTGCTCTCAAATCACATGGAGCATGTCCCTAATGATGATTAGGGGGGATTGGGATCATTCAAGGTCCATGGATACTCTATATTGGCACAGAATTAGGTACAGAAGACTTGATTTTCCCCTAGAGCCCAAGGAACCAAAATGGAGCTAAGATGCAGATTAAGATACATGATGCTTATGCTAAGATTGTTTTTGACCAAATAGAGATGTGATATGATGCTATATGCTATGAAAAACAATGAAATAAACTAGGCTTAATCCATTATGCTAAGATAAGATGTGTTAGAAATCATGAAATCTAACAATTAGGATTGATTATGATAAGTCTAGAAGTAAATGAGCATGATAAAAATGCATTGAAGATAAAAACTAAGCTAATGATTTTATCTTGGAAGAGAGACTATTTATAGGATTTCCTAAGGGCTTGGGTTAGGAAGGAGAGTTAGGGTTTGGGGTTTGGTTAGGGGTTCAGTCAAAGGGATAAGGATTGAGTTTCTAAGGTTGAATGGACCAAGATTAGGATAAGGATTTAGGAATTTATAGAAGAGTCTAGGTGTTCTAGGGATTTCTAGAAGATTTCTAGGATTTAGGCTTTTAAATAAATGTTAAATTTATTTAAGGAATGTGACAATATTTATTAACTAATAATTACTAAATAAGGATTAAATATTTAAATTAGATTTAAATATTTTGGGGATGGGATATCTTAATTAAATGTGTTTAATTAAAATAGGAGATGAGATTAATGACATAAAAACTAGTTAATTAATTAATGATGATGTCATCAGAGGTTTTTGGAAAATAAAAATACTTTTATTTTCTAATGGATTTGTAGGTGTCTACATTTTGCCCCTCTTTGATGCGATGCCGCAAGTGGCGTGGTGTCAAAGATAAGAAAATAAGATGCCCCAGGCTAGAATTTAGAGGATAAGGGGTTGTGCCCCTCAAGAAAATAATGCAAAGAGGAAAGTTTGTGAAATTTTCTCGAAAAGAACACAGAAGGGAAATGAGGAGGAAGGAGGGGGAATAAACAGATGACCTTCCAAGATCAAAGATGCATGAATGCAATATGATGGTGAGATGCAGGATGTAGGATGAAGCTATATGAAGATGCAAGATGCAAGATTTAATCTATATGATGCTGGATGGTGGATTTAGGGAGCTCCAAGTGTTGGATATTATAGAGAGCACAACCTAGTTTGATATAGCAATGCTAGAGACCTACCAAGGTTACAAAAGAACACAAGGCCTTATCACTAGCGTTACATAGGACTAACGCTAAAAACATGCAAAGGGTTTCCCCGGCATCACACATGAAACCTAGAAGAGGCATGGTGGAAAAGATGCTAGAGAAACCACAAACACACAACATACTCACAAGCAAAAGCAAAAGATCAAAAGACCTTGCCCCAGATTGTCATCATTCACAACACACCATGATATAAAAGATCGTGGCGACTTTGAGGAGAGGAACAACAAGAAACCAGAAAAGATAAACAAGACCCAAAGGACAAAATCCAAGGTCAAAATGATAACTCCAAAAGACATCCTTTGCCAAGGAGAGCAATTGATGGTTCATTTATGGAGGGAGATTAGGTCTGAACATGGAAAATGATACATCGTCATGGACATAGTTTGATTGCTTAGGTTAGACAAAACAAAAGCATACATGTGTGCAGACCCATGATTAGGGTTAGGCCGAACAATATAGAAGCATACATCTGTGCAGACCCATGTGGATGGGGAGAATGTTGTGTTTTTGTTTGCTAGCAAATGATGAGTCAAAGAATAACCGTTGTGATCAAGGATAGTCAATAATTGATGTTGCTAAAGTACAAAGCTGGATGGGACATGATATTTGATCAAATGTTGCTATGGGACTAACGAGGATATGTACAACAAGACGTGATGAGATATGTGCACTAGATGAGGAGATATTTCCTGATGTAGGATCAAAGGATAGGATAGGATTGTCAACCTAAGATAGACTGATGATCTTCGGAATGACTAGATTCTTATCAATGTAGGCCAATATCTTGCTTGACATGATGAGGCCTACAAAGACAAGTACGAGATTCCCTGGACAATTCTTTGTCAAAGGGTAGCACTAGGGTTGATTTTTTATTTAAGATAAGGATTGAGCAACTCAAAGGATATGATAAGAATTGGATGGATGGGTAACTGGACAAGGATTCCTATGACAAGAGATAGGTAAGATTCTCGAACCTCAAAAGGACCAAGGGATGATTGTCGAAGCGCTAAGTTGGATTGGTCACAATGACTCAAGGGCTGACTAGCTAAAAGGATGGGACCTAAAGACACAAATGTACAAATGAGCTTCGGCTAAGAGACAACTAACACTATGGTACAAGACTCAAGAGAGGATGTACAGGGAATCTGGGGATGAAGGCGAAGCTACAAAGATATTCAAGATGATGCCCCTGTTAGGCTGGAAAGACAAGATGGTCTGATGGTGGATAGGCTTGATAATGGATGATGTGTCCCGAAATGACATAGATTTGGGAAGGATGCATCCCAATGATGATGATTGGATTGAGATCAAGGCTCACCACAAGACTAGGAACAAGACTAAGGATTTGATTGGATGGATTGGCTTGATCTTGGATGTTGGATTTTGGATAGCTAGAGGATGTGGGTAGGATTTGCAAATGTTGGAAGATTGCTAGCAATGTTTGGAGATGGATGAATGGAATTGGATTGCATGAAAGGTAGCCTATAGCTAGATACCAATGACAAGGGAAGAAACCAAGTAATGGAAAGATGGAGGAAATGCTTTGGGATTAATGCTGGAGGGAAATGCTGAAGGATGAGTGCTGGAGGAAGATGCTTAGGATTCAGATAGAGGAATGCTTGGGGATTTGGATGGCATAATTTCTTGAGGATTGGATAGAGGAATGCTTGGGGGGATTGGATGGTGGATTTTATTGAGGATTGGATAGAGGAAGATTTGGGGAGATTGGATGGAAGATTTTCTTGACGATTGGAAGATGGATGCTAGAGGAACCGCTGAGGGATCTAGATAGAGGAATGCTTTGGATTTGGGTAGAGGATTGCTTAAAAGATATTGGATTGTGAATTCGGATGAAGGAATTTCTAGGAGATTTGGAGAGATTGGATGGAGGATTTTCTTGAGGATTGGAAGATGGATGCTGGAGGAACCACTGAGGGATCTGGATAGAGGAATGCTTGGGATTTGGAGATGGAAGATAAGGATTTGGAAGGTGGATGTGAGAAAGTCTCCAAGGAATAAGATGCCCCCTGCTTAGGATAGTTCATTCATTCAGAGGCAGTAGGATGGGGTACAATTGGACGGAAGATATGCCGACAAGAGGATGAGGATGTTAGATGGAAGCTAGGAAGGAAGGATTGGATAGAGGATAGGTGGCTAAAAGATGACGATGGATGCCAAAAAGGTTCCCAAAAGCATGTATACCTGGTGGTCTCTATTTTCTCATCAAGATCTGAAGAAAGATGAAGGAAGTGAGAGACAAATTAGATGGAGGTGATGCTGGATTGGATGTGATAGAAGGGAATGGCTTCCAATTGTAGAAAGGAACTGGGGGGACCTACGCATGACACCTTTTTGCCATGTTTTCATCATGGTACTTGTCCAAGGTGCTTGAATTGCCAAGTTTTCATGATTGGACAAATGTTTTTATCTTTTCTTTTCTTTTTTGATATTTTTCTCTAATTTTTCCAATTTTTATGGATTTTCTGATTTTCTGCTGACTTTTCACTGATCTTTTGCTAATATTCTAATTTGTCGTTGACTTTCTCTAACTTTCTGGTTTGTTGCGGACTTTCTTCGATGGTCTTCTAATTTTGTTGTTGACCTTCTGATTTTTCACTGACTTTCTAATGTGTCTGGATGTTGGTACAACTTTGTGAGGATGGAGGGATTATGCAAAGGCATGGATTGGATGGGGGAGATGGGAAATATGGTGGTAGAAAGTGTTTGGATGGAAAGCTGGGAATTGATCATGATAGGAGGATGTTTTCAAGACCAACATTGACACATGTTTTGGGGAAGGTGGATGAAGTGGATGGGATGTGGAAGATAGAGGTGGATGTGATGGAGGATTTGTGCTAGGAGATTTTGGGACATAGGGACCCAAAATGGATTTAGGAGATGGAGTAGAGGAATGAGTAGTTGGTGGATTGGCAACCTTGGATGCCATTATGGATATTTCTTTTAGATGCATTACATATTTTTTCTTTGGGATCCACATCATCTATTTTTTAGCTTTGGTGGGCCTTTGTGGCCATTGGTATGCATCGGATTTTGCTTTTGCTTTGCTCGGCCTTTGTGGCCATTGGGATGCTTTGGATTGCTTGATGGTATTTTTCTTTGGTTGAGCATGTCATTTAGACTGAACATGACAATCCTTAGATCTTTTTGGATATTTCCCTTTATGCATATTTGATATGGCATCCAAATTGCAAGAAGCATTGGAAGGAATATGAGGAGCTATGCGGGATGGAGGAAACATGGATGGAGAGATGGTAGGAGATTGGTAGATAGGATATGTGAGAATGTGCCTTTGTTGATCCTGACTAGGGATGTTTGGATTTTGGATGAGGGATTGAGTAGGATAATATGGGGGATGATATTTTGGGATGTAAGGTCCCAAAATGGATTTCGCATGTGAAGGATATGTGCTGGTAGATTTTGGGACATATGGACCCAAAATAGATTTGGAGGATGGAGGAATGTGATAGGTTGTTTTGGGTTGCAATGATGGAGGAGGAGGAATAGAATTGTATGCTTTGGAGGGATGATGGGAAGATGTGATGGTGTTTTTGGAAGGATGCTTGAATCTGGCTTTAGTTGTACCAACATTTCTGGAGGAAGTGCCTTCTTCAGATGTGTGACCAATTCCACATGATTTTGGATGTTTTTTGTCTTGAATGGGCTCTATATTTCCTTTTTCATGAGTGCCCAGGACTTTTCCTTGATAATTCGATTTCTTGAGAATTTTATCCAAGCAAGGATACTTCTGACTTGGAGAATATGATAAACATCTAGTTTCAGGTGTCGTGGTAGAAGATATGGAACTTATTGCTTCTGCCTCAACTGGGATACCTTTGACAAATGTATGCGGACCAAGAGGATAGAGTGATGGCAGTGGGATAGGTTGGATTGGAGGGTCCTCAAGTGTAGAGGATAAGATGATAGGATCTTGATTGGGATTAGTAGATGGTAACAGATCTTCAGATGGAGGAATCTGCATGATAGGATCTTGGATTGGAGGAATTGGGATTGTGGGATCTTGGATTGGAGGAATTGGGATTGTAGGATCTTGGATTGGAGGAATTGGGCTGGTGGGATCTTGGATTGGAGAAATAGGATCTTGGATTGGGGGTGATGGAAGCAATAGATCATGCAATAGAGGAAGTGAAGGGATAGGATCTTGATTTAGTTCAATGGATGTTCCAACATGCTTTTGGAAAAGATCTGGACATGATGGGATTTGTGTGGATAGAGTGATGGGGTATGTATGGATGGACGCTTTAGATGGAGTGGGTGGAAGGATGGGAGATTCTGCAATTGTGATGGCAGGAAGAAGGGTGAACTCTTCAGATGGTTTGGATGAAAGGGTGGGAGATTCTTCAATGGTGATGGAAGGAAGAAGGGTGAACTCATGAGGCTCTTTGTATGTGCTTTGGATAATGCTCGGAGGAGGAGAAGTGGATGGAGATTGGATGGAGTCAATGCATGGGAATGACTCAATGATGCTAGGAGATGGAAGAATATCAATGAGTGGGGTATATGGAAGAAGGATAACTGATGGGAGATGTGGATGGGCCTCATCAATGATGGTTTCACATGAAGGATTGAGATGGCATGACTCTTAAGCTTTAGAAGTGATATTTTTTGTTGGCTTCCTTGTAAAACTTCTTGGAGACTTTTGTGATGTAGATTGAGGTGAAGGATTGGATGTTAGAAACTACAATTGAAGCAATTGTTATGTTGTCATTGATGTCAAACCTTAACTGGTAAGACTGTTGATACTTAGGAAAGTACTACATCTATTATATTGTTGTGAAGAAGGGAAAGAAAGGATGGTAACAATAGCACCTAAGGAAACATTGAATTATCTTGATACTACAAAGTGTACTTGACTATGTTGTACAATGATGAGACAATGTATTGTTTATCTTAGTAAGATTGAAGACTAAACTATTAGGCTTGACCGAGCAAAAATGGAGAAATCATGTTCAAGCTGAGTAATGTTAGTGTCAACCGAGTCAGTATATGCCGAGCAAAATTCTAGTGTCGACCGAACATCAGTTAATTACCGAGAAAGATAGTATAAGCCGAGGAAACATTTTTAGTAATGACCAAGCTTTCTACATGAAGACCGATTAGTTGATCACAGTATTGACCGAGCATCAGTATTTTTATATTTGAAGAGAATTCAGATTTGGAGCCGACATTGTTGAATTCTTGGATTATGTAAAACGTGTTGACTTTATTTATTTATTGTTTGAAAGCATTGAATGCACTGAAAAATATTTTATTGTAAATCTTTAAGAGATTTGAGATGTTTCTAGAAAAGGAGCCGAAGAACATAAAGCGGGTAGATTCAATGAATCTGACCTAACCCTAAGATCTACGAAGGAGATTGAGCAGCAAAAGATGAGTTAACCTAATTGAGGAAGTATTAAGGGAACCTAAGCATTAGGTATGTGTGTGCATGGGTGAAAAGAGGATGTTGGAAGATCAGTAGAAGTTATTGACTGTATAAGCAGAAAAGGCTGAAGGAGAAGTGTGGTGATTTCTTGAAGAAAAGTTCCGAGTAGATCAGAGATGGAGATGGCAAAGTTTCAAAGTCAGTAAACCAGCACTTGTGTATGGAATTGGATATGATATTTGCAAAGTGAGTTGTATGTTTTTCAGATCAATACTACTGCTACTTTATAACCATTGTAATAGTCAAAATCTTTTTAACAAAGCTTGACCTAATAGTCATATGTTTAAATCCTTTGAACAAGGTTGCATTTTAATGGAATGTATGTAAGTCTTATAACAAGGCTCACTTCTAATAGAGTGATTGAAATCTTTTAACTGGGTCACACCTAATAGTGTGTATTGTAACCTTTGACAGGGTTGGCTTTTAACCGAGCTCACTTTAGAAGAGTGAAAATAATAGTAGCATGTTACAAAGTGGTTTTTCCTAGATTGGGTTTCCACTATAAATCCTAGTGTCAATGCTTGTGTGAATGTTTTGGTTTAAACATTTATGTGTTTTACAAGTTAGATACAGATGGGTAGTGGACTGCAATATTATATGTTTCTATTATAGAATCAGTGATGACCGAGTTGGTTTTGGTCGTTAGATATGATTTAAAGAAAAGTTTTTTGAAGTTTGTTTTATACATCTGGACCTGAGAACAATTGATTCACCCCCCCTCTCTATTGTTCTAAATCATATTAACATTGGAATGTGGGGGAGATGGAGAGCTAGGATAGGCCTTGCATGAAGATGGGGTGGAAGATGGAGAACCTTCTTGAGGGGATGATGGTACAGACGAGGAGTTGGAGGATGGTGGGATTAGATAGTTCATATAGGTAGGTTTTGAGGAAGCTTGTGAACTTGATGGAATTTTTGGTGAGATAGGGGTGATGGGTTGAGATATGGGATATGAAGTGGATTGGGGGATGCATTCTTTTTGTGAAAGGGGATTTATAGAAATGTAGGTGAGAATGGAAGATGCTATATTTGAATAGGATATACCAGATGGTGAATCTAGATAGGATGGGAGATTAGGTTAATGGATTGGAAGACTAAGATTTTGGTTTTGAAACTATTTTGGAGGATAACTAGATGGAGGATTTGGATTAAGGATGGGAAGACTAGGATTTTGGTTTTGAAAGTGATTTGGAGGATGAGTGGATGGAGGTTTTAGATAAGGTAAGTAGTGTGAAGTGTTTCTATGGGATGATGATGATTGGGATATGACCATAGTAGGAGATGGAGGTATGAAGGATGCATATGGAGGATATGTAGGTTTAAGATATGAAGACGTTGTGGATGGATAGGATAATCGATTTCCCTTGCCAAGGATATGAAAGGGAGTGCTAGTGGATAAGCATGAAGGAATGATAGGATAGTTTGGAGGAATGGTTGGATGCTGGAAGGTGCTTGGGGAAAGCTTGCTAATATTTTCAAAGTATTTATTGTGATCTACAAAGCTTTCATCATCATTGGGATAGGATGGAGTGGGAGAATAGAAGTGACAACCAAACTCATCATAATAGATTTGAGACATGTTGACTTGAGGATGAGTTGGATAGGGATGAAGAATGAAGATGGATTGGAAGAATAAGGCTTAGATTGGGATGACTGACAAGATCAGACTAGGATGACAAGTTTCTACAAGCTTGGAGGACTTCTAGATTTTCATTGATATTGCAAAGGATTCGATGTATAGGACTCTTCATTTTTCTATGTTTCAACAAATGTTTTGTACTAAGTCTAAAACTTCGAAAAACACATCAAGCATGAACTACCTAAGGGAGGGTGAGTATCAAAATCCTTGCCCACAGCTTGATACCCCCTAAAAGTGGATACATATGGTGAGTATCTTAAGGTGATCTGGTAAACCCCTTGGATGGCTCATTGCACAAAGATTTTGATACCTTCAGGTGTAGATCAGGTAACTTCCATTTTATAAATTTTGTAGTTTGATCCATGGAGTCCTCCCAATCGATTTGTACGTGCGTGACTCACTTAACAGCCTAGTTGACCATGCCGAAATCGTAGGGATATTCACCTACCTCGGGCTACCATCAACACGCATCGCCCGAGCTTGAGGGGATGTAAGAGAGAGTTTGCTCAGTGCTTTATTTCTATACTAGTCGAGGAAGGTACTGGTTTGAGGTCCTTCTCCAAAGAGGAAGCACTTTTCTCTCTGGACAAGCCTCTCTAGAAGTAAAACAAGTGAACTTGTCTAAGTTAAGTGTTTTACGTCACTTAGATTAAGAGGATTTGCAAAATTTGAAACTCCTAGATGTACATCAAGAAGATTTATTTTCCCAATTTGATTTTAAGTGATTTGAAATGAATGATTGCAAACACATGTGTTTAAGATTTGATTTGTTCTTTTTCCTTGAAGACAAGAAAGATTTTGAAAAGAGATTGTTACAAGTATTTTAACCTTTGCATTCAAGATTTGTGTCATTGCCTTTAGAAACTTGATTTGATTTCGAGATGAAATGAATATTATTTGATTCCAAATAGGGCATTCAAGATTGTGCTGGATTTATAATTGAAATGAAATGACTTTTTATTAGATTTTGATTTCTTTCCTTTAGAAACATTCAAGATTTGGTGCCCTAAATTGCATTTTTAAGCCCAAAATGAGGTTCCTAGATTGATTTGATGCATGGAAACTTAGGAAACATTAAATATTTTGCAACAAGACACTTGTTCATATCAATAAAAAATCTTTAGGACTGAATTAGGAAAGTTTAGGAACCTTTAGGAATGTTTAGGAACCAATTAGGAAAGATTAGCAAAGATTTGGTTGATTTTCTTCCTAGTTTGCATGAGACTTTAAAAGAACTTTGAGATATTGAAAATGAAGTTCATTTTAGCTTTTATTGATGCATTGAGATTGATTTGGGACCATTTAGAATTGTTTAGGATTGATTTGGAACCCATTATATTTTAAATGCAAATTTGAAGTTCTTTTTAAGCACCCAAAACTTGAAGTGTTCCTAACTTGAATGAATGCACTCTAAAACCCTAGATTTATTTGAAAGATGTTATTTTTAACCAAAAGAAATACATTATAAGTGAGTTTTAATGCTTTAAGACCAATTAGGAATGACTTTAGTTGATTAGGAATGTTTAGGAAATGTTTAGGAAAGACTTGCAGGTTAGTCCCTTAAGGGCACTCAAAAAGTTCATTTTAAGCCTGAAAAGGAAGTGTTTGAGTTCCTAAAATTTCATAAGAGTTCATGAGCCTTAAGGCCTTAGTTATTTGGTGATAATTTTTCCTCCATGAAGTACCTACAATTTTTGGATGTTAGAAATTACAAGCTTGAAGCCTTAGGGTCACTAGGATCCCCAAACAAGCCCAAAAAATGAGAAAAAACCAAGTTTAGGACCTCAAATGAGCTCCCTACCTCCCATATGAGTTTTGGGGCCAGAAATTACTTATATTAAAAAAAATTATGACACTTCATGCATTCCAATACGACAATTGAGGGTTCCCATACGAGTTTTGTTCCAAAAAGTGCAAAAAATAACCTAAAAATGCATGAAAACTGGCCCAAACAATAATTGCATGATTCCATACGACATGTGGGAACTCCACATACTAAAATTGCTCAAAAATGATCAAAATTATTATGAAACAATAAAAAAATTCATCCAAGAGGCATTAAAAATAAGTTTTGTGGCCAAAAAACCCTAAAAAAAGTTTGGTTTTGAGGCTTGTGGACTCCCACCGAGCATGCCAAAATGTGATCAAAGAAAACCTAACCTATTTGTAACAAGTGTAGACATTCAAACATTAGTCTAAGATCATATTCATAACATATAGAAAAAACTATTTGCTAAGTCATTCAGATAGAGCTAAAACGGGAGCACCTTGTCACCGTTTGATTTGCTCTCGCTTTAGGGATGTGGGTGTGCTCTCAAATCTCATGGAGCATGTCCCTAATAATTATTAGGGGGGATTTGGATCATTCAAGGGCCATGGATACTCTATATGGCACAGAATCAAGTATAGAAGACCTGATTTTCCCCTAGAGCCCAAGGAACCAAAATGGAGCTAAGATGCAGATTAAGCTACATGATCCTTATGCTAAGATTGTTTTTAACCAAATAGAGATGTGATATGATGCTATATGCTATGAAAAACAATGAAATAAACTAGGTTTAATCCATTATGCTAAGTTAAGATGTGTTAGAAAGCATGAAATCTAACAATTAGGATTGATTATGCTAAGTCTAGAAGTAAATGAGCACGATAACAATGCATTGAAGATAAAAACTAAGCTAATGATTTTATCTTGGAAGAGAGACTATTTGTAGGATTTCCTAAGGGCTTAGGTTACGAAGGAGAGTTAGGGTTTGGGGTTTGGTTAGGGGTTGAGTCAAAGGGATAAGGATTGACGTTCAAAGGTTGAATGGACCAAGATTAGGATAAGGATTTAGGAATTTCTAGAAGAGTCTAGGGGTTCTAGGGATTTCTAGAAGATTTCTAGGATTTAGGCTTTTAAATAAATGTTAAATTTATTTAAGGAATGTGACAATATTTATTAACCAGTAATTAATAAATAGGGACTAAATATTTAAATTAGATTTAAATATTTTGGGGATGGGATATCTTAATTAAATGTATTTAATTAAAATAGGAGAAGGGATTAATGACATAAAAATTAATTAATTAATTAATTAATGATGATGTCATAAGGGGTTTTCAGAAAATAAAAATACTTTTATTTTCTAATAGATTTTTAGGTGTCTACAACAATACTTTTAGTGCATCATTTGTGGATATTAGGATTAAGATTATCAGAGAACAAAGCAAGGTTCTAGGGGTTGAATTGGTCGGTAAGATGTACAATAATCCCAATTTAAAATGGGTTAAGATCTTGAGGAATAAATATCTTAAGGGTAGGGAACCCATGAGTTTGTTTAGGAATACCAACCCCCCTAGAGGATCGCGTATTTGGAATTTTATGATGGAATGCATGAAAACTATTATGGAAAAACTGAGTGGAATTTAGGGGATGATGGTCAAGCCTTATTTTGGGAAGATTCTTAGGGAGGTTATGTTGCAATCGATAGCATTCATAACTTTAAAGATGTCAAAATGATCTTAGAAACTCAGTAGGGGAAATATATTAAGGATTATATTGACATCTCGAATGATGAGTTAACACTAGGATAGATTTGGAAGCCAATGGGTACTATCAACATCCCAACAAATGAAAATTCAAAATTAATTAGAATGTTGAGCAAAAGGAGTATCACTTTCAAGAAAGACAAAGATAGGTTGGTTTGGTATGGTTCTAAATCTAGATAATACAATACTAAAGATGGTTATGACTTTCTTATCAAAAAATTACTAAGACAAAAAACCAATCTACCTCCAAGGCTATGCTGGGATAAGAATTGCTTACCGAACGCTGGACTATTCTCTTAGATTTCCTTATAGAACAAGATTCTAACTATAGACAGATTCACAAGGATATGTTATGTAGGACCTAGCAGATGTCCATTATGTGAACAACAAGAAGAAACCAAAGATCATATCCTACTTACATGCATCTTTTCTAGTCAATGTTGGTAATGGTTATGTGGTAAGTTAGGTTGGATCTTAGTCCTTCCCAATATTATTTTAGGTTTATTCCAATGTTAGCCTAGCATCCACAAGAATAGATTATATAATAACTTGTGGAAAACAACTCCCTCAATTTTAATTTAGGAATTATGGAAGGAGCATAATAGGTGTATATTCAAAGAGAATAAAATGAGTTGGGAACAACTAACCAATAAAATAGAAATTGTTATCATAGAAACAATCAATAGTAGGATATTAATTCATCCAAAGTTAGAAGCCAAAATGACTTATTGGGATGAAAAGATGAGATGCAGATGGAATGGCCTGAATATTCCCCCATATATTGGATATGGGGCAAAGAGTAATAAGAAGAAAAAAAATGAATTGTGTATGTGCTCCTCCCAAAGAGGGACGATTTAAGCTAAACTTTGATGGAGCATCACGAGGTAACCTTGGGAAAGTAGGTTTAGGATGTTGTGTCTACAATTGAAATGGTAAGGAAATTAATAGATTGGAAAATCTATTGGGAATAGTAACCAATAATACAATAGAATTCATGTCTTTAATTGAAGGATTAAGGATCTATAGAGATCTTAGGATAGACAAGTTAGAAATTGAGGGGGAATCAACAATTGTGATAAATTCCTTAAGAAAAGGCACAATGCCAAATTGGAAATGTAACTCACTACTTTCCAATGCTTTATAATTAATCAAATTCTTCAGAAAATGCACTTTTATTCATATTTTTAGAGAAGGTAATTTAAGGGCAGATAACTTGGCTAATGGAGGGGTAGATGGATGCACTTTTATTAAAATTGGAACCCTTCAAGATGATTAGTTTAATTTATTTGCAGAGACAAGGAAGAAAGTCTTCCTCTTGTCACTAGCTAACTCACATTAGAGATAACAATTAGTCCACCAAATGGGACAAAGCTTACTCCTTGGTTTTCATACATTAGCATTTGACATTATATGCATATAATACAATATACGAATTGATATAATATGCATTCAAAGTTTTAATTAGGATGCATATTCATTTACACCTTTTTCCCTTATTATTTTAAGTGGTAAGACTAATGATAACTTAAGGGGGTGGAATTTTCTATTACTCTTTGAAAATCAAATTAAAAGGGATTTTCAAAATATTGAATATATCTTAATGGGCACATTTTTTTAGCACTCTTTTGATGAAAGCTAATATGTGCAAGTACGAGGATAATAAGAACTCCTGCATGTATAATCAAAAGATCAAGGGGCGAGAATAAAAGGACTTGAATATGGGTACATACTGATCTACCTTATAAATAGGCGGTTTGATGGGATCCCTTAATAATTATGCATTAACCATGGTATAGATAATCATGGTTTGGAATTTAAGAGGAGTTTAGAAAGTTTTTAGATCCTCAACTATGATTTAAACCTCTCCTCGCTGCCAAATGTTGTATAGTATATGTAGCTTATGTCATTTTCGATCATGGACTCGTTGATTTCATATTTCACTATTTCTCTAACGCCAAAATAGTAGCCTGCGAAATAGTGAACTTGTCACTATTTTTCTGAGTTCTAAACAGTAAACTATGAAACAACGAACTTGTCGCTATTTTGTGAAAGGAAAGTTCCATTGTAGAGAAATACCAAAATTTCTCTACTTCACAAAGGACAACTTTCATTGTAACAAAATAGTGAAATGGTCGTTATCAAGCAAGTGGTGATTTCTCTTGTGACGAAATGGTGAAAAGTCACTAATTTTCTGGAGGGAAATTGTGACCAAATGACTTGGCAGAAAGTTTAATAAGCTCACAGAATGTATGTGTAGAGATGACATGCATTAAATACAAATAGAATGAAAAGATTGTACTTGGATTTTGAAGGGGCCATAAGGAATGTGACGAGGCTAATTTATTAAGATATAAAATAGAGGCGGAGTAAAAGCAAGGTGTGAGGAAGCTCGAACAACATCAGAAGTGCTCACATTCTACAACATGAGCTACCAATAGGAAATGGAAAGATCACTTGAGCCACATGCACAATATCCTTGATTTCCATTGGCCAAAATATCTTCAAATTGCACAATAGGTGGAGGAATATCTTGAACCTTAAAAGAAGAAGACCTAGATGGAAGAGGAAGCACATGGAGAAGCTCGTGGTGTAACTTGAGAAACATGTTTTCTTTAATCATACCCAAAACAAAAGTGACTTGGCTAACATGAACTATGGATCCTTAATGATGAAGTCATTCCTACATGGATAAACTTGCATACTTCGAACACTTAATAGATTTTGTTTAAAATAGTAAGGGGGCTATAAAAATTCTCTTACAATTTGTTCACTATTTATTTTATAGTAGACTCAATAGAGCTCTTTCATAAAAATGCAAGGAATGGATTTTACAATGCTATGACTATTAGTTCATATTGTCAAGAATTTGTTGGGTGTCCTTTAGCATTGTGGGGGTAATGAAAACCCAATATGGATTCAGACAGATGCTCAGAAGACCCTTGGAAGGATTGGTGGCATGTTATGTTTCTACACAAACACAATAATTGAAAAGAAATGTAGAAAATCATATTAATTGTAATAATTATATAGCATGTATTAAGAGGGGAGATCAAAACCTCTAAATCTCCATGTATTCTAAAGTGGGACATATGTAAAGCAATGAAACTCTGAGTTCTTTTTACTTTTTGAGACAAGACCGAAGGTTTTCTTCACCTGGTTTTTCCCTACCGATGCCCCTAGTGAACTAGATTGTATAATTTTATTTATTAATAAAGCAATTTGACCTTGGCCTATTACCCATTTAAAAAATGTAATTTTTTTTTTACTATTATTATTTACATTATAATGTAAAATGTTCTTACTATTATTATTAGTTACATTCTACTGTAAATAATAAAATCACTCTTATTATTCACATTCTATTGTAAAAGTAATATTTTAAAAATAAATAAACAACCTATAAAACTTTAATAATATTTTTTGTAATAAATACAACTTAGCATTTAGTAATTTATTCTTTTCCCTTCACACTATTCTTTCCCCCTCACTCTTTATTGTGCTTTTCAAAGGTATGCATTTACGCGTATTGTACTTGGTATTTATATAATTAATTTGAATGAAACTTGAAGGTTCAAAACACTATGACCTTTAATTAAATACTTGTCATCTTTTAATTTTAGGCATTTCATTCCACCCCTAGTAGGTTAAGCCTCTAACATAATTAATTTATTTAAAATTTCATTAAATTTTATAATTTTTTTAATAAAAATTATAAATAAATTTACGCGTTTATATGTTATCAAATAGAATTTAGAAATAATTGATACAAAATAGAATTTATAGATAATTCATATACATATCTAAGAAAATTTATTTATATTTATTAAATTTACATTTAAATAACTTTTCATATACATTTTATTTTGTAATCAATTAATTGATTAAATTAAATAATAATAAAAAATTATAAAATATAATTTTATATATTCTAACTAATTAAATTGAAGCTTCAATATTTATATTTTATTTAAAATTAACACTCGTATTTCAATATATATCTTTGTCCCTTTCAATTGAATAAGACTATTTAAAAATATATTTCTTTAAAATAAATAAGTCAAATTAAAATTTTACAATTTCATATAAAAATAATATGAAGTATAAAAAAGACTATTTATTTTCAAAACTCAAATATACTTTAACTTTTACAATTTGTCTCATCATGGATTGAGAAGCATGTGTCGATGGGCAACTAATGCAGTCAAGGTAGGTGGATCCAATGAAGGACAGTCCAAACCTTGCAGCCAACAGAATTACACAAAAAATTACTCAGTTCAATGCAACACAAATTAATTGTTCGACATTGATTTTCATTAACATGCCCAGCTGTAAGGTCTTCCGGGTTAGGGCCAATTACAATCAGAAAATAATTCAGCAAGATCCACAACCAAATCCAATACAATCTCAGCTAGTTCAGCTCTGAAGACAATCAAAAGCTGATGGAAACCCTAAGGCAGATCTAAACTTGAGCTCACAAGCCTCCAAGCAATCTCCTTGTTCCCAAGTATACAAACCCCTAGCTATGCTACAAACAACTATCATATTACAATCTGATTTGCAAGGACATCAAGAACTTTTCCACAACTTCGCCAACTTCAGCTTTCAGAACCTCAGATATGACTCACTAAGTCTTCAAGTCATGAACTTCTCTGCTTTTCTTGATCTACCAAACTCTCTCCCTAAACATCCACCCAAGCACCCCTTAAATACTAATCATCAGCCACAAGTCGGCGAGATGAAACCCTTAACTCCCCAAAACAAATAATTAAATGTCATACAACTTGGCTTACAAATGTATACAAACATTTAATTCAGCATGTCAGCCCATAACAATGGCTACCAACAATAAATTCACCAAGTCGGCTCAACAAATCACACAAAACTCCAGTCGATAAGCCAGAACTACTGAGCGACAGTAAAATCACCGAGCACGCCAGGCATCGTCGAGCACCAGTGTCGACCAAGAATCGTAGGCATGCCCAAGTAACAATTCACCGAGCGCCAGAGACTACCAAGTTCCTTCAGTGACCAAACTTCCTTCAATGACCGAGACCATCGGTCAAGGCTACAACCGAGTAACACCGGCCAAAATACAAACACTCCATGCAATTTCACCGAGGACATAGAATGCCCCTGTCTTAACCTTGGATGCCCCTGCATCAGACACCCCAGGTTCCAAAACATGTTCATATGTGAGAAGAACATCTTTCAGGATTCAGCACATAAATCTCGAACTTGTTCTTCACATACAAGTCCTCCACCTTTTCTTCTTGCAAATTTTTCCACTTCAGTTTCCTCTGTCTCTTCCAATCTTTCTTTGACAATGTACAGATCAGTTCTCCATACTGATCATTCATTTTCTCTGGATCCATAATCTCAACTCGGCTACCAATACTCAGGCTTCTCCTACCGAGCGTTGTATCCATCAAAGGCATCAGTGAAAACTTCTTGTCATTCTTCTCAACAGTAAACACATTTCCGACACAGTCATAAATAGCTCTACAATCATATTGCCAAGGTCTACCGAGCAATATATCACAACTATTCATCTTTACAATGTCACAAAGCACAAGATCCTTATACTAGCCAATCTGAACATCAATGAAGCATTGTTCTCTAACTTCCAAAGCATGAACATCTTGTAACCAACCAAGCCTATAAGGACAAGGATGTTTCATTCTATTCAAACCAAGTTTTTGACCCAGGTCCTTAGCAACAAGGTTATCAGTACTACCACTATCAATAATAACATCACAGAGTTTACCTTCGGTCTTGCATCGGGTCCTAAACAAGTTACTCCTCTAACAAGGTTCATCCTTTGTACCGAGAAATGTTCGCCGAAGCAGCAAGTTCTCTGATTCAGGTTCATTCTGAATGTTCTCATTCATCACAACAATTCTTCGATCAACCTTCTTCTATGTACACTCAAAAGAACTATTTCCTTCCTCTCCACAGTTATAGCAAGTACCCTTAAAGATAACTATACCTGTCTTCTTCTTCGGTTCTACATGTTTTTGTTCATCTTCTGCATCAGTCATTTTATCCTTCACCGAGTGATCAATCTTTTCTTTCCCTCGAGAGTTACTAGGTTGTTGCTTCTTCAACTTATCTTCTACCTTCAGAGCATACTGATAAGCATCTTCAACAGAATCAATCTTCAACATACCAAGCTCATCCTGAATATTGAATCTCAGACCATTCACATACCGAGCTACCTTTTCCTTACCAAGCTCTCGGTGTCCAAACCGAATAGTAAGTTTGTAGAACTCCTCGGTATAATCTTCAACAGACAAATCCTTTTGTTTCAGATTCTGCAACTTCTTAAACAAGTCAAGCTCATAGTCAGCCGGTATGAACTTAGCTTTCAACTTAGTCACCATCAATCTCCATCTATTGATCTTTGTTTCACCAATCCAATCAATCATATTGTCGGGCTTCAAAGTACCAGAGAAAGTAGAAACTTCCATTCGGTAATTACTAAACTGAGCAGCAGATCTAGGCAACCGAGCAGTTCTGTCTTCACCAGATCTGTTCCTCCGGTCATCACCACTAGATCCAACAGTTTCAAATTCTTCAGCAGCTTCTTCATAGCCATCCTCAGTACCAACATTCCGAGGTATACCAGTAACAGTTCTCATGATCTCGGTGACCATATCATTCTTCATTAATTTCATCTCAGATCTGAAATCTAATTTCACTTTCTAATCTGGGATTCAACAGTATCACAAAGATCTGAAATAACTCTAGGGTCCAATCTTCTCGGAGACATCCTTAAAGATAAGAGAGAAAAAAAAACCCTCTACAACAAACCCTCACCAACCACCTTGTGACAATTTCCAAGTTGTAACAAGTCAGATCTCAACCTGCAATCTTGCAAACAACTAGGGCACAATTTCACAAGTTCAGTGCTTCGGATCTGCAATCCAGATTGCGCACAATCTTTTCGCCAACAAGATCAACTTCACAAGATTGGTCCTACTAGGTCAACCTTCTACTTCAATAAGATCAAACTTTCACTCCAACAAGAACAAAACTTCACTCTGATACCACCTAATGTAGTCAAGGTAGGTGGATCCAATGAAGGACAGTCCAAACCTTGCAGCCAACATAATTACACAGTGGATTACTCAATAATGCAACACAAATTAATTGTTTGACACTGATTTTCATTAACAAGCCCGGCTGTAAGGCCTTCCAGGTTAGGGCCAATTACAATTAGAAAACAATTCAGCAAGATCCACAACTAAATCCAATACAATCTCAGCTAGTTCAGCTCTGAAGGCAATCGGAAGCTGATGGAAACCCTAAGGCAGATCTAAACTTGAGCTCGCAAGCCTCCAAGCAATCTCCTCATTCCCAAGTATGAAAACCCCTAGCTCTGCTACAAACAACTATCAGATTACAATCCAATCTGCAAGGACATCAAGAACTTTTCCACAACTTCACCAACTTCAGCTTTTAGAACCTCAAATCTGACTCACTAAGTCTTCAAGTCATGAACTTCTCTACTTTTCTTGATCTACCAAAGTCTCTCCCTAAACATCTACCCCACCTCTTAAATACTAATCATCAGCCACAAGTCGACAAGATGAAACTCTTAACTCCCCAAAACAAATAATTAAATGTCATACAAGTCATCTTACAAATGTATACAAACATTTAATTCAGCATGTCGGCCCATAACAATGGCTACCAACAATAAATTCACCAAGTCGGCTCAACAAATCACACAGAACTCCAGTCGGTAAGCCAGAACAACCGAGCGACAGTAAAATCACCAAGCATGATAAGCATCGCCAAGCACCAGTGTCGACCGAGCACCGTAGGCATGACCGAGTAACAATTCACCGAGCGCCAGAGACTACCGAGTTCCTTCAGTGACCGAGCTTCCTTCAATGACCGAGACCGTCGGTCAAGGCTGCAACCGAGTAACACCGGCCAAAATACAAACACTCCATGCAGTTTCACCGAGGACACAGAATGCCCCTGTCTTAACCTTGGATGCCCTTGCATCAACAACATTTTTTTCGAAATTAATGAGGAAGTTATTGCTAAAGTCGTTGGTCTTATGATGATGGGGTGTAAATGGAAGAAAACCAGTAGGGTTTCAGACATGGAAATCCTTAACCAATTTTTTCAAGAAGGATAAAGCCCTATCAAGTTGTGTGGTAGATACAATTGGGAACTTCCTCCATCGTGGAATCAAGTGTGTTTAATGTTGATGAAATACTTTACTCTTGAAGGAAGATTTGGTGTGTATTACTTTTATCACATACCTTTCTTGAATCATTTTAGAAATCATAGCGTCATATCCTTCTTGTTTTTCCTTCTCCATTCTTTAGAGAATTTTGTTAAAGAAATCATAGAGACAAAAAAAGAGGGTAAAAAACTTACCATCCTTCACCAAGGCCTTATTTTTAGGCTCTATTATTTTCATCTCACCCTATGTCCTCCTAAAGCTATTACGATCCAATAAGCTCTTGCCTCTTCCACTCCCCATTTTGCTAGTTTAATGGACACCCTAAACCTGGTAAGAAGAAATGTATAAAGAACCTAACCCTTAAAGCCCAACATGGTTCTCCTGACACCCATTCTAACATTGTGGCTAAAGATAAACTGAGGAAAAAGAAATGAAATGGCCCAACCCTTTTAAATTGAAAGCCAAGACCCACAAAAAGGCTAAATTTAATACTCAGGAGATCGATTCAGATATCGAATCTACTAAAGAAAACAACACGCCTCGCTAATCTACTAGATTGGTTACTAAGCCTATGAAAAAGGGGAAAATTTTGAAGGTGGATTCGAATTCTAAAGAGGGTGGACAAAGTGAGTCTAATGGAAAAGAAGATGAAATGTTGAAAGGGATGTCTACTCTGTAACCGCTAGTAGTTCCTCCCATATTTTTGAGAGCCTTAAAACTAAATCCCTAGGCCTTACAAAAAAAATAGCTATTGAAGAGAAAGTTAAGTCACCTAGCACTAGCAAGGGCAAGACTACTCTTAGTGGGGAAGGTGGTAATTTTGAGGACACTTGGGAAGAGATAAATAATTTTAAGTATAGAATTGCAGTATGGAGAAGTAACTTTAGGATCTCCCTTGTTTTGCATTAAAGATCATGCATAACTCGACTGTGACTTTGTGCTTGTTGCAAAAGGATACACTTGGAGCAGAGGACAAAGAGGATGACAACTATAAGGAACTTTATAAGTTCCTTATAGAGGATGGAGAAATGAGGATGTTGACCAAGCCATCCAAGTCGAAGGAGACATAGGGACTGGGCCACTCTTTCTTTTTTGCTTTACCGTCAATGACCCCTTTGGCCTTGTCTTTAGCTCTATTGTTTTCACTAGTACTGTTATTTTTTGCTATAGTAGTTTATTTTGGTATGGCCTTGCACGATCCTGTTCAAAGACTTTTATTACTATTTTGTTTAATACTATTGATAATGGCAGTGTTAGTAGTAGATACTTGGACATGGTTACTGGTATGGTTTAAACTTTGTTGATGTTAGGTAGTTTGTTTTCATATTTGGTTAGTGTGATGTTAATGTGTTGTAATTATTAATTTGTTGTTAGTCGCATGCTAGGTTGTTGTATAAGAGGGACACAACCCTAGTTTTGTTGCTTTAAATATAAAAAACATTAGCTAACAAAAGTAGAAGAGCAACAAAAAAATGCTATTGGTTTTAATTTATTGATTTACTTTAATTTAATTTTAACTTGAAGAATTACATTCAATGAATGATTATTTCAAGTCATAATTAAACATCAATTTCTCAAGTGTTTAAAGAGAGAAAATTATGATAATAACATACTTGATCAAACAATAACACACAAAAAAGTTATAAGAAGGGATTACATAGGTATGCAATAATGAATATCCAATCTTAATCAAAACAATAACAATGAAACACAAATATTTAGGATGGATCCGAACCTAAACAATATTAATTCACTAATGTAATTTAGGACTGATATATCATATAATATAATTTAGAAAATCATAAATTAAAAGGATTTAAAGTACTAAGTTGAATTTGAAAATCAATAGTAAGTTTTCCATTATTTTGTTCATAACTTTTGAATCATAGCTCAAAAGTTCTTAGTCATAAATTTTTTGGAAGAAGATTGATGGAATGTGATTTCGATCATTGTTAGAATTTGTCTAGAGTGGAATGATGTGAATTTGAATCTTTATCCCACATAAATGAACTTTGAGCCACAAATATTTTATGTATGCAAATAAAGATTTGGCTTGTTATTAGGACTTATGATAAATGACTAGCATTATTGATGAGCACTATTGAGATCTTGTTAGGCAAATATTTTCTACTTCTGTCTAGAAATAATTATTTGCATGATCTAAGATACACCAAGCAATTATACTATATGCCACGTTGATGTTATCCTTTGATAATGATGATGCGATGTGTAATTGAGCTTCTATGTGATTTTAGTAAAAGTAGACATGAAAAAATGGGCCTTGTACTTCTATATAATATCCTAGTCTACACCAATAACCAAAGAAAGAAAGAAAGAAAAGAAAACAAACTCTAATGTACAATTTGAATATTTCCACATTAAAGTTGACAAATAATAGCTAGTTAGAAAGAGATCAACTTACACCTACATTAAATTAGAATTTAAAAGATTTACATTCATTTCTATCACAAATTTAAGTCAAATTCATTTTTACACGTGATTTAAAATGAATGAATAATTAAAATTAATTTAAAATTAACATCATTTAGCAATTTTTCAAAAAACCATAATTATATTATTGAAAACAACCTAATTAAAAGGAGAAAAAAAAACAAATAAAAATATATAATTAATGAAGTGAACATCTCAATAACAATATTTAAATGAACACGAGAAATTAAGTTCTGTTTTATATTAGATTTGGAAGGTTGAAGTACGCCATTAATCAAAGTATGGGTGATCTACGCAACTTGAAAAAGAAATACAATGTTAAATAAACTTCTCTTATCGTACAATAATTACCACACGCTCAATCATTCTTTTTCTTTTTCTTTTATAAATACATCCAAAATAAATAATGCAAATATTATGATTAAAAAACTCATACCAGAAAAGACACTTCATTCCAAACCCATGACCAAATAAGATGTCCATCGTGGAAGATTTCCTTCCATTATCATTTATGTACGTCATTTAAATAATAAAGTAATAATATATTTTTCAATTGTAGTTTTATTAAAATTTAAAATTTTGAAGGTAAACAGGCTAATTTCAATTCTTAAATTGCAGCCATTGTTAATGGATTTTTGATCTGGGATGAATATGTTTTATGCAAGGATCTCATATTAATAAAGGATGATTTTGGAAGATTACTTTGGTGAAATCGAAAATCTTCAATATTTGACTTTCAATCAAAGAAATTTCAGATTAACACAACTACTTGTGATATCGAATAACAAAATCAACTTTTGACTGAATAATAATCTTTATGAGCACTAATAGGTCTTTAATGATAATGGGTCATTGATCTGGAGTGATTATCTCTCCATGCAAGACTCCAACACAATAAGGGATGAGTTTGAAGGGCTGCATTGGAGAAATAGAAAACCCTTCAATCCCTGACATTCGAACGAAGAGATTTCAGGCTATTTCAGGCTACCAAAACTTTATTCATATCGAATAACAAAAAGGTCTTCTGAATTATATAAATAATCTATATGAGTGTCCCTTATTACTTTGGTGAAATGGAAAAACCCCTCAATCCTTGACTTTCAACCAAAGAGATTTCAGACTAACAAGACCTTTTATTCATACGAATAACAAAATGATCTTTTGAATGATATAAATAATCTCCGTGTGAGTACTAATGGGTCTTTGATCTGTGGGTAAAGTTGAATGATATTAAAGAAGCAGACCGAGTTACTCAAGTCAGCCTAAGTTGCCTTGCTGTCCCATAGGCTATGTTTAGCCTCGTGGATGTAAATTTTTTATCTTATCTTATCTTATCTAAATGAAATAGGTCTTTGCTCTGGAGTGACTATCTTTGCCTGCAAGGCCCCGACACAATTCCTGACTTTTAACCGAAGAGATTTTAGACTAACAAGACAAGTCATATCGAATGACAAATTCAGATTAACAAAAGTTTAGTCATATTGAATGACAAAGTAATGAAAAGATTTCAGCCTAAGATGTTACTTATAGCCAATAACAAAGTTATCCTGTTAATGGAATAAAATCCTCAAAAATAACGACTGACCAATTAATTCAAGTTACTAAAAGTAGCAGGTTTTTCAGTAAAATAAAATTGCAATATTTTTTATTTGTTTTTTCCTTATGAAATCTCTCTCCCACAAATTAGATACACAGCCACCATTTGCTAAGACTTGAACTGCTCCCATTAACTTGGGTCCCAGAGCAATTTTTTCTTAATTACATTCAGTTCAGCAGACCCCATTTTATGGTGTGTTAGATGGACAGATTCCACATGCAGAATAGTCTAAACAATTATCAGTGACTTTGTCGGAGGAGCAAGTAAATTCTGGGTATGATATTGATGTCGGTCTGACAAATTTTGTTTTTTTAATTAGGGAGTGGTGAATCGACCTAATTTCATCCTCCCAAAGTCCAAGCACTGAGGGCTTTAGTGTATTAGAAAGAGTAACAGTGAACACTACCTACCTAGGTGCAAAGCACAACCCATCTAGATCCAACGTGCAAATACAAAGAGTACAGTTTATCTCGGTCAGATTGTACTGAAACCATTAAATCGGGAGGCATTAAAACATTTCCTGCACACCAGAGTGAAGAACTTACTTATCACAGTGACTCTCATATTTTTTTTCGTTGACCCACTTAGTATACTGCTACTACTAGCCAAGTTATCTCTACATCTGTCTCTTGGGGTAATTCAAGCTCTGCTCCAGTAGTTTGGTAGGCTTATATGAAATACCCAGATCTAAAATGTATTATAATCAAAGTTGGTGAAGCTAGCTGAGCCCACACAGAGCCATGGCACCTGCAGTTTATGTCAATGCTTCAGATCCTGACTCCAGCAACATAAGGGCGCTGCTTCAAGCTGCGGTGCAAAGCTTACAATGGACTTATTCAATTTTTTGGCGTGCTTCTCATCAGAGGGGGTTTGTTGCTTGACAGAATTTCAACTGTTTGGAATTTTTGGAATTTCAGGGTTGTGAAAATGTGTGATTTCTGGTTATGAACTGAATTGTTTGTTGTTGCTTTGCAGGTTGCTGGTTTGGGGCGATGGGTTTTACAACGGGGATATAAAAACAAGGAAAACTGTTCAAGCAAAGGAGAATATGGGCCAGGATGAGCTTTGTGAGGACAGAAGCCTGCAACTGAGAGACCTTTTTGAGTCCCTGTCCTGTGAAGGTGGCAATGATGTTCAACCTGTTAGGAGGCTCTCTGCTGTTGCTTTGTCCCCTGAAGATCTTACAGACACAGAGTGGTTCTATCTGGTCTCTATGTCCTTCGAGTTTACAACTGGAAATGGGTAAGAAATTTTAAGACTCTCAAATATCCTTTGGGAGTCAACTGGATACCTAATATCTAGTCATTCAAAATAACCCATTCTTTGTGAGTACTGTTTGGATCCATTCAAGCAATGCTCGGTGACCTTGAATGGTATTTACTTTGCATTCATTCTATTAGGTAATACACTCAGGGTGAATCAATGAAATTGAAACTAGTAATATGAACTGGGAGTGGATGACAGTAATGGTTTATTTCACTAGTTTAAATCGCACTTCTACCTCATCTTCATCTTATAATGAACGTCAAGTAGACCCTTCAAACTTGAAACTTCTTAAGCATATGTGCGAATCGAGTGAACAGTTACTCAAAAGACTTGGTTCACAGGGACTATTGTGTATTTGATTCTGGAACCCAATTTCTCACATTTCATTGACAGTTTAGAGAAAGCCTTATTTGGTCATTGTCTCTGAAATGCAAGTCAGAATCTAGCAAATCCACACACCATAGTTATGCGATGGGTCAGAAGTATATTTTTGTTCCACGTTACGGAGGTCATGAGTATTTATTTGGGCATTGGATTTTCACAGATTACCAGGCAGGGCTATGGCAAATGGGCATCCTATTTGGCTGTGTAGAGCCAATGAAGTGGAAAGCAAGGTTTTCTCCCGTGTTCTTCTTGCTAAGGTGCTTTTCACAGTATGCAAAGCTTTTACCATTTCTTTCATTCTTGTTATAGTAGATAAATCCACACTAACATATACTACATTGGCTCTTTGGCCTGATCCGGAACTTCCAATCTTGAACAGACTTCTGGCATACAGGTAAGCACCAAACTCTATATATTAGTGAAGATTTAGCACATTAACAGAAGCTACAAGCAGATTTCATTTTCTAATGTGCATCACCTATTGCAGACTGTACTGTGTATTCCGGTCACACATGGAGTGATTGAAGTAGGTGTAACAATGCTGGTGAGTTGTTAATAGTAATACCCCTGGGAGTTTTTTATTAGAGATTTTTATCCTAAAGTTGGTATGTTATATTATGATGTATTTGATCATTTTTTTGACAGATTGCAGAGGATCCGAGTATTATAGAGCAACTTAAGAACATTTGGGTGGATGAGGAGGATCCAGATCCAGAACCAGAAATATCATCCCAGCACTCAACTTCAAGTCTGCGGAGTTCAGATGGCAGTGTGGAGTCACAAGAAGAATGCATACAGTACCCACACATTTCTAGCTTACAGAATGAGAATGAATCAATGCAAGCCATCAACTCCCCGAGCTGTTCAAATTATATTGCTTGGCCTTACTATAATCAAGAAGACATGGTCTACAATGGAGGAGGAAATGTATCCAATTCTTATAATACTTCTCAGTTTCAGGCTAATGATCCCATGCTTGTTGGAATTGAGGAGAAGAACATGACCCACTCTCTGTCTCAACAGAAGAACGAGATTACTGATGACAACAGTCCTTTTTTAAGAACAGTATCTTTTATACTGCAACAACAGCCGTTGCTCTTGAACCACTGGCAGTTCAAGAATTCCTATGGTGGTGCTTTCTCAAAGTGGGTCAACAGAGGGGTTGCCAGAGCCTCAACTGGATCACAGTCAATGTTAAAAAGCATACTGTTTAAGATCACCAGGCTGCAATGCAAGGACGGGGACGAAGCCTGGCCTAAAACTAGTGAAGAAGCCCAAAATGGTTCTAAGCTAGAAGAGCTCAATACAGGTCATGTTCTAGCTGAGCGCAAGAGGAGGGAAAAACTGAATGAGAAGTTCAAGATTCTTAGATCTATAGTTCCGTTTGTCACCAAGGTAATCTAATTAAACCTAATATTCCTTGAATTTGCAACTTTTACTAAAATGCACAGGGGCTTTCAATTAGAAATTGAACTACCCACCCCTTAACTATGGGGATTGTGATCTGTTCTGATTCCATTAGAAAGCAGAATTGTTCTTCTAATATCCCTTCTCAAGCCGCATTCATTTGCCTCTTTAGTCTTGGCAGGGATACATGAAGAAGCACACAAAGTAGTACTCTAAATACAAGGCCTTTCATAATGCCCTTTAATTAACTTCCAGGGAATGGTTTAAAATTTTAAGTACGAGGTCTTAACAAGCACTGCTAAATGAGAAAGCAACATCCTGTACAAGAAAACCTCACAGTATCAGCGACATTAATGCAAATAATTATCATTTCAGTTTTTTTTAATTGTACTTGACGATTGAGAAGGTAAATGGAAATGAACCCTATACTTTAAAAATTCGAAGTAATCCTGATATATGTGTGTGCGTTTCTGGATTTGATGCTAAAAACTCAAATCCAGAAACGCACACACATTTGAAATGGATTGTGGAAATCTGATATTATTAATCCTGATATACTCAATAAAGGATGAAAATTTTAGCCTAAATACACTTCAGGTTTAAGCAATGCCATATAGCATGGATATAATATAGCTATAGAAAAGTATATAATTGTAATGTATTTATTTGCAATTCTGTATTTCATTAAGCCTTTTAGGTTTTCATGAGGTTCTCTGAATATTATATTTCATTGAATTTCTTGTAAAGCTTCTGGATTTAACCGCAAAAACATTTTTTTCATCATTGAATGCTGTGTTTCATATTTTCGGATCTCTTTGTTAAACCCTGCTTCAAGGTTAGATAATGTTGTACTTGTATATCTTCTGGCTTCACATGTGTGTTAAATTCAAACCATTTCTTGTATACCATAGATGAGGTACAGGAAAATCTTTTGTAAATTGGATCTCATGGATTGTGGAAATCTAATTGCTCTTTTGTAAATTGTTTAAGAGAACATGCTTATATGTTTTCTGTACGATGTGTCTCTATATCGAAGTTACTAAACAGCTCAAATGATAATTTCTATGTTTGTCCTGTAACAGGCGGACAAGACATCGATCCTAGGAGACGCCATAGATTATATGAAGCATCTTCAACGGCGAGTGGTTGAGCTAGAATCTTGCAAGAAGAATCAGACAGAAAGTGAATGTACTGGGCCTTCAAATAGAGGTCAGAAATTCAAGGATAAAGGTTATGAAAGACTGGAAAAGAGGAAGTTCCGCATTGTAGAAGAACCTTCTTCATCAACAATTATTAGAGCAGTTGATGCATTTCGAGAAGATATTGAAGTATCCATCATTGATCAGGAGGGTTTAATAGAGCTGAAATGTGCCTGGAAGGAGGGAAAATTGCTGCAAATAATGCAGACTCTCACTCATTTCTGTGTAGAAACTTATGAGCTTCAGTCTTCAAGGGTTCAAACCGACTTCCTTGTGGCGACCATAAAAGCAAAGGTAGTCTAAAAACCCCAAACCTAAACCACAAGTACTTAAACCCCAAACAAAAAATATTGTGCTGGCTGTTAAGGTTTAACAGAAGTCATATAATCTTTTTGAATTGAAATTCCCTTAAGGGGCGGCTCAAATACCTGCTGTGTATACATGCACTCTAACCTCTCTGGAATGAATCTGTATACACCTTTCATTGTCTGGTTCTTTGAGCCCCTTTAGTGAATGCCGAAGTAGCACAGAACTCATGACCTAAATTCACCATTCAATTCGAAAGCCCTAAAGTCACATTCTATAATTAAAAACTGACATTGGGTTAACAATTGTGCAGGTGGGAAGAACGCCAAGTGGGGAGAAAGCAACAATTGTCGAACTTAAAAAGGCCCTTCAGCTAGTTGTTCAATGAAATGGGCTGTACAATTCCGTCATTTAACAAACTGCAGGTTCTTCAGTATGGTCTTTGACGACCATAACCAAGAAACCCCATGAAAGAAGATACTTTAGATGTGACTCTTCTTTTATTAACTACCTAGTCATCTGAAGACAGTTTTTACAGTCGGCAAAATCCTTTCATGTTGCAGAGTTTTCAGTATGCAATGTCTTATCCGCCATTGTTGAGGAAAACTCACTCAGGAGAAATTGAATGAGGAGCATACCTCTACACCTATCTACAAAGTTCTTACTGATATGGACTCTGAAAAGCAAATCCTACCAGTCTCTAGATTGTCAATTACTGTTTCTGTCCAAGTGAGATGGCCAATTTTTTACCTTTCTCTAAGTACTCACAGAAGCTAGAGACCTAAAAGCAAGGTTTTACACACTGAAAATTTTAAATAACAGAAGAAATATAATGGTAGGGAGCTGTACTCCATTGGGTTTCTTTACATTTTCTGAAAGGACAATTGAATATGTTTGTTGCTCCAAGATCAAATGTTTTAATATACATCATGTTACTCCTTAAAGTACTGTGTGACAGATTTTTAATGTTTTTTGCCATTGAAATCCCTAAAAGTCACAAAAGTGGCGAAACCCATAAAGCTTATGATGTGCATACCAGGACAAAATTCCTTCTCAGTGCTCTCTTCATCAAATCTGGTCATAGAATGAAAATTAGGAGGCCCACCAGACAAATTTCACCATTCAATTGTGTTGTCCCGTACATGCCTTCCTCTGTAGCCCAGTCTTTGCATTCATTCCAATTTTGAAAAACAGTGGCCTGTAACTTCTTTTCGATTTTCGCAATTGAAAATGAGTACCGATGTAATTAAATTTAAATTTCATCTTTACCCTCACAGCCCTTTTGATCTGAGAGGCTTTTTATGGTGTACTCTCACAACCAGAATTTAGCCCGGCAAAACTTTCCTGGGCCGGGAAATGTCTCCGGCCGGCTTACCTCAAGATTCGGGTCACCGTCACAAGATTTAGTTCGTGGCAAAAAAGAAAATTTCTCCCATCTCTTTCAAGTTTCAACATGTGTGATTACTTTAATTATACTTATTAATCTCAATGCAAGGTTTAAAAGCTTTACCTAAGCTACATAGATGTATTTAATAAAACAATTTATATATAATTTAATAACTATTTATTCTCTATCTAAACTTTATATTAATAGTATCAAAATTTTATAAAATTAAATTTCATTATTTTAAAGTGAAAAGTTATTTTCAAAATAAAAGATCTATTAATTCAAGGTATAGATATACAATAAATAATTAAGTAGATTAACAATAAAAACTAATATTTTAACATAAAACTAATTTTCTGAAAAGACTTTCCTATTACATTTATAAAATTATTATAAAAACTACAAATTTTCAATTTAATAACATAAAATGAACAAACAAAACTTATTTGAACCATACCACTCTTTATTATTGACAAATTTTGTACTCTTTTTTTTCCCACCTCACCCTATTTTCTTCTCAATGTTGTTTTAGCCCTCTTTTGAAGAGGTTGTAAACATGCTAATTCAAGCTAAGTCTTAAGCATTTATATTATATTATTTATATTTATAATTAAATATTATATCTATTATAAAATATTAATATTTTAATATTTAAATGGTTGTTAAATTTAAAGTAAAATGTAGATGGTGTTGTAAGCGTGCTCATATCATTACATTACTTCTTTGGTTGTCATTATGAAATGTCTAGCTACAATTAAATATTTTTAAAATAAAATGATTTTAATATCAATAAATGTGATGGTGAAATTTAAGTGTTTTAATGAAAGTTTAATTTAAATTTAGTTATATAAGCATAAAATTGCAAATGTATTCTTATGTTTTTTTACTCTTTATTTTGATTTATTTTATTTGAATAATTGATGTGTGAGATAGAATATTTTGTGTAGATGAGGAACAATTTAATCTAAGAATTGCATTCATTTAAAAGTTTGAAATTGTTTTCATCATTCTAGTTTTAATATTGAGATTAGAAAAATAGTTTAGGTTAATTTTAGTGATTTACAAAAGTAAACTAAATTTTTGAAAATTCAAAATGTGGGTCATAAGATACCATCTATTCACCTATTATGAGCCAACTTAAATGTTAAAGATTTAGAATTAAGTATGAAGGTCATGTATAAAAGGAAGAATCCCTATTCATTTGGAGCACTTAATAACTATTTGGCATACACCTAACAAAAACACTTCATAGTTCATTGCATTGTGATTAGAGCACTAATGTATGCATAACATCATTTGCATATGTGCATTATTGATTGCGATCTTTGATGATTGTATCAAGCCATTAGTCTAGTATTCATGAGTTCGATAGAAAAGATAAGTATTTCTAATCATTGCACTCCTTTCACCTTTAAAAAAAAATTGTGTTAGAAAATATTTCATTTTAAAATTGTATACACTACTCTTAAATTTATAGGAGTTTGTTTTCAAAAAACTTTGAGACATAAACTCTTTAAGCATTTATTCTCATGTGAGATTCACATTTAATGTTTTTAAAGTAAGTTACTCTTTTTTTTTGTGGAACTTGACCCCCTTTTAAGTCTAGTTGGTGGCTTAATTACTTAGACATGTAATATTTAATTAGCTAGACATATAATAATGGGTGGTTTACTTACTTAGACACATAATATTTAATTTCCTAGACATATATATAGTTCCCAATGGTTTTAGGATTTGCCTCATGATTGTAATTGGGAACTAATTTATTAAATTTCATAACCTAAGTTGTATATGGAGTTCTTTTACAAAATTGTTAGCAATGATATTTGTGAACTCTACATATTGGTGCAATTAGAATTGTGTTTTGTTGAGCTTCATGACTTAATGTCAAGAATATTTTTGGAAAGTGGTGTATTTGGTGCAAATATGTGTTTGGATGTGATATTACTTAGCTAACCAGTGTACCTCTTTATAGTGCAAGTGATAGCAACTAAAATTGTCAAGTGATAAAATATATGTATAAGATACATCACATACAACACAAGAGATGTTTGTGGGCCAAGATGACCTAATATTGTGACTATTCCATAAACTTTTCCTATTGAATTAGGTGTTGACTACTACAAATTGTGAACTTTTGGTGATGGTAACTTTCTATAGACTAATCCATGATTTATTGGAGCTTACTTTTATATATATATACATACATACATATATACATACATACATGTATATATGTATGTATATATATATGTATGTATATATATCTATATATATATATATATATATGTATATATGTATATATATATATATATATATATATATATATATATATATATATATATATATATATATATATATATATATATATATATATATGTATGTATGTATATATATATGTATGTATATATATATCTATACATATATATAGATATATATATATATATATATATATATATATATATATATATATATATATATGTATGTATATATATATCTATACATATATATATATATATATATATATATATATATATATATATATATATATATATATATATATATATATATATATATATATACTGTATATATATACATACATATATGTATATATGTATATAGATATATGTATATGTGTGTGTGTGTGTATGTATATATATATATATATATATATATATATATATATATATATATATATATTGTTGGTGTAATTAAATATTCCTAATTACACTTCACTTAATCTTACTTAGGATAATGCATTGCATAGTAGTTAGTGATTGAGACACCTAGGAGTGTGCACCTCATTCAAGCACATGGTGTAGGAGAATTTTCACTTTAGGTGTGATAGTTGTCATCACATACCTCTTTGTGTGTGAGATCCACCTTTTGTGCTCTTATCACATTATCATCCTAATCCATTACACATACTTTATTGCATAATGGAAGATGATCCACATTTGGTGGACATGTGATTACACCTAGCATAGGTAATAGCTTATCAGCTCCTTATCATTGTCTCTTATCTCCTTTCCTATATAAGGAGGCCAATTATGTATATTTTAATCATGTCCATGATCAATAATATCATTCTTACATCTCAATGCAATTGTCTTGCCAATCTCTTGTGGAAGTTATCTTGGTCTTGCATTCGATCCTAGGGGTGTTGTAGAGTCACCTAAAACTCTAACATGGTATTAGAGCTCACAAGGTGTGAAGACCTCTTCTCAAGAAGTGCAATCTTGGCTTGATTCAATTGTGGGTGTAGAATAAAGGTATTTGGACATCACCATTGCATAGTCTATTTGGAGAAAATTTGGGGTTTTGTATTTTGTGGCTTTCTATTGCAGGTCAATATTGGTGCTTGTTGGTACAAATCAGAGGTTGGCATCATATTAAGGAGGTCCAAAAACCCCTAAATCGAATTTTATTTCATCCAAATCGGACACTCAAGGCCAAATCTAGAGCTATTTAAATTTTGGAAGTGCGACAACGGCGATTTAGAAAAAATAATTTCAAAGGTGATTTTCAAACAACAATATCTCAGTCATCTAGACTCCTTTTTTCGAGCACCTTTTTTTTGTTTTGAGGTAGAATTTCATGATCTACACAATGATTCAGATGGTTTCTAATCTCTATTCCTAAATTTTTTTGAAAATCGCAAATCTTAGTTTTTGCAACTTCCAAGGTCTCATTTGAGCTCATATGAACTCCTTTTTAGGTGCTATTTTTTTTGAAAGTGCATAATTTTTTCTGTATTTTCTAGATCTGGAATCCGATTTTAGTGACTATGACCAAAAAATGTACTTTCAAAAATTGGCTTAGTTTTTTCATTTGTAATGCATAAGCCTTAGCTTGGTCTTTTGCATAGTGATCTAAGTCTATTATAGCCTGATTGTGGAGTGTAATAATTTGTTGATCTCAATTTGTAATGAGAGAAGTGTATCATTAATGTAATCATGGGTTATGAAACACATCTTACAGTAGTACTTTTGACTAAGGATAATTATGAGTCATGGGCAAAAGGAATCATCACTCATTGTAGATGGCTTAATCTCTTGCTTCATCTTTATGGACTCATTCTTGAGCCAAAGTCACAGGGGAAGCAATATGTTTGGGGAGAAAAGAATGCTCATATTATGAATTTGATTATTGGTAGCATCAGTTTGTGTCTCTTCTATGACATCTACCGCAGATTTAGAAGTGTTTAATGTCCACACATAATTTGGACAATCATTTGGGAGATTTTTGGTGATCCACATGTTCCTCCATTCCCAGATGATCTTGCTTCAGATTGCCTCATTCCTCTTGATGATGTAGATAATATTCCCTATGATGATTATACTTTAAATGCAATTGAAGAATTTGCAGCAATTAAGAGCGAGGATGATCCAGTGGCTCCTCCTGTAGCTCCTACTTCTCTAGTTGAGATCACACAATCATCTCTTGTTGGTGATTCCAGTGATTCATTGCAAGAGATATCTATTTGTCTTCCTGATTGGGATTCTTACTTGCAAGATATCGGTTCATTATTTGTGGAGTCTCATATTTCAAATTTGGGAGACATACTTGAGGGGGGTTTCTCTTCTCTTTGATGATAGTTTCATCACAGTTGGAGATACTTCTTCACATTCTTTGGAGATTGACATTCTTGATTCTTCTTCTTCACTTGGTTTGTCACGTGATGTGATAGATTCTTTGAGATTGGAGAGGCCTATTCAGTCTTCAAAGATGCATATTTGGAGACCTTCTTCCTTCTTTCATTTGGATATGGATTGGTTTATGGCATCATCATCATACTTCATTTAGATTCCACTTCCTAGTTCCTATCTAGAATGGGAACCATTCCTACATTTGTACTTGGTATATCTTCTTCCCAAGGGGAGAAATGTTGTTTGTAGTCATTGGAATATAATTTGTCTTCAAGCACTCACCATTTTTGTAGGATATTCTTCATTATGGGGGGATATCATGTCTCCAACTATTCTTCTTATAGGGGGATAATTATTTGTATATACATGATGTATGTAGTTCTTGGGGGGTCTTGAGCACTCCATCCATCCATGCATATTGTTTTCTTCTCTCTTTTTGGGGGAGGGGTTTTTCGCATGAGGTTTTCCCTCTTTCTCCACTTTATGAGAGTTATACATTTCATGTATTGCATTTTGTACATGGGTACCTAACATGGCCTAGTTTCCGGGACCCATCTTGCATTGTGAGTTTAAGTGCATTCCCCTAAGTTACACTTAAGGGGGGGGTGTTGGTGTAATTAAATATTCCTAATTACACTTTACTTAATCTTACTTAGGATAATGCATTGCATAGTAGTTAGTGATTGAGACACCTAGGAGTGTGCACCTCATTCAAGCACATGGTGTAGGAGAATTTCCACTTTATGTGTGATAGTTATCATCACATACCTCTTTGTGTGTGAGATCCACCTTTTGTGCTCTTATCACATTATCATCCTAATCCATTGCACATACTTTATTGCATAATGGAAGATGATCCACATTTGGTGGACATGTGATTACACCTAGCATAGGTAATAGCTTATCAGTTCCTTATCATTGTCTCTTATCTCCTTTCCTATATAAGGAGGCCTATTATGTACATTTTAATCATGTCCATGATCAATAATATCATTCTTGCATCTTAATGCAATTGTCTTGCCAATCTCTTGTGAAAGTTATCTTGTTCTTGCATTCGATCCTGGGGGTGTTGTAGAGTCACCTAAAACTCTAACATATATATATATATATATATATATATATATATATATATATATATATATATATATATATATATATATATATATATATATATATATATATATATATATATATATATATATATATATATATATATATATATATATATATATATATATATAATGAATGAGATGTTAATAGAAACTTTGGTCCTTTATTGTGATCCAAAATTTACATGGTGAAAATGTGATAAAAAATAAAATTTGATGCTCCTACATCAAACACTCGAGGTTATTGGAAAAGTGGGTCCTACACTTTGTTTGTTCTAGAGAAAATCCAAGTTGTTCAACCTCAACATATGAAGTCCATGATGATTATTCTACTATTATTCATTTTCTCTTAGCTAGATATTCTCTACGCATCCTATTTATGGTATTTCATGTTTGATTCTACTATCCAAACTTTACTCTATTTTTTTCTATTGTTATTACAATAGTTATATTTTTTTCCTATTGTAACAATAGTTATTGTGAACAATATTCATCGTGGCTCTACATGTTAATCAAACAGGTTGCAAGAGGAAGGAAGGATTGTGCTCCCAATGCTGGTATGGCCTTAAAAGTATGAAAAGATCATACATCAACCCTCCATGTATAAACATCATGCATCTTCCACCTAACTTCAAACAACAACTTTCTAAGAGTTTCCGCCAACATGACATGTGTGTCAATTTTGGTCACACTATGCTATTACATCCTTGGGGCCTGTATTTTTTATAAGGAGGTGGTACTTTTCAAACATTTTGAGCGCCCCAAGGTATTTCATCTTCTAAAAAGGTGTGCTTCTCCCTTTTTCATTCTACAGCTGCCTTGCCAGGGCCTTGTTAGAGTACAACTTTTTTGTGAGCGCCCAACTTACAAAGTACTTTCTCAACTGTATTTATGAGACCTAGCTAGGGATTTTCCTATAAAAGCATGGAGGCACTTTGTAAAAAATAGTTTTTGGAGAGTCACATCACAACCTCATAAGGGAGGAGTTTTTCTTTACATTTTATTATTCATTATTCTCAAAGAATACTTAAAAATAGTTGTTGTATCATTCTTTCGACCTTAGCTTTGTATTCATATAATAAATACAAAAGACATATTGGATTATGCCCAGTTTTCTTTTACTATGCATTTTTCTCTGCTTTTATGAATAAACTTAAGCTTTGTGTCATTTTAGGGTGACATAGTTATCATTTGTTATTTTTTGGCTTTCATAATTTTATCATAGATATGCAAGTCATCAAACGATGTTGTGTTCTCTTTTGGCATTTGTAATCTGAGTTATATTAGGGCATTCCAATGGGAAAAAATCTATTGAATGACTATTTCAATAAACGTAGGAACAACTCTTTCAAGCCTTAATAGGTGCTTCTCATGAAGGGATTGGAATATTTTGCACTAAGTTTATTTCTTTTTGACTTTGTATTTTTTTCTCTTCAACAATGAAGAGTTAGTGGTGTTTTGTGCCTAAGGTGGTGGGGTTCCTAGCTTTCTATCACCTCTTATGGAGAGCTTGAAGATATTTTTAAATTTTTGGGTGAATTGCCTTAGGTCGACCATTCTCTCTCTCTCTCTCTCTCTCTCTCTCTCTCTCTCTCTCCTCTCTCTCTCTCTCTCTCTCTCTCTCTCTCTCTCTCTCTCTCTCTCTCTCTCTCTCTCCAAGAGGTAAAACTCAAAGAGTGAAAGTCTCAAATCCTAGAGTTCTCTGCATAACACATCAGTTGCCCCATATGTAGAGCTTCCTGGCTGCCCTTTTTTAGGTGGGATCCTCTTAAGAATCAACAGTTATTCCTTGGAGGAAATTTTTGTGGTGTCATTTCTTGATTGTCCTTCATGATATTATTAAATATCTATAATAATAAATATAATGTATATAATTATTACCTTTGGTAACTCAATCTCATAGGAATTCTTTAAATCAAAATTCTAAAGAATCATGCATGGGCTACAATTCCCCATCTTCACCCATTTTTATGTACCTCTATGAAATCTTTATTTTCTGAGATACATCAAAACTTCATTGATAACTAAAATTTCCTTATGTTTTATCATTTGTATTTTCTATCCATTGTCTCCAATTTCTATGATCTAGTTTTGCACTATCTTTATGTAGTCTACAAAGTCCTCTAGTTTTGTACTCCTTTTATCATCCTTACTAATGTTTCTAAGTTTCAAGCTACTCTCTATGATGCAATCCCTACTTGTACATAATGACCCAGGTATAGGATGTTTGAAACATTTTATACCCACTAATCAGGGTCCAAATCGGGACCATGGGCCTCAGACAATGAGAGGATGCGAGATTACAAGGAATAGCCACTTTCAAGATTAAGAGAGAATATAAATGCCATAAATGGTAACATAGGGTCTATGTAGGATAATAAATAATTGAAGAGGAAAAATAATAAAGGAGCATAGTTAATGATAAGGGTTTACCTTGAGTTTTGAAGAAATTGAATCAGTACAAGACTTATAATATTAATTTAAAGGTCCAATGAGCATTATGAGAGTGTAAAATCAATGTGGGAACCTATACATACTAAAATGGGGCTTAAATGAGCATCAAATTATAGATGCTAACTTTTTAGGATGGTACACTAGCTAACTTCTTGGTATTATCAAACTGGGCTTAAGTCATTAGGAGGTTCTAGTTCTTAGAAATTTTATTGTTCCAATGAGTAGGGGTGGCTAAGAAGCTTCCAAGTAGTAATTGATTAGTTTTCTATTAATAGTTTGCACATAGCTTTAAAGACACCTTCTACATTATTTTTTGCCTCCTCGAATATTCAGTTCTTCTTTCCTTCAATAAACTCAAGTAGGCATGTGGAGGTAATGAACACCATAGTTGTCTAATTAGAAGATTGTGGGTAGAGATTTTCCTTTCAAAAATAAATTTATGAATGTCACTATTAAAGGCTCATGGAAGATCAAACTTATTGATGTAGCACAACACAATTTGTTAACAATAAATTCAATCACAAGACAAACAAACATAGATTTGAAACCTTCAATACTTTTCCATTCATCACTGACCAGGGCTCTACAATTCACTGCAAACTCTTAAGTAACCAAAAAACCTAGAAAATCAAGAAATCCAAAAATTACCCTTTTGGCAATTTTTTTCCATAGTTGTTTTTTGCCATTTTTGGTAATTTTCAAAATAACACCTAAAAAGCTGAGTTTTTGCCTAAACATGCCCTCGACTAAGTTAGAGTGAATTGCCAACTAATCTTCGAGATTAGAAACATAAATTCAGATTTATTACAAAATAGAACTTTCTAAAAACTAGAGAAAAACCACTAAAACCTGATTTTGGAGCCCTAAATGAAACTTCCAGCTCCCAAAACAAATGGCACCTCTTGAGTCACGCACCCAAAAAATTTCAGCAAAAACCCAGACCTGAGTCAAAAGTTATGACCTCCAGAAGTTTCTATATTAGTTTATGACCTACGGAAGGTCCTACATCACTTATCCATCACCATCTACCATAGTTCTCTAGAAAACTGGTAATGTAGAAACAAGTGATGTATAGATTCATCCTCCTTCTTACAAAGAATGCATTTGTTAAGAAGTTGGAACCCTTTACTAACTAGGTTGTCCTGAATTGTGATTTTTTTGTGCATAATTGTCCACCAAAAGAAGTTAATGTTTATAATTAATTATGGGTTCCAAACTTTTCTCCATCATTTTGTGGCACTATCATTCTTTGATAGTGGTTTGCAAGATGATTTGATAGAGAAATACATTTTTGTTCCTTCACCCAAAAAAACTTGTCTTCCCTTTGGAATAGAGGGAGCCTAACCTTTCTTATGATTCTCTAGAGCTCTGTAGCTTTCTAAGTCAAGTTAGGTTGATTGTGGTAACACTATGAAAGATTTTCCATCTTTGTGATGTTGTAGTATAGTTATCAATTTGTGAGCCAAATGTTATTTTTGAGGTCTCCATTAACCCCTATAGTTTAAATTTTCTACAAGGGCCTTTTCCCCCACCCAAGTATCCTCCCAAAACCTAATTTTCCTCCCATTAATAATACACCATTTTAGACCATCCTTGATGATACTCTGACATTTGAGGATATTCATGCATATTTTCAACCTTGATGGGTAGTCATTTGAGGAAAGTATTTTATAGAAGTTATAAAATTTGAGGTATTTGGCCCTCATGAATTTGCACCAATCTACCTTTTCAAGGGCTAGTTTCTAACCCATTTTGGCAATTAGTGCTTTATTAAAAACTAACAACTTCCTTATCCCAAGCCCACCTTGGCATTTGGGTTGCATACATTATCCCAGTTAACCAAGACCAATCTCTTTTTTTCTTCCACTCTTTTCCAAAGAAAATTTCTCTTAATTCTTTCGAGTTTCTCCACCATGTTGCCAAAATTTTTTAAAAGGGAGAGGAAGTAAATAGGGACACCATGAAGAGAGGTAGAAGTAGTAGTTTTCTAGCACTACTTAATAACTTTCCTTTCCATCCATCCAAATTATTCTACACTCTTTTCAGTATAGTGTTCCAATAAGGAGTGACATCTTTGAAAATGTGGGGGAGACCCAAGTAGGTGCCTAGCAAAGAAACACATTAACAACCCAAAATATTTTTTTATTTTATTATGCAAATATTCCTTTGTATTAAAGAAGTCTATGTTATTTTTCTCATAATTGATATGTTGACCTAAAACCTTACATAGTCCAAAAGTAAGGTCTCCCACTCCCTGGCTTCCACAACAGAGGCTTTCCCAAATAGAATAGTATCATCAAAAACTATTATAAAATAGGAGGAAGATTAGTGGCCGATACAACTCCTTATAGCTTCCCAAAATTAATCATATTTAGAAAGTTCCTCCCTGGGACTTCAACAAGCATAATGAATATATAAGGTGACAAGGGGTCACCTTTCTAATCCCCATGTTATCCTTAAAGAAACCCTTGGGAACCACATTCACTAAAACTAAAAATTAGATAGATTGTACACTTTCCCTTATGAGATGAATGAGTTCCTCATTGAATCCTATTCTTACAAGAACTTTAAAAATAAAATCCCATCTAACCCTATCATATGTGTTGGAGATGTCAAGTTTAAAAACCATAACTGGCATATGACATTTCTCCATTGAGTAGATTATCTCATGTGTGGACACCACCACATCTAGAATCTATCTTCTAGGAACAAAACCGTTTTGGTTAAAGTTGAAGAAATTGTCCAAAAAGGGTTTAGTCATGTTCACCAAAAACTTATAGAACACATTGTAAATAGTATTGCAAAGACTAATAAGCTCAAAATCAGTCATCTTTTTGGGCTCCAATACTTTGGGATCAAGAGCAATGAAAGTGTTATTTAATTTTTTGAGAAATTTCCCTATCCTTAAAAAGTCTCTAGCATCCATTGCAACATCGTAGCTCACAATGTCCTTGTATTCTTGGAAGAAATCAAGGGGAAATTCATCTGATCTTGGGAGTTTGTATAAACCCATAAAAAGACAATTTTCCTAACTTCCTCTTTAGAAAAAGGGGCTAATATCTGGTTATTATCATCCTCTCTTAGAGTATGTGAGAGGCATCTTAGGATCTGATCCTCTAAAGATAGAGACCTCAAACCCCTAGTCTCACTATAAGATCATTTAAAATATTGTACAACCATCTCACCAATTTGGGACTCATCAGTAACTTCATAGTTGTAATCATCTCTCAAGATCTTTATAGTATTCCTCTTTTCATGTCTACTAGCCAATCTATGGAAGAAAGAAGAATTTCTATCCCCTTCTGTAAGCCATTGCACTCTTAATATTTACTTCTAGTAGACCTCTTATTTATTTAGATTACCTTTCCATTTCATTCTCCAATCTTCACCCCCCTCATGAAGGGACTAAGTGTAGTTTCCAACAACCATCATATTCTGTATATTTTCTAGTTTAGAACTTATTTCTTTTTTTGGGTGAATATGTCACCAAAAGTAGATTCATTCCATTATTTGACCTATTTTCTTATTAACTTCAACTTTTGAGAAACTATGCACATGGTTGACCCCTAGATTAGAGTATTCCACTAGTTGTGGATACATGCTTTGAAGTTTGGGTGTGAGGCCCACATAATTTCATATCAGAATGGTAGGGTGCCACAAGGGGTTCTATTAAACCAATTTAAAAGTATGGGGTTGTGTTACGAGATAGTTCTAGGGAGATTCTTAAGGGAACCATTACAACCAATGTATTGAACTTTTATAAAACAAGAGACCTGTCTAATTTGACTTCAATAAGATGGTCACCTTTCCTATTATTTGACCAAGTGAAGGTGTGTCTCAATAGCTCTATGTCAAAAAGACTAGTCTTACAATGAAAATTTGAAAGATCAATCATGCTATCAAAGTAGCCAATTAATCATCCCATCTTCTCATCAGGTAATAATGGAGAGTTAAAATCACTAGCTACCATCAATAATGAATTTAAATCATCTAGGATAAAAGAGGAAATATCATCCCAAATAGCCTTCCTACCTGAGTGGCTATTGGGAGCATAACCATTAAAAATATGCCAAACACAATTCATGAGGGTGAAGGTTATTGCAACGAAGTTATGAGAGAAAAAAATGGCATCACCTTCGACCTTATTGGGGTTCCACATTGTTACTACACCCCTTGATGCTCTTGTAGCTTCACTGATATAATAATAAGTGAATGGATAAATTATTTCAACAATCATTGAGAAGGTATGGGTAGTCATTTTCACTTCTTGGAGTAGAATACTGTCAAACTTCAGCTCCATGATACAATTATTCAAAGCATATTTATTTTGAGGATTGTTTAGTCCTCTCATGTTCCATGAAAGGAACTTCATTTCTTACTTTTAAATTGGCATTTAGGGTCATTTTCCTTTCACTAGCAATTTCCCTTTGCCTTGTTAGTCTTATTGAGGCTCACCATACCTTTCTTTCTAATCCTACATCCACCTTCTTACCTTTGGTCTTCTTTTTTGTGTTAACCATTCCTCTTCCTCCATGTTCCCTACACTAGTTGAAGCTCCAAGTGAAAATTATGATTTTTTGGCTTCTAGTGTGACAATAACATTCTTAGTTATAACAACATCAACATCATGATCAAATGGTATTTTTTTATTACCAAGCTCAAAATAAAGGAGGCAACAAATCCTTCATTCTCCTCCATTTGGGTATGAACTACATCTTGCACAATGGGCATCAGGAAGTGGGATTTTCTTCTATCATCCAAGGAAACCCGTGCACTTGTAGTTCTATTGGATTCTTAACAGTCCCATTATCTGTTGGCTCCCCTTCTCTTTCTACTTGTAGGTTTACACTATGATTGACAAACTAATGTCACCGGCTCTATCACCACTCCAAAGTTTGCAAGGAAAAGGGCCAATTAACAAGGATCAATAAGGATCCTCCTACACTTTGAGCCTAGATGCTCAGGCAGGTGTACCCTTGATTCACTTCTTCAAAGTAATCACTAAATATTATACATTTATACCCTTTACAAATTTATTTTAAAGATTTTATGATTTATATTTGTTTGTGATTGATGATGATAGACTACTTCCAAAGATAGACTAGTGTCTTCTCCTATGGCATAGAGTCATAAACAACATACATCAACTAAAGCCTTAACTTGAATATAATCAGATTTAGAATAAGTGCTTTGCTTATTATTCCTCTCACTCACATACCTGGACATCAAATTCCTATTTCACCCTAAGTTATCTGATATTATCTTTAAGGATTTAATCCTGACCTTGGCAAGAACTCAAGACAATCTCACAATATACTTTGTATACCATATACTAACTTACTTTGTAACATTAGCATATAAAAAATCAAGATCAAGACAAGAAGACATACACAAATATGAGACTAGAATCCAAGTGCATTCTCATTAAAATTTGTAGAATCAATACATTGCAAGACAACAAAATAATCAGTAAACAATACTAAGTCCAATCCCTCTCTTCAGTTTTTAGATTAATTATCAACAACCTTCAAAAATAAAAATAGCTACAATATATACCACTAGTCATCTTGGAATCCCAAAAATTAGGATGTAACAAGCTTCAAATGACTAGGGCAAGGGTTAGGGTTTTCACCCACCATACCAACTAGATTGAATCAAAATTTACTGCATTGGAGGAAAACCAAGCAACCTGGTCTGATCAGATCCAAGATTGATCTTCATTTATGAGAAATTTCACAGCAATGTACCAAAGATCATGAATCCACCATGCTAATCAATCTGATCATTCACCTGCAACATACCTCGAGCAACTACCTCATAACTTTCCACGGCACAGATATCCTCCATAATTAATTATTACCTCTCTGGACTACACTGTGATAGTTGACAAAATCATATCTACCTGATCCAGCTGCTTAAGCATTGAATACCAGTCCTTAGTCGCTGAGAAATCCTTAAAATATTCAAATCTAGAAGAAATGGCTATATGCATGGTGCGAGATAGTAAATCAATGGCCAACATTCAAACTGAGATCTACTTTATATCATGACCATTAGATCATCTCACTTTTCTCGGGCTCATAGCTTAATTGCATAGGAATCCTAGTTTACATTTTGCCCCAGTCGCTAGATCACCAGACATTCCATATAACCTTGGTTACCCTTAGAGACTTATCGACTGCAATCTCTTAATCTCATAGTTACCTCTTTAACCACAAAACTTTTCTTGAGATCACACGACTGAAGAAATTCTTAGCCGCGAGACAAAATCACTCACTACATCATTATTGGGAGACTACGTGACTATCGGGAAATAGACTATCCTGAAACCTTTTGACTTTATCTGGAGATCACGTGACTAAGACCATATTCAATATCACAGAACACATTTTCTTCTTTCCCCGATCTAGCGACTTCAAGAGACCTTTAATATTTCTATCTGGCGATCCAATGACTAAGGTTTATTTTAGTCATGGAAGAAAAATTTATCCTTGCATGATCACGTGACTAAGCAACTACCTAAGATATGTACTTTTCATTATGAGATCTAGAGACTATAGTCTCATAGTCACATGAACATTATTAACTTTTTAAAAGCATTCAGTGATCAACCGACCTGGAGATCTAGCGACTAACAAGGAGTCTCTCAATCACTGAAACATTTTGACTTTTCAAACTTCTTCTTGAGATTAAATATCAGCCATCGATCTATTCCTCATTCCATCCTACGGTCCTCATTAAGTCGCTAGAGCATTTCTTACTTAACTATTTTATCTAGCGACCAAGAGATAACCGCATTGTTGAATCACTCAAGGTTTAGTATTTAACTGCCAGAAGCAGGAGAATTTGAGACCACACAATCGCTTGATCACGGAATGAGAGCATAATTGTCAGGGTCAAACCATGAAGTTAACCTTATTTAACCCATGCATATCTAGAGATTTAGTGACAAAGAGATTCGCTGGGTCTTGTAATCTTTTTTTAACTGGGGTTTAACCTTAAGAATATCCGCCCGAGGCAAATCTCCAAGTCGCGAAAAGATTTCTTAACCCTGGGTTAGATCTAGAGATTAAATACTTCCTTTGGTCGTTGAATCGCTAAATACCTTTATAAACTCTGAGCTCACTGACAACCTGCCACATCGCTGCCTGACAACCAACAAAAATCTGACACCTTAGCATCTTCTGACATCAGGTTCACCTGTACTATCCTCATGAAGTGGGCCTACCATCTCATGACTCAGTGACTAAAGAGAAGATATAAGCCGCTCTTTAGGTCACCAAATGCCTGGGATTTGACTACTAAAATCAAGAGATCTCACGACCACCGTAAAATCCAAGTCACTGAATGAAATCACTAACCATTACATCTGGGGATCTGGTGACTAAGAGAAAATCACCGAGTCTCTGAAGGATAGAGAATATTCCCATGGCTTAGAGAGACTGCGTGACCAAAGCATTTCGGGAAGTCACCATATAAAAGGGAATATACTATTATTATCGGGAGATTAAGCAACTAATTGGGAGGGGAAAAAGTGCACATGCTTTTAAGAAGACTTTAGTGGCCCGAAAAAGGTAATGAAAGAATAGAACATGGCCAAGACAGTTTAGGGTTTCTTCCTTCCAACGACTAGAAATTTGAATTAAAAACCTAGGGTTTAAGGCTAGAGACAAAGAAAAACTTTGCAGAGACCAAGGAAAGAATTCATAAAGTCATAAATTTTTTGTAGGTGCTAACATTATCCATGGTATAAACTGCTTCAGAATCTAAACCATTAGTTGAGTTTTGTAATGATTCTAATTTTACTTGATCTTCACCCATTTTGGCTTCCTTCTCACCAATCTCCATATGGGGAGAGGGGAACTTTTCAATCACATTAGGATGACATTGGCCTATCTTAAGAGCAAGAACAATGTCTCTTTCCCCCAAAGTACTATTCCTTGTAGAATCCAGCATAGGGGAGCTAGTGGGTGACTTTAAAAGGTTGAACAAACTCTTTGTGAAGGGGTAATACTCAACCCCTATGGAATCAAAAACCTCATGCCAGGTCTCCTCAATGTGGGGAGGTGGGGATGTTTTATTTTTCAACTTAGGCTCCTTAGCCATAGAAGCCTTTCAATTAGCTACAACATAGCCTAATTTAGAACACCTTTGGAAATAAATAGCTATATTTTTATAAACCACTACTTGAGTACACATTTTCCATTTAGATAAAAAAGTAATGAAGTTAGGGAGAGTCTTATTAATTTAAGCATTAACATAGAAATGAGTGAATACTAACCTAGATCTTGCTTGAGTTACAACATCAAAAGTCACATAATGCCCAAAGGTGTTACCCACTCATCTAAATATTTTTTCATCCCATTATTCAAGTAGAAGACAATGCATACGAACCCAAATCAGAGTCATTCTATTGGGTTCATACATTGGGTTGAAAATTGAATTCCATCACATAGAGCTATAAAATGTTTTCGATATGCACAAGATCCAAACAAAATCTTTATGAGGTCCTCTTTTGTCATGAATTTAAACAAGAATAGGCTTTTAGGCATGACACTAGTAGAGACACTACTTATCAAATTCCACCTAGAAACTACCTATCTTATGATTTTCTCTATTGTTTTTCTAAAGGAGAAGAAATTACCAACCAAAGAAATTCTCATGGAATAAATGATCTTATCCATAACCGCATCCAATAGTCAAATTTTTATTTCTTCCTATATTCTAACATATTCTCACATAATATTGTAGGTTTCATTCCCATGGGTCTCATTGGCTAGCATGCCATTTTAGTTTCCTTATAGGTGCTCAAATTTTTCTTTCTCACACTCATGATTGTTCAAAGAATCCCTAGAAGGCTCATTTGGGGATGTGCAAGATTCCACAAAATCTCCATGCAAAGCTACAAATTATGTAGTAGGGGCCTCAAAGGGCATTCCTCCTATGTTAGGAGGATGGTATGGTTGAAGGGGGAAGATCCTTCCCTAGTGTCGGTGACTATGTGCAATAAATTATTTTAGATGTGAATTCTAAGTGTCTCGAAGTACAACAAAATGAAATTATCACATTGATGATTTCTTCATAGTGCATAAATTTTCCATGCAGACAACCAATATTAGAATCAATTTTATTATTCATGTAGGTAGAAGATCTCACTTATCCTATTTGGAAATCCTATCTAATGTAATGATAAACTCAAGTTGTGAGACTTAAAAACTTTAAAATGGCTCCAAAGTGTGTCTTTGTTCTTTCTATTATTTGATTAATACTCTAAAAGCCAAAGATTAAATATAGCTAATTAAATTTTTAACCCACTATGGTTTACAATATTAGTGAAGATAAATTAAGTTTTCCTAGCCCAAAACACTCAAAATAATAAAAATTTCAAAGATAGAAACAAAAATCGCATTATAAGCATACTCAAACCAAATATGAAATAAGTTCAAAGGACTAGTTCATGAAGATGTAAAAAAAATGTTAGAAGCAATGGTTGCCTTTGCACCAAAAGATCGACCTATCAATGCCTGATACAACCACTAGAATTATAGAATCTACCAGAGGTGGTTAATCCATGTCGTAAATCCTATGAGATATGTCAACACACTGCCAACAATCCCCCTTCCAACATCACCTGTTGCAACCTACGTAGATTCAAACCTATGACCAAGATCTAATACCACTTGTTAGAAGCAATACTTTTTGTTTCACCAAAAGACTGACCTATCAAAACTTGATACAACCACTAGAATTATAGAATCCATAGGAGTTTAAGCCATGTCATGAATCCCATGAGGGACGTTGGTACACTGCCATTAAAAACTAGTAGAAGACCATCATATTAGTGTTTAGGGTAGATTTGACAAATATGATAGGTCATGGAAATTCAAAAATCATAAGAGTTGGATAAAGAAAAAGACTTAAAAGGATTCAAGAGCCTTATAGCCACATGTATAGCTAATTTAAAGGTATGAAACAAATATTAGTATAATATTTTGGCAAAGGCAAGATGAAATTACTAGATAAGAAAGGATAAAATATTATTCAAGAATAATTTATGCTCTACAAATGCTTGGGTAATGACACAGATATTTGGTGACAAGCTGGGTGATGGGGACCTACATGACTCTTCACTACCCCCCTTTTCGATTGGTGATCAAACTAATCCTTCTCATATTCCTCAATGGCTCTTCCAAATGGGAAATGGGTTGATAAAGCTTTGATTTATTCAATTTAGTGGGGAAAATGGTTTGATGTATCTCTATAGGTTGCAAAATAAATAAGAGAGGGTTAGAATTTTTTTCCTACCTCCAAATATTTTGAAGGATTTGAATTGGGGAGATTTGTTCTTATGAGTACAATGAAGATATTTAAAGCTCAAAGGTATCTCTATGATAAATAGTTTAAGAATAGAAGAAAATGGGAAAAAAACTTACTTTATCTCACTAGGGTCTAGAAAGGCATTAGGGGAAGATTCATGACACCCTAAGAAAATGTCCAATAATATGAGGCATTAGGGAGAAAACCTAAAATTCCATTGAAAAAACCTAAGCAGTAGGGGGAGAAATCCATTTTTGATCATGTGGTGCCTAGGAAACATTTAGTAAGCCCTAATCATATGGTGGAGGCTCTTAAAGATTTTAATTAGGGAAAAGTGTGGCTTCCAGTTCTTATAATTGAAATTGGTTTAATGACTCTCAAAACTAGTGAGGTAAGGATCTAAACTCATATGTAGTGATTATCCAAGTATTTGATGAATCTATTACATTTTATGAATTTCAAACACGGATCCTTTATAAGTGATACAATATTCTGTTCTTCTAGGTTTTATCTTTGCATACTTTCATTTTAATTTTTGAATTAGAAGAGGTTAAGTTAAAGGCATCAGAGAAGTATTGGTATTGGGATGGAAAAAATTGCATCTATGTTTCACCATGGAAACCCTTGTTATAGATCTCTCAAAATATTTCAGAATACTTTCCTACTTGGTTTGTGTTGCCTAATTTACCATATGAATTCTATGATTTTGAAATTCAAGTAAATTGTTGGATTCTTTTGGTAATTTTTAAAAAGAAATAATTTGTTGAATGAGGGGATTTTGACCATTAAGATTTGTGTCTTGATTTCCTCTACTTCGACCATTCCTAGAATTTGTAATATTAAATCTACTTTTGGTATATGGAGGAAAGGCATTGGGAAATATCCATTAGGATTTCCATGAGCTATAATTTTCATGGATTCTAATCTTTATTACAAACTTAAGAAGACAAAACTCATAAACCATAACTCACTTTGTGATAAACAAACTTTTTTCAAGGATTCTAAACTAAATGTTCCTCTAAATGTGCCAAAAACTAATGATAAATTTTTTTCTTCAGATCACATGTTTATTCAACCTAATATTAAGATCCCCTTAATGAGAAACCAAATCTATGGTTTAGATAATACAATTTTTCTTAATCTAATGCAAGGAGGATGAAGAGTGGGGCCAAAGGCACACCCAACCACTAACCTACCTTGCAAATCTACAATCACTCAGAAGAAACAACATAATACATGGAGAGGGAGAATGAAGAAAACTCATATATTATTCATGAAAAAATTTATACATGCCGGGTTATAAGGCCTTCCCAGTTACAACCAGTACAATAGACTTCAATTACAAATAGTCCTCATACATGCAAAGATCCAACATCCAGATTCTATCTTCTTCTTTTTTTCAATATAACTAATTGCCTAAGATTTATAACATACTATTTTATTTATACAAAATGCTACCGAATAGGTCAGCTCATAAGATCCAACATTGGAGAGAGGGACGACTAGATTTAGGTCCACACACTTCCCAATGATCGATGCCATCATTAACTCCATGACCAAAATCAAATGCACAAGTCAGCCTCAACAATGATCCAAAATAAACCACTCAGTGAGAAAGATTACCGAGCAACAGAAAACCAACTCAGTGAACAACCAAACCAACTCAGTGAATGACCGAAACAAGAAGCAACCAAGCCAACTCGGTGGAAATAGGAATACGTCACTGAGAGCCCAAAAGTAACTACCAAGCACATTTAACAACTCTAATTTTTTTTTGGTGATACAAGATTGCCAAGAACCCAAGATGCTCCAGCATTAGACACTTGGGGTTGTTTTGAGATGATTCTCCAAATCATGCATTAGGTACAACCTAAGCTAAATCCAACTTTGATTATGAAATCCATGAGCTATCTTTCATTGGTATGTATTTACACTTTACCAGATATTCCATGTACTCTTTTCCTCTTGTGCTTCTGCCAACTCTTTGCTCCAAAATCTACTCAACTTCGTATGTTTGCTTCTCAGGATAATCATTTAGTGTTATCATTTCTTCATCAGATTCATGATATTCATACAAGTCTTCAATGTTGAATATAGGTGATATATCTATGTCATCAAGTAACTCAATCTCATAATAATTTCTAGTGTCAAACTTTCTCAATATCTTTTAGGGACCAAATTTCTTCATCTTCAATTTTCCATAGGTTCCAACAGGAAATCTGCCTTTCTTCAAATGAACCATTACTTCATCTCCAACTAAAAAAGTCTTATGTATTCTTGATCTATCTTCTTTGTCCTTGTATTTTTGATTGCCATGAATTCAACAAATTCTTCTCCTTCATCACTTCTCTTCTCGTCTTCTCTAACAATGTTCTTCAAATCTGATACACCTCTCGGTTGTGTGTCATTAGCAATATCAAAAGGTGTTTTTCCAGTACTCTATTCACTAAATTATTGTATGTAAATTCTTCTTGTGCCAACATAGAATCTAAATTACTTGGTTTGTCTCCAACTAAGCATCTCAATAGATTACCCAACTTCTATTTACAACCTTTTTTTGTCCATCAGTCTGTGGATGAAATGTAGAACTATACTTCAACTTGGTACCCAAATTTTTCCATGGGGTCTTCTAGAAACAACCAACAAACTTACTATCTCAGTCAGAGATGATACTCCTCGGTAATCTATGCAATCTAACAATCTCCTTAAAGAAAATATCTTTTGTATGCACTACATCTCTTGCTATCTTCAGTAAGCCAAGAACAAAATCCATACTAACATCAATCCAAGGTTTCTCAAGAACATAAATCAGTATATACAATCTAGTATTCTGACTTACTCCTTTTGCAACTTAAAAAATTCCACAACTTCTCACAAATTTCTAAACATCCTGATACAACTATGACCAGAAGTATCTTTCCTTAAGAAAATTTAATGTTTTACCTATGCCAAAATGTCTAGCCAAAACACTACTATGTTTCTCCTTTATCAAATTAGTTCTCATTGATCCTCCCAGTATACACAACTGAATACCTTTAAACAACATACCTTCTTGAATGAAATAGTCTTCTCATTTAGTACTCTGTTGATCTTGAATAGGTGCTTTACAATTTCTCCATGGCTCAAAAAAATTAGGGTTAGTTTCATATGTCATCAAAACCAAGAACTTCAATTCTCATTTTAGTCATCGAAGATCTTCTTCTACTCAATGCATTAGAAAATCAATTAGTGACTCCATTCTTATGTTTTATCACAAATGTATAACTCTACAAATACTCAACCCATTTCATATGTATCTGATTCAACTTATTATGACTACCCAAATATTGTAAATCCTTATGATCAGTATACAACACAAATTCACTTGGTATTGAATAATGTCTCTTTTTCTTTAGGGCCTGAACAATAGCATAGAACTATTGATCATACACAAAATATTTCCTTTTTGCATCATTCAATTTCTCACTAAATAAAGAAACAAGTTTACCTTCTTGAATCAAAACAACTCCTATTGCACTACCACTTGCATCACATTGAACTTGAAATACCTTATTGAAATTGGGTAAAGCTAACACAGGCAATTCAACAACCTTCTTCTTCAAAGTCTCAAAAATTTTATTAGCTCCCTGTGTCCACTTGAATTCTCTTTTAACTCATGTCATAGTCTTAGTCATAGCATTACAAATTACACTGAAATATCTAATGAACTTTCAGTAGAAACTTGCTAAATCATGAAATGATCTTACCTCACTAGCATTTTTAGGTGTAGGCTAATTCAAAATAGCTTCAACCTTCTTAGGATCCATCTTCAAACCATCAATTGAAATCATAAATCCCAAATATACAATCTCCTCTTTCATAAAGGAACACTTCTTCAAATTAATCAACACCTTTTCTTCTCTCAATCTCTACAATACCTGTTTAATGTGCAAAAAGTGTTCTTCTCTAGTCTTACTGAATATCAAAATGTCATCCAGGTATACAATCACAAATTTACCCAAGAATTTATTCAAAACCTCATTCATCAATCTCATAAAAGTACTCGGTGCATTAGTTAAACCAAAAGGCATAACCAACCACTCATACAAACCTTCTATTGTCTTGAAAGTAGTCTTCCATTCATCACCTTCTCTAATTCTAATCTGATGATATCTAGTCTTCAAATAAATTTTGGTAAATACTTTGTTCCACCCAAACTATCCATTATGTCATCCATTCTTAGTGTAGGAAACCAATATTTCACTATTATCTTGTTGATTTCTCTGGAATCAGTACGCATTATCCACTCTCCATTCTTCTTAGGTGCTAATACAACTGGTACTGCACATGGACTCAAACTTTGAACCTTTCCGCAATAACTCTTGGACTTGTCGGTTAAGTTTCTTATTCTTGGTAGATGTCAACCAATGTGGTTCTTTATTTTGTAAAATAGCTCCAGGAATCATATCTATACAATGATCAATGCTTCTCTTCGGTGGCAAACCATTAGGTACATTATCAAAAATGATTTCTTTGTACTTGGTGAGTAATTTATCAACCTCTTCAAGAACACTATCTTCTGTCTTCTCACTCGGTTTGTTAGGAATCAAAGAAAAACACACATCACTCTTCTTCAAATCATTGGCAAACTTTCTTCCTTACATCAAACAAAATTTCACAGATATACAAACATTACATACAAATTCTTCAATCAAAGGTAACAAGATTTGTGTTCTCTCATCAACCCAAATAGTATATTTATGAAATCTCCCATCATATAAAACAAGTCTATCATATTTCCAAGGTCTATCCAACAAAATATGACAACAATCCATAAGCATAATGTCACACAACACCTTATCATAGTACTTTCCAATCTTCAAATTCACATAACATTTTTCACTTACCAATAGTGTATGCTCATCCTTGATCCATGAAATTTGATAGGGTCTTGAGTGTTTCAACCTTTCAACCTGGAACTTTGCAACCATTTCCTCAAATGCCAGATTGTCTGAGCTTCCACTGTCAATGATTACCTTTCACACTTTATCAGAAACTCTACATCTAGTCTTAAACAAGCTTTTCCTTACCAGATCTTCCATATTACTTTCACTCCATAATGATCTTCTAACCTTCATGTTATTTTCCTTCTCAAGTTCATTCAGTGAGTCTTCTTGCACCAAGGCATTTCTACTGCTACCAAATTTCTTTCTTGCATGTATACACTCAAATGACCTATGTCCTTCTCCACAATTGTAACAATCTCCTCAAAATCCACCTCTTCTATAGCCACCTCAGTAGTTACTGCCTCTTCCTCTAGAAGAACTTTCACATTTCCACTCGGTCTTGCCTTTATCCTGATTTTTTTAATTTATTGATCAAATCTACTATTTTTACCATAAGATCTACCTCTTCCTCTTTATCTTTGTTCATGTCTTTTTTTCATTTATCCTCAGCTTTCAAGGCAAACTAATAAGCTTCATCAATACTTTCCAATTTAACCAAACTGATTTCCTCTTGAATAGAAACTCTTAACCCATTCAGGTATCTAGCAATTCTTTCTACCTCATTCTCAACATGTCCAGATCTGATGTCTAATCTAGAGAATTCCTTAGTATATTCTTTTACCAATCTATCTTTCTACCTTAAACTTTGCATCCTCCTAACTAGGTTAATATGATAATCACAAGGTAGGAACTTGCCTTTCAATTTATTCACCATCTTATTCCATACCTTGATTTTGTCTTTACCTTTCCTCTTTTTGTCCAATTGTAGATGCTCCCACCATAAGGATGCATGAATTTTTAATTTTGTACTTGCAATTTTTACCTTCTTTTCCTCTGAAATATTTTCATATTCAAAATATTTTTCCATCTCGATTATCCAATCCATCAACTCATCTAAATCCAGCCTTCCATTGTATCTAGGAGGATTGAAATGCGGTGAAGCCTTCAAATTTGTTAATGCCTCAAAAGTATTTCTTCACCTTCATCCATCACAAGTACAAGTTTTGCTTTACCTTGTTCATCCTCGACTTCTTCATCACTAATATCATCAAGATGTCTTCCTCTGTGCTAGGCCATTTCAACAACTTCTAATCTAGCGATAATATGTCTTAGTATACCAGCTAAGCTGGATTTACATCTCGCCTCCCATGAACCATCTTGAAACCCTTTGCAAATATAGGTCATATCGCAATCTGCCATCTCACAACAAGATATCAACTAGGGCTTAAAAGAAGGAACCAGATCTAACCTCACTTTGATACCACCTAACACAAGGAGGACGGAGAGCAGGGCCAAAGACACATCTAACCACTAACCTACCTTGCAAATATACAATCACTCAGAAGCAACAACACAAGATAGGGAGAGGGAGAATGTAAAAAACTCATAGATTATTCATGATAAACTTTATACATGTTGGACTGTAAGGCCTTCTCGATTACAACCAGTACAATAGAATTCAATTACAAATAGTCCTCATACATGCAAGGATCCAACATCCAAATTTTATCTTCTATTTTTTTTCCAATCTAACTAATTGCCTAAGATCTATAGCATACTATTTTATTTATACAAGAGGCTACCAAATTGATTGGCTCATAAGATCCAACATTGGATAAAGAGATGACCAAATTTAGTTCCACATGCTTCCCAATGATTGATGCCATCATTAACTCCATGACCAAAATCAAATGCACAAGTCAGCCTCAACAACGATCCAAAATAAACCACTCAGTGAGCAAGATTACCCAGAAACAAAAAACCAACTCGGTGAATGATTGAAACAAGAAGCAACCAAGCCAACTCGGTGGAGACAAGAATACATCACCGATAGCTCAAAAGTAGCTATCGAGAACATCTAATAACTCTAACATATTTTTGGTGATACATGATTGCCAAGAACCCAAGATTCTCCTACATCATAATCCCATTACTTCTTCTAGGGATATACATATAGAGAGAATTAGGAATACAGGATTTCCAACCCTTTTTGATAAGTGGATAAAGATACTTCCATAGATCATCCCAATGAAGAAAGACATATTCATAAAAATAATTTTAAGCAATCAATAAAATCTCCTTTGGTATTGGTAAATGAAAATATAAATACTAATGTTGTTACTATGCTAGATGAGAATCTCATTTCAAAACTTTAGAATATTGCCTCGTGGGCTAATGTGGTTTTGTTTGAGGGTATAACTAATAAAGTGGTAGATACCATTGACAATGATTTGAGTTGGCTTCACAAATTTTTTATATTCCCATAATAGTTAATCCCTTTGATGCCATGACACTTGGTAAGATACAAATTGATGAGGATGTGGCAGCCTTAGGAAAATATGGTTCTTCTCCTTGTTTGGGGGGAACCCTTGAGGCTAATTATTCAATATACATTAATCACTTCCCTAAAATCTCCGTTATCTTTATATAAGAATCGTAGTAGAAAACCTAATAGTCTTTAAATCCAAATGGAGGTGAATGCTAGAATTCAATCTACACTTTTTTCTCCTATTCATTTAGGAAAGACAAAGAAAGATTTTAGTCCTCCAATTACAAGGGCATCAATCACCAAAAGAAATTTTCACTCAGAGTTCACTGCTAGGGGAACAATCTCCCAAAAGAAAACTTAAAGGAAGAGGGGAGGTGAATCTTCCCTCGGAGGAAAATTAGGATTACTACTTGGAATTTTAGGGGCTTAAATGCCCCTAAAAAGAGGCGTGTAATTAAACACCAAGTAGATTTGATTAAATTTGATATTGCTATGCTTCAAGAAACTAATTTGTCTTCCTTGAAAGTTGAGAACATTTTTGGCCATTGGAAAATGTTGAAGTACATATCACCTAGTTTTGGGGCTTTCAATGGTTAAAAAATATAATGGAATGATTTTTTTGTTGATGTCGTGTTTCTTTCTTCTCCCACTTACTAGATGGTGGTATTAGTCAAGAGCAAAATATCTCATATTAAATTTTGGTTGTTTAATATATATGACCCTATGAGCATATTGGATAAAAAGAACTTATGGGGTCATTTGTCTTTAATGTCTAATTCAATTCAAAATGAACTACATTTTTTTTGGGGACATTTCAACATAATTTTAAATAATAATCAAAATAATATGTGAGAAAGAAAATGGTATAGTTCCATCTAGTGAGGCTATTGCAAATTTTAATTTGATTGTCTTGAATAATAGTTTTCTTGTTCCTAAAAGTCGCTAATTTACCTAGACTTATAAAATATAGTGGTTTGTCAAATTGCAGGAAGATTAGACGAGTTTCTCATATCTCATAATTGGCTTTCTACTTATATGAACCTCTACTCGTCCATTTTACCTAATGATCATTTTTCATGTTTTATTTGATTTAATAGAGGATAGAGCCCCACAAAAATCTTCTTTTAAATTTGAACCTATCTGGTTCAAAGATTATTCATCCATTCCTATGCTTAGATATTAGTGGACTAATTCTCCCTTTATGGTTGGCTCTAGAATTCTTCAAATTTCTAAGAAATTGTAGTTCTTGAGATCTAAGATCAAGGAGTAGAATGTGAATCATTTCAAAAATATCTCTAAGGAGAAGCTTAGAATAGAGAATGAATTTGTTTTTATTAATGAAAAAAACATTAACACTAGTATGACTCATGATTCTTTCCTCTTAGAGAACTCTTTGAAAAATGAACTTGATGAAGTTTTATCAAGGGAAGAAATTTGTTGTAAACAAAAATCTAGAGAAATTTGGCTTAGAGATGGTGATAGGAATTTTAAAAAAATTCATGCCTCTACTAAGCAATGGAGACAGAGAAATAGAATTGTTAATATTGATAGTAGGGAAGATTTCTTGTTAGAAGACAATGAAGAAATTGGTATGGAAGCTATTATTTTTTTAAAGTGATTTCTGATAGTTGGGCCTACATCTCAAAAAGATTTTATTCTTGATGTTATTCCTCATTGTGTCTCTAATGTGAATAGTAATATGTTGATTGGGACATTAACTTTAGAAGAATTTAAAAATGTTGTATTTTCTATGGTTTTAAATAAATCTCTTGGCCCAGATGGGTATACTATTATGTTTTATCAAAAGTACTGGGACTTTTTGACCAAGGATATCTTAATTTCTTTGAAGGAGGCAAGGGAAAACAAAACCATTAGTAAAGAACTTGACAATACATCTATTGTTATCATTCCAAAAGTTGACAATGCTAAATATTTTTTGTATTTCAGGCTCATTTCCTTATGGAAAACCCCTGTATAAAATATTCACTAAATCTATATCCTTAATATTATCCAAAAAATGTACCAAAAATTATATCAGAAGGAAAAGGGGGTTTTTTTCCCTAAACATGAAATACTAGGTGGTTCCATTTTAGCTCATGAGATCCTACACTGTATTGCTTCAGAAAAGTAGGCACCCGTGATCCTTAAACTAGGTATGAGTAAAGCCTATGATAGAATTAATTGGAAATTTATGTTCTCAGTATTAGATAGTTTCAGCTTTGTCCACAGTTGGATTAAATGGATCTTTTCTTGCATAACTTCTACAATATTTTTTATTTTGATTAATGTTTCTCCTTGTGGATTTTTTCTACATCTAGGGGTATCAGGAAAGAGGATCCTCTTTCCCCTTTTATTTGTATCATACTGGTTGAAGGATTAAGTAGGGTTATTAAGGTTGAAAATCAAGAAGGTTTTTGGGAAGGAGTTAGGGTGTCAAACCTTAATGCAAATCACACTCATTTTTTGTTTGTTGGTGGTACCTTTCTTTTTGGGTAAGATACTATTAGGGAGTACATTGTAAATAAAGGATATTATTTTTTATTATTTGTAGGCCTCAAGGAAATTGGTTAGTTCCCACAAATTAAGAAAAATCCTCATGAATATCTCTCCTATGGAACAAAAAAGTCTTGTCAAGTTTTGGGGCTTTTTAGTTGTGCCTTTTCCTTATATGTGTTTGGGAATCCCCTTTTATGCTAGATCTAAAAAACATCAATTTTGGGATAAAATTTTGACCTCTATTTCTAATTGTGTTTTATCTTGGAAACATAAATGGCTCACTCTCTCATGTAAGATCATGTTGATTAAATCAATATTAAATGTCATACCAATTTATTTGATGACGATTCTAAATATGCCTAAAAAAATTGATTGATTTGTAATCTATTTTGAGATATTTTCTCTGATTTGATAATGTAACTAAGAAAAGAACTTGTCTTGGTTGCTTGGGACAAAGTTTTCCTTCCTAAACAATGTCAAGGTACTAGTATTATAGACTTGGGCTTACATAATAAATCTTTGGGCGCTAAATTGTTGTGGAGATTATATTAGAACCCTACTACTAAATGGGCTAGATTGATGATGTCCAAATATTTAGATCACCCTATAAGATGAAATTTTTACTATTGAACATTTATTGAAAGGTTCTAAAATTTGGAATTTTATTTCTTCGTGTAGAGATGGATTATTCCAACACATTTATCTTACTTGGTTCATAATGGACATAAGGCTTAGTTTTGGGAATATGCATGGAACGACCATACACTTTTAAACCAAATTAGGGACTAGTCTTTCTTAGAAATTTATTTGAAAAACCTTCGGGTAGTTCATGTCTTTGATTATCTGTATTTGGATAATCTTAGCCCTCCCTACTGCAAAATGGAAATATATTGAATTCTTGGACATTCCTATTCATCTTAAACAAGAATTTAGAAGGGAACTAGATAAAAGATTTGTTATTATTTCTCCTAAAGATGATTTGCTAATATGGACTAAATCTAAAACTGGTCAGTATTCTATCAAGGATGGATATGAGTCATTAATAAAGGAAAATATTTTTGAGGATTGGCCTGTAAAACTTCTTTGGGGTTTAGCTTGTCTTCCTAAAGCCAGGGCTTTAACTTGGCTTGCAATTAAACATAGAGCTCTTACGAGTATGATACTTGATAGATTAGGATTACTACTATCTTCCCATGTATTTGTTGTGGTTATTTTATGGAATCAATTAATTATTTATAATTTATTCTCTGTCCTATAGATATATAATGTTTGTGTTGGCTATTTTACAAGTTGGGTAGGTACTTTGCTCTAGGTCCACCCTTTTCAGATCTGATGACTATTTTCGAAGGTTGGTCCACCCTTTTCAGATCTTCATCTTTTTCTTGCATTTGAGAATTGAGCCCCTCTATAGTGATTTGGAATATATGGTTAGTACAAAATAATATGATTTTCAAAGGAAAGTCTACTTCATTGTCTAAGGTTCTTTTTTCTATCAAAAAATGTATATATGAAGTTTCTGAGTTACAATTACAAAAATGAGAATAATTTAAATTCATTTTCTTTTTGGGATGGTGAAATCATGAAAAAATGGCCTTTTATTAAGTCATTACCCCTCTAAGGATTTTTTATATCTCTTCCAAAAAGTGTATAAGGGATGATATCAAGTGATCTCCTCCTCCTGAAAATAAATTCAAATTAAATTTTGATGGAGTTTCTTGTGGCAACCCAGGTACTTCTAGGATTGACACTGTTATCAATGATAGTAACTGAATGATTATAAAATATTCTTGTAAAAAAACTTTGTGACTAATAATAAGGCCAAAATAGAAGCTATTATTCTAGGTATTGAATTGGAAATCTCTCTCAATATCAAAAACATCATTCTTGAAGGGGATTCAATGGTCATTTTTCACGATGTTTCGAATTAGAAAACTAGCAATTGGATGTTACAATATATGTTGGATAAAGTCCTAATGCAGATGGAATTTTTGAGATTCTATGATGGTTAATGTCTTGTTTATATTTATCTTGGGCTTTCATTTTTTGTATATCAAATTGCAATTTTCTTCTCAGTTTGGTTTTGTTTGTGTGGTTTTTTCTATTCTTCATTTATTTTAGTCATGGAGTATTGTGTTTCTCTCCCCCCAAAACACAAGGAGTTAGAATTGAATCTCTCTATAATACTGAAAGATTGTATTTGGTCTTTATCCTCAATTGTGTTCACATTGAAGATGTCATTAGAGAAATTACTGGTAAAACTACTTACATAATCATCCATATGTACTATTTAATTAAGTTGCATCACATTTCCTCACATATGTTATGGATTTACTTTTGGATATGGAAATTTTTTGTTCTATTTCTAGGAAATTTATGCATGCTTCACTCTATGATGAGGATATACTTGATCATTTTTGTCAAATTATAATCTTCATTCATTATTTTTTCTAATTGGTGGTTTCATTGATTTAAAAAAAAATTGTGGCTAACATTTAGATGTGTGAGCTTCTTTCTATTGTTAGGGAAGGTTTTTTTATCTAGTTCTTTCTAGGATTCCATTAAATATATTTGGAAGTGCTTGGAAGATGTTGCTCCTACCTTTGTTTCTTTTGTTGTGGATTGATTCTTGGGCCCTCATACCCTCCTTGGAAACCCTAAAGAAGGTGATGATAACATGCATTTGGTAGTTCCTCCAATTTAGGTTGTTGTCTTTTTGGATAATGGCTCTCAAGATCCTTTTCTTTGTTCTGATTCTACTTATGATATACAAGATTTCTCTCCTTCTACATTGACTACTGAGGATTACAGACCTTTGGATAAAATATTTGTCTCTAATGTAGAGTTGGGTTTTGTTGATTAGGTGGATACTCCTCCAGATGTAGACCCAAGCAATTGGTTTCATATCCCTTATTAGTTATCATATGTACTTATGTATATGGTTGGTTTTTCCTAACTTGGGGGTGGTGGGTGGTTTTTTTTCATAATTGGGATACGATTGTCTTTATGGTTGGGACTTATACTGTTAACTTCACATCTTGATTGATGTTTTGTTCTTAGGATGCCATATTTTGTATAACCTTTCTTATATTAATTAAACTAGTGAATTTAGTCACTTTTATCGAAAAAAAAAAAGCTCAAAAAAATACCAAAATAGGTTTCTAGGAAAAAGAGGGCTTATAGTGAGATTGATAAAGGGATGCTTCACCATTAATAGCTCATGATCTATATACTATATGGTGCAATTTTTATAGGATTATATAGGAATTAATTTGTATCAATGACCATCATTGTTTACCCTATACTCATCTTTCTCATAGTTCTAGTGTCTTCCCCTATTTTCCTCTATGCTTGTCATAGAAATTATATCACATCACATAAATATCATTGGTTTTTTTGTAATTTATTCATCACTACACATAAGAAAATTTATCTCTTGGGATTTTCCATCTCAGACCCTTCCTTATTACTAGTTGTATCAATGTCCTTACACCACTTTGAGAAAATAATTTGGGAAGATCTTCCATCATTCCTCATGCTATATAGTATCTCTACTATCTTCATTTTGCTTTCTATGTGGATTTTTAATATTATTTTCTCTTCAAAATAATATTGAAAGATGATAAAATTAATAATTGTGGTACAAGGAGTGGGCTATTTGTTTCCACCATTCAAAATACCCCACATTAATTTGCACCAACCTCCATGAAACTTAGGGTCGTTATAAAGATGTGTGTTTTATGATGAATGCAAAGAAGAGTGGTGATGAATTTTTCTCTATGAGGATTTATAATATGCTATGAGTTTGAAGTAGTCCAATAATAGAGATAGGAGTTTGTTTCTACATTTTTTTCTCTTCTATGTTGACCATGAGAAAGCTCATCTTTACAAGAAACCTCTTTGCCTTGTTTCCAAAGCTAGTGCTTAGCCTAAATATTAGGTCCATAATAACAACACCAAAGATTTACTTTAAATCATCATGCTCTTGATGCTATGACCAATGATATTCTATCTTAGGTGAATGAATCTTTATGTAGATTATTTTGTAAATATGAATTAATATTAATGGTCCATATTTTATATGGTGGATCACTACATTGTAGGGAAGGATGTTTCTTTAATGATTTAAAAAGGATCAGTAATCACATAAGCTATCATTTAAGAACTACTTTTGATAATTATTTATGTTCATAAGGATTGGAACCAAGATATTTTGCAAAGATATGTAAGTCCAATAATGCAATCACTCACCTTTGACTATTTTCATGTATTTTATTTTACATTTTAATCAAATAAAATATTTTTTTGCTATTTAATTTTGAAGACAGCTATCTAGTTAAGCCATATCATCAACTTAGAATGACTTAATGATCACATTTAAAATTTATTACTAGAAATTTGAAATTAATTATGATATACATGTATTTTATATTTCATATTTCATATTTCATAATATAATATAACAAAGTTAAATGTAACTGTCTATGTGTAGATAGATAGATATATTGTGTAACTCTATTATTTTAGAGTTTATGATAGCATGGATTTAAATGTTTTATGCATATAAAACAAATAAGGTAGAATGCTGAATATACCACGAGCAGTATGGAAACAAAATCCAACTACAATGCATTCGAAACTGCAAATATAATGAATGCTGAATAGATTTTTCAAGCAAATCTAAAAAATAAGAGGTTGAAACAGCTTAAAATAGTTGGAGAAATCAGAATAATATCATTTGCATTATTTTAGTGAGGAATCCGGGAGAGCAATAATTGTATGATAGTGAGGTAGACCCACGAACAGCCAAGTACAATCTGGTAATTACTATTGATTGATGAAAGACAACATTTCTTTGGTGATAGCAATGTAAACAATTATGCGTTTCAGTCAATAATTGGTATCTTCTACATTACATGAATTAATCCAAAATGATATTATAGGTGAGGCAGTCACGTTTCACATGGAAAGACATATATATATATATATATATAAGTGGTTCAAGTGCAAAGGAAAACGTGATAAGATTAAGTGACACCCACCACATATTATTCAATATAAATATTTATAGTGATCTAAGAAATCTATAGATTAGTTGGATTGTCATAAATTTTAATTTTAAATGTATTGTTATAAATATTTGATCTTGTTTTATTATCAATCAAAATCATTTTAATATTATGATATCTAAATTTAATAAATAAAGTCAGTATTTTGGGTTTGTCGTTTTTAATATCAAAAGTAATATATATTAGAATGTTTTTTTGAATAATTCTATTGAAAAAGTAATTTATCAGATATGAATGATTTATTGTTAACATGATTATTATTATGTTCTAAAACCAACACAAACATAAGATAAATACATTAGATTGTTTAGTGATCTTTTTTGGAACTTTCCTCAAAACATTTCTATATTTTTACATGCATGAATTTGATCCAGTGAAGAATAATAACTTTTTATTGGTAAGTTGCAAATCTGATTGAATTTTTTAAATCTAGTTATGCATTGCTAATCGTGTGCAATGAAACCCTAATTATAAAAAGTTGAGGTATCGCATGATATATAATTAGTGTAGGTATAGCTGAATTAGTTATTCTACACACTACAATATGACAAAGGATGAAATAATGGGAAAACCAAGAACTCTTGCATGTTGGATGATGTGGAAAATATGTGGCTTATATTTAATATAAAAGATAGTGTTAACATCAAGGTAACAAATAGAAGCATCAAAGGAGTATCACTAAATGTCATAATTCACGCTCTCTGAGGTATGACCATTGAATGAATAAAAGAAAAATAGAAAGAAAATACTAATATATAGATAAATGAATAGAGGAGTCTAGACTAACATATCATAGCATTCTAAAGAGTAAGAGACATGTGTACCAAATGATCTAAAGTCATACAAAAGCAAAGAAAATATACTCCTCAAAAGACATGCACATGTAAACAATACAAATAACATCCTAATTATAGTTTTGAAATATATGCATGCATCATAAAATATAACCCTAACAAGGAAAGCTTGACATGATATCAAATAAGGAAACACTATAGAAATACAAGCATTGGATATGAGATTATCATGAGAAGGGAAGAAATCACAATGAAAGAGAATATAGGGATTCTTGATAGAATACAATTATAACATAAATTAAAAAATTAAAAAATGATCATATTTGAAAACCAAGGTAAAAAGAAATGATCTATGCAACCAAAACACACTTGGGAGTGTAAGATCACTCCAGTTTACCAATTTATGTAAGGAAAATAAATTCTTCTAAAACAAATATCAAGGGTAGAGAAATTAATTGACAATAATAAATAAATAATTATTGACAGTAAAAGTATGGTAATGTGAAGCATTTGAATACCATAAAAAGGATTATAAGCCTTTATTTGGATGATTTTTTTCTCTATCCCTTAACCTCTTATAACTATTTGATGCAAAAAATCCCTTAAAATATCAAACTAGAAGTGATGTCTTGTACATGAAAGTTAGAAGATTGTAGAAAGTTGCACAAATCTAGGCTTTGCAATTGCTAAGTTGTAATAAGGGGGTACTAACTAGCATATATAGTTTTGAAAGGATTCTAAAAAGGTTTAAACATAATATAATTGTATACATAGGCATTGGACAAGTGCAAACAATATATATGTATAAATAGGCATTGGACAAGTGAAAATAATATATATGTATAAATAGGGGTCTTACATAGATAAAAATGGCACCAATATCCAAATGAGATATAGAAATAGAGAGTTAGAGTGAGACAAAGAGATAGAGATGGATAAATAGCTACAAAGTTAGAGGGGAGAAAGATATAGAGAGGTGTGTGTGTGTGTGTGTGTGTGTGTGTGTGTGTGTGTGTATAGAGAGAGAGAGAGAGAGAGAGAGAGAGAAATGATGATAGATTAAAATATATATAAAAGAATATAAAGAGAAGGAGAGAGATCGAGATGAATGGAGAGGGGTAGAGATAAAATAGGATAGGGAGAAAAACATAAATAAATGGTGAGAGAGAGAGAGAGAGAGAGAGAGAACTATCATTTTTCATGTTGTATCTTTTAAAATTATAAGATATCATTAAATTTAATTTATGTAAGGACCTGGAAATAATGTTTATCAAAGTATCTTGATAATATATTTTTTCATTATCTTAGCTCATGATGTTGCCCTATTTTGACCATATCATCATTAGAGTAAGTCCACATAAATGATATAAAAAATGGGGTGAAAAGTGGCCATTTTTTTCTCAAATTGACTAAACTTAAACTTGGATGAGTAATTTGAGATTCATGCACTCAAAATTTGAGGACACAAATAGAAAAATAATTTACTCTAAATCTCATTTTTAAACTACTCTTTTTTTCTTAAATAGTTAAGATTAAGATGATAAAGTTTTCCATGCCCACAAAAGTGTTCTTGTTTGTTCACTAGGATGTTTAACATGTATAGTGAAAACCTCACTTTCGTTTTGGTTGAGCTCAAAATTTTGAAAATTCTATTGGTGAACATATAGTAAAAGGTGAGTACTAGAAGTTATTTTTGTCATTTTTAATTGGACGTATATAATCTGTCATGGTTTTTCAAATTGGGTTCATCCTAAAAATCACATCGTTAAGTGTGTACATCACAAAAATTACACTAAAACAAAAAAATATAAAAAATTAATGTACAAAGAATGAAGAGTAGAACAATCCCATATATTTTAAAATTTTTTTATAATTATATTAAAATAAATAAAAATGTTCACACAGTATATCTAGGAAATAGATAAAAATTAGTAAAAGAAATTAAAAATATATATATTAATGCATTTCAAAATTTTTAAAATATGGTTTAAAAATTAATATGTGTGGGATTTGGTGGAAATTTAATTAAATGTCATTATGCAATGTGTAAACCTAATGATGTAAGTTGAGAATAATAATTGAAGGTCAAAAATACACGAAATGGAGGAAAATGAATAGTCCACACCTTTTGGCTTGTTATTTGAACCTATTTCAAATAGAAAAGGGTGTGAAAAATAAACTTGTTCTTTCTAAAATACAAAATGCACTCATCTGTTTTGTGGAGCATAAAACACACTCACATTTTTTGTTCCACAAAATGAAAGCACATTTTATGGAAGCTCAAATATATTTATAAATTAAAGAGATACAATATGCAACATGGCTTTTCTCTACTCTCTCTCCCTCTCTCCCTCTCTCTCTCTCTCTCCCTATTTGTCTCTACCTCTTCGCATATATCTTTATATTTCTCTCACTGTGTCTTAATGTATCTCTCCCTCTCTTTCTCAATCTCTTTATTCTCTCTCCTCATATCTCTTCATAATTCATTTCTCTCTCTACCCCTCTCTCTATGTTCTTCTATGTTTATCTCTCTTCTCCTCCCCCTCTCCTTTTATCTCTTTCTACTCTCTTTCACCGTTTATTAAACTTAGGATTAAAAGAAATTAAACAAGTTTCATGTAGTGGAAAACAAATATCTTTATAATAGTGTAGTTACAATAATAATTGTGATGTATTAAAATAACAATAATATTAATATTATTATTATTACTATTATTATTATTATTATTTGTTGGATTACGAGGAGGGAGGGGGCGAATCAGTGATCCTTGATTATTTGTACCTTAAAAACTATGTCTAATTCAACTTGGTGTTAACTCGGTTAGACACACTTCAATATTGAACAATAACAGTAAATTAACTTTATTAATCACCAATAACATTCATAGTAAACATTCAACACATATAACACTAGTATTCATAGAAATATTCTTCTGAGGTATGCTCGATTAAAAGCCAGATTGGTTAAAGATTACAATGCACATTGTTAAATGTGACCCTGTTAGGGGATTTGCCTTAGATTTGTTAAGATCTTCACCCTGTTAGGAGTGGGCTAGTTAAAGGTTTTCAAACACTCTTTTAGAATGTCACCTTTTGCAAGGATTTACAATAAGACTATTAGGTCCACTTAGTTAAGAGATTTTTATGATACAAATGTTAATAAGTAACAATATATAAATTGATCTAGAATTCTGCAACTACCTTTCGCATAATCAGATCCCTTGTGCACTCTTTGTCTTCACTTCATTCCTTCACTATCCACTGGCCTCAACAATCTCAGCTTTCTAATTCAGAATTCAACCTTTTCCTTCTTCACTGCATCAGTCGGTGACTCAATAACCCTTCAACTTCTCATCCTTTTCTTCATACAATTTCATCCTTTATATAGAATTTTTTTTATCTCTTAATCTCCTTTATTATATTTTCTTTTGATTAACCTTAGTCGTTCAATCATCTTCACAAACTAATTCAATGAATTTAAATCTTGGTTAAATGTTTTATCATCACCTTAGAACATGAACTTTCTTGGAACTTGTACCTTCTATTTTTGTCACTTAGATATATACCATAGATCATCACATTGAATTTTCCTGATCATAGATCTCTTTAACCAACTCTTCCTCATGATTAGAATCTTCCAGCTCATCATAGCTCATCATTAAATGTCATTTTGATCCTTGTATTTAATTTATGTTCCTTGCTCGGTGGCTAACTCTTTTCTTTCAACTAAATTTTGGTTGACTTCGCTCAGTAACTAAAACCTTCTACTCACTATCTTGAGTTCCTTTCTCTTTACCGAAACTTACTTTCCTTTTACTGAATGAATTTTTCTTGCTCAATAACCAAATTATTTTTCTTACCAACTTGAGTAATCTTCTTTATCAATTTGATATAATCAAATGTTTGGTATAAAATAATTATATCAACATAACCTTAACATTTTCTGATCTATATTAGCTGTCCAATTAAGTTCTTCATCTTCACATCATTTTACTTCTTCTTCTTTAACTAACTCAACTTATATCATACTCTGAATGATATGGAAACTCCATATAAATCAAAAGTTAATTTCTTGACATCAATGCAAAGATAATAACTGATCTAATCATTCTACAATCTTGTATACCTCTGATCTTAGTCAGTCTTCATCAACATCACCATCAATTATCATAACAATCTCCCTCTTTGGCATTGATGAAAACACTCACTATCAATTGATGATGGAAACACTTCATGACATACTCCCACTAAGATTTATCTTCTTTTATAATCAATTTCATATTTTGCCTCTTGTATATTCTCCCTCTTTGTAGTTAACAATAGAAATATTCATAATTAATAGCATACTCTCCCTCAATAGAATAATAATCAATAGCATATTCTCTCTCTTTGACAACAATGCCAAAGACACACTGATGCAAGTGTAGGGCCAATAGGGCCCAAACGATGGCACATCCTAATGATCCAAGCCTACTCAACACATGTAGAAGCAAACAACAACAATAGTGAGAGAGAGAATGTAGAAGCTTTCATATATTTTCATCAAATAGAATGATACATGTCAAGTTGTAAGGCCTTCCCGGTTAGGGCCAAATATTACAATGATTTATAGAAGTCCTCAGACATGTGAGGATCTACCAACAATCTCTAATCTTACTACCTTCTATCTTCTACTAAAATTGCCTCCCTAAACTACCACCAAACAACTACATTTATACAAGAGTCTACCGAACTGAGTCAGGCTTCAGATCCATAATCAATAGAAGGAATGGTTAGATCTAGGACCACACACTTTCCAATGATGGATTCCAACATTAAATCCATGACCCAACATAAATGCACAAGTCGGCCACAATAGAAACTAAAACTAAACCCGTAGGTGAGAAAAGATAACCAAGCAGCAGACAAGAAACACTGAGCACCCATGCAACAATCGACCGCCCAAGAGATAACTGACCACACTTGGTAACCAAAGGAAACTGACCAACTACCGACCAACTCGGTCAAAGCAGAAACCAAGCAACACAGACAAACTCCAAAATGTTTTTGGTGACATAGGATTGCCAAGGACCCAAGATGCTCCTCCATCAGACACCTGGGGTTATTTTGAAATGATTCTCTGGATCATTTGGTAGGTCTGGTCAAAATTGCATCCAACTTAGATTGAGAAATCCAAGAACTTTCTTCCATCAGTCTATTCTTCCACTTTACTAGATATTCCGTATACTATTTTTCTCTTGTGCTCTTGCCAACTCTTTCCTTCAAAATTTGTTCAACTTCTTCATTCTGGTTCTTAGGATACTCTATCAGTGCTGTCACTTCTTCATCAGGTTCATGATACTCATACAAATCAACAATGTTGAAAATAGGTAATATGTCCATGTCATCAGGTAACTCAATCTCATATGCATTTCCAGAGTCAAATTTCTTCAAAATCTTGCAAGGTCCAAACTTTTTCATCTTCAACTTCCCATATGTTCCAATAGGAAATTGGCCTTTCTTCAAATGAGCCATCACTTCATCACCAACATCAAAAATCTTATGTCTTCTTGATCTATCAACTCTTTCTTTATATTTCTGATTACTGTCTTCCATCTTTAGCTTCACATATGCATGCAATGTCTTCATATACTTAGCAAATTTCACTCCTTCAACACTTCTCTTATTTTCACCAACAATGTCTCTCAAATCACATATACCTCTCAGCTGTGTGCCATTCACAATATCAAATGGTATCTTTCCAGTACTCCTATTTACTGAATTAGTTTATGTAAACTCTTCTTGTACCAACACAGAATCCCAATTACTTGGTGTGTCTCCAACTAAACATCTCAAAAGATTTCCCAAACTTTTATTCATAACTTCAATCTATCCATTAGTTTGTGGGTGAAATGTAGAACTATATTTCAACTTAGTGCCAAATTTCTTCCAAAGGGTTTTCCAAAAGTATCCAACAAATTTACTATTTGGATCAGAGATAATACTCCTCGGTAATCCATGCAATCTGACAATTTCCTTGAAGAAAAGATCTTTTATATGTACTACATCTGATGTCTTTCTACATTGTATAAAATGTGCCATCTTAGAAAATATATCCACAACAACAAATATAGAATCATTACCTCTTACTGTCTTCAGTAAGCTAAGAACAAAGTCCATACTGATGTCAATCCAAGGTTTCTCAAGTACAACAATAAGTACATACAATCTAGTATTCTAACTTACTCCTTTTGCAACTTGACAAATTCCATAACTTTTCACAAATTTCTAAACATCTTTATACAACTGCGGCCAATAGTACTTCTCCTTAAGCAAATTACATGTTTTATCAATGCCAAATTGTCTAGCCAAACCACTACTATGCTTCTTCTTTATGAAATTAGATATCATTACTCCTCTCGATGTACACAACTGAATACCTTTAAACAACATACCTTCCTAAATAAAATATTCATCCCATTTAGTATCTTGTTGATCTTGAATAGGTGCTTTGGACTTTCTCCATGACTCAAAAAAATCAGGGTCAAACTCATAAGAATCTCTCATCTCATAAAAACCAAGAACTTCAATTTTCATCTTGGTCATCAAAGATCTTCTTATACTCAATGCATTAGCAACTCAGTTAGTGATTCCACTCTTATGCTTTATCACAAATGTGTAACTCTGCAAATACTCAACCCATTTCATATGTCTCTGATTCAACTTATTTTGACTACCCAAATATTGTAAAGCCTTATGATCGGTATACAACACAAATTCACTCAATATCAAATAATGTCTCCATTTCTTCAGTGCTTGAAAAATAGCATAGAATTCTTGATCATACACTGAATGTTTCCTTCTAGCATCATTCAAATTTTCACTAAAGAAAGCAACAGGTTTACCTTCTTGACTCAACACAACTCCAATTGCACTTCCACTTGCATCACATTCCACTTGAAATACTTTAATAAAATCAGGTAATGCCAAAATAGGTAATTCAACAACCTTCTACTTCAGATTCTCAAAACTTTTATCAGCTCCATGTGTCCACTTGAATTCTCTTTTGTCTCCTCTCATAGTTTCAGTCATAGCATTACAAATTGAACTAAAATTCCTTATGAACTTTTGGTAAAAACTTGCCAAACCATGAAATGATCTTACCTCAATAGCATTCATAGGTGTAGGCCAATTCAAAATAGCTTCAACCTTTTCAAGATCCATCTTCAAACCATCAGCTGAAATAACAAATCCCAAATACACAATCTCCTCTTTCATGAATGAACACTTTTTTAGATTTATCAGCAACTTTTCTTCTTTCAATCTCTGCAAAACTTATCTAACATGCAACAAATGTTCTTCTCTGGTCTTACTGAATATCAGAATATCATCAAGATATACAATCACAAACTTACCCAAGAATTTCTTCAAAACTTCATTCATTAGCCTCATAAAAGTACTCGGTGCATTAGTTAAACCAAAAGGCATAACCAACCACTCATACAAACCTTCTTTTGTCTTGAAAGAAGTCTTCCATTCATCACCTTCTCTGATTCTGATATGATGATACCCACTTTTCAAATCAATTTTGGTGAAATACTTTTCTCCAGTCAAACTATCCATTATGTCATCCATTCTCGGTATAGGAAACCTATACTTCACTATTATCTGATTGATTGCTCTGGAATCAGTACATATTTTCCTTTCTCCATTATTTTTAGGTGCCAATATAGTAGGTACTACATAAGGACTCAAACTTTCTCTGGTCAAACCTTTCTCTAGCAACTCAAGAATCTGTCAGTTCAATTCTTGATTCTCGGTAGGTGTCAACTAATGAGGTGCCTTATTTGGTAAACTAGCTCCATGGATTAGATCCATACAATGATCAATGCTTCTTTTTGGTGGAAAACCATCAAGTACATTATTAGAAATGATATCACTATACTCGATGAGTAATGTATCAATATCCTCCGGGACATTATCCTCTATTTTCTTACTCGGCTTGTTGGGAATCATAGCAAAACATACATCATTCTTCTTCAAAGAGTTAACAAAATTTCTTCCCTCCATCAAAAAAACTTTCATAGATGTGCAAACATTACTAACAGGTTCTTCCATCAATGGTAACAAGATTTGTTTCTTTCCATCAACCACAATAGTATACTTATGCAATCTCCCATCATATATAGCATGTCTATCATATTTCCAAGGTCTACCCAAAAAAATATGACAATAATCCATAGGCATGATATCACACAACACCTTATCATAGTACTTTCCAATCTTCAAATTCACATAACATTGTTCACTTACCAAGAGTGTATGCTCATCTTTAATCCATGAAATCTGATAGGGCTTCAGATGTACCAACCTCTCCAACTGTAACTTTGTGACCATCTCTTCAGATTCCAGATTCTCCGAGCTACCACTATCAATGATTACCTTCCAAACTTTATCAAAAACTCTACATCTAGTCTTGAACAAAGTTTTCCTTACCGGATCTTCCTTTTTGCTTTCATACCATAGTGCTCTTCTTACCATCAAGTTATTTTCCTTCTCAGGTTCATTCAGTAACTCTTCTTGCACCAAAGCATTTATACTACTACAAACCTTCTTAGTAGCATGTGTACATTCAAAATATCTATGTCCTTCTCCACAATTGTAACAAGTTCCTTAGAAACTTCCTCTTCTATAAGCTCCTTGATAGTTACTATGTCTACCTCTAGATGAACTTTCACCTTTCCACTCGGTCTTGCCTTTGTCCAGATTTGTCTTTTCTGGTTCAAATATACCATTTTCACCATTAGATCCACCTCTTCCTCTAGGAAATCTACCACCTCGACCTCTCTATCTTTTCTCATGTCTCTTGTTCAATTTCTCCTTGGCCTTCAATGCAAATTGATAAGCCTCTTCAATGTTCTCCAACTTGACCATACTAATTTCCTCTTGGATGGAAACTCTCAAACCATTCAATTATCTACCAATTCTTTCCACATCATCTTCATGATGTCTAGATCTGATATCTAATCTATAGAATTCCTCAGTATATTCCTTTACCGAGCTATCTTTCTACCTTAAACTTTGCATTCGCCAAACTAGGTTAATCTGATAATCACAAGGTAAGAACTTTCCTTTCAATTTATTCACCATTTTATTCCATGCCTTGATTTTTTATTTTCCTTTCCTCTTCCTATCCAATTGAAAATGTTCCCACCATAAGGATTCATGACTTTTCAACTTTGTGCTTGCAATCTTCACCTTCTTGTCTTCAGGAATGTTTTCATACTCAAAATACTTTTCCATCTCGATGATCCAGTCCACCAATTCATCAGAATCTAGCTTTCCACCATACTCAGGAGGATTGAAATGTGGTGTTGACTTCAGACTTTTCAAAGTCTTCAAAAATATTTCTTCACCTTGATCCATAATAGGTGTAGGTTCTGCATTTGCCTGTTCTTCCTCAACTTCATCATCACTAACATCTTCAAGATGTCTGCCTCTTCTCTGGGCTGTTTCAAAAACTTCTAACCTAACAACAATCTACCTTAGCATATCTGTCAATCTTGGATTTGTATCTCACCTCCCACAAACCATCTTGACAACCCTCTGCAATTGCAGGTTAGATCACAATCTACTACCCCACAACAATCAACTAGGGCTTCAAGAGGAGCCTACAAACCTAGATCTACATACCTAGATCAAGATCTAACCTCACTCTGATACCACTTGGTGCAAGGGCAGGGGCCAAATAATGGCACATCCTAATGATCTATGCATGCTCAATACATGTGGAAGAAAATAAACAACAACAGTGAGAGAGAGAATGTAAAAGCTTTCATATATTTTCATCAAATAGAATGATACATGTTGGAATGTAATGCCTTCCTAGTTAGGGCTAGATATTACAATGATTTACAAAAGTCCTCAAACATGTGAGGATCTACCAAAAATCTCTAATCTTACTACCTTCTATCTTCTACTAAAACTGCCTCCCTAAACTACCACCAAACAACTACATTTATACAAGAGTCTACCGAACTAAGTCAGCCTTCAGATCCATAATCAATAGAAGGAACAGTCAAATTTTTGACCACACACTTCCCAAAGATGGATTCCAACATTAAATCTATGACCCAACATAAATGCACAAGTCAGCCACAATAGAAACTAAAACTAAACCCGTCGGTGAGCAAAGATAACTAAGCAGTAGACAAGAAATGTCAAGCGCCAATGCAACAATCGACTGCCTAGGAGATAACCAACCACACTTGGTAACCAAAAGAAATTGACCAACTACTAACCAACTCTGTCAAAGAAAAAATCGAGCAACACAAACAAACTCCAAAATGTTTTTGGTGACACAGGATTTCCAAGGACCCAAGATGCTCCTGCATCACACATACTCCTCAAAAATTTGTTCAGATAGTGAATCATAACTCAAATGTACTAATTTCTCATTTCATACATAAACATCCTACACAACTTCAGGCATCACCCAAAGAGTGAACACTAGCATCAATTCACAAAATAGATATTCTCAAGAAAATTTGGATTGATGCATCATGCATCTTTCCTTAGTGAATATTGGATAGGGGGAGAACCCCTAATTTACCTCTGAGATACTCAAAATCATCTTTCAATAGTGGTTTGGTGAATATATCTTCTATCTTCTCCTTTGAATTCACATACTCCAATATCACATTCTTGTCTTGAACTTGTTCTCTCAAGTAATGATACTTGATAGAAATTTTCTTTGTCTTTGAATGCATCACGAGATTCTTTGACATGTTAATAGTTCTAGTATTATCAAAGTAAATAGTAACTAGATCAGTAATCTCCTCTTGCATACCTTCAAGCAATTGTTTGATATATCTTCTATCTTCTCCTTTGAATTCACATACTCCAATATCACATTCTTGTCTTGAACTTGTTCTCTCAAGTAATGATACTTGATAGAAATTTTCTTTGTCTTTGAATGCATCATGGGATTCTTTGACATGTTAATATTACTAGTATTATCAAAGTAAATAGTAACTAGATCAATAATCTCCTCTTGCATACCTTCAAGCAATTGTTTGATCCACATAATTTTTGAATAATTCATAGCTGCAACAACATGCTTAGCTTCGACAGTAGACTATGAAATACAAATTTGTTTCTTGCGTAACCATGTCACTAATCTTTCCCCTATAAAGAAAGCTCCACCACTTGTACTTTTTCTATCATCAATGTTTCTAGCCCAATCAACATCAGTATACACCTTTAGATCAAAATCTCCCCCTTTCTTTTATAGTAGACCGAAATCTTTAGTCCATTTTAGATATATAAATATTCTTTTGACTGCAATCATGTGTGTTTCCTTTGGATTGGTAGAAAATATTACAATAATACTAACAAAATGAGAAATATTAGGCTACTATGTAAAATATAATATAGCTTACCAATCATTGATCGATAGAGTTTTTCATTTACTTTCTTTGTCTCATCTTCCTTTGAAAATTTACAACCAGTAGCCATTGGTGTATCAACCAGTTTTGACTCTTCTATAGTGAATGTCTTTAGGATCTCCTTAATATATTTTGACTCTGTGATGTAGATCCCATCTTTAACTTGTTGAATATGTAGTCCAATAAATAATTTTATCTCTCCTATCATGGACATCTCAAATTCCTTTCTCATCTCTTCAATAAATGATTTAGACATGGACTCATTTCCTTCAAATATAATATCATCAACAAAAATTTCAGTAATCAAAATCTTATTAGTACCATCACATTTCAGATACAAATTGTTGTCAATTTTCCTTTGAAATCCAATCCTGATTAAATATGAGTGTATTCTTTCATACCATGCTCATGGTGGTTGCTTCAAACCATATAGTGCCTTGTGTAGTTTTCATACTATGTCCTTATTAGAATTCTCAACAAATCCTTCAAGTTTTTCAATGTAAACTTCTTCAAGAATTCCATTTAAAAATATAGACTTGACATCCATTTGATATACTTTGAATCCTTTATAGGCAACATATACAAGTAAAATTCTTACACCTTCTAATCTAGCAACAAGGGAAAATGTCTCACCATAGTCAGTACCTTTTCCTTGTGCATACCCTTTGCAGACCAATCTTGCTTTATTTCTGATTAAATCTCTATTCTCATTTAGTTTATTCCTAAAAATCCACTTTGTACCAAAAAAAATTCTTTCCCTTGGGTCTCAGTACCAATGATCAAGTATTATTCTTTTCAATATGATCAATCTCTTCTTTCATTTCTTTTACCCAATCTTCATTTCCAGGTGCATCCTTAACTGGTCTTGGCTCAAATTCATAAATCAAACATGTATTATCTTTCAACTTACTTCCTGTCACAACTCCTACATTCTTGTCTCCAATATTTTTTCTTGATGAGTGGTGGATTCTCACATATTTTGCTAAAATAGGCTCGATAAACTATTCTTCATCTTTTTCATCTCTCGATGGAGGCTCAACTTTCTCATTGGTTTCTTCTTATAGCTCAAGTAAAATACCAGAAATTCCTTCCTGTACATATATAAATCTTTGATAATCTTCTAGTTCCTTTTATTTATCTTCTTAATTTCTTTCTACAAATTCATCTATCCTCACATTTGCACTTTCCATAATTTTTTTAGTATCCTTATTCAGACATTTATAAGCTTTTCTCTTTGTGGAGTATCCTAGGAATATACCTTCATCTCCTTTAGAGTCAAACTTTCCATTCCTAGTATCTTTCAGTATGTAAAACTTACTTCAAAAATTTTTTAAGTAGCTAACATTCGGTGCATGCCCATACCAGAGTTCATAAGGGGTTTTGTTCATACATTTCTTCAATTTTACTCTATTGAGAGTGTAGACAACAATACTAATGGCTTCTCTCCAGAATTCATTTTCAGCCTCTTTTTCAATCAACAATGTTTTAGCACAATCAACTATTGATCTATTTTTTCTTTTAGCTTTTCCATTTTGTTGTGGATTCCTCGGTGCAGATACTTGTCCTTTAATTCCATTCTCATTGCAGAAGATAGTAAATTCATTAAAGATAAATTCACCTCCTTTATTTGATCTTTAAAATTTCATCTTTTTACCTATTTCCTTCTCAAATCTTTCCTTATACCATTTAAACATTTGGAATGCATCAGGATTTTCTTTTAAAAATATTACCGACATCATCCTTGAGTAGTCCTCAACAAAAAAAATTAAATATCGATCACCATAATAACTTTTTATTCTCATAGGACCATATAGATCTGTATGAACTAATTCCAAAATACTATTAGATGAGTAAGACTTGTTTGAGAAACTTGATTTTGTCATCTTACCAATCTGGCATTCCTTACAAATCACTTTATCAAGTTTTCTCAATCTTGGTAAACCTTTGACTCTATTGTTTTTTCTCACCTTAATTAAGTTGTTAAAATTCACATGACATAATCTTTTGTGCCATAGCCATACATCCTCAACTTTAACAAACAAGAAAATTTTTGTAGCAGTATTAAGGTAGAATAGGTACCTTTAGATTATTCACCGGTTCCAATCAAATCTCCATCAGCACCATAGATCTTCACTTTTCTATTTTGAAACTCCAGTCGGTGACCAATGTTGTTTAATTGTGCAACACTCAAAATGTTGTATTTTAGTCCTTGAACCCAATAAGAATGATCACATTTGATATTTTCATTCATCATAATGGATCCCTTTCCTTGTATAGAACATGGAGAATCATTCCCAAATCTAAAAAATCCTCCATCATATTCTTCTAAATTTTCAAACTTATCAATGTCGCTAGTCATATGATATCACAAATTCATCAGTTACTCCTTCCTCAGTTAGGGAGCATGATTGCTTTCCTTTATCCTTGAAATATCTAAACCTTCGGTATTGATTCTCCTTCTTATCACTTTTATCATTCCTGTCATTGTCAGGACACCTAGATATTCCAATGTAACCAATCTTGTTGCAATTAAATTAAAAAAATTTAGAGGCAATTTACCTTTATACTATCCTTTTCCTCTCAATGGCCTCTTTTCTAGTAGTGCTTCCAATTCTTCTTGTTCTTTTTCTTCATTTAGAATGTTGTCATAGTCACTTCCACATGAGCAATTGTGATTCTCTCTTTCTCTTCTTGAATTACCAATGCTTAAAGATGATTTGAAAGCTATTTCAATAGTTGGTAAACTATTATCATAATTATTAAGTTCAAATGCAATTAACTTATCGATCAAGGCATCAAGAGTAACAGTATTATTAGGTATGGATCTTAGTTCTTGAATAGAAAAGACTCGAATATCATACTTGGATGAAAGAGTTCTAAGAATTTTTCTTACCACTTCTTCTCTAGTTAATGTTCCACAACACCTTTGATAGCACTTACCACTTCCTTAAGTTTGAAACTATATTGTGCAATGTTCTCTTCATATTTCATTTTCATCTCATCAAGTTTTCCTCTGACACTATTAACCTTTTCTCTTTGTACATGCAGATCAATTGCATAAACAAGTACCAACTTATCCCACATCTCTTTTGCAATAATACAGTCCTTAATGTCATTGAATTTAGCATCAGTTAGGGAGAAAGAAATTTAAATCATTTCAAGTTGTGTTCTTTCTTTTCTCTCATCTGAGAAAATTTCATAGGTCCAAGAGGTGGTGGAGTGTAATCATTATCCAAATGGTTAAGTGTGTATTCTCCAATTTCATATAAGTATAACCTCATCCTTCTTTTCCATGTAGAGAAACTCTCCTTGTTCAACTTAGGTAGTTCTCTCGTATACATCTTTGGCTCTTTTACTCAAGTATTTCAAACTTATCCCTTTAGAGTACTCCTCTCTTATACGAACTGTTGGATTATGGAGAGGTGGGTTGAATCAATAATCCTTGATTCTCTATACCTTAAAAACTTTCTCATACTCAACTCAATGTTAGCTCGGTCAGACACACTTCAATATTAACCAATAATAGTAAATTAATTTTTTTAATCAAAAATAACATTCACAATAAATATTCAACACATATAACACCAGTATTTAATGTGGAAACCTAATTTGGGAAAAACCACTATGGAAATTGTCACCCACTAAAGAAATACTCTTTTGAAGTATGCTCGATTAAAAGACAATCTATTTAAAGATTACAATACACATTGTTAAGTGTGAACCTATTAGGGGATTTTCCTTAGATCTTTTAGGATCTTCACCATATTAGGAGTGGCCTGGTTAAAGGTCTTCAAACACTCTTTCAAAATGTCACCTTTTACAAGGATTTACAATAAGACTGTAAGGTCCACTTAGTTAGGATATATTTCTGATACAAATGTTAATAAGTAAACATATAAATTGATCTATAAATATACAACTACCTTTTGCATAATCAGATCCCTTGTGTGCTCTTTTTCTTCACTTCATTCCTTCACTATCCACTAACTTCAACACTTCAACAATCTTAGCTTTCTAACTCATAATTCAACCTTTTTCTTCTTCACTGCATCAGTCGATGAGTCAACAACCCTTCAACTTTCCAGCCTTTTCTTCATACAATTTCATCCTTTATATAGACTTTATTTTTCCTCTTAATCTCCTTTATTACTTTTTATTTTGATTAATCACAACCATTTGATCATCTTCATAAACTAATTCAATGAATTTAGATCTTGGTTAAATGTTTTATCATCACCTCAAAACTTGAACTTTCTTGGAAACCTTCTCTTTTTTCTGCTAAGATCTGTACCATAGATCATCACCTTGAATTTTCCTAACCGTAGATATCTTTAACTAACTCTTACTCATCATCAAAATATTTTAGCTCATCATTAAATGTCATTCTAGTCCTTGTATTTAATTTATGTTCCTTGCTCGGTGGCTAACTCTTTTATTTTAACTGAATTTCGGTTGACTTCTCTCGGTAACTAAGACCTTCTACTCGGTGTCTTGAGTTCATTTCTCTTTAATGAAACTCACTTTCCTTTTATCAAATGAATTTTTTCTTCTCAGTAACCAAACTATTTTTCTTACCAACTTGACTAATCTTCTTTACTGACTTGATATAATCAATTGTTTGGTAGAAAAAAATTATATCAACATAACCTTAACATTGTTTGATTTGCATCAGCTACCCAATCAAGTTCTTCATCTTCACAAAATTTCACTTAATTTTCTTCTTGAACTCACTCAACTTATATCATACTCTGAATGATATGGCAACTCAATATAAATAAAAAATTAATTGTTTGACATCAATGACAAGATAATAACTAATCTAATCATTCTACAATCTTGTATACCTATGATCTTAGTTGGTCTTCATCATCATAAACATTAGTTATAGTAACAATTATTATTATTATTATTATGATTAAGGGATGACCTCTATGTATGAATTTTTTGGTTTGTGGATCACTTGGGCTTTAATTTTATATTTATTTTTATCAAAGATGAAAAATATGTTTATAAAAAGGAATAATAGGCTTTAGGACCAATGTTAGCCTCTGAAAAGATTCTCAAAACCTTGTTGGAGGCTAAATACTATTTATTAACTCTCTTAGCTCTCTATATCATTAACACAACTTTTGTGCACTTACTAATTTTTTAATTCCTAACACACATTTGACATGGTTGATAACAATGCATGCACTAGTAGAAAATAATTCCCATCATTCTTCCATGATTGAGAACTATGATCATGACAACCATTAATATTAGAAATTCCATTATCCATATGTTTAAGATTCAAGAAATCATTTTTTATAGAATGTAACAAAGTTCAAGGCTCAAATAGTATTTAGGAACCATATTGGGTGAGAGTATAAATGAGTATGGGAAAGTAAAGGTCAAAATTATGTTTTTGTAAGATATAAGTTATATAAAATAATATAATATTCATATATTATATACTATAATATATCTTAAATAAATTTTTCCTTAAACTTATTATTTTTTATAAATAAATGATTATAAAAATAGAATTTTAAATTTAAATCCAATGAGTGAAGGTGGATGGATGGTGAAGGATGAAGGTTTTTGTAGTGGCTAGGGCACATGTGCCCTAGCTTGTTCCACTATTCTCTACATGTGGGGGGTGTTTGAAATCATCCAAGGGTTGGAGATTGGAGGGATGGGGGTTCCTCCTCCCCCCTCACTTTTTTTTTTCTTTCAGGGTGTTTATAGTGCTAGGAGGATCTATCATAGTTGGTGATAATGTTTGGAGTTGTAGGCACTAAACTAGGGCTAGGTTGGTCATCTTGAAAAAATAATTATTTTGTATGGAGGAGAACGGTATCTCTCTATGACCTTTATTTTTTGAAAGCATGGATGCAACAAAGCCTACTAAATCCATGTGTGTGGATACTATGGGGAATTCAAGTAAAATATTGGTGGGATTGGATCTTCTTTGGAGACAAGGGCTCCAAAGGTTAAGAAGATGAATGGGTGTTTACATAGGAGTTTGGATTTCCTTGTTTTGGCTATCCAACCTAAAATGATCTTAGATGATGTTACATACTAGAGTAATCATGCCCTTATCTGCAATTTTATGGGTCTAAGACTCTCTATGTTGATGCTAGAATCATGGGCTCATAGAATTTGGAACACAAAAGAGGACATCTAGATTATGTTGGTTGCTAATAACTATTTCATGGTAATATTTACATGCATGAAAGATCTTAATAGGGATTTTGAGGGAGGTCCTTATTTCTTCAATCAGGTTGGGATTTTTATCATGTCATCACATGTAGAATTTAATGCAGCTGAAGAGATCCCTTAAAAATTTCTTGTGTGGGTTTTCCTCCCTAGGCTCCCACTTTAATTTTGGAGAGAGGATATTCTTCATTCGATTACTCTCCTTCTTGGTAAGCCTATGGGATTTTCTACTTAAAATCAAGTTAAAAAGGTAATTTCTTATGATCACATCTATGTTGAGATTGATTTAAATAACTATTTTTCATATTTTGTAGAGATTCATCTTGGATCCTCTTATTGGGTTCAATAGATTGATTATGAGACACTTCCTTTTAAATGTTGTATATGCCATGAATATGGCCATTCACAAAGGAAATATCCTAGGTTCATTCTAGATATTGTTACAAGTAGTGCTCTTGTAGGTCTAGTCCCTAAGAATGACAAGAGAAAGGCTTCTTTGGTGGAAGCTGATACAGGAAAGGAAGGCTTTGTGCCTATCAAACCTCAAAATAAGGGGAGAGGGAAAATAAGAACAGTGAAAGATAGACAGTATGATGATAAATTCAACCCGTTCAAGGATTTGGAAGGTTTAATCTAGGATGAGGGAATACCGATTGAGATGTTCTTGTGTTTTGAACCTTTGGGAATGGATCTTTCAGAAGATGGTGAGAATATTAAAAAGTAGTTGGCCTTGGATGAAAGATACGAGGGGGAGATGGATAAAAAATCACCCTCTTAACCACTCATAGTTTCTAATTCTATTGAATCTCTTGTTAGACATAATGTTGACATGCAACAAGTTCCACATTTAGCTTTTGTGAAAGAGAAATCAGATCTAAGTAAAAGTAGTGGATCTTCTCATGCCTTGAATTTTCTTTAGAAATCCCTTAAGAAGAGTTACTTGGAGAATTCCTCAAAATTAGGTTGTAAGCCAAACCAAGTGAAAATTAAGTTTATGGGTAAGACTTAGATTGAATCTAGGTCAATGAATACTATTGACTCTCATTTCTCTCAATCTCATAAATGATTGTTATTTCATGCAATGTGAGGGGTATGAATAACATCCCTAGACAAAAGGTTATTTGTGATTTAATTTAATTTCATTCTCCATATATATTTTTTATTCAAGAAACCAAGTTAATCATGGATTGTTTGCTTAATAAAGCCCCTAGAATCTAGTCTTGTGGCATGTCCTAGTGTTTTTGGTTTCATGATAATTTTGTGGGTATTTCTTTCTTTTGGAACCCAATGAAGTTGATTCCTCTATGGTAGATCTCAAGCCACACCTCCATTTCTATTGTTTCTTCTACTTTGGATTCTAGGGAGACATGCCCTTTCACTAATGTCTATTCCACTACTAATCTCTTTAGTAAGGCACAACTATGGAGTCACATTATATATGTGTGCTCTTTGATGCCCCTTCTTCCATGGATTGTTACTAGCGATTTTAATGTAGTCTCTAGTTTAGAGGAGAAAATAGGAGGGCTAACCTAGTTAGACAAGTATTATAATATCCTTCAAGATAACATTGCTTTCTTGAACTTAATTGATGTGAAATTACTTACTATAATTTTTACCCAAAACAATAGGAGGAGTGGAGAGGAGGCTATTTATGAAAGGCTTGATAGATATATTTTATCATGTTGTTAGTTTGGGGACAAGTGGATTACCACCTTTGAGATATTGGATTGGAGAGGTTCTAATTACTAGCCTATCAAACTCTACTAATTCCTTCAAGATCTCAAAAAATCCCTATTTCAAATTCCATCTTATGTGGTTGTAAGACCTCTCTCTTCAGAACTTGGTATCTTATTAATGGAAGGGAAACCTTCACATGGTAGGGCTATGTATTCCTTTGTTAGAATATTTTATTATGTGAAGTATAATCTCAAAATACAAAGAAAATAGTTCTTTGTGAATCTTAATTACAACATGATACTAGCCCAATCCAAGTTAGATGTTATTATTCAGATGATTTTTTATCAAGGAATCACCCCATAGTTAAGTAGAGAGAAGTCTATAGCTATAAAGGATTTGGAAGAGTGGGAATTGTGGGAGGAGATTTTTTGGAAATAGAAATCTCATATTGGATGGCCCCAAGAGGTGGATAAGAACAATAATTTTTTTATAGTTATTTCAAGGCTAGAAGGATGAGTAATTGTATCTCCTATCTCATGACTTCAAATGGTGTCCAAATTTGTTCCTTGGGAGAGATCTCTAGGGATGTCTCTCAATACTTTTCTTCTTTGGTCATGTGGAACAAGAATAAAGACTCATTTTGGATTGCATTTCATCGATAGTCTCTAATGAGATGAATGATGCTCTTATTTGGCCCATCTTGATGCAAGAATTGGAGGAAGTAGTGTTTCATATGAAAAAGTAAAGCACTTGATCGTAATGTCTTTCTAATTGAATTTTATTAGGAATTATAGGAAGTTATCAAATTTGATATGTCTATTGGTTCAAGAATTTCATAGAAATAAATAGATGTTGAGAACCCTAGATTCTAAATTTTTGGCCCATATCCAAAAGAAAGAGGATGTAAAGAAGCTGGATCAATTTAGACCCAATGCACTGTGTAATGTGGCTTACAAAATTAACACTAAATTAATTATGGAAAGGCTTAAGATGTACCTCAATTCTTTAATTTCTAAGGAGCATGGTGGTTTTCTTAAAGGTAAACATATTCTTGTTGGGATTATGATTTTTACATAAGCTATTCATTTGATGAAAAATTCAAAAGAAAGGGAAATGCTCATAAAATTGGAGATGACCAAAGCTTATGACAAGGTTAAATGGATTTTTTTGCAAAATATTCTACTAGATTTTTTCTTTGGGGGTGATTGGGTCAACTAGATCTTGAGTTGTGTTTCCTCTTCATCCTTTTCTATCTTATCAATGGGGAGCCATCTAAATTGTTTAGTGCTTCTTATGGTCTCCAATAGGGATACCCCCTTTCTCCCTACTTGTTCATTATCATAGCTAAGGGGATAGGAAGATTCATCAAGTCTCAAGTGAGACAAGGTTTGATATAGGGATAGAGTTGGAGTAATTCAATGATTCCTTATTCTCATCTCCAGTTTTTGGATGATACTTTCTTGATGGGTTTTTCTATGATTAATGAAGTAGTGAATTTTTGGAGTTCTTTGGACAGTGACTTGGCTACTTCAAGACAAAAACTTAATTAAGAAAAATATTCTATTTTCTTCTTTAATACTCTATGGCTTATCCAAAATAGGATTTCTCATATTCTTATATTTGAGATTAAATCTATTCCCTTTGTGTATCTTGGGATTCCCATTAGTATTGGTTCACAAAAAAGGGAGTTTTGGTAGGGTTCTTTGGACAAGTTCTATAGGATGGTCAACCATTGGACTTGTAGATGGCTTTAAACTGTAGGAAGAGTGACTCTACTAAAGTCTATAGTTTAGGATTTTCCTATTTATAGGTGTTTTGTGCAGGTTTATTTAGCTAGCTTTCTTAAGGAGTTTGATGTGCTCTCTTGCAAATGTTTTTGGTCTAGTAATTTTCTTTCATCCAAGTGGATCCCGGTTAAGTGGGATTTTGTGTGTAGGTCAAACTGTGGAAGGTAGTCTTGGTCTTTGATTGACTAGTATGATTGGTCAGGTGTTATCTACCAAATTATATTGGAAATGGTGTAGTTTGTTAGGATCAATATTGGGCTTTAATTATAAGTCAAATGTATCTCAGTGAGGTTTTTATCTCAAACATTCCTAGATATGGCCTAACTGGTAAGGGCTCTATGATTTGGAATACTCTTATATGTGGAGCTAATTTGATCAAGGATGGTCTATTCTAGATTTTTAAAAGAGGCTTTGACACTCTTTTTTGCCTGGATTATTGGGATGGTCACCCCCTTAATGTGAATGGGTTTCCTCATCTTCTACATCTTTGTAATATTTTTTCTGATGGTATCTGGAATAAGGTTGAGGATTATAAAATTGTTAATATAATGGGCCAGTTGGAGGTGGAATGTTGGAAAGATCCGTAGGAGTTTCTAGATGGGGGTAATATAGAGGATCAACATCAACTTTTTATAATCCTTGCAAGTAGGTTTTATTTTTCTCTTAAAGAGAGCGATTCTCTTGCTTGGGGTCCTAATCCTAAAGGTAGATTCTCTATTGCATCTGGCTATTTGGAACTAGATAGAAATATATATGGTTAGGTTGGTATACCTTCGTGGAAGTAGGTTTAGAACAAATATTCTTGGCCAAAATTTAATTTCTTCTTATGGTTATTAGCACAAGATAAGTGTCTCACCTAGCATAATATATGTAAGAGAGGCTTCTAGGGCCCTTCTATCTATGTTCATTTCTATAATAATGTTGAGTGCACTTCTCATATTTTTTTGAATGTCAGTGTTCTAGAAAAATTTGGCATTGGTGGTGAGAGGCATGGCATCACTCTTTTGTTCATGCTACCTCTCTAGTAGAATTATGGGAAATTTTGGGAGGACCTCCAGCTAAAACTTCCTTTCTCTAGGTGGCCTAGATTATTGGTCCTTCTCTTATTCTCTAGAATCTTTGGCTGGAAAGAAATTGTAGGATATTTTAGGATAAGAAATTGGGGGTGATTCAGATGTGGAGAAAAATTATTAGTAGACTTCGGGAAACTATCTATGCAAAGTGTGATCTTTATGTGGTGATTGATCCGAGTGATTGGGATGTTATTAATAATTTAAGTCTGGGGGAAATCGAGGGACCTTCAAGGCTAGAAAAAGGCCTTGATAGGCTAAATAAAACATTCATAGGGATGGAAAATAGATCCCTCCTCCTAAGGGAATTTTAAAAATTAATACTTATGGATCTTCTCATTGGAATCTTGGCCATATTGGTATTGGTGGTGTTAGGATAGGTGGTGATGGAGGAGTTTTTTAATTTTTCTCTATTTATAAAGAGAGGTATTCTAATAATCTAATGGAGGCTATGACCATTTTACATCTTGTTGAGAAAGGATGCTCCCTTGGCTAGAGGAGAATTATTTGTGAGTCTTAATCTCAGATTATTGTTGATTTATTGAATGATAAAATGTTGGATGGAGTTAAGTGGAAACTTTATTTAGTGGTTAACTAAATTTTGAATCTTGGATTATGTTTCTTTCAATCATATTCCTTGAGAATGAAACAAAGTGGTGGATTGTTTAGCCAAATGAGATTTTGAGAAGCTTGATGGGTGGGAAGTTGTGGAGTGGGGGCTATTATCTCCAAACCATTTAGAGACTTTGAAAAATTTGATTAGGGAAGATAATAATCTATATGGCTTTTCTTTGTACTATTTTTCATGCATTTAACTGAATAATTTTTTACCCCTTTTTAAAAAAAAAGTTAACTTAGAGTTAAAAATATATAACAATAGTATATAATGTAAAATATATTATAATAAATACAATAGGTGATAATATATAACAAAAAATCATAGGCTTTCCTCTTGAGATCATGCAATATTCAAAAGAGAAGAAAGTGGGCAATCAAGCGTACAAGGCTTTCCCCAAAACTGATGAAGAACAAGCTCTCCTGATTAAAGGTAAGAATGATTATTTCAATATGGAGAACATTGAGAGTATCTGGGGCTCTGTCATAATGGTAATAATGGAGTATTTTACCCTTGAAGGAAGATTTTCTAGAGTCTATAATTGTCACTTTGTTTTGGTGAACCACTTTAGACATGATACTAGGGTTTCTTTTCCATTATTTTTGTTAAGTTCTTTGAACCAAAGCATTAATGAACATAGGATGAGGGACTCTCCTATCCTCCATGTTGGGATTATTCTTCTTATAGCTAAGTATACTAGGGACCATGTCCCTGAGCCCATCCCTATTCAGGTTAGCTACAAAAAGAGGAAGAACTTTGTTGGTCCTCTTTTGAGGAAGAAAATTACCTCAAACAAAAAAGCCCCTTCCTCCTCTACAACTTCCATTGAGAAAACTAGGTCGAAGGATGGTTAGGAGGTCAAGATGGATGTTGAAGATAATATTGGGATTAAAGAGGATAGTACAAATCTCCTTGAGGCTACTAGTTTGCAGGATTGTCACGGGGTTGTGGTGGATAAAACAAATAAAAATGAAACTATGAAAGAGGATGATGATAATAGGGTAAGTTCTAGGAAGGACTTTATGAATACCTTTGACTCTATCACAGGTAAAGATGACGTGAACATTCCATGTTCTCAAACCATCCAAGAGGTGGAAATGGTGAGTCCTGAAGATGTTACCAAAAACATCATTGATATTGTTGAAGTGTATTTCGGGACTGATTAGGAGAATCTTAAAGAGACTAAGGGGGCTAGTAACAAATTGAATCTAAGGAGGACATCTCTCAAAATAGGTAGAAGGATAATCCTGATACCTTGGATGTTGGTGAAGAAAACAAAAATGACGATGAGGGAGCAGATATACAAGAATTAAATGGTAGTACAGGGGATCTCAATATTGAAGCTAAGGAGGATAATAAGGAGGTTGCCAATACTACTGGTGAAGATTCTAGCAAATAGGACATTAGGACAATGGATCTGGATCCCCTAGCTAATTTAGAAACCCTTGACTCTGGGAAGGATATATATAATAAAGATGATGATTGTGAGATTAGCTCTAAAGGGAATATCAATCAATGTTCTCTTGAGGAGGACTTGAGGGAAAGGGAATCCCATGTGAAGAGAGCCATAAGCATGAAAACACTTCAAATGGATAAGAACAAGGAAATTCATGGCTACAATTTAGATAAATGGTTCCAAAACAACCTTGTGGAGCTGAAAAATAGGTGCATAGGACTGGAAACTAGGAATGAGTAGCCGGAGGATACCATTGATAAGCTAAGGAAGGATGCTGCTTTGAATAAAAGAGGCAAGGAGGTTTTTGATAAGGTTTCTAATGATACTACAATGCTGGAGGAAAAATTTAACAAAGCCTTGGAGAAAGTCATAAATCCAATAAATGACAAGATCAATAACAATGAAGCTATGCTTAAGAAATTGTTAACTTTGTTTAATACTAGCATGAAAGCTACAATGGAAAATCTAAAGACTCTCAACACTATGCTAGAAGGAAACAATACATACATAATGAAAGGAAAAAATGAAGGAACTGATTCCAGCCAACAACTAGAACCGAGAACTAGAACTAGATCTAATATCAGAAGGAAGATCCTGGCTTAGGAACAGGAAATAACTAATCTGAAAGATTCTATTAAGACTATACAGAGTCAACTAGTGGAATCAGAGGGCTTCTTGAAGACTCTGTCCTGATCCTATTATTGGTGGCTTTTTTTGCCTTGTGTTGCTAGGGGTTTTCCATTTCTTTTTTTTCTCTTTTTGAGATAGTGCTTATTGTAAATCTGGGAAGTGTCCCTTTTGGTGTCTATCATTTCCTAGGATACTCTATTATCTTGTTGTTTTTTCCATGCTTATCTTTTCTAAGCTTTGTTAAAGGGTTTTGGGGCCCCTTAAAAACCTGTTGTTATCTTAATAAAAAATAACAAATCTAAAATAAATAATATAGTACATTTATATAAATTGAATAGAAGTAAAGATGGATTCACCTCTATTCAAATATGTGTATGTGTGTGGATAGATAGATGTGTGGGGAAATATGAGATTCACTCCTAAATCCAAATTCCCAAAGGAGAAATCCAATTTGATTAATCAAAAAGGTTAGTACACAATCGAATCAATCTAGGGAGAATATGGAAGAGAGAGAGAATAACCATATGTTTCCCTATGGTTGAATTGAAGTCTTTAGGATTTAAAGTAATTGAAATACAAATACTAACCTCAAATTAGGGTAGATTTGGAAAATGTCAATTTATGATGTCTATGTGTACTTTTGGGTAATTTTACAACCTTTTTTGGATTGGAAATGCCGAGATAGAGAAAACCCAGAAATCTTTCTCCAAGATGAGCTTAGGTCGACTTTGACCCTCATAAAAGGTCAAATAATACATTCTTTATTTGAAGGCTGATTCTGATTCTGTTCGCAGATCTTGGAAGTTCACCGAAAAGGGTATCCAAATTCACTCTTAGATCTGAAATTCCGCACCTATACCTACAAGAAAATGGGGTTTTTTGTTGTATGGGGGGTTTGCCTTGGTCAAACCCCAGTTTAGGAATTAACCTTGAAATTGAATTGAAATGTAGTGTACATAAACAAAGTAATTGAAATAAATCACCTCACTTAGGTTGAAGTCCTTGTAGAGGATTTGAATCCTCAAATCCACAAGTAGGAATGCTTTAATGGATGTAGAATGAATGTAGGATGTCTCCAATCAATGGAATTTGATCTTCAACACCAATCTTGACTTGATCTTTGCATATGAGAAGGCTTGAATGAATGTAGAAGGATGGATCATCAAAGGGGTTCCAAAGAGATTGAATCCTTCAATAGCTAACAATGGATCTCCTTGATGGATGGATGCTCGAACACTTGAATGCTGGAAGACTTTCTTGAATGCTTGAATTCACTTGCTTGCACTTGAGAGGAGATTTGAATAATGGATGTCAATTTCTTGATTGTGGATGTGAAAATGAGAGAGGAAGGCCTCCTTTTATAGTGAACTAGGGCACGATCCTCTAGAGGAGCCACCTTGGAGAATTAAATCCCAATTAGGTCCTAACCTTTAGAAAATATACCTAGATTAAATGCAATTAGAGGATTTACCATCCTGAAACCTGAAATGGCTGACCCGGAGGTGAGAAAATAAATATCCCGAAAGCCTGATGCCCAGAAATCAAGGATTCTTGAAATCTAAAGGAAGGGGGAAAAATTGAGGTTGGGACTAACCTAGTCAGGTATGACCTCAATCTTGACCTAGTCAGGTTCAAGCTTGATCTTGACCTAGTCAAGGTCAACCTCAAATTTGACCCTTGGCCCAAATTCAGTCAGAACCAAGACAAGAGGTCCCAGGGATGCCCAGAGACCTAGAAATGATATCAGACAGGGACAAAATGCTAGGGAATAGCACAAAATCCTATGATGAACATGATAAAGTCCAAGAGGACCTATTTCTAATTCCTACCTAGAAAATAGAGCCACAAAAGAGGGAAATTCAGGAGAATCCTTGAGATCCTATCCCTAATTTCACCTAGAATGAAGAAATCAAGTGCAGGAAAGAAGTGGAAAGCAGGGAGAAAACCAAATACATGCAAAGACCTGATCAAGGTGCTTAACATGACCCCAACCCACTTACTCAAAGGGCTAAATGCTCTTATCATGGAAGTGCTTCCATTTTAAGATGATACATAAATAATATGATATGATTCAGGTTTTAAATGTTTCAAATACATCCAAAAAACATGTGGCTTCAAAAATGAATGTATCAAAAGTTTTATGAGGTTAGGAAACCTACATAAAGGCTTGAAAAGGTTCTCATAACCTTCTTAAATCTTGATGTGACTATGAGAACTATTTAAATTACCAAGAGAAGTTTAAAAGATTAAAAAAATGTACATTTTTTTTTCTCTCCTTAGAGGTTTTATAATTATTCATAACTCCTTTAACAACTAGTTCATAGTTGCAAGGAAGATAAGGTAGACAAAAAATTCCTACACTATCCTTAAGAGGAGGGTTATCCAAAGAAAAAAAATAAAAAAATTGGTGAAATTTTTTTTATTTATATTAATATTAAACTGGTTCAAAAAGGGCTTCTGGAGAAAAGAACCAGAAAAGAAAAAATTTGTTCGTTACCCATAATACAAAGTTCAGTGAGTCTTACTAGAAAGGGAACCTCTAAACTACCCTGAACCACAAAGGCCAAAAGTGGACCATTATAAATTTAAGTAAGAGACAAGCAAGAGCTTAAAATTACCACCTAAACATAACCTCCTGAGACCCACAAAGTACATGATGGATATATGCAATAATCCAAACCTACTAGCTCATTACAAAATTACAATACATGATACATCAGCTTGTAGCTTGAATACAATTTCCAATTAATTTCCACTATGTACAAACCAAGATTATTAAGAACATCCTCAGCTGCAGAAGATCCCTGATGAAGATCCAAAATTTAGAACCCAAAGTCTTAATGTAAATGCAAGTCTTTATCTTTGTCGATACAACCACCCAAAGAGAGAACAATTAGAACAAAACCATCCATCCTCTAGTAATACCATAGAAAAAAAGTAATGCAAATATATAGGAGGAGAGCCTGCAACATTTGTTTTCAAAAATCTGATAAACATGGCATAATTAGTCAACATGATGCGGATCCTCACCCCCCAACTAAGAAGGAGGAGAGAGAAATAAAGAGTTCCATAACCTATCCACCTCATTATGCATGAATGAATCAGATCCAATATCAATTTTAGAAAATTTAGGTGAGTAAGAGGATTCACCCATACAGGGGTTCGAGGAGTACAATGAATCACCTGTTGCACTACATGGATCCCAAAAAAGGTCGTTACCACCCACATAAGAATCAGTTGAGAAAGGTAAAGTATTAGCCATAACAATAGCATTAGAGTGAGCCATAAGACCAAGCATAGCATATGTTTTGGAAAATTCTTTACCTTGACACCCAACATAAAAAATATTTTTGTTGAGAACAATATCTAGAGGCACAATTCTAGAAGAGGCAAGGCAGTCCTTAATTTCCCCTAACATCATAATATACTTATCTAAATTAAAGAGTAAATAGTGCAGAAATATCCCATAAACAAATGCCTCACCATGCCATAGATTATAACCTTGGACAATTGATAATAAATTGTTATTTTGAAGGAACCGTGGCAGAATCACCCAATTTGCAATATGAAATAGCAGAGACTAGGATTGGGATAGGTCAAGAAAGATAGAGTAGAAAATGGAAATGATTTGGGATGGAAAAATGACTCTCTTAAATTGTGGTGCTAGGATAGATTCACCAATGAGCCATCGAATACACCTACAACATTTAGGACAATGAACAAAAAACATGGTCTCCCAGAATTCATCTGTAATCTTACCTTCAAATGGAAGCTCAAGGGTAGCGAGAGGCAAATAAACCCTTAAGTTTAAAGGCGTGAATTCAAAGGAAAATCTTCACCCATCCATGAGCAAGAACAAATGCAACTAGAATAGTGGACAATGAAATAAATATAACCCAAAAAATAATTGGTTAATGAAAAAGGGGCTTATTAAATAGAGACATCATGTGCAGGATGGGAGATTAATCACCATAATTATGAAGAACTCCACCATTGTGAATGAATACATATCAAATGCCACCTAATGTGAATGTATAGAAAACCATTAGTATGGATTAACAACCATATATTAAATGATCACTCACATGTAAAAGCCTCAGCCACCAAAGCTAAAAATGCAAATCCAACAACAACCTACAAAATACTTATTAGAACAACCAAGAGATGACACAAGTAGTAAGTGTGAAATAATAGAGCACAAGAGTACATAATCCCCGTGATTTAAACAAGATTTATCACACATTTGAAGTACACCATGTGGAAAGCTTAGAGAGTTATGATATGAATGCATATGTACTTGACATGCACAAAGCCTTAAAAATTCCCAAGACAAACTCAGTAACACACTTTCCAAATAGAGATAAATTAATGGAGAGAAATAATAGTTGAGGGAAGAAGTACAATGCAAGGAGGAGTGAAAGGAATAAAGAAGTAATTAGGCATCTGAATCAAGATATATTAGATTAAAGACACTAGGATGGGATTCATGGGAGATTATATTAGAGGGGTAATTAATAAAGTGGTCTTCAACACCTAAATTTTTAAGAAAATCCATGAGACAATTACCTTCTCTAAAGATATGAGAAAGATAACATTCACTAAAAGAGTCTAATAGGGACCAGATTTTCTTTAAGACATATTGAATATGCCAAGAAAAAGAACATCTATTGATGCAGGCATCAATAATAATAGATAAGCCACCTTCCACATGAAGAAATTTAATGTTTAAATTTTGTGCAGCAGAAAGACCATGAAACAAAGCATATGAAAATGCTAAATTATTAGTCCTAGGAGGGATGGGACGAACCACAAAAGAGAGAGTAGAACCATACAATCCTGAAGAACAAAACCAATGCCAGATTTACCCAGGTTACCCTTCGAAGAGCCGTCAAAGTTAAGTTTGACATAACCATGTTGAGGTGGGATCCACTTAACTTTGAATCTAATCTTTAATCTATCATTTGGACAAAGAGGATAAGGGGGAGGTGGAAAGACTATTTACCCTTCCAATTTTTGGAGATAATATTGTCCCAAGATGAAAAAATCCGGTTACCTTTAATTTTTTGAGAATAAGAATTAGTAACCTCAACAAAAGACTTCTCAAGATTAGCCATTATGGATTTGAAAGAGGAAGAACAATTATAGAAAATCCTTTTGTTCCTTTCCCACCAAATACACCACAAAACAAAGGAAGGAATACAAAGCCATAAACAAGAAACATAGATTTGTGAAATAAAATGGGCCAAGATTGGAATAAGTCCTATATCCACAGGGGAAGAGGCATATGCAAGCTCATTTTTTGCATGACAAACTGCCAACAAAATTGTGCAAAGGGACAACTTAAGAAAAGGTGATCAACCCAGTCCAATTCTTGGTTACATAGAACACACTGAAATGCAACTACGATATTAAGTCTAGCTAGTCTTTCACTAGTGAGGAATCATTTTTTCAAGACTAACAACAAAAAACAACCAGCTTTAGGAAGAATAATGGTATGCCAATAGAAAAGATAAGCTCTCTGGTTCGCCACGTTATCATGATAGGATTGAGCCATCTTATAACCAAGTTTGACAGAATAATTTCCAGATGCAAAAGGAGTCCAAAAAAGTTGTTATGGGGCCCTAGAAAAGATAACAACTATATTAGAAAGATATTGGCTTGCATTAGAAGCACTCTAGGAGTCAATAGGAAGATCATGGAGATCCTTCCAAATTACCAGGCCTAAAAACTGCAGATACATAGTCAATTAACTTACATCCCCAATGCAGAATAGAAATTTCCCAAATGCCATGGAAGGTATCCAGAGTATCCAAAGAAAAATTAGATATTTAAAATAGTTATAAAACTTAACAAAAATGAACATAAGTAAAATGCATATAACATTGTGATTTATGTGGGGAAAACCCTTTTAGGATTAAATCCCCACACTCCAAAAGTCACCCAATATATTATTCAAAAATCAATAATAGATTACAATATACTAGTAGAGAAAGCTTCTCATAGGACTATGACCAAGGAAGATCTAGAGGAAAACCAAAATATATTAGACTCTCAGAATACATCACAATTCTCAATCATAATGCAATGCCCTCATAATATAGGGTTACCTTCTAGAGCAAAAAAAGTGTCCATAATATCCATTTTTAATGATAGATTCATGCAAGCACTTTGTATGGATTATTTTTTAAAATATTAGGATATATAATCATCTAACCATTTCCACCAAACTACATACCCTAAAATGCCAATGTGAAGCATTCTATGAGTCTATCTAATCCTTTCTTGATAGCCAACCTTACTATCATCCAATTAGCACATTATAACTTCTTCAAAAGAACAATTGGGAATCTCTAAACATGATAGTCCAATAATCATAGTACATAACCACTATAACTAGAACCACACACTATCATCATCTTATGTTTATGAATACAAATCACTCTCCCATAAGTTCTTCACATATTCTTTCCTACACATTTTCACTTGTCATACTTTCATCTTCTGGATATATCTTATACTATCTTAGAATCAACATCAAAACATATGAACACTCAAAATATCATCTAAAAATTTAATGCCAAATACTTATTGTCCTTCAAGGACTCATCCTAGCATTTCAATCATTAGATACTCTTTTCTACATATTATTCTTCAAATTTTCTTCATCAATCAATAATCCTTAAAAGATTCTTCATCAATAAATATTCATATCATCCATCTACAAGGCCTCAACAATTCCTCAACCTCAACAAGGTGACATCAATTCCACTAAGAGTTGATATCGATAAAAACATAGAGCATATAATGCTAGCAATCTCCCCTTTTTTCATTGATGGCAACACCAATGAAAAATAGGTTGAACTTTCTTCTCCCCCTTTGACATCAAGAAAAAAAGGTGCAAAACTTAACTCCCTTTACCCCCTTTCATTCTGAAACCAACAACCTAAATATCTAGATAAAAAATATCTCTCTTTTGAAAACTCCCTATGTTAGGGAAACCAATTCTCTACAATCCTTTTCTACAACCTACCATCTACATTTCTTCCCTTAAGATCAATCACAATATCCATCTAGGAGAGAAATGATAGTCATTTAATTATTCTCCCCTAGAAAGATGCACTCCTCATAGACGTCTAGTTTGAAAAATAAGACATAATAGCCTCTAATTTATATTTGAGATACTTAAACACATCTATAGCTAGAGCTTTACTAAAAATATTGGTAATTAATTTCTTTGTAGGAACATACTCTAACTTGATTTTTTTATCAACAAATTTCTCCCTTAAGAAGTGATGCCAGATAGAAATGTGTTTTTTCTTTTAGGGCACCACTAGATTCTTTGAAATGTTAATGGAACTTGTATTATCACACATTATCAAAATAGCTTCATCAAACCTTCAAATCCTTAAGAGCCTACTTCATCCAAATTATTAGAGTGCAACAAGATGCTACCGTAATATACTCTACCTCTATAGTAGATAATGAAACTGAATCTTGTTTCTTTCTTTTCCAAGAGGTCAATCTTTCTCTCAAAAAGAATACACCACAACTTTTACTTCTTATATCAACTGCACATATGGACCAATAAGTATCAGTAAAATCTTTCAGTGTAAAATCACCATCCCTTATGTACCACTGGACAAAATTTGGAGTTTTTCAGCTATCTGAATGTATTTTTTTATTGCCATCTCATGATATTATCTCGGAATGACTTGATATCTAGTAGCCAATCATGATGTATACACAATGTCTATTCTAGAAGCAATTAGGTACAATAGTCCACCTATTATAGATTGATATAGTTTATAGTCAACTTCTATAGATTCATTATCCTTTCTCAATCAACAACCAGTAGCCATAAGGGTTGCAACTAGTTTAGAGTCCTTCATTAAAAACTTCTTCATCAGTTATTTAATGTACTTGGTCTAAGAAATAATAATCCCATCTTCATTTGGCATAACTTTAAGACCAAGGAAAAATGATATCTCACCAATCATAGACATTCAATTTTTTCTGCATCTCTTCAACAAACATCTTGAAAGCATTATCATCACCTCAAAATATAATATCATCAAAATATTAAATTACTACTAGGAAATTTTTATCTTTAATTTTAAAGTAAATATTATCATCTATTGTACCTTTGTTGAGATTTTATTGTATAAAATATCTGTCTAGTTTGGCATACCAAGCCCTAGGGCCCTGCTTGAGTCCATACAAATTCATTGGACAATGTGAAATCAACTTTTGAGTAGAGATGCTCCACTAAACCTTATAAATTATATGGTATAACAACTAAATGAGAATGGGTGAAATAGTTTCAATGAATGATGCTCACAAAATCATCATAAGAAACAAATGAAGGAAAAGGTTAAAAGTAATGATAAGATTTATCTCATAATAGATTCAACAAAAAAATGTTAAAAATATAAATGAGCTGCAATGATAAGATTAATCTCATAGTAGATTCAACATCAAAAGGTTTCCCTTTACACACCCAATATGCACAATTTACACACTTATATTGAATAATGCAAAGCTCACATCTAGGCACACTAACACTACACCAAATGTGAAAGCATACCTTAGAGGACTAACAATACAAATATATTTATGAATATTATTGTTCAAAGTAGTTTGAAAGCTATGAATAAATTACAACATGAATCTGGATCCTTGAAAAATGAAAATAAAATCAATGAATATCAGTTTCATAATCTCTCTCACTTTTTGATATGGTGAACATTCTAATAGAGACAAAATCTAACACAATAAGGATACATCAACATATATGAACTTCAAATATTTTCCTAAAACTTGAACAAAGTGCAAGTCTTCTATTATGAATAGTAGAAAAGTAAACTAATTTTATATTGAATAGTTTCCCATGGCTTGGACCATGCAAAAGGATTCCATCCAAAAAAATAATATTCAATATAAATAGGCATCAACCTCAAGTCAAAGGAAAACTCAAAAAGTTACATATTTGTAGCATATAAACAAAGAATAACAAACATATAGTTTTTTAATTTTGAATCCTTCCAAATTTTATCAATAGCATGCTCCATCCATAAAATTGATAATCAATATCAAACCATGAACTTGAATAGGCTTCCTAAAAGTAATGATATAAAATGAAACAAGAAATTGCGTAGTTGAAAAACTATGTTTAGCTTTCAAGATCTTGGAAAAGAGGCTAAGTAATTATACCATCTGATACAAGTACAAGAAACCAATTCCAATATAAGCATATATTAGAAACAAAAAGTCTAAATACTCATCTCTAGAAATGTGAGATATACTAACCTCTTTTTTATAATGTTTTCCTTTAGCCATTTACTATCTATCAAGATGGAAATGAGTTTGACTACCTTAGGAGTCCCTTAGAATATAGGGAAAGGGGAATTGAACTACAAATTAATATAAAAAAAGGCATAGTAATTATATCATCATATTTAATTAAGCACAAGAAGCCAATTCCAGCATAAGCATATATTAGAAACATGGAGCCTAAATATTCATCTCTAGAAATGCAAAAATGTAATAACCTCTTTTTTATAATGTTTTCCCCCAACCATTTACCAACACTTAAGATGGAAATGACTCTAATTGCGTCAAAAATCTCTCTAAATATATAGCTAAGTAATCTCTAAGGTATAGAAAATTCATTCATATGTATAGAGTTGAATCAAAATCAAAGATAGGAAAAAAACATGTATACATTGATTTTGAATTTTCAATCTATGAACCAATAGTAATGGTAGTGCTTTAAAATGAATACTCATTCTCAAGAACATAAATTGCACAAATCAGAGCATACATTAAACTAATTAAAAAACTAGTAGATGATTAATAGTAGATGAACATAGATTAAACTAAAGTTGAAGATTTATTTCTTATGATTAAATATAGAAGGAGGAGGAGGAGCAGCAGCAGAAGGAGAAGTAGGAGAAGGAGGAGAAGGAGAAGGAGAAGAAGAAGGAGGAGGAGGAGGAGGAGGAGAAGCAGAAGCAGGAGAAGGAGAAGGAGAAGAAAAAGGAGAAGAAGAAGGAGAAGAAGAAGGAGAAGAAGGAGAAGAAGGAGAAGAAGAAGGAGAAGAAGGAGAAGAAGGAGGAGGAGGAGAAGAAGATGTCCCTTTTTTTGTTTTTGAATCTTATTTCTGCATGCCACATATGGTATGCTTCTTAAATGGACACGATGAATTCATAAATAGAAATGACAATAGGATAAAACTAAATATGCTCATCACTAATGGAACTAATATTGCATTTAATTAAATTGATGGGAAATTATCGTTGTCCTTAAGTGCCTAGCTATGTGCTTCATTATGAAAAAAAATTTACATCTTAACTTGAGAGAAGATAAATATTTGATTTATGTTAAAAAAAAAAAAAGAGTCTTGGTTTCCGAAGGTCACACATGGTATGCTTTTTAATGTAGGCATGGTGAATTCGTTAAACTTTATAGTCAAAAGAACAGTCCCAATGACAACAAAATAGACTTATTTGCTCTCTTCATTAATGGGAGTAATATTACATCTAATTAAATCGATGAAAAATCTATATTGTCTTTAAGTACTTGTTTATATGCTTCATTGTACCAAAAATATTATTATATTTCTTGGATGATGTAAAAGTGCAAAAATAGATAAAACTTTACATAAGAATCAAATTGTAGATTTAATTTTTTTAACTTTTTAATTAAAGAAATATCATCTTTAACTTTAGAGAAAGATAAATATTTGATTATGTAATTTTCTTTTTAAAAATTTAGTATGAACTAACAATAATCTACATTTTAAGCATATTGCAATACAAAAAATTATTTACAATTTTAACTTTCTATTTAAATTGATATGAAAAAAACCATAGAAAGATTTTATTCAAATAAGATAAAGAAGTTGTAGAACTAAGAATATTTTTAAATAATGAATTTGAATTGAATGAATGAATATGCGGTCTATGGTACCAAAGCCTTTTAGCCTAAAGAGAAGAAAAGAAAAGAAGCACTCGCCCAAGCCCAAAAGAAGTCCAAGGGCAGAAACTAATCCCTACTGATAAGTTTTCTTCTATTGCTAATTTTGACCAAGTAATCTATCATTTGAACAATTCACTCTTCTTCAAAAAAGGTATTTAGTGACTCAATGAGTAACCACCAGGATAATGAGTAACCCAAATAACATCTTCTTAGTTTTCAAATCCCATAACTCAATAGATCTTCATCTATTTTGAAGCATGTATAATGCTTTCCATCCCCCTTGTATCCTCTTTACTCTACAAGCTTCCCAACTAAGGTTACTATGAAAGTAAAGCCCCAAATATTTGTAGTCATTTACCACTTGCAATGGGTTGCCTTCAAATTCAAACTTAACTTGCTTCTTTTTTCTTCTCAAGGTAAAGATCATAACTTTGGTTTTTCCAATGTTCACTTGCATTCCCACTTCTTTAGAAAAGGATTCTAGAGCTCTTAGGTGATCTTGAAGACCCTTGGTCATCTTGGAAAGCAAAGAAAGATCATCCACATATAACATTAACTTTATTACATATGTAGCCAAGTTCAAACCTCCACTACAAGATTTGGTTATCTAATCCTCCAATTTGTTCATATATAACCCAAACAAAGTGGGGATAGTGGCCACCCTTGTTTGACTCTGATGTCTCTTCCAGAACTCTTTGAAATCCCATCCTTAGTTCTGATTCTAGCCTACACCTGGTCATAAATCCTATGGACAACATCCCTATAGTGATTTGGAGCCCCTATTTATTCCATGCCCTGCCCTAATTTACTTCTAGGAATCATGTCAAAAGCTTTCCTAAAATTGACAAAATAATAGAAAACTTCTCCTCCCTACTTTTCCCAAACCATCTCAACCAAATGACTAAGTGTGATGCAATGGTCAATAGTAGAGTTATTTGGTCTAAAGCTAGCTTGACCCTTTGCCCAGGTTTCTCTTCTTTTTTGGCCCAATGACCTTATTCTATGTTCCACCATGCTTCCAAAGAGCTTACCAAATAGGGGGTTGACCATTATTGTGCGATAATTTGTTGGATTATCGACATCACCACTCTTGAGGAGTGAGATGACACTGCTAGTTGTCCAATTTATTGGAAAGCCATTCTAAATTACTTGATTAAATATTTTTCTATTGAGTGGAGCAAGAACTTCCACCCCTACTTCAATAATTCAGCCTGAAGACCATCTATGTCTTGAGCTTTTCCACTTGCCAGTCTTTTAATTTCTATCTTTATATCCTTAGTTGAAAAGAGTTTAATCTTAAAATTGATAACCGAGGGCAGTCCTATGCCTTGTCCTCTTTCATACAATTCCTTGGTATAGCTTGGCATAGCCAAGTCATTGCATGTTTGATATATTATTTTCAGCTTTTGTTGTTGCCTATTGCAATTCTTTCCAGAAACTTTGAGGGTAATGCTTACCCAAAGAAATGAACTCCTTTCTTCTCATTTTCATGTAGTCTTGTTTTTTTGGATCTAACAAGCTTTCCATATGCTATTTTGTACTCTCTTTCTTTCCCCAATGTTTTAAGCTTTCATTTTTCCATCTTGCACTCTTCATCAAACCAAGGAATAGTTGGAAAACTATTTTTGATACTTCTTTTGGCTTTAACTCTCTTGCATGTCGAGAGCACATTATAGATTAATGCCATAAGATTGTTGCTATTTATAAAAAAAATTATCTTTGTTGTGGCTGCATGTGCCTTTCTTGTCTTGGATTTATTTTTCTATGGCATCTTTGATAGTGATTTGATTCTCTTGATTCATGCAGATTTTGGACTTGTAGAGCTACCTCTTTACCTATATGGACATTGGCCCTCTGTTGGTCAGATGTTTGCATATTAATCTTTACATAGATGAGATTATAATTAGACTTCATTTCTACAAGAGAGCTACCAATTTCCATTTCTTTTATTCTTGGGACAAGCTTCTATGACCAAATGATATAATCTACCACACTTTGACCATTGTAGATTTGACATGTGATGTTCCCTGATCTTGGCCACATTCTAAGCCCGTTACAAATGACCAAATCATGAAGATTGCATAACCCCAACAACTCAACTCCAAAGTGAGAGATACCTCCTTTTTCATCTTTGGAGATCCTTTACCAAATTAGAGATCCTTCTTCCAATCACAATAGATTACTAATTAAGCCTTCCTTCCCCTTAAGCAAATTGCTTGATTATTCAATGTTCTAGCATTGAAGTCCCCTATGAGAATGATCTCCCCTGAAGTGTAATAATCAGCTATATCCCTTTTTATGGTTTCATATGGATCGTCTTTGTTTAGTTTCTTTTTCTTGTATCTTTTTGAGCCATATGAAGCAAAGTAACAAGCAGCTAGAAAGACGGTAGTCTCTTTGTCTGAAATCTTTACACATATAAATTGATTGTTTGGATTCTATTTTTATTATTTTCTGCCCTTTGCCCTCAGCCGATTTTGAAAGTCAAAAGCCCGAAGGCTGAATTGAGCACGTGAAGTATTTATATTTCTCCCTCTGGCAAACAAAATCCAATTCCTGCAAAAGTGGTGTGATTAAATTAAGCTTTTTTCTGACACATTGGAAAAATAAGAGGCGGAAACTCAGTTATCTTATTAGCATTGGAGAAAGCAGAATAATAATAATAATGAAATAAAAATAATATTACTTGAATTATTTTAGTGATAAATCGTGCAAGTCCACTTCAGCTGCCATGTCAGTCTTGTATGACAATGAAGGACAATAATTGGAAAGCAGAGCATGCAAATGAGATAGACAACCCACTGACCTACTTAAAGCTGATTCACATTCATTGAAGATTTTGGATAACCATTCACATTCATTGAAGATTTGGATTTTGTTTTTATATTCCCCAACATGAGAAGGTGTACAATTTAGAGGGTCCCAATCATCTTTAGGATCAATATATTTTGTTTCTTTATGGAGTTCGTAAAGTCATTTTTAGTTATTTGATATGAGACCACCAGTTTTAAGCTGAGATTTCTTTGGTTAAGAGCTGAAATCTGATGGGTATCCATTTTCGAGGTACAATCCTGACTTAATTTCTTATAGTGTTGGTGTCTTGCACTTAGGAGGTCTTGATCTCTAATGGGCTCATTGAGAACCATTCAATTTCACCAACAAACTGATGGGCCATTAATAGATGAACATTAATTTGTAATGAAAGATGGCTTGCAAATAATTTAATGCACTAAAGTAGTGTACTTCGTGTTTCAATCAATTGACATATAATGTGAGAGTAGGATACTGGATGGAATCCCTTTCTGAACTGGCATAGGTGAAGAAGAGGAAGGAATACATGGATTGAGAGAAGTAGATTAAATAGAAAATATAGAAGAGGTGAAAGAAACAACTTAATATTTGTATTTAAAATATTTGAATTGAAAACATGTATGCTTCTTTGTTTTTGTAATATTTTAAATCCATTATTTATTTATTGTGTACTTTTATACCAAATACAAATACATAAACTCATTTTCCCCTTTTCTTTATTTTGTATTTAAGATATTTGAATTGAAAATATATATGCTTCATTGTTTTTGTATTATTTTGAATCCATTATTTATTTATTGTATATTTTTATACCAAATACAAATACATAAAACTCATTTTTCCCTTTTCTTTATTTTTCATTTCTATTTTTCCACAAATGTGACTAAATAATCTTCTTCTTTGTGAAAATATGACAAAAAAATCTTCTCATTTACACGAAAATGTCAAAATCTTCCCACTTTTGAAAATGTGATCAAAGAAAATATTGCTTTGAGGGTAGGATTTTCAACTTTATATGTGTTAATGAAATCACAAAAGCTTCAATCGAAGATAACATTCTAATGAGGACCTTCAATAAAAAAAATTCAAGTAAAGGTATCTAAGTGGTACCTATTTAACACATTCCACATGTTAACTTTTCATTGGACAAAATAAATACTATTATGGTATACATTTTTAATAATTAGATGAAGTCATCATAACATAAAATATTACATGAATATAGTCCTTGAATTTTTTATTTTTTTTCTCAAATTAGAATGTTTCATTATTATATTTTCTTTTTTTTCTCATCAAAACAAGTAAAACAAGAAAACAATGGAAAAACATTAAAAGAATATGATCGTCCTCTATATTAATTATTTTGTTTCAAAACAATGTATTATATAAAAATATACATTTGTGAGAAAACAATTATCTAAATTATAATTAATCTCGACTAAAATATTAATAATACATGAACATAAAAAAAATAAAACTATGCATACCTAGATATTACTATTAATGACCTATGTTTAAGATACTATTAATATATCTTCTTTCTAGCACAAATCACATATTAGGGAAAATATGACTCTTTAAAAATACTATAATCATAAAATAATATTTTAGTAATAAATATTTTAAAAGAGATAAAATATTTTTAATTATTAAAACAAATAGATCTAGGATTAATAAGAAGATATTCAAAATCATTATTTGATATTATCTTTAATTTCTTAACCATTTTCTTGCTATAATTGATAAAAAAAAATATTAATATGACTAAAATATTAATTTAAGCAGCCCTCTTAGGCCAAAATGTAAGTTACGCCTTTATGCTTTCAACTATTATTAATTTTGCAATTAAAAGATTAGGGTCAAATTTAACACTATGGATTCATCCTTGATAAGAGATGTAAAAGCTAAGATTGAGTTAGAATTATAAGGATATTTGAAATTAGGTTAGTTAAGGCTTAGTTTACTTACCAAATTTTATGTATGAATACACCACTTATACAACCACTATTAAATTTGGGACCAACATATCAAAGTAAATCCAATATATATGAGAAAATTATTAAAAATTAATTTATCAACCTTACAAATATACAAGCTATAATATTGCAATTAAAATTAAAAAAATCATAACAATTAACCTTATATAAATAATTAAGCAGTTATCTCCCTTACAAATATACAAACTATATATAATTGTAATCCAAATAAAAAATTCATTACAATTAACCTTAGATAAATATTTTTTGTGAGATAGGATTAAAACTAATAAGTATTTCAAATTAAATTGATAGGAACCGAATAAACTAAATGAAATACTAAGCTCAAATTTTGATAATAGAAATATTTGGTGGAAGACATTAAAATTTGTTTCACCAAAGTGTTAGAATCTCAAGGCTTTGTCACATATTTACTTCAAAATCTTTAGACTAAGCATACTATGTTCTAGTTTAGATACATATCTATGGACTTGATATTTATGCCTAAAAAATGAACTAGCAACCAAGTTCATAATTGTATTTATGGGAGTGAGCTCTCAAAAAATATGTTTGAATCTATTTGTTTCCATATTCTATTATTCGAACCTCAATTAAGACTAACAATATTCTCAAGAACTTCATAAAAATATGATGAATAATGAGAAACTTATTCTCTTTTGTCAAACTCATAAGATGATTGATCCTATTACTTATTAGGAACAATGATTGATACAAGAAAGGAGAATGAAATGAACCTAGGTTAATGCATATTTATGTAATGCTTCAAATGTTCTTTGATTATTCATTTTTGCTAGTTTCCTTTGATGTCCATAATGATTTCAAATGAATTAATAAATATATTTAAGTACAATGTAGTTATCAAGCTAGCATAAATGCACGTGCTTGCTAATCTCACAATAGCTAGTTGGAAGGAGTTAGTAATATTGAAATTTTAATTGTAATTTCAAAATTTTCATGATTATGATTGGCGAGTATAGAAATGACTTCACTTAAGTTTACACCTTTTGATCGAAGGTGGTGAACTAAAGATCTAGAGATTAGGATAAATATTTAAATATGAGCAATAATGGAATTTGGTTAGTGTAATTTCATATTTTAAACTCATCCAAGAATATGCCACATATAGATTCATTATTTTATTAAGGATGCTCTAATATAAGCAACCTCAAAATATATCATAAAAATGTAGGAGAATATAATCTTTACCATTAATTATTCACCCCATTTTGATGTGCATGTGAACTACTATGCAAATGCATATAAAAGTAAAATAGTCAATCAATATGAAAATAAAATATTTTTTATATGCTTAAAAGGATGCATATTTTTGTAAAGTATGTAGATCATTCTTGGAATCTCTTTACAATGAGCACTACATTTAAAACCTAATAAAACTTATCCTTCATGTATACTCATTTTTAATGTATTCAATGTCCCATTATGATTCTATGCAAATCATAAGTATGAGAGGGAAAATTACTAGATTTTGATTATTTTGGTGACTACCTTAGTTCCCTAGTGGTATATTTGAACAAATATATAATCTTTGGGAGGATTGAAGTTTTTGCTTCATTTATAAGATTTGTGGAAGTTTTAAAATTACAAATAAGCAATGACCTTGAAAGTATATGTCTATTGATAATGCATTGTTTTCTTAAGTGTGTTTGAGGGAAAGATAGGATATAGAATATTTTGGATTAATTTGGGAAGATAAAATTAGACTATTGGTGATAAAATAAAAATCATAACAAAGGGAAGATTACAATGGTACATGTTTAGGGATTTTTGGGATTGATGAGAAGCAATTAGGAAATAAATGTGAAAATATCAAAGGAAATAAGAACACGAGGAAAAATTGGAGATGAAAGATAAGAAGACCCCTAAGGAGTGATGACTTACAAGTTCCTTTTATTGTCCTATCTTTAAAATCCTTTAGCATTAATGAAGAGAAACTTATGTGTGGAGAGATGCTATAATATATCATTCAAAATTAACATCCTAGTGTGTTTCATAAGTAACACATATTAGTGCCACACAAGTCTAGGATTTTAGGCAAACATTAACATTAAATGATTTTGATTGGAAACTAGCATTTGGGAATATTTTAAATAAAGTTCTAACATGACACTTTTTTGTTGAATTTAAGTGTTAAAATAGATTTGCAAGTACCTAGATATCAATTCAATATGTAATCTACAATGCTTATAAACTTGGACAATAATTCTCCAATGTGTCTAATGAGGATTCAATTGAGTGCAAAAACATAAGTTGAAGCTTGCAAAGTAGGAAATTTTCAATGTTATATTTTCAAATCCATGTAACTTTGAGTATGATATCTATTTGTAGATATTTCATCTATTCACGCCATCACCTTCTCATTATTACTTCTATCCATATTAACTAAATAATATTTTAATTATTTAATTAAGTTAATTCTCTTCTAATAATTTAATATTTTTTAATTATTTAGTAGTTTTCATTAGCCTTCTCTATCAATAATTAATTAAATATTTTTATTAAATTAATCCTATCATTTTATCCTAGCATTAATCAAATAATTAATCCTCAAATAATCAATTAATCCTATTGTTTTGTTCTAAAGGGACAACACCCTTGTTTTGCTACTTCTAATATTAAAAATATTAATGAAATAATTTTATAAATAAATTATTTCCCTCTCAAAATTAAATATATTTAAAATAATTCATTTGATTTTCCCACCTTAAATAAATCAATTTAACATTTTATCTATTTCCTCTATGCACCCTTCCTTATCCTTCCACCTCATCAATCCATGTGCAATTTTGGGTCTTCCCTTCTCTTAATTTTCTGCATTCATTGATCTTTCTAATTAATCTCCATCATTGATCAAATGTTATGTGAGACATAATAAATAAGACCTTCACCCATTCATGTCTGCTAACTAGAACTTCATGAGATCAAGAACACTATTATCATTTTGAGCAAGCATTTATCATTATCATTATTTCACATCAGTCAAACATTTATTATCAAGAAGCATTCAAGCATGCTAGTATCTATCAAGTATCTATTATCAAGCATCAAACCTTCATGTATTATCATGATTATATCAAAGTTATGCGATAAAATTTGAGCGCAAATCTATATCAAGCATTCAAGTATTTTTCAAGAAGCAATGGAGCAATCTAAGATCTTTTCTATAGTATTACTATTTACAATTTGATTTATGTATAGATCTTAGGATTTACTGAGTAAGTGAGAATGTGGGTTTTTGACCTTGCATTGCATTGTTTCTATCTTTTTTGTTGTCACACTTTCATCCTTCACACAATTAATTAAATGCATAGCTTTTACTATAACAAATCTAGGGGGTGAATAGAAATCAACCCAATATGTAAGACAAGGTTTAGAAACATGAACAATGGTCCTCAAACACATGTGATGGGAGTTAAATCAAGTGCAAAAGTCTAAGTTGGAGATTATAAAGTAGGGAATTTTCAATGTTATAGTTTCATACTGTGAAAACTTTGAGTATGATATTTATGAACTCTATGAATGTTACATAATGCATAATTTTTATTCTAATTCTAATGTAGCCCTCTTTTTGGATCTAATAGATGAATAGGCAAAAAAATCAATTATATCTTAACAAACTTTGAAGCACAAGGTCCAAGAGATATTGTAGTTCTTAGAAAAATTACTAAAACTATTAAGCTTAAAGGAATGTATATTAGAAGTATTAGCCACATTATGCATATTATCCTTTTTTCTATTTTCAATCATTATAATTCAAAGAAAAAAGAGTTTTGAAACATAGTAGTGTAAGAATATGTAGAAGAAACATGAGAAAGTGAACTTCACTTGAGCACATTAAATGCAAGAAATTTTAATTCAACATTCTTCACTTGAACATATATGTCAATGAGAGAAACAAAGTTATTCAAGTATATATTATTTCTATAAGGTGGAAAATATCCATTATTAAAATAAATTACAACTCATTACCTTGAAGATGATGATCTAACTTATAACATAAATAACTAAATCTAATATAACATATTTATGCTTTCACTAAAAGTAGGTCGCCAAACCCACTCAAATAATAGCATGAACATTGAGTCCATATTAACCTTAAATTTCTTAAGGAATTCTTTAGCTAATTTCAATATTTAGAGTGAATGGGTCTATGACAAAAAAGAGAAGAACCACTCAATTATATAATATGATAAATATTATGGAAATTACTTAGTAAAATGATTTACCTTCATATATATAATATAATTATGTAATGTTTAAGGAGTTTAAATGTGTATTACAATCATATTTCCTATAATACACTTCAAATTGAGGTGTTATAAACCACTAGGTAAATGATAAGAAACAACCTCAATTGTGATTAGTGTATTGATGATTCAACATAGTCATTTAAGTAATCTTGTCCACCAAGAAGAGTATAAACTTTACCCTCCACTTTATGTAGAAAGAATGAATTAGCAAAAAGAAAACTATTGAAATATGTTTGCCTCAATATTATGTCTAAATCTTGAAGGAATGACAATGTTTATAAAAAAATGTTTAAGGAATATGTTGAATTGAAAGGTTTATGTTCTCCTTAATCAAGCTTTTAAGATGACAAATTCAATGGCTTTGAAATAATTATTGAAGAAAACTGGCAAGAGTGAAACAAAATTGGGATGATATATGTTAAATAAATGATCAAAAATAATGTTGCTATGATGTTATGAACATTTTTTGTTTATTCCTTTGTCACTGTATTTCTAGAATGTCCTTAATAGTTTGAAATGAATAAATAAATGTATTTGAATACAACATAACACACAAATCAACTTTAATATATTTTTTTGAATTAAGAAAGAAGCAAAACAAGGGTGTTGTCCCTTACAACCAATAGTTGAACAGTTGTGCAATTGGGCAAGCTAGTAAGAGAAATGAACTAAGAAAGAGTCATAGATCGACACTAAATTGACACAAGACCTAGGACAAACAATATATGAAAGAGACAGTAAAGAAAATAAGGGAGGAATAATAGCAAACAAAGGAGATAGTAAAGAGAAAAAAGGAATTTGGTTAGGCCCTAGGGCCACTCCTACCACTCCTTAGTGTCTTAAGTCATTTCTCACATAGAAAATTAAGGATATCTCTATTATCGACCCCATTTTTGTCTTGCAAGTCCAACTATAGAAGATAGAAGGTGGTAGAGGCACTATACATAATCCTTTAGCCAAACTTGGTGATGTCCTACATTTCCCTTTTAGAATCAAAGAACTTGGTTAGCATCTCTGCAAACTTGTTGTTAAAGTTCTATAGATCACACTTGAATCCCAGTGCCCTCATCAAATAAATTTTTTCCATGTTGTTCAAGGTGTCAATCCTTTTCGAGAGTGCTAAATAGTTTTAAAAACCTTTAAGAGGGTAGAAAGTGTTATTTTCCATAGTTTTAGTCTCATGGTTTGACTTGAAGTTCTCAGAGACATGTGAAGCACTTTGAGTGTTATCAAATTACTTCTAGGGTTCATCCATCCATCTCACCCTCTTTGAACTAGAATTCATAGTAGAATTTATAGCAGCCTCAATTGCAAAACCATCGTCAATCCAAATGGGATCTTGCTTCGTTAGCATGAGACCACCATATCCCTAATCCGTTCTCTAGTTGACATAGTCTTCAGTGAAATATTTGGTAGTAACCATGCGATAGCCTTGACGCACATCAACTACATTATTTTTCCATCACCCATTTTAATAGGAATCATACCTATCTCTCTATCCATATCTCATGATAGTTGATTAGTAGTAGTTGCACTATTATGCCTAAAAAACACCTAAGGTTTTGCTCAACATAGCCATTGTTTCCCCCCTTTTCATTGATTTGAAAACATTAGGCGACAAGCCAAATATTTGAATTTTGTTTGGGCAGGATAGTATGAGCCACCATAGCCACCACATGTCAAATATTTTTGAGTGGATAAATGTTGATATGCCCAAACTTAGTAAGAAGGACCTCAACAACCCTCAACAAGTTGAGGGGAGTATTATTAAATGGCCATTTAATGGACCTTGAAGATATATAAACTAACTAAAACATAAAAATAGCCATATTAAAAGAGACCATTGTCCACCCAAAGGTAGTGATGAACAAATAATGAACCTACCACAAATTCATTGGAAGCTAAGGATGATTTTGACTTTCCTCTTTGATAATGTGCACAATCTATGGGGGTATACTTTATAGCCTTCACCAATAATGAAGACCCATAGTGTCCAAGACTAGTGTAGCAAAAGTGTCAGCTGCTTCTTTGCCTTCTTTGTAGGTGTGTTCTGTATGAGCCTTCTAACATCCCCTAATATTCCCTCTGGGAACCAACTATTTTTTTCTCTTCTCCTTCACTAAATCAATGATATATTTGGAGTCACCAACAACTTCTAATGTGTTGATGCCAATGTATAAATCCAATTTAATCCCCCAAAGAAGACCCATACCTTCAGCTTGGTTGTTTGTATAACTGACTAGGTTTCCAGAATAAGAAAAGATCATCATACCTAAATCAGACCTCACAGTGCCGCTAGCAACAACTTTTTTGCCTCTAGCGACACCACCAAAATTCAATTTATACCATCCCCTCCTTGGGTGTTTCCATCTTGTACCTTTCCTTTTGATGAACTTAGATTTGTCAATAGAAGAAAATTTTGTAGGCAGACCCCAATTAGAAGCAAATTTTGCCCCAAAGAGGGTAGGGGGATAGACAACACGTTTTAAGTTTGTCACTTTTATGTTTTCTAAAATTAACATGCAAAACAATTTCCACTAAATTCTCAGTATCTTCGAATATTCTATTGTTCATTTCCTTCTAGATGCTCTAGGCAAGGTGGGGGGATGAGTTTGCATAATTTCTTGATGTGAGGGTTATGAGGAGGTCCTTTCCATTCAATAAGAAGTTGTTGCATATTACTATTAGTGACCCATAGCATATCAAGTTTTCTCAAAATGTTAGCCCATAAGTCAACTTTAATATATGTTAGATCAACCCACACCAACTAGCAAAGAGAGCCACTAATATTTTACAAGTAAAATTTGAATTTTAAAAATTTAGATTATTTAAAAATAAATTATGATAAAATCTGAATGAAATAATGTCACAAACCAAATTTATGCATACTTTCTATAAAATCACTATTTCATAAAAACTCCAATAAAACAGCATTAAAAAAATATTAAGTCTAATGACGTTAAAAGGAATCCAAATTAGATGATCAATTTAACGTTTTATTCAAATCAGTATCACCATAACCAAGAAAAATGTTTAGTTGAGTAAAATAAAGAAAAAAAAAGTTTTCACGTGAAGTGCGATTAAATAGAGCTTTTTTATGAAACATTGGGCGAAAAGGAAACCAAGTTATGTCATTATCTAGGTAAAAATGCAGAAATAATATTACTTGAATTATTTTAGTTTAAAATCTTGCAACTCTCTTGTAAGAGAATGTGGGACAATAGTTGGAAGGGAGTGCTTTATGGGGATGCATGAAAATGAGATAGACAATCGAGTGACCCAATAACAACCAAGCTACAATAGCACTTAACAAGGGAACCATTTGCATTCATTGAAGAGTTTTTTAATTTTATTTTCTAGTATAAGGTGTACAGTCTTTTTCTCTAGAATCAAAATTAATTTTCAATGATGGTGGAATAAATGTAGTGTGTGTCTCAACCAATTGATTTAAACTAGGTAGAATAAGTGTACCTACATTTCAATCAACTCAAATTTTGTTTAGTTGTTTTTCAATAAATTGACAAAATATTAATTTGATAGATGGCATAAGTGTACTCTATGTTTGAATCAATTGACGAAAAATTAAAATGATTATCGTATCTATGTACATTCATATTGTTCTCATGAATAAAGTTTGGAGTTTTGTGAAATGTAAAAGGTGTGGTTCTCATAGTATGAATCCAAAGATGATCCAAAAGAATATTATTGTGAGGGACCAGGGTTCACATAAGACGATGTATTAATAGTAAGTGGTACAAATGCAAGGGGTGAAGTAATAAGACCAAGTGACTTCCACCACATTATATCAAAATACTTTTCAAAATACATATTTTATAGTGATCTAAACCATCCATACATTAGTCAAATAGTCATAAAATTTATCCAAAATGCATAGTTACAAATATTTAATCTTTGGTATGCTATTAAACAAAGACCTTTAAATACTATGGTGCTGAAATTTAAAAAAAAAATATAGTGACAAAAATTCCTAAATAATTCATAGGAACAACTCATGATAGATATATACTATATTATTATCATGACTATAAACATCCTTTAGCAAAGAAGCAACATACACATACAATTCACATTAGATGGTATAGTAGTATTTCTAAATCTTACCATAAAACATCTATATATACTTTAGATGTTTGAATTTTATTCCATTGATATAATTAATTCTATATTCTTTAGTAGATAAATGATATCATAATCTTTAAGTGTTTATAATAGAGGGTATAATTATGGTGATGTTGTACACATTAATGTCCAATGAATGCACACATCTAGAAAAATGTGCCTCACTTGGAAGGAACCTCAAAATTGAGTTTATGACACCATCTCCCATATGTCATTAATATTATGATGGTTGGACCGAGGCATGATCAAGAGGGGGCTAATAAATTTCACCAACTAATAATTTTCATTTTAATAGGTGTGTAAGAGATATTATCAAAGCCACATGGAGTGTTTGGGAGTTACACCTAACTCCCTTAATCAAGGGGCCAAATGGTCAAATAAGGACTTACATTCTATCCATGTTGGCCCATTTTGACTATGACTTGGAGCATGGTGTAATACCATTTTTTATTTATTGGCTCACCACAACCTATAAATCTTTGCATGAAAATTGTATGGTCATTTATATGAAGAATATTTTAGAATTTTTGTTCCATCAACTTTGTAAATCTTTTAATTTAATATTTCCAAATGTATTTTTTATTTTACCCTTAAGATGTTAAATTGTTTCACCAACGGTGATGAAAGAGACCATATAAAGGAAAAATTACTTTTACATTTTGTCCTCTGGGAAAAGGACAAAATAGTTAGGTGTCCCCCTTGGAATCTTCTAGTTTGAAGTTTTGGACACTTGTTAGGGGTTGTAAGAGCATTTATGACAATTCAAGAAAAATGTCATAAAATTCTATGATAGTTTACAATAGAATCCGTGCGTAGGTGAAAATACATGGGAGATACCAAATGACAGTCGTAAGATCATTTGTAAGTTTCTATTTTGGGTGGATCTAGCTCATTCCAAGGAGACATGTGTGAGTTTTTCTAGGTGATTTTTTAACCTATTGCCTTGTGATACCATAGTGGCATTCATCCTCACAAAGTCCTATATGTTGGTGTCTTAAGATAGAGTCATTCATTCAATCTTGTTTAGTTTCTAAGATAATGAATTCTTGCCAAATGAGGTCTATAGAGAAGTGTATCATTTTTGTATTCTTTATTGGATTAGTAATACACATGCTTCCCTTTTAGTGGAGAAGTTTTTTATTGAAAGAGTTTTTCCACGTAAATATAGTGTTTCATGTGTAATGATTTTCTTGATCCTGTTTTGATTCTACAAGCACTTTGATAAGGATTAATATTGGGTTCATATTTGCAATAATATTCAATTTAAAATTTATATTGCAATCTTTCTTCGCATTATTTTACAACAAAATCTTCTACAAAAATTTAATCAAAATTTGAACTTAAATAGATCTCCAATTAAGGGTAAGTATTATAGGAATGTATTGTGTACAACTACACTGATACTCCTAAAATCTCATAATATTTATTAGGATATTTACAAACTTCATGAAGTTGTTTTCTTTTTTCACAACTCTCATGGCATATCTACTATACAATTATCACTATATTATGTTGAAGATTTAACATGTGCTCAAACACATTTATTATCATCAGATTGTATCACAATTCTCCAACTAGTTTTTTTGTAAACTAGTTATGTTTTGCATAAACTTCACTTGGTATTGGAAATTAGAGAGAATTATGAGAGGTTTTTCACTTTTTTGTTGGAGTATTCACCTATACGTGAGTTTCTCCAAGATAAATCTATGTTTACTATTTTTGATGATTCTTGTAAATTGTTCTTGATTGATTAGTTTTTGTTTTCCTCAAACTAATTTATAAATTAATAATAAGTGGATAGATTGTCCATTTCGTTATAAAATAGGCTTATTTTGATTTTGACATCCCAAATGAGGCATAGTTGTGCTTAGTAATTATATCATCCTAAAAAGTAAGAACTTAACTTGTGCTCATTTTGGGACCATTTTGTGCCTACTTTAGTGTGTTTTCTATGGTAGGACCTCATATTGCACTTAAATGTGCACAAATAATTCAAATATGAGTCCTCCTTTTCCTTTAATCTTACTTTAACTTGAGGTTGACTCTTACTTCTTGGCATGATTTTCCCCTTTACCATCCAATCCCATAATTTATTTTCTCACCCAAGACCCATTCATTTATTTACAGGTTTTCTTCGCCAACTCCTTTTCACCTGGCTTGACATCAACTTATTCGTGGGGTCCAAGTTGAGATTCGACTTGTTCCTAGGGTACAATTCAAGATTTGACTTGTTCCTGGGGTACAAGTTGACAATTGACTTGTCCCTTAGTTTTTGAGCCCAGGTTTGGCCCAGGGCCCATTGACGGGTTTTTTCTCCAAGGTTTGGATTTGTGGTTGGCCTAGATTTAATTTGAGCCCTAAAATGAGTATAAAAGGAAATCCTCTCCCCTCATTTGGCATAACATAACATAAGAAGACATAAAGTGCAAGTGAGAAATCATCCATCATAGTGCATTAAAGCATTAAAGCAATCAAGCATCCAAGTGTAATGAATCCACCAAGAGCCATCAAGCATTCAAGTCTTCTTGCAATCAAGGTGTTTCCTTCTATAGATCTAGCTTATTTCGCCCATTAGAGGCCAAGCAAAGGAGTTTATTATCAAGGAAGGAGATCCAAATTCATCCATCAAGCTTCATTCTTCTCTCTTCCCCCAATCAAACATTGTGGTGAATTACAACATCTACGACATGATGTTTTGTCTTACATGATTTCCTTTAGGTTTTTTTGTGTTTATGTAGTGGTTAATGAGGATAATAATTTCAACTTTGTTGCTCTAAGCTCAATACTCACTTCTCACTCTACCACCAAGCTTACAAATTGAGTTCAAATACAAACCTTTGAAAACCAAAGTTTAGTCTACAGGCTCAATGTGTCACTCAACAACATTTATGTTGACATTCTTGATTTAATTACACTAGAGAGAATTCATTACCATTGTGCTATACTCCAATTGTTCATTGGTTTCAACAAATAATGGTTCTTAGTACTAGCCCCAACTAGGAGAAAAATGTCGAAAACAACAAAGGAATTGATGGTGGAGTCTTCTTTGGTCATTGTTCTTGATTACTATAAATAGAGAGAGATTTTTAGATGATGCTTTGAATATTACGCTTAGCTATTTTGTACCCTTCCATTAAAAAATGTTGTATCTCCTGGCCTTCAAGAGAGGTGTTCTTGGGATGGTTGGTATCTTCATAGATTGCTTTTTGATACTTTCATTAATCTAGTTGTGGACAATGACTCTACATCTTGTATTCTCATGAAGGCTTGTTGCTATATGCCTATATAGTTTTTGTGTGGATATGTTTTATCTTCTTGTACATGCTTTCAAATGCTACTTTGGAACTTTATTACGATTCAACTATTATGTACCCTTCCATTAAAAATTGTTTTAGCTTGTGGCCTTCAAGAGAGGTGCTCTTGGGATGGTTGAGGTTTTCATAGATTGTCGCTACTACTTTCATTACTCCAGTTGTGAACTTCAATTCTCAATTTTATGTTCTCAAGAAGGCTTGCTACTCTATGTGTGTACAAGCTTTGTGAGAATATGTTATATATTCTAGGATAAGCTTTCATGAAGCTTTGAATACGTTTTAGTGTGGAATTAATTGATTTGTATTGAATGATGTTTTGTTTTGTTTCGGTTGTAGTTATTTTTATAGCAGTGATATATTAGCTTAATTTTTTTTTAAAATTAAAGTAATACAAAATTTTACAAGATCAACTGTAAAGAATAGCTACAACAAGAAAAAAAGGTTTGAACCAAAGAAGCTACATCTCGGAATGAAACAACAAAATGATTCCAAGTTTACAATGATCAATCTGATTTGTAGAGGTTGTTTTGTGATAGTAGATCATTTCTAACGACAACCTATCAAATAACTATAGAATAAACCTACACAAACTATGAGAAGAAAACAA